>JAUMJM010000018.1:8995000-10195000 GCA_033558235.1 Neomorphus geoffroyi
AACTGGAACTTGCACAGCCCCCACTTTATCACAGGAAGGTTCGGTACCAGTTCTGGTTTGGTCAGAGCGATGGGAGGAGAAGTCTCTTCTCATTTCGGAGGTCAAAGGAAAATGAGTCATTGATTACTCTCAGGTCAGCCAAGCTTGTAAATCACGCTTGGAGAGGAACAGAGAAAGCAGTAAGGGTTCCCTTTGTTCCTCTGATTAAACGCATGCAGATCCTAAAAATCAGCACACTGGATGAGTGTCAAAAGGATGGATTTTCAAGCTCTTGCCCCAGCCACATTTGAAATAACTTATTTTTTTTAAATCAATACAGAAAAGCTTCCAGAGCAAGAAACTCAAACCAAAAGCAAAAAGAGCCAGGATCTCTCAAATGTCAGACCATGCAGGCTAAACAAAACCAGCAGTATCTACCACCTACAAACCCCCTCCCAAAATAAACAAACAGAAATGACACTACGGATATTTAGAAATCTGAAGAATTCTCTCTCAAATCTCTCTTTCGTAGCATGGAAATACTCCCCCTAAACTGAATCTTGACAGTACATAAAACTATTCCCACTGCTTTACAGGCAGCAGCAGAACTGGACTCCCTATACCTGGATTTTCAAGAGTGGCAGGACCAGACCCGCAAGGGTTTGTTGCTTTGTAAAGCCAAATTTCCGAACAGCTTGATTCATGGTGAGACACCTATGCAAGTGGCAGATTCCCAAAGCACTCAGCAGTCAGTGATGCCTATTGTCGCCCTTGAGTTAAAAGTTCTAAAATATCTCACTAGACTAAACACTTTTGGCAGCCTGAACAGCTCAATGATTCAAACGGGCGGTAAGCACCAAAGCTGTTAGCTCCAACTCTCTTCCTCCCTTGCCGGTGAAGGTGAGGGTAAAACGCAGCCAAGATTTCAGGTTTGGTAATTCTCCTGCATACGTGGCAGCAGGGACTGCACAGCAGGTGCGAGAGTGGAGAATCAAGCACGTGCAATCTACGTATCAGCTTCCGACCCCTCCTGAAATCCCTGTAATACTTCCCTTATTAGTATGTACAAGTGGGTTTTTAGTTGTTCATTTATTACGCCTCACACACGGCCATACAAAGGCATGATAAAGTTATAAAGGCTTGAGTACCCAACGCGTTTGTTCAGAATGAAAGCTATTTTTACAGCCCCTGAGAGCAGGCAGACTTTGGTGGTTTCTTTCTTTCTTATACAATTACGTTGCCATTGAATGTAATGTTTTCATGACTATCATATAATGGAACTTAAAACTGATCATTTTATAGTGCTAGCAATAATGATAAGGGTTAGCAAATACCACTGAGAGAGGCTATGGTGTCCTGTCTTACGGTTGTATTACACGCATTGAATCGGAAACAAAAAAGCTAAGTTGTATGTGTGTTCTAGAACAAAACTTAATATACAAGTTATGAAATTAAAATGTGGCTGATATGCATTAAGACAAACAAGGTCAATTAGTCTACTTAAATAGACTTACCAGATCATTTTCTTGTTTAACTTGAGAGCTTTAAATTTAAATGATCCTTTTTGGCATTTTTAATATGAACATTATAAAAAAATATGATTATTGTACATAAATGAGACATAGCTTTCATTCAGCGCATTTCATTTTATTTTTGCCTTTTAAACAAGGGATAAGTATATTTGTATTTGTGTGATGGCTCCAGTGGTCCCAGCCACCAGTGACTGCATCTTTAAAGTAAGATCTTTATCCAAGAAGCATTTTAGCATGTGTTTCCACCGGGACTGCATCAATGGGTCATGACTTCAGGTGCTGTGACTAAGGTTTTGTGTGCATGTTCAGAGCTAAGTAGTTAGTTGGCATTGCTGACAGACTATTTTGCACTCTTTGTTCCATATGCAACTCAGAAATACTACCATCCTTTTTTGTTCATAAGACCAAAGAAGCCTTCGCGCAAAACACCATCAACGAAGACACAGTATTTGATGCCAGTTGGTCACAATGAAACTTTGGGAGATGTGGGGACTGGTGCTGATGGGGAGCCCTCAGCCACTGGAAATAAGCCACTATTCTTGTAAAATACAGGACAGTCTTTATTAGACAAAGCACTCGTGTGCACGGCATGACACCTTCTCACAGCACACAGGATGTCTGTGCCGTATGTCCGCGTAGACTGATGGCAAACATGGGCAACAGCACCACTGCAGCTGCAAAACTACTGCACCACCAGGCAGAGCAATGTAAAAATAAGCCTTTTTTCCAGACGTGGATAGTAGCCACTTGTGATGAAAACACAGGAAAGTCCATACGACAACCCTAGCTTTCCCCGAGAGATCTTTAAGGTGTTTGAAATGGGGCTCAGGTCTCTAATAGTGCCATTGGTGTTCGTTATTTATAATACAAAGATCAGGGGCAGAAACGTGTAATTGGGACATCATCAGAACATCTGATTAAAATGTGAAACAGTTGTACTTTAGCTTATGGTCATAAACCACAAGGAATCTTTTCATTATATTTAAGATTACTCTGTCCCCATCTGGAAAACACAAGGCCCTTTCATCGCTGAGTGTTTGGTGTTTACCAAGGAGAAAAACAGTGACTGGGCATGGCCACTGCTCTACAACACGTTGGGCAGGGTTTACAAGACTAGGCTGTTTCAGGACCAGACACATAACAATCTTGTCAAGCTTTATTTCTCCATTCTCTAAATGAAGTTAATATCTATGTTACTTTTATAAGCTCTCTTCAATGGAAATCTAAATAAAGGAACGAATAATACTTCTAATCCTTGATAAGGACTGCAAAATTCCATTTGAAGCAGAACTCCAAGCAAAATTTATTTGCCTTATCCTGAACCCCTTGCTCTGTATCTGTTCAGTGCCTACTCAGGCAGAACACACGTGGCCCTTCATTATGATTTCTAACCCTCAGAAATAAATCGTGAAGAAATGCGAGTGAGTGCCCCATAGCGTTTAGGACCCTATTCAGCTGGAAAATTAGGCGGTCTCCTGAGGCACATGAGCTCTGAAAGGCCACAGAAGCTAGTAGATCTGTTCAGAAAAAAAGGTCAGCCAAGCACACGACCAGGAGGAGATAATAAAGGAAAACATTTACCAGCTCCAAAGCAGAAGTAGCAAAGAGCTCATCTTTGCCCCCAAGTATCTGACCCTCTTCCTTCTGCTGTACAGTGTTGCCTTGGAAGGAGAAAGCATTTCTGAAATATTTGGGGACCGAGAAGGGAGTCACCATCCAAGCTTCCAGCATCACCATCTAAACGAGATGATCTCTGTCCCTTGATTGGAGAGAGCCTAAGGAGAATGGTGCCCCAGATAAATGGTAGTCTTGAATATGCTTCTCCCTGAGACACCCAAACTACGTGCCCAAATCCTTCCCTGGTATTTAGTAGAAAGAAATGGAAAACAAGATGAATTAGAAATAAGGAAAATGGAAAAAACACTGAAAAAGCATCTTATTTTTCACATGAAGAGCAAACCATCCTTCCTCTGGGGTCATCTAAAGCTAACTCTCGTGATAGCCTTCGGTGTCCGCCCCATCATTCAGGTCACACATAACACAAGTTGTGTCGCAAAACATAATCTACTTATTTCTATTATTGACCCTTCATGCAGTGTTTTCACCGGATGTTTCTGTTCCGATTGTTTCTATTTGGAACAACAAAGGTACCTTGCTAAAGGTAAATTAAGGAATTCCCAGGGCCGTTACTGAAAAGTGGAAATGAAATCCCAACTTTGCCCCCTCCAGTGTTATTATTACAGAACCTCCACTGCCGCCTGAAGCACGCATTGGGAATACAGAAGCACCATGTGTAAAGGGTGCTTTTAGTGAAGAGTACACTGAAAACTAAGCTGCTTCCCATCAGCAAGTACATTCTTTATCTTTAGCGTAACATTTATAAAGCTTGTTCAGGAAAAAAATGTGTTAAATCTTTCATCAGGCTACAGACACTTTATTTGGAGTCTTCACAGAAACCCAAAGTAGTGCCATAAGGTGCCTGGAATATTAGCCAAGATAAAACCTTCAGGGCCATGCACGCTACTGTTTTCAAATCTGTTCTTTCATCTGATGTGCCAGTCGAAATTACTTCTGCAACATGGTCAGAACCAACCTGGATGGATTTATAATGTCTCAAATTGCTACGGGCATATTTTTGTGAATCGCCTAGAGACAAACAGATAATTCTCTTTAGATTGTTCGAATTGCTAATTCTTATTCATGTCATGTGTTTTCCAAGTGGCATGTTTAGACAAGAAAATTGCAGAATATTCCTGATGTCACCAGAGCTCTGTGCTTAGAAAGCCACAGCGGTGTAGGACAGTGTCCTTTTACACATCTTGATATATATATTACAAACCATTTTAACTCAGACAATACTTGCTACCTTTTCTCACTATATGACTGCCTGTATAAGCAGGGAGACAAATGATAAAGAGCAGATTACCAACGATATCAACGTGATGTAACTACTTGTGCAAGTAAAGGAAGCAGAACCAAGCTTTTTATTTGCTCTGCTTAGGCAATTTGAATAAACAGTATTAAGCGTCATCTTTTAAGTCAACATGTCAGGTCGAGTTTCATGATATCTAATCTCTGCCTGTTGGCATTATTAGATACACAAAACCCCTCACAAAGGCTCCCTCGCAGCGTACTTTCCTGATAAACAAAGCTCGTGTGATCAATCCATCAAGTTCCCTCTTTCTGTACAACCTGCTCAAAATTTTTCAGCTCATTGGTCAATTTCACCTACATTTGAGGAGCGATTTCAAAGATAATTATGCTCCTGTGAGTTTTCTGCAATAGGTGGCCAGTTGGTATGGAGACCTGCTAAAGCCTGAAAGAAAGGGCTGCAGCGTGTGATCACACCTCGCACTTCTTACCACAAAATGCACCGAGAAGAACAATGTTATACGAACTCTAAGGAAAAAAGCATCAATCAGAGGTTTCAATTAACTCTCTATGGGAAACCAGCCTTTGATAAGTTTTTTGTCCAGGGAGTTACTCGTATTTATTCTACTACATATGACTCAGATTCAGAGGTGCCAGTTTTTAACTTAATCTATAAATTATCCTCATCCTTAAAGACACCAGGGACATCTCTGTATAACGTATATTATAACGCATAATTATAGCTTCAGGGCATCATTTTAGATGAAAATGTAACATATACAATAAAAGAAAATTCCATGTGTATTATGACCAGATTTTGCTTCTAAAGTGACTCTGTACACAGGGAGAACTCCGTAAACTGTCTGTCCAATCAGCACAGAAACGTCAGTCTCATGCCTATGGCTTAAGGCCGTACAATTATTAAGACCACAGGTTTAATTCCTGGCTGCCACACACTCTTCATTTGCTACTTTTGGCAAAAAGCCCCTTCCCTCTCAGTGTCTGTATCCTCATTCCATAGAACAAGATTCCTCCTTTTCCCTCAACTTCATCTTTCCTTTCTATTTATGTTACACTGACTTCTATATAAACTGTAAGACGCCTGTTCTCCTCTGAACACCTATTAAACTCTGTTTTCCAACTTGAACAAATCCAAACACAAACACACTGAATCCATTTTTCTGAAGTATTTTAAGTGGATTTTTGTTTTGTTTCTTTTAGTTCTTGACCACTGGCCATGAAAAAATGCCAGTGGCTCCAGAAAGCTGGGTTTGTCCAGGAGAAGAATGCCAGCTTAACAAATCGATAGCTCTGGGGTACTTAAAGAGGTGCTAGAAATAAAACAGTTGCTCTCCTTTATTGAAAGTGATTCATGATTAATAGATTTGTTTCAGTATGTGCTATGCATGCAGCTTGGCTTACACCACTGTGTTTTACAAGGAGGAGTAACAAATTACCAGCCACCAACCAGTCACTTTAAATCCATCTTTAGATTTCATTGCTGCTTTAAATGGTGTTTCACACGGCAAACAGGAAAGAATTTCATTTTCAAAGGGAAGAGAAAACAGTGTTGCTAAAACAGTGCTGTTCTCTGTCCCTGCGGGATGCAAAAATAATCTATGACTGTGACTTCAATGAATTTTGTTAACTACAGCTAAATTGCATCACAGAGCCTCCCTTTAACAGATCTACAATAGTTAATGAACGTGGGGGGGAGACCAGATATTTCTTCAAAACAACTCATCAAGTAAGCTGCCTCTACTTAACAGATGTAAAGGCAGGGCCCAGAGTAGGAGCTGGCAGAAACAGATGGTGCCTGAGGGCAGCTTTCTGTTTCAGAGCTCTTGGGGGCTAGGTTAGGCAGGATGGGAGGCGTAGAGACGTGGGGGTTGTGGTTTTCGGCAGCAGGTAAAATCCATTTGTCACACCAGCTCCAACTGGGCTTTCAGCACAAAAGTTTAATATCTGAAACCAATGAGGCATTCTGCTCTCCAACTGCAGCAAGGCAGGAAAACCTCTCTGAGCAGTATGGAGCCCCAGCCTTTTCCAGCAGGGAAAGATGTCAAACTCCTCATTCCAAACAACTTGCTTTTCTCTTTCTTTTTCAAACAAATAAAAAATGAGTATGCAAAGGGAAGTGTTTTAACTTATTATACCTTCAGGGAAAGAACACAAAATGACAAAAGTAAGTGTGTTTTCGTTCTCTGTTCTCCACAGAATAACATCAGTAACCTCATAAAAGCAGCCCCTGCTTTCTCCTTGTCTGAAATAGAGACACATACATTGTGGCACCAGCAATAAATTTCCATTGCTTCCAACTTCTAACATTGCCAAGGTATGTGCCATAGAGAGCATTTTTATGAGCCAGGCTCTCACTGCCAGGATTTCGCCTTCATAAAGAAGAGATTTTAGTCCATTCTGTCTATTTATTTTGTGTAGAGGAATCAAGGTCAATAAACCATGGAGAAATTCACTCTACCTTATTCCATTTCACACTTTTGTCATCCACGCTTTATCGAGTATCTGAATGAATTTTTAATATCATGCCACAAAATGCTTTGGTCTTCTATCATATGCCGGGACTCTATAAATCTGATAACACTTGGGAGTTCTCAAATATACTCAGCACTGAAGAAACAGCTTTAAAGTTTAGTCATTCTGATGAAATGTAAGAGCTTATATCAGTGACAGGTTGACAGAAAAAGCTGTTTTCCTTTCCATTTCACAGACTTCCACGTATGAACGCCATGAAACATGTCAGGACTTTCCCTGAGTCTATGAAGACAGAGATGGCATCTGCTCCCAGTGGGGAGCCCTTCTAACCAGTAATACTGTAAAATTTCATGATTCTGAAATCTGATTGACAGCCAAAGGCAGGGCAGGGAGGAGGTGTTTACTGTATTTTATAGAAGCGCATCAATTGCTTGTCTTGGCACATGATGTATATTTTTATGGCATACAATGCCATTTTCAACATATTTTTTTTAAAAGCAAAATGTATTCATGTTGGCTGAACAGGTTTGTAATTTCCTGTTGCTGGAAAGAAGCAGGCATTTTTTAAAACTTGGTGTTAACCCTACACACTCATCACTACAGCTTCAGGTCAGTGGGCAAAAGACAAGGACCTTGTGCCTTAAGAAAACACACGGAGATTTTTCACTATCAGCAGCCCAGCACAGAAGTACTTTAGCTTTTTATAGCACCAACACAGAGTTGGTCCAACGTTCCAAGGACAGCAGACAGAGGAAACAGATCCATTGACCTAATGGTCTATTAAGTATTATCTTATAATTCTGTGGCCAAACTGAGATCTCATTAAGCAACAACACTGTATTTTCACATTTGCTTTTCTGACACACATGCATCTGCATCGTCCCACTGAATTTACTCAGCAACACGCACTCAACTACAGTTTCCAGAAACTCATTTAAACAGTACACAAACGCTTACTCCCGAACTTGAGTTCAGACTCCCAACTAGTTAATTCCACTGAGGCATCCCTGCACATATGGGCTTCTGTTTGCCCATCTCAGCAACACCACTGTTCCTTCTTTCGTTGCATACTGTAAGGCAGCAGTTTTCAATCTGTGATTTGTTGGGTCCTGAAAACGCACAAACGTCCTCTAAATCATAAGGAAGGACAGCAAACCACTAGCGAGGAGCTTTACATTTACTAGATAACTCCACACCTTGAGAAGAATTTTTTTAGCACTGAACGGTTCACAAAACCTTGCAAACCACTACAGGGCTTGCAAACCCGCAACTCCGTAATGCTGACACGGTGATACACACACTTCCTGATGAAAAGGCAAGGGACAAGCCCACCATTATTGCTGTCCTGTAATTTCCCTGCCTTTACAAGACTAAATAAAAAACGAAAGCATGGCAGAGTCTGTACACATTTATTGGAGGTGGACATCAAATCTAAATTACTTAACAAATGATCTTGCAATGCAAGCCTGCAGCAAGCACTGTGTAAATATGGATTTAGGACTGATTTATCTGTGTACACAGAGCTAGGGCTCTCCCCAGTTTAAGTCTGAGGAAGACTATGGAAGTACTCAGAAAAACAGATATTTTCAGAATCTGATCTCCTATCTTTAACTTTCCCTGAAGTTGCTGTGCATGAAAAGGGAGGAGAGATTCAAACGCTCACACTAAGAAGTTTATTTTTTATTTGGTCATGCCAAGGTAGGTGTTGGTGACACGTACTATGGTATAAAAAATTCAGATTAGTTAGGAATTCAGCCATGGTCCATTAAGCCACAGGGAAGATTCAACTAACTAAAGGTACTCTGAATCTGGAACTACTGAGGCTAGAAAGAGTAGGACCTGTATAGGAAAACCTTTAATATATTATTAGAAACATTGTCACCTGACTTCTGGAAATGTAAGTATTTTGCCCATGCACTTGAAATCATGTCCTAGCGACTCTGCGAGATATGCGTGCATTAAGGCATTTTAACTACTTTGCTTCTGATTCAGATAATATAATGGATAACTATAACAGATGGCATTCACGATACTGCTGCTTTAGAAGACAAAGCTTTTCTAGCCAACTGCCACTCTTCTCCCTTCTGCTATTCTTCATTAAGGATATGTCAAGGTGAAAAAAAGTAAGGTTCAGGCCTTTACGTACCAGCAAGCATCATTAGGGCTTCTGAGATGCCAAATGGCAGAGACAGGAAAAGAGAAATAATTAATACAGAAAGGATGAAGCAGAAGAAAAGAAAACTAAACATGCAAAAGACAAGGGACACACCCAGAAACTCACAGGATTTTATTATACAATTAGAAAAGACAAAATTATCCTTTTATAACTATTCTTTCTCCTCTTCATCAAGAAGAAGAGATTGTTTGTAGTCATATGTAATTATAAACACAATTCTGTCTCTTAGGTCATTTCAGTGGGGAGGAGACTATTACGAGAACAGGCTTCTACTTACAGCATGCACCCACTGCTCAGTTGAAGAGCAATCGATTTTCAGCTCCTAGGAAATAGCTTGTTTCAATGTCCATCAAGTACACACTCTGCCTTGCTGAAAACTTCCAAAAGCATGTGCCTTGTATTTGCCATAATTAGGACAATTTGAGATTGACATAACTGTGAGAATTGTGAAGTTGCTCTGTATTTACTGTGCTACTTGTATTATTGCAATAAGGCCATGTTTATTTTGGCAGTTAAACAAGGTAACATTAGCAGAAGTTCAGCATCAGAGGACCTCCCAGTTAACTGTCGCCTACAGCCTCCCAGGAAGCCAAAAAAAAAAAAATCTGATCTACACCTTCAATCTTCTAAAACTGAGTTAGAAACTTCAGAGAGACAAAGTGCAGTATTTTAGGGGTGGGATTTCAAAGGAGAACTCTATAGGGCTATTTTCTTATTACCCTGAGTAGCATTCAGAAGTAGTTTATTCTAGGGTTGGTGTGCATTTTGAGAGCGATTCAGAGGTACAGGAGTTTTTAAAACTCTCTCATCCCTCCCCATTTTAGCTGCTTCAACCACAACATCATCTCAGAGTTGCATCTCTTCCAAATGCAAAGCTGTCTCGATTTGTATCTCTGTACTCTGGTCTATCATTATTGTTCTTCATTAACCTAATGTGAAGTGCTTGTTTCTAGAGTTGGAGTTTTTGCAATCTATCTGGATTATTTTACACGCAAATACTGGTGCTATTAGAGGAATTCTGCTTTATTCTGGGCCAAATAAAGAGTGCAGTGTATAACATATTGTACGGCGCTGAACGCTATAGCCAGAACAAGAAAATAGTCTGAGTAGTTATTATCAGTTTGCTTTATAAGTATGTTATTTACAATACGCAACAGATGTTCTCCGAATGTTAATGGGAAAATACAGGCTTTTTATTTATTTCTTTTCTGACAGACTAAAAAGTGCAACTAATATAATAATAATCTTGGAAAATCCAAAGATTACTTCACAACTTGGAAAATGCTGTGTTGAGTCATTAGTCTTATTATCTGGTATTTTCATAACTCACTAGATAAACACAGTAAATGATGATTTCCTGGTAATGATCCTTTATATGTGCAAAAACAGGCCTCCAAGAAATCTCAATTAAGCCTAAGAAATAGTGTTTTTACATTAACCCCAGCCCCCCAAACAATGCGATGATGTGTATACGCATGTGTGTGTGCGCGCACACGTGCAGGCACTCCCTCTGAATGGACAGGATTAGACCTGCCAAGCTGCAATTCCGATTTCCTACAACCTCTACCCGATAGGAGTGTTTGCTTTAGCTTGGCGCTTTTCAGTCTCCAAGTCTGTGAACCCCAGGGATTCACAGTCTCCTCATATGAGGGTCTGTAAAAAAGGGACATGGATTGTTTTACTCTATTGGGGCCCCTAAATCCATTGATAAAAGCTTAAGGGAGTCCATGTGCAGAAAACTGTGAAAACCTCTGCTACCTCACCAAGCCCCTGCTCTTCAGGAAGAAGGGCTCAACGTTCACTCCTGGTGTGCTGTGGAGCTCTAAACTGTCCCAAGGTGCAGTGTGAATGATTACTTGGGCACAACTGTTAGGGGATCTTACTCTGAGAAGAACAGGTACAGAATCCTACCTGTAGCACACGTGTTCTGAGGGTTTTTTTTTCCACTCTGGATGTAAAAGCTATGGACACCACTAGCTTTTCCATTTCAATAGTTTTTTATCTGATTTTCATGTATGAATAATATACAAAACTGCCAAGTGGTACGTGCCACATAGGCACATAAGAGGACAAAAAGTTTATTTATCCATGGTCTTGTGCCCTGTATAGTCACTCAGACAGCCTACAAAGTATCTGTGAAATGCTATTAACCTGAAATAGTATTTTTTTCATCCATCCTTCAGGCATAAAGCAGAAGCTGCTGCCTTTGTTATCTTATATCTGTGTGGTATAAAACACCCTATTGAGAGATGTAATTTTATTGCATTCCTTGCCTGGCTTTCTAAGAAAACAAGGTTTATGCAAATAGGCTGTCAGCCCACCCAGCCCTAATAATTTTCAATCCCTTTATCCTCTTTGAGTTAAATTTAAGATCTAAAACCCAACAAATTATGAGAAGCTTTATGTAAATCAGTAATTCTAGGATGGAAAAGACAGATCTAGCTCAGTCCTTTTAAGAGCCAACTGACAAACCAACAAATAACCCAAACGCAAGATATGCCGTGTGCTTGGCCAGAGAAGGAATTAAACTACAAAGCCAGAGGTACCGAATACACCACAGAGGCAGAAGTACATTATGTGTGCATGGACAGAGGGAAGAGAAGACAGTTGTACGACACAGGACACAAATCTAAGGCAGTTAGACTTCATTACTCTCCATGCTCGTAGCACAGCTTGTTTTAGCAATATGAAGAAAATGAGGTGCAACATGGTTGTTCTGCACTGATTAAATGATGCCCTTGCAAAACAAAAAACTCACCGTCTCTACCCAAAGAAATTCAATTTATGACAATATCGCAAAGGAAGAAATCTTAATTCTTTCATGGTTTTCTTCCTGTCTTAGCACAGCAGTTGGAAAAATAACATTCAGCGCTATTGTACATGACAGGTAAAGAAAAAAAAGTTAACAGTCACATCTGGGATCATTAATACTTTAGCAGACTTCCTATTTTTAAATAAGTATCATTCTGCAAGCAAAATGACAGCTCCTCACCGCGCCCATGAGTCTGCAGAAACAAAGCAACAAACCAGCAGTTTACTGGTACAGCTGCCGACAGTTCTGACAAGCCTTTCAAAGCCCTGAAACTAGCGAGCCTGATACTGCAGAGGCACTGAAACGCCAGGCTGGCACTTTTCTAAGAGTTTTTACAGGTGAAAAGTGAGCTAATACACTTCTGGCCGTCGCCTGCTGCCAAACTGGCCAGGTGCCTATTGTGGGAGACACCTGTGGCCCCTCTGAACGCAGCAGGTGCACCTGTAACATCTCCTCAGAACTGCCAAGAGGACACAGTCAACAGAAATCAGCTGGATTTATAGGTCAGATCAATCAGGTGTGCTGCTGAGTCCCTCCAGCTCCCATAGGGAGAAGCCCCAGCAAAGCACAGCACTGATTCCTATAACACCTCACACCCAAAGTCATAGAGGACGGGGAGGAACCTGCCTCCTCCTCACAGCATAAACTCCATCTGACTTACTGCAGCTCTTTTCAGGGGTGAATACCTGAAAAACATCATAACTGGAGAACAAAGCAAGGTGTCTGTAAAAGCTGTGGTCAGGCAGGGACGGAACTGAGCCAGCTCTGACCCTGGCACATTGAGTCTTTTGGCTCCAGAAGGCAACTGCTCAGAAACCCAATTGCTTCTGCAACACAAACGCACACGCACACAAATGAACTGTGGTGCAGACTTCAGGAAATATCAGTCTCCTGAGGTAACCACAAGCTTAAAATTAGGCTTGAGGATGACAAAAATGTCTGTCTGCCTGTGTCCTGACGTGTTTCCCCCATCTCGGGGAGTTACCAAGGTTTCATCTACTCTGCTTACTTACGTCAATGAAATCAAACAGACTCTTGAAACGACCGCAGGAAGTTCTCCACATGTTAGCTGAGGCATCTGGAGCCCTTCCCGTTATTTAATTCCCGCTTGGTTGCCAATTGAAAACACCAACACAGAAAGCAGAGACATTTCTCAATCTTTCCTCATGAGGGATTTACACGGCTAAATCCCATCACAGAATAATGCCTCTGGACAAATTTAAAGATAAAAATTTCCATTCTCGTTAAGCACCTGGATTTTCTCAGGTGCTCCATCTTACTGCCAATCTGGTAGTACCTGCAGGAGTACAAAATGAACTATCAAATAGTCACTGTTGGTTTGCATTGTGTTGTACATAAAAGCATTGCCCAAACTGACTTCTACTTCTAGCTGCTACCTAGAATACATTTGCAGATAAAGAAATCAATGTCCTGAGGAACTGAATAAGTCTTAGAAAGTCTCTGCTGGGAATTAATGTGTGCAGTTCTTTTACATCAGCTACCGTAGGTCTCAGAAGAAAAAAAATCCCAAATCCACAGAGGTCAGATTTTAATCTCTGTAATGAAGAAATAGCACCTGATCTTTGGATAGAAAATTCACTATTCACTTGTTCCTGCCTCTTTTAAGGACCTTTCCATGTCTGGATTTCTCGAGCCCTACACTGACTCTTGTTGCTTTGCCCAGACTAAAATCACTTACGCAGCTGTGCTCCCTGGAAAACTCCAGGTGGTTCTATATCCTAGTGAGCCTCCAGCTGGTTCTTTTTTATTTTTCCCCAGCTTCTCTTCTTTTTAAAGTAGGATATTAGTTCTCACTTATGCACCTGTTTAAATATCGTAAAGATAGAGGATGCAGAGTACCTACCAGAACTCGGGCAGGTTCTTTACCTTTGTAACCTTTATGTTTAGGAATCTCCATATTTAAAAAGTGGCTTGTTTAAGGATGCTTTGCAAAATGTGGCAACTATTACTTTTCTATAGCTTTCCTCCTGACTCCACGATCACTTGATGGCTTGTCTAAGAAGCTTGATAATAAAGCGCAAGCCACATTGTGAACTCTGATTAGACTTGCACTAAACCTGCGACCTGGCTGCGTGTTTCAAAGGCAACAAACCCAAGACAAACCTGCAATGACTGTAATTAGCAGGGGAGGAAAGATGTGCCCATGCCACAGCTGAAGTGAAGCAGACAGCACTATGAGCACACAGTTGGCCACAGAAAAACTTTATGAACAAAGTCACAAGTAATTATGGAACTCTCCACTTCGATACTAAGACTCAGGCCACGTGGACCACAACATAGCCTAGATACTGGCTACAGATACTTCACTGGCTAGCAGACAAATCACATTAACTGCTAATGAACAAGTAGACAAAATAACGGAAAATCCACAAGCTTGCATTTGCAGAATGCAACCCTCAAAAATCTGGGCTTTTCATGGCTAGGTCTGATTTGCTATGCCTTGTGAAGCCAGCGGGCTGGAAAAGAAAGCATCATCAGGGCTCACACTCAAAGCAGCTTCCAAGGAGACTCACGCAGAGAGGCCCAGTCTCTCTGGACAGCAAGGCATTGCCCCGACTTCCCATGGACCAATTATTAGGTCAAAATATTATATTAAGGCTGAGCATTGTGCTTCTAGGTGGCAGTGCTTTTGATCAGGTTATTCTGGAGCACACTGGCATTATGGGCCCCTGTGATGTATGTTTGCTGTCAATGCTGAAATAACAGTAAATGCGTCTGAGCGGGCCCCACCTGCCGAGCAATATGTTCTCAATCCCTCAGGCAGAGCTGTGTGCCGCTCGGCTAGGAAAAACTTCCTCCCACCCAGCACATGGCAGGGCAGTGAGACACACACTCACGTGCTTGGTATGGTGGGTGGGATGTGCCACTGAACAGACCTCTCTTTCACTTGCTGTGACAAGAAACCAACTCCCTCTTACATCTTAACAAAAAAAGAAAAAAGAAAATGAGAAAAAGAGAAGACAAAAAAAACCAAGAGGAAGGATCACAGCCTGTTAATCGCATACATCATTACCAGAATTGGCTGAGAAGATGGCTTGTTGATGATTGATTCATGAGCTCCTGTTGCAAGCCAAGGAGAGAGAGAGAGAAGATGGAAATAACCCTATTTATTTATCTGTAAGTACAGCAGGAAGCTCTCCTGAATGTTGGTGGAGACCAGAGTGCAAGCTGATCCACAGGTGGTTGCTCTCTGCCTGCCACAAGAGCTCACACAGCGGTACCACTTTCTTCCCTAATTGATCGACACGATCACTCTGCACCACCTGTAGTTTCCTCATCACAGACAAGAATTAGCAGGGCAAAGAACCAGGATACATCTTTTTTTGTGAAGGGAGGCGTTGCAATTTCGATGGGGCTTCTGGAAATACCAGCAGGTTGAATGCAGATGAGTTTCTTGCTTATTCATGCATTATTGCCACTGGTGCCTCTGACCTGTGCAGCGATACCTCAGAGAAGCAAAGTAGTTCCCAACTCTCAACACACATGACAAATGGAAAAGGATGAGCTCCATCCCATCTGGTGAGCAAGCTCTTGGCAGGTCACATTAAGCAGCATAATTAATAGTTTTACACTAAATGCACGCAACCGTCCTGTTTCATTCAAAATAACGCTTTTGAAGACCAGTAGAATTTTGGGCTTTTTTTGCTGCTGTACTGCTACAGAGAAATAGTCTTAGTGTTAAATTACTATTTCCTCTCACACTAATTTCACTTGGAGCAAAAGCTTCACTGCTTCGGAACTGCACTTTGTGTACCATAATAGAACAAAACAATTATTTAGCTTCACCAGCACAGCAGCAGGCTTTTGCTGTGCCAAATTCCCTATTAAATAGATTCTTCTGAACTTTCACTAATTACTGGCTATAATGTAAAGTTATATTACAAAATTAAACCAAACTAATAAACAGTTAGGGGTATTTCTTCACATGAAAAAAGGGAGAAAGTTTCATGAAAGGATGGCCAGGAAATATGGACAACAAGAGTCCTTTCACTCTGACAGCTATTCTTTGTGATATGATTTATATAATGGGACACTTGTAAATCAAGAAAGACATACTACCAGAAGTTTTAAATGTTTCTGGGTTTTGATATTCAAACGTTTAAAAGTTCTAGTTCCAGTTTCATTCATTTGATTACATATCTACATAGAATATCTAAAATTCTGTGACAGCAGCACAGTAGAGCAATGAAAGGGAGCGTAAGGGAAGGGCGTGAGACATACATGGTTAACAGCCTGCTCAGTCCAGTTTCTTATGAGTTTATTAGCTCAGCAGCAAGAAGCTTTACACAGCCTGGGTCTTCTTTTGTCCCCAGTACTTTACCGCTGAAGAGTACATCTATAAGTAGGTTCTACTTAATAGCTGCGGATATTCTCATTGTTCACCTAAGCAGAGATTGCCAAAGACAACTCGTTAATAGCTGACATCCATTGACACATGGAAAGAAACTGAGACGTCTTAAAACATCAGCCATAACAAAGGCAGAGCACGAGTGACCACGCTGGAGAAGCAGAACCCCCCTACTGACCTAGGGAGATGAGACCTCATGGATAACACCAGTAAAAGCTCTCCTTGAGTGACCTGGCTTCATGCTGAGCTGGGTGGACTATCCTCTGCTTGTAAGGTTTGAGCTTTTAAAATTCCATGAACAAAAGCAATCCTGATCAGTTCTCCTTTGGAGCCCCTTGCTTAGCATGCTGTAAAATGAAATGAGCTTACTCCCCCTTGGTTCCTGAGCAGCCCTCACATGTTAAAGACTTATGGACACTGCTAATCAGTGGCAAAACCAAGAAGTGTAATTAGTCCTGCCAAGCCATCTGTCAGGCCTGAGAGACTCGGATGATATTTGGGAAAAGCATCGAAACATGTGTGCACTTGTTTTAAGTCCCAGACTATCCAAACCTGGCCAGCAGCTGGATAAAACAGGATTTGACACCTCTGTTGAAAAGGCCAGAGAAAGAAAAAGCTGCTAATACAGCAAGGCACCAACTATTAGTCACTTCAAAATCCTGTTATAAACCATCAGCCCAGAAATGAAAGTAACTGACAGTAATTAAAACTGTCCTGACACTCCCACGGCAAAGACATGAAATCCTTTGCAGGGGAGTCACAAGCGGCACAGAAATGCTATACGAGCAGTGTGACCAGGAGCCAGGCTGTAAAATCTGGATGTGTTTTGGTTTACCGTTCAACCGCCTTTTGATAGCACCCATTAGCAGCAGCTCTCAAAGAGGCGTTCTCGGGGGAGACAGAAAGACAAAGATGGAATCGAGTGGGAAGGTGTTTGTCTTCAAGGAAAGGCCCAACCTCGAGCGGCTTTAACATACGCTTCTCCTGAAATGAATTAGCATGACTGGTGTTCACGGCGTCTTGATAGCGGCTGCTCTGCTCTGCCAGAATAGCTCAAGTGGTTCCCTTATCATGCTTCTCTCCAAGAAAACACTTTTGATACACTTCACAGCAGAAACATGAACAGAAAAGGAAGAGGGGAAAAATGTAAGCTTAAGATTATTTCTGTAACCTACACCGCCATGAGACAAAGCCCACGGATCTGGTGCTTATATATAAACCATAATGAAATGAATAACACAAGGGTGGTTAAAACCCAGTCAAGTCTGGACAAGTCAGGAGGCATAAGGCAGGTTACATAGCAGCACAAAGGACATGGTGGGGCAAACAAAGTGTGTCCTTACCGCAGAGATTTGTTAATTCCTGTGGTCAGCACATGCCCAAAAGCCAAAGCCCACGACTCGACTGCGTGTATTGTAGAAACTGCCTATAAACGTGGCTACAATAATTTTGGTTAAGTTCAGATTTGCCAAAATTTGCTGCTATTTCAAAGTAAACATTTTTCACTGAAGAATCATAAAACAGTTGAGAAAAACGTTGAGAAGCTCTGGAGAAAAAAAAGGAGTTTTGCTTTTCCTTTAATGGTCTGGAAGCCTGTCATTAGTGACAGCCAGCTAAGCCTGCCTTTTTGCTGGGGTGGACGTGGGACGAGCTCACAGTAAATGACTCTATTTCAGTTCCAGAAGGGATGATCACATTGCTCAAGAAGCAATCATTTTTTAACTCACTCAAATTTCATTTCCAGTACTGATCTGCCTGGATCCAAACCCCTTTGTCATTTGACACATTTTCAGGATGCTCTGCTCTGACCAGGGAGAGCAAGGACCACAGTCTGTACCCCACTGAACAGCCCATGGATGCTTCTCACACACAATACACACTCCAACACACTAAATCACACACATACATACAATCAGCTCTCGGTCAAACACTTGTATTTTGATGCAATTTCATTTTCACATAAAAGATTTTGCCTTAAGGAACACTACAAAGAGGAACAAACACAAACTCTGAAATCTTGTAAATTGTCTAGGAGCATAACTGCTAGGCTCCAGCCACCCTATGAGACATGAGATCATGAATTTGTGCCACAACCAGTTGCATTTCTTGATATCAGAAGCCAGTCTGGATACATAAAAGGTGCCAGATCAGCTATTAGATTGATTTTTCTAAGTTAAATTCTCAGATCCATCTTCATATTTCAGAACAGAAATCATCCATAGTGTCATCACACTAAACATGGCTTCAGATGTAGTTAAGATTTATGAGCTTCACAGTTCAAGTATGTTAAAGCAGAACGCATTCAACTCTTCATATGCTTTTAAAGCTCCTTCAAAATTCTTACATTTAGGCAAACTTAATAAAAATCAGAGGATCTGACTATATACAATCACAATCTAGCTATAGGTAAGAAAAACGACAAAGCTTTTCAGTTTCTGTGGATGGAAGAGTATCTGCTGTGACCTCTCCAAAAACTGACAGGCACTAAAAGTCTTCTCAACTGATTTAACCAGATTTCTTGAAGTCACTACTTGTAAAAGGAACACGTGCAGGAATATAACGTGAGCGTCCCCATGGTACTGTCGTATATGCCAAAGCTCTACAGATTATTAATACATGGGCTTGCCCCCTTCATTCTAAAACAGCTCTTGTAATGCCTCAAATTAATTGGAGGAGAGTTCAGCTGCTCCAAAGAGATGATTAAGATCAATTGTTAATTCCTCTTCCTATTCTTTTATTGCATTAAAGTTCAGGCTTAGAACCCCACTACAGAAACAATAACTATAATAAAAATAAATAGTGAAAAAACAGTTCTTCAATTAAAAAAAAAATAATAAATCATTTTTACATGCTCTAAAACTTCTGTATCAGATCATCCTACTGCATTCAATAACTATGAAAAAAATATCATTGTGCTTTCTCTTTCAAGTAAGTAGATGTTATTTGCTGTTTTTTCCTTTTAGGAAAAATAAGACAAGTGTGTCCTCAAGATGTTTAGAAGTAGACAAAAAATATAGGCAACAAACAATAAAAAAAGGATGTCTTGTGTGTGTGTATCTGAAAAAAGACAGAGAATCTGTAGATATGTGATGGCTGAGGAGGGTGTTTGTTTAAAATCAGTTTATGCTGGAGTTGTCTGGAGGATCAGAGAGTGGGACTGAGAGATCTTCACCAAAGCACAGGAACGTGAAAGACATTAAGCTGGAGTGGTGCTGAGCTGGTACCAACAAACAGAAACAAAGAACAGAAAGGTTAAAAATGTTAAAACTAAAATCCTCTTCCCCTTTCAACCACACGGGCTTTAGACTTTTAATCCCAAGAGCTCTCCAGTTTTCTCCTGAGTCTCCTAGGAAAACCAGAAAAGTCTGGATTTGATATTTCTGGAAAACAAAAAGCCAACAATGAGGCAAACCACCTTTCAAATCATTTTGTTCAACCTAACGAAGGAAATAGGACACCAGCAGACCATTTCTTTTACCCTCTCCTCCCTTGCAGGTCACCTTTATCCATGACACACAGCAACAAAAGGCAAAAAATGAAAGTTAAAGCAAACAGCCTGTCCTTAACTCGTCCTGCTGTGCTTTGGTACTGCGGGGCGCTCAGATTAATGTGGATGTCACACAGCATATGCTGTAAAACCGAGGCACCGCAGGATGTGTTAAGAATGGAAGGTTAAGGCTTTGGGCATTCGTATCAAGGTAAAGCACACAGACCTGAAATGGTACATCTCAATGGATTTAGGCTTTTGTTACTGGGATCTCTTCTCTCAGATTTGCAGGCAGGAGACTGTGGTCATTGAACTTGTGCATCTGCCTTTCCTAAGCACTGAATTATACAACTTTGCCTGGGTACTGTTGCCTTTATTTTTAAAACAATACGTGCGTTCCAGGTATCCTGAACACACCGAGATCCCCCAGAGCTCTGATGTCTATAGTCAGGTGCATGATACAACACAAGGCTTTTGTATGAGCTGATTTTTTATCTCACTGAGCAGCAAAAGACTTTTCAAGAAGCAGAATGTAAGAGAGAAATGTGTGAGGCAAACACTAAAGCAAATTACTGGAGAGGGGAAAAGAAAGTTCAATGTGAAAACGAGCACAATTCCATGTACTCGCCTTGTTCTCCAAGATTTTTAGAAGTTATCAGAAGCCAGGAGCTACCAAAGTGGAAGTCTTCATACATTTTACATCAGGACAACGGCTGCACATTTAAAAACAACAAGCACTTTCACCTCTGGGTCAAAATCCATTTCAAGAGTATCTCAATAGTTTAAATTTGTTATAACTACAGTATCAATAACTGGAATACATACACAATAACTCTCCAAACGACGAGCTGTGTTCAAAATTGCACACAGAAGTCATATTTGAACAGCTAAAATGATCCCTGGAGATTAAATCAAAGTAGCAGGGCTAAATTCTAACAAACGAGTTTCCTTCTAAGTCAGTAAACATAACCCTGAACCATGGTCTGCTCATCTGCTAGGGAACGCTATACTGTATATTTCTTGCAACCAACCTGCAGCAGGAGATGGTCAGAATCTAAATTTCACCTTCAGTAGCCAGAGTGAGCACCACAACCCATGTGGGCAAGAGGCATGAGGTAGGGAGCAGCGAGATAACGGCGTTTTGAAAACCCCAGCAATAAGTCCTGCCCTGCAAGCAGGGAGGAAGCGCAGGGAGGGAACCGAGGCTGAACTTCTGTTTCTTTCCCATATGCTCCCAAGACATCAACAACTGACCAAGCTCTCTGTAAGGTCAATCACTGCAGCAGAACCTATCTGACAGAATAGTTCAATTTTCTTTAAATAGCAGCTATCGGTAGTTTATAAAACCTTACCAGAATGTATTCCTGTTGCGATCAAGACGCTCCAGTAAACTTTGAGCTCCCTAAGAAAGCAATAGGATGCTCCCTTAAGTCTTAATTACATGACCAGCACACCCTGTTTCTAGTGGTAAGTCTCCAAACAGGCTGCAAGTTCTTTTTGGGATCCTGTCCATCCCTTGCAGCCTCCGCAAGGTGAAGATAAAACCCTGCTGGAGGGTCTGGAGTGCCAGGTTCTGAATTTGCAAATACACAAGGCCTAAATAAGAGAGAGAAAAAGGAGTAAACCAACCTGAACCCCAACCCCCACGATCCTTGTTAGCCAGTCCTCACACTGGAAAGGCTTTATATCCACACATTTTAAGAAACGTAAAGGGAACCATAAACCCAATTCAATTTAATTGGGTGCTCTCCTGACACTACAGTTATTAATAAGATTGCATGTACAAACCTCCATGAAATCCCAAATGCACCAGCAAAAGCATTTAACACCCAGCAAGCAACACGCTGCTGGATTTTGCTGCTCCTCTCCTCTGCTCTTCCTCCTTCTATTCTCTCTCTTCCTTTATCCAATTCTCAAAAAAAAAAGGCAAAAAAAAAAAAGGCAAAAAAACCGCGCTCCTCTCGAACAGCTCCTATAAATTATTCACATGATATTACAGTGTATGTCAGCAGTCTCACAGTGTTTAAAAAACTTAACTACAAGCCAATTAAAATGTAAACTGAGAAAGACGGATGGGGTTGGGTTGCTCTGGTGTGAACTTGAGCAGCTCATAACAATACACACAACTTCTAGACCTGCTAATTTGACAGCTACTTTCATCAGCAGACGCTTTTTCTTTCCTTCTTGTTCTTTTTTTTTTTAATGCAGTGTTTCTCAGAGGACAAGCCAGTCTATATCCAGCTGATTAATCCCTTGGGTCTCAGAGTGCCGTACAGAAACTCGGGGCCTTAGTTACTACCAGGTTCAGACACGGTTTGTACAGTGGAAAGGGGGCAAAGGGGACCTTCCCCTTCTGGAGACACCAGTTATGGAAATTTTACCACTAAATGACAGCAATTCAAGTGACAGATTATATTTCTTAAATGAAGCCGCTAATTTCTCACAAAAACAAGAATACTGCATATTCGACTGCTACAGAAAAATAAAACCCTTTCAATAAAGACATTTGGGATTAGTCAGTGCGTGCGTCAGTGTAGCAAAACCGGACATCTGCCTAAATTGCTTACTGCTGGACTACTGAATAAGCCAGGCACCAATTAGCTTTCAGGGAGATAATGACACTAATTTTAATCTTAATGGGTTAATTACAAGAGCACCATGAAGTCAAATTGTGAACTCGCAGTCAGAAACATTGGGGAAAACCTCCAAAATGAAAGCATTTTAGACATAAAATCATTAGTTAGCCAGGGAAATTTAAGGCATACCTAGATAAAACCCTAAACATGGAATCAAAACCATCTTGATTTCATTCTTACCCACGCTGCTTGATCGATGGACCATCATAAACAAGCCGTTTCCTTATCTTTACAACAGGGATAATGGTGGCCTGACTTATCTGTAAATAGTCAGGCTGAATGCAGTGAGTGAGAAGTAATCATTACCGTTACCTGCCTTTTCTCTCTCTCTCCTCTTTAAGAAAGGTGAAACCTGTGAAAGGTTCTTCTTCTGTGACCACCGGAGACTCAACTAATCCAAGCAGTCACCGCATTGACAACTTACACCCCTCCACATCAATTTGATCTGGCATTCTCAGGTCATCCTAAATTACAGCTTCATTACAATTAGATTCCTGTGGAAGAGACAAAGGACATACTTCCTGCAGACAAAAAGGGTTTGCACATAGTGGAGGCAGTAGCATCGACTTTGGATCCTCCCCAACCACGTGTGCCGGGCTTAAAAATCAGGAAGCAGCAGGATGGAGGCCAATCCACGTTCCCTTCCCTCACAACAGTAACCCAAGACCAATGAGTCCAGCAACAAAAGAGATCTATCCCAAAGAGAGCTGGCCACGGGATAACAGTCACTGGAGTAATATTGCCCTACTTTGTAACAGAGTGATGAAAGAGGAGAAAAAGGCAATTTTTTAGAATGCCTAATATTTTGTAGCATTTAAAGATAACGTAGTTTCCTGTTTGGGGATTTCTAGTTTGAGCATTTGAAATTTCCCATTTGGGAAAAAAATTACATTTTTATGTCCCATTCTTAGCCTGAAATACTGTTTTAAACCATGTATTTCCTGCAAGATGAAACAACTCAGACTCTCGAAACAGCTGTATCCACAGTTACAGGGAGGGGACAAATAGCCAAGTCCAGCTTGGGAGGAGCCACAGGGAGAATTGGAGTTTGGAGTCCACAGCCCCGTGCATCTCTCTACTCAGGACTTGAAGAAACAGATGAGTGTCAAGAAAGAGTAGCTTCCTCTCTTCAGAAGCTGTCTTTGTGTCTGTGAGTGCTAACCAAACATGGCAGTATGTTCCAAATGTTCTGAATAAAATGGGAAATGAGAACCAAACAAGAGCATTTTTTGGTTCATGTTACAAGAAGAAAACCAATATAAGCAAAACAATGCAGCTTTTATGTATAAACTCGTGAAAATACATTGCCTTAATATGTTTTTTATCCTCCAGTTCTCACATCTTAAAAGTTGTGTAAGATAACTTTCTATAAATTATATCACTTTCAAGATACATTGAAACCACTTTTCAAAGGAAAATACAACTAAACATAGGGAACAACCTTTGAACGCTCCGAAATCTTCGTTTGTAGAATGTGTACGTGAGACAGAAATACAAGCACCTAACAGGATTCATTTTTACTGATTCAAGTCATGCCATGATTGTGAATTCTTTGCTGGTCAGACAGCTGGAGGTATTTTCATTTCAGACCCAGGAAGCAGGGCTTTATTTCTATCAGCATTCACTTACTAGTTTTTCCTTCTGAAAGGCATTGAGAAAATGAAGGGAATTAGGATGAGGCATCCAAAGTAACAGTTCCCTGAAAACACTGTTTTCTGTACGTGAATCTGAGCTTTTCTATTGATCTCTCTTGCTTTCTCTAACTCACGCCCATTCTCATGGGTGATAGTGCTGATAAGGCCTGTCATCTCCAGTTCTTCTTGATCCTGTATGAAAGAATCTGAAATTCAAGACTTGAAATCCAAACAATGGAAGTCCTCAGTGCACTAATAACTACACGCCTGAAATGCTCTTATGAAATCGGCAGTGCTCTGGCAAGGGGTTCCAGCACTCAGAAATACTCTTGGCTGAAGCTACACAATTTTTTCGCAGTTGTTTATTTCAATGAGGGTTTTTCCTTTCCTTTTTTAAGAGCTTGGCACCCTTCTTATCAGTTGTCTGAGAAAGAGATGCTCTTCTTAACTTTCCTTCACAGAAAACTTATTAGCTTATTCATCACAGGAAGGACACGAATCCGTAGGAGCACATCCAGTGGAGGCCATGAAGATGATGAGAAGGCTGGAGCACCTGTCATCAGAGGAAAGGCTGAGAGAGTAGGGCTTGTCCATCCTGAAAAAGAGCAGGCTCCGAGGACAACTTAGAGAAGCCTGCCAGTACTGAAACAAGACTCCAGCAAAGCTGGGGAGGAGCTCTTGATCAGAAAGCACAGGGATAAGATGAGGGGGGAATGGTTTTGAGCTGAAAGAAGGGAGATTGAGATGAGATCTTAGGAAGAAATGTTTTCCTGTCAGGCTGTGGAGGCCCTGGCCCAGGTTGCCCAGAGAAGTGGTAGCTGCCCCATCCCCGGAGGTGTTCAAAGGCCAGGTTGGATGGGGCTCTGAGCATACCTGATGGCAGTAGGAGGTGTCCCTGCCAGTGGCAGGGGGTGACTGGATGGGCTTTGAGTTCCCTTCCAATCTAAACCACTCTATGACTCTGAAAAGCAACTTAATCACAAAGGCTACACAGCTCAAACCCAGAACTTGTATGTTCTTCATTCCCTCTCTTATAAGCTAATTTTATGTCACCTGTGAGAACTGCATCAATCCCATCATTCCACCTTATTGAGATATCCAGTCCCCCTGAACTGACTTTTATCCTAAGTCTATCCACAGAAAAAACGTCCTGGTTCTGGTTTGAGGATCCTTGCCTGATAAATACCTGAAGAGCAAGTCTCCTACTTATGCCAGCTCATTACAGTAGAAAGGATTATCTTATAATTGATCTTATCTATATGTTAAACACTCTTAGCATCTTGTCAACCCTCCAATATGGTCAATTACTAGATAATAGTGCCCACTTCCACACATCTTATTACTTAAATGGTGAGATCAATAATTAAGAGTACATAGCACCATTAAGCACCTGCTGATTAAAGTCTGCTGATGCATGGAATGAATAAAGGTAATTATCCCACCTATGTCTTTTGCTGATTCTGAGGATGCCAAACTCAGAAACAACTAAATTCCCTAGTGCTTCAGGAATTTTTTTCATCCCCAGTTCTACCTTCACTAGAATCTCTTGATGAACAGAAGAGGAAAAAAACAGAATTATAGATCTCTATTTCTTGTGTATATTTTATCTCATTATAAAAAAGAAACAAAGTTCTGCCTGCGCTATTTGAATGTTAATGATCCCATGACTGACTCCCAAGTTCCTTGGCTTGGTTTTTTTGGTGACTGGATATAATCTATTAGCTTCCTTTTCTCTTGCTCTATTTTGTTTCCATTTTGGTGGGTCATGCTCCACACATATATGCATGTCTCAAGATTTCAGCTTTTACTCATTTACTCGTACTACAGAATTAACTGCCATATTTCCTCTTAGCCCTTGGGATTGGGTCACAAAATATGATATAAAAATACATTAGCTTTAATGGCTGACTTATGATATTGATTGGATCTCTAAACTGGGTATCAATTCACTACCTTACTATAATAATAAAATAGACATAAAATCCAGGATGTTAATCCTTCTTTGAGACAAGTGATGTGCTTCAGTACAAGCTAATTTTAACAGAATTTTAGTGTGCTCTCAAGGTTAGGCAGAAGGGATAAAAATTCACACATAAAATATATTTACTTGCACTACAAAAAACCCATCTCATGGTATTCATATTGTCTCTCAATTTCATGTCAAGATAACTTGATCACTTCAATAAAAGGTCTATTTACAGAGTGAACAACTAGCAAATCATCCACTCAACCTGTGTCTAGAGATGTTCAATGCCAAAAGGAAATCACCCATTGTGTCTTCTAGGAAAAACCTAGAAAACAGTTCTCTTATCTTCCTTACTCAGTAATGGATTTGGCAGGGTGAAACTAAGTTTATTTTGTTTTTTCATGCCGATGACTATCACAACTATTTGATTTGGTACAGTTTACCACAAAGTTTCAATAATCCCCACAGCCTCCATGTACCGAAAATCAGAAGAGTTTAAAATGTATTTATTATTTTTCCCTTGTAATCTCTATTTCACTGTTCAGAGTCTGCATAGGAGGGAAAATACTCTGACCTGACCTGAAAGGGAAATAAAATCTATGTATTCTTACACTCCTAGGATTACTAACTAACTCAGAGACACAGAATAGAAAAGTTTTTCACTCTTCAAATACTTTAAGACTCTGCTTTCTAAACTTCGGAGTACTCACAGAAAACATGCCTTACATGAGTAAGTGCCACTTTTTTAAAATTAAGAACCTGCCACCTCCTGGAAAACATTGTTCATGAGCAACCCACTTGTATGCATTAAGATAAGGACCAGGAATTGCCTCCAAGATCCTTATGCCATTTATCCTATTTTCCCCTCGAAACCACAGCAAAATGCCCCTTCATGTTTTCTCCCCTTTGAAAGGCACAGCATATAATTCTGATAACACTCATTGAACCTCAATGAAACAAAATCCCTTCCTCATGTCAAAGAGTAAAAATACGTATGGGAAGGTTTACAGGAATTAGGCTATATATAAAAATCTGGCAAGAACCCAAACTTGGTCTACGCCAGCTCGCTAATGTCAAATTATTTTCTTAAGCCTTTGATGCTCTCCATTTTGCTATATTACTCTTATTTTTCTCATTCTGGTATACTGACTACTTTATCTTTGGACCAGAAAATTGCAACAAATGGCCATTCACAAGAGAACTTACATTACGGTGTCATGGAATAATGAGAAATTTCCTAGGAGTAATAATTCCTGCTGTTACATAGCAATTCCAGTCAGATATCTCTATATCTTCAGTCAGGTGAACTTAAAATGTCGTAATCATATGCTTCTAGAAATCCCACCTGATTGCATGACTTGAGCTTTGTTTATTTAGGAAGGATTCTATAGCTGTGAGTACAACATCCATTTCCAATCTGAGTCAAACTACACAAAGATAATGAACTATTTTGTCCCATTCCCTACTCCTTTCAAAGTTTTTTGTGAATACTGAAAGAGAAACGTACTCTGCTCACTACACAATTTCATTCTAGCTGGTTTTGCCAGAACTGTTTCACCCATTTTTAATTGCCACCAACATAAATGTCAGATATTGTTTTACAAGAAATTAGACATGTCTGTGTTAATAACAAAGAAAATGCTTTATGGAGGAGATTCAAAGCTTCCAAAACACATTGATCGTCTTTTTTTTGTTAACATGCTAAGAAATTTCTATTGTTCTGGACTTTTGGGGAAAAGATAATCTGGGCTTCCACAATAACTACTCGGGACTACAGACCAGTCTTCTGTACAGCCTAAAAGCTGCTGAAATCTGCTTTAAATCAGCAATGTCTCCTTTAAGGGATGAGGGAGAGAAAAGGAGGGAGAAAACAAAAAGTTATCTCAAAGTAAAACTCATCTTTCAGCAAGTTCTCGTCTATGTAATAGCTTCCAGAGTCCAGAAGGTCCCAGGTAGACTTAAGGCTCCTAAACACACAAGTAATTAGCTCCTTCAGACACTATGTCTGCAGTTCACTTAACTTCACACGGAGCATCAGTTCACTTTGATAGTAGGGTTATCTTTCCTTCCCTCCTATTATTGCTCTTCCTTGTCTCTTGGCAGCTGCCTGTCTTGACATGTGACCTCCACCTGCTCCATGGATTGACGGTTTCAGGCACTGTGTGGGAACTACAACCTCTGCCCATTGCCCTAAGAATGTGAATATAGCCCCAAGTTCATTACAAAATCCAGGTCTTACCAATGCGAAACAAAAGCTGCTCCCCTTGGCTTGATTTAATATAAGTTTGGTTAAGAATGTGGTTGCTGTTTCCAACAGGCATCTAAAGGGACACATCAGTTGTGCTAGATGCTGCGGAGGCTGACGATCTCAGCTGGTGATTTCAAACACATCTCAAAATTCATAAAACCTGGCAAAAACCTGCCTGACCTAGAGACAAAAATTAGCACAAACAGCCACTTTGCATTCTTTGATTTACTTTAAAGCCAAATGTTTTGATAGTCTCCCTAATTGGGCTGGGATTTTGGAATAAAATTTTGAGATTAACAAAACAGGAAATAACACAAACGATGCTCCAACAGATGAAGGGAGACTGTGGTTAATTGAACTGTTTGCTTAAGTATCAGCCTGTACAGAGCCATGGTAAAGTGAAGATGCTGCCAAGTACTTCTCTTCATCGTATAAAAACGTCACTTGGGCACTCGAGTGCTGTTTCCCATTGTCTGTCATCCAGTGTTTCCAACAGGTAGTATGTGTCCTAAACCTCATCCACTTATCATCGTATCTTGATTCAATTAAGCATCTTTTGGCTTTTTTTCTTTTTTTCTGAAAGCCATGTAAATTTGTATTTTTTTCCTCAAATATCACCTAAACAAGAGTAGTTTAAGGAACATGTTTGTCTCTCGGTCTCTCCGAACCCTAAAACATTCCTCATCTGCGTTTTTTTAAGTGGTCAGCATGCAGGGACACTGCAGTGAAATTTACATGCCTCAAAAGAGCTACGTATATATATACACACACACACACACATATACATACACTATAGATATACATATACGATCAGATATATGCCTATATACCATAATATGCTTTTACAATACAATGATTAATTGCCTCAAGTTGCATGAAGGGAGGCTTGAAAAAAAGTCTTTACTGAAATAGCGGTGAAGTACTGGCAGAGGCTGCCCAGGGCAGTGGTGCATTCCTGAAGGTGTTAGAAAAGTGTGTGTAGTTGTACTTCAGGATGTGGTTTAGTGGGCACAGTGGGGTTGGGCTGATGATTGGACTGCATCATCTTAGAGGTCTTTTTCAACCTTAACGATTCCATGAGTACAGCTGCGAAAACAACCCATCCCAGAAGAGCTGGGCAGCAAAAGCAGAAGACCAATGAGCTTCTCTTCCCTCTTTGCTACCTAACATGGACACCTATTTTACTGAGGGATGCACCCACCTTTCACACTGCCCCAAAACGCTCAGAAATGCATCCTTGCTCCTGTAAATTGGAACCACTCATTAAAACAAACGGCACCTGATCTGAGCTAGCAGAAGATCTGGCCCTGAGTTTTCTTAATTCTATCATCTCCTGGAGACCGAAGCAGGACGTGTGTTTGCTCCTGTGTTTTGTTTGCATGGCTGGTACCTTTACCCTCACTACAGATGCAGAGGATATGAACACAAAGCTTAATAACCTTTCTCACAGATGCAAATGAGGCCAAAAGAAACACTTTTTGTTAGAAGGGTTGTCTACAGCAGGGATTTTAATGACAACACCAAGTAAATTCATGACTCTTTTTAATCCCTTTTTTTTTTTTTTTTTTTTTTAACATCAGATGCCAGTGAAACCTTAAAGCACGTACTTTACAGGAATCCAAAGCACGTTATGATTCTGGCACTTCACCCCACATACACTCTTTGTCCAGTACATCCAGCCAAGAGACTTCCCAGTAATGCACTGGTTTACAGTCCATGCCTGTCCTGTGAAACACGCATACCACTGCTTTGTTCTGTTCAGGGATTTCTTTGGGCTGCTGCTATTTCCAGGAGCTATAAACCCATTGCTAATTGCCAGGAAGCAGATTTTCCCATCTAACTTTAGCCATCTAACAGTGTTTAGTGCAGATCATTCTGAGGTTCCTTCTGTAATCAACGGAAAGAGAAAGGTGGAGTGAATCACCATTGAGAATGAGGTACTTATCTTAATGGCGGAGGATGCATTGCCATCAAGGTCTCACAGACGGAACGGGCTGGAGGCAGGTAAGAACATCTTTCATCCCCCTGGCAGAAGAGAGCTGCTTTGCCCCTGGTTTTAAGCTTAATGCTGGGATTGGGCCGATGCTCACTACCATCCTCACTGCAGTGTGAACTCCCCATTAGAGAAGCCCAGCAGGATCAAAACATTAGGAATAGGGAGGAGCAGAAAAACAAGGGAAAGAAAAGTACAGTCAAAATGAGTCCTCTGAAACTCCAGTATTTACCCCTCCACAGCCCTAGGACCCTGTATCCTCCCTGCTCCCTTACCCACCTGAAGACCCACCAGGCACATCTATGAAACCACGATCACTAAAGATGAAGGACACGCTCCTCATCTTAGAGGCAATGAAATAAAAATTTGCTTATACTGTAGACAAACTCTGAGCCAGATCTGACAGCAAATTTTCAACAGATAACATAAAGCAACATCTTCATATGTGCATTCTTCAAAATGCTGTCGAGTCAACAATGCTCCGTTCATTTAGCTTTCACTGAAGTGTACTGGATCAATTTTCCATCTTGTCTACATGCAGAATGAGTCTATTACAATCACAACAAGAGATTTCTGGTGATCTCAAGAGATGTTGTTTGCCTCATTAGCACATGCAGCTAAAATTCAGAAAAGATGGTATTTCTTGGATGTACTTGTTCAGATTTCAATCATCAAGAGGCACTAATGCTCATAAAAACTATTTTCTCCATCCTGTCCACCATTCTCTTATCTGTACCACAGCCACCTACTCAAGAAGACTTTAGCAGTCCTCTGCAGGTGTCGCTGAACCAGTGTTGATGGCTGGCTGCCTACTGGAGGAACTGCTTTCTGGAATAGGCAACTCTAGGACTGTCATCGCAAATGAAACACAAGCAGCTTCCAGGTAAATTAGTTCTCTCCTTTAAGGACCAGTTTGTGGTACCTGCATTACCAGTGAGTGGCACTCTTATACATAAGGGGCTGATTGCATAGCACTCAGTTCACAAGTAATCGCCATGGGCAAGAATATCAGCATCTCCGATTTTATTCTTTGACTGCCATGATGAAAAGAGAAAATTTGGAGAGATTATGAAAAATATTTACCAAGACGACACTGAATTTCATATGCATTATTTCATTTTGACTACTTTCAACCATGCAATGTGGGCTACAGAGTTCACACATGCTATCAATCTCTGATACTCTAAAGAAATGAACAACCTCATCCCCGAATTTCTAACATATTTCCAAAGAATAAGGCTAACGCTTTATCCAAAGCTCCTTTTCAGAAAACAAAATCACTATTCTAGCTTCCAATGAAGCCATCAGAGGAGAGGAAGAACCTGAATTAGTGGGCAGGGGGATTGACTGTGATGCTAGTGCAGCTCTGAAGCTGGATCTGCCATGAGCACAAGGCTAAAAAACCTTTCTACAAACAAGACCAGTTAATTGTACATAAAACACAAACAGTGACAGAAAAGGGAACACTTTTTATAAACAAAAGCATTCCCTAGGAAGAAAAAAAATCAGAATTTAACTGCAGAAGGATTTAATAAGAAACAGCCTGTTCCAGCCTCTTCTTCATTTAATTTAAAATAAACATAAACCAGATCTCTCCTGTACAACACAATCTTTCTGTCACAAGAAACAGAAAGGAATTTAAAGGTCACCCTGGAAAGTTTGGTTGTCGGAAAACTAAGGAAGAGACTCGTGTCCATCAGTGATCCTTGAGGAGTGTCTGCTCTGTTCCCCTCACAGATAAATTGCAGGGGCCTGACTACAAAACTCACCCAGAGCCTCAGCTCCACCATGGACTCTTCAATCCATTCAACCTCTGCCATCAGTAACAGCCCAGAGAACACAGCACCTCACAAGATCCATCACCGCAAGTGACCACCAGAACGGGTTCCTGTAGCACAGCACTTGTATTTGTCCTCCAGCCAAGGCAGTTCCTTCTTAAAGTGTTCTAGCCATTCATTCTAATGATGACAAGAACCTCCAAGCAAACAGGAGGGCAGTGAGTCAAACTTTCAATTATTTGTCTAAAGGTATTAAACTGTAGGGCGCATTCTGCCAAGCGTGTCACGGTATATATAACTCACTGTTTAAGCTCTGTAGGGTTCTGCCAAAAGCAGACATGCATTTCTGATTGCACCCAAACCCAAAAAACCTGCAAGCCAGCCCCCCACCCCACTTCCGTTTCACCTACCTCCATTTATCAGTTAGCCAAACCAACTCTCCTATTTTGCTATGTGTAGTGACCAGAGTAAATTGCAGCGCGGTATTAAAAACCACAAGGGTTCTTAAAAGGACAAGAGTGGAGGGAAGAAATTCTCCATGCACCACAGCAGCTTTTACATCAGAAACCCAAGTCCACTCCGAATTCTCGATATGCCACATGTGAAAGGCTGAGCTGTGTTGCAGGAACTCACTTGTGACACTGACCGGTCTGAAAAGCCTGCAAGGAAACCTGGCAGAAACTCCTTTTGTAACAACAAACCAGGCTTGCAATAAAAGCCATCTGCAAAAGTGCCAATTATCCTTCTCCTCAAATGATTATGTTCCATCCAGTTTTGCTGACAAGCAAGTTATGCCACATTTTAATAGGCAATAAAATGTATTATTAAATAATTAGTAGCTAAGAAACAGAAATTAGAGGGCACTTCCTTTCACATACATCCCCCAGTACTTCAAACTATTGATTTAAAGGCAACTCGATCCTCTAAAGAGGACGAAATGGAACCTGATACAGCAGTTTAGCAGGAGACAATTACAAGGCTAATGATTGTTCGCAAAGAAATGAAGCAGGAAGAAATTCTAGAGAATTCCACCCTGCTCTGTTGTGTCTGATCTGTCTCTAAATCCCCCAAAGAGCTAAAATTTCTCCAAATCTGTTCCTTGCTCTGAGCCCATTAATCACAGTGTTAAAGGTAAAGCAGTATTGATGTCTTTCCTCTGCTCCCTCCGTTCCCCCCCAGGTAATGTCTGGTACTTGTTCAGCCTTTAAGGTATGGTTGCGCTAACTGAAAAAAGCCCCACTAAGACCAATTAAGGCCTTTACTAAGAGGCTGAAAAGAAGACAAATGGAGGCAGAAAGCCCGATTACAAGGAACCTTTGTACAGATGTAAAGCAATTAGAATAGTCTCAAGGGCTGGCCAGCGCAGTACCTACTAGTAAAGGATTTTACAGCTTGTCTAAACTTGGAACAATCTGTCTCTCTCTCTTTTCGGTTGACTGTAAAAGTGAACCCTGTATTAGTGTCATGTATCGGTTGATAGCTTGGTATTGGTTTCCCTGAGCATGTTAAATCTGTAATGCTGGTCCCAGGCTCCCTTGTGGATGACAATAGTGTTACACAGCCAGCTCTAACTCAGGAGGAAATAAGATATGCCTGATGTTAAAGCATGATAAAGAACACAACCAGCTCTTTCAAGCTTCTTTTATTTGCCTAATACTAATCCCTAGAATGTCTCAAATTTACTGCACTGTGCTGCATAATTTGGCACAGAACGTGTAAGAAGGGAAAATGTTTGTACTGCATTTTTAATAATAAATATAAATTTTGCAGTGACTCAATTTAAGGCAGCTTCTAATCTCGATCCTCTTACTTTTTAAACCTAGTTGATGTGTGGTCTGTCTGCTTGACTCTGGTACCAAATGTAACGCTGCTGCCTTGGCATGATGCTGCCCACACCCATCTAAAACTGGCCTTGCATTTAGATGGGAATAAGTGCATAGCTAAAATGTCCTGGATGCTTTAGTGATGCACAGAGACCAAGAAAGGATCAACATAAATGCCTTAAACACTTGGTAGGTGTTAATGTGACCATACCTCCCCTGGGGGGCTTCAGCCCTTGGTATCGCTAGAACTTAATGCCATCCATATACTTGTAGCCAAGCATATATTTTTTTCATACACTGATTTCTGCTGGGTAAAAACTCATCTTACATTCAGGCCATCACAGAAACAACACTTAGTATTTCCATAGGGCAATACAGTCAGGGGAGATAAGTAAGCAAAGTCACCTCTACTCAGCAGAAGGAAAAACGGAGGCTCATGGATAAAGCTCTTCTAGGTCAGCTGCTATGCTTTCTGCACAGAATTAGGCTTTAAGGTAATTGACCCACATGAAACAGAAATTTGAGGTTACTGGTCTATGTAGAATTTGTTATGATTATATTACCGCCTCTCAAGGGTTTTGCTTTTTCAACACTTGTTCAGGTGCATACAGAAAGGACACAGAAAAGTTTTAAAGAAAGAGGACATGCGAGTTGCTGCCAACCTTTACTGTCCAGTTTATGGTATGTGACGATGAATGAATCTTTTGATGAAGATTCTGGTTAGAAGAAATTTCCTGTGACAGTTTTATCAAAGATAAATCAAATCATGCAATGTGTTTAAGCCCTTTCTCCTGTCCTTGTCTATAATTTGATGAGTTAAATATGGCTCCTTTAAAAAAAATTTATACCTTCTGATAAGAGATTCAACATTTCTTAAATTAGGAACTGTTTTTCCAAAGGGACAAGCACTCAGCAGTCCCTGCTGTGCTACCAGGGGTTGAGTTGTGAAACAATCTCAGCCACCAGCCTGGTACAACTCTTTTGAAAATCTAGTCCTTGCTAAGGTGCCTGGATGGACCTGTGCTCATCTAAAAAAGAGTTTTCTTCTAAAAATGTGGCACAGATTAAAAAAATAATGATGTACAGTGAAGTAGCATGCTGGCCTTCCACACTTGAAATTCAAGTTTAATGATGTTTGGGTTTTAAGTCAAATAAACCTGGACACCTACCATTATCATCCTTCATATTACAGTCACACATCGAAGAGTTTTTGGTTTTGGCAAAACCAACCATCAGCAGATCTGGGTGGATTAGAAGTCAGTGTTCTTTCTTCAAAGGGCCACTTATGCCAATCAGTCTCTAATTTCCATGGCAAACATACAAAGATTATTTCCAAACAGTAAGCCAAAAAACCAGTACACCAGGACATCATCTTCAGTAATGATGTCAGCAACAGACCTTTGCTCCGTGAATTATTTAAGCACATATTACTGATGGGCTGAACTTTGCACCGAATGGCAAAGAGGAGGGGGCTGATGCATCATCTCAATGCAAACCAAGCTAAGCCTGCTTCAAATCATTTTAGCAAGTATTCCACGCTCCATTTAAATTAGGATCTCCACAGAAGAAACCCTCCATAGCCATCATTCCTCAGGGTAACTCACTGTGCATTCCAATCTTTTAAATTCATCTTACATTTCAAAACATGGATGCAAAGCTCACACACAGAAAATAAGTTTTTATGAAAATAGTGGAATACATCAGGTACCTGATTCAGTGTTCTCTCAAGATTCAAGCAGAATTCTCTGTATGCTGTGCACTCCTCTACAGTCAGGCCACTGACGGACTGTAGCCCAAGACCTATGATATTGCCGGTAAGTGTTCTTAGCAACAATGATTTTTGATTCTGTGTATCTTATTCCCCCCCCCACCTCCCACACACCCTGGCACAGCTTGCCTCAGGTAAAGCTGAGGGCTAAAATGCTCTCACTAGTGCTCTGTCCGTGATCTGGGATCTGTATCTCACTCAGATGAAACCACTCACTGAAGTACCTGATCAGCATCGCTATGATGCTTTCTTGCAATATTGGAAAAAGGCTTTGAGTGCTTTTGCACGATGCCGCAATTTGACTGAATGAATCAAAATTGCCTATGTTTCTTCAAGCCCGTTCTTGAAAGAGGCATTCACCCATCCATTTATTTCCATGGTGCCTTGCCAAAGCATCACAAAAAAGCGCACTCCAAAATTTGCGCTATTGATATATAAATACAGTCACTTCAGCTAAAGAGCCATCAAGTCACTCTGATGCTTGGTAACTTGATTAAATCTATATTAAGGTAGCAAGTCTTATTGCATGGCCTTAAACACCGAGTCGGGAAATAATTAAGTTTTAAAGCTAGCTGGTGAAAGATAATGCCAAGTCTGTTTTGCTGCTGCAGCGCTGATAAAGGAAGTGGTATACAATTGAACATTAATTAGGTACAAGCAAACATCTTTGCTAATAGCTCATGTTCTCATTCCCAAAATGTCAACAACAGATATTAGTGCCAGATGCTGGTATAACATCTCCCATGACTGGGGCTGGGACATGGGAATAGACTTGTGCATTTGGAGAAAATGCCAACACTGTCAGGGGGCAACTGGCATGATGTCATAAGAGGAGTAAACTTCCTCAGAAGGGATTTACCAAACAAGCCTCTCTATTATTAGTGATGATTCATGTGTCACACAGTGAGGCTCTAAGAAGCAAAATGAAAACCATGAACTGGCATAACCTGTGAACCAGAGACAACAGCAGAGACTCACGTATAAATCACCGGAGGTTTTTAAAGTTATCAAGCATCTTCCATTCAAATTGCTTTAAAAATCTAACTCAATCTACTGCCTCAGTTGAAAAATTCTGGTTAAAAAAGGCTCGTCATGTTGCAGAAATCATCATATCATTGGTCAGGTCAGTGAAGCCAAGACAACACCAACGAAGGCAGGATTATAGGGTTCGACCATATTTAACAGTTCCCACCACAGGGCTTTCACCATTGTGAGGGTAAAATATAGAAAGTGGAGAAACAACAAAAACAAATGAGCAGAAAGAAGCAATTTCTAAATCTTACCGCAAAGGAAAGGTCAAGAAGTAGCATTATCCAAAATTCACTTCTAGTGAGATAACCAAGTTTAGCAACAGATGCATTTTCTTTTGTGGAACTACTCGAAGTGGACTCCTAACACCTCACACAAACCCACAGTGGGCCAGGATCGCAGTGTCCTTAGCACACCTCACGCCAGCCTGCAGGGAAGAGTGCGGCAGGACGGACACGCAGCGGCCGTTGTGCAGCACCCTGGCTCTTCTCAGCAAACTCTCTTCCAAACCGAGATCTACATCAGCACAGCTTTGTCACACAGATTTGATAACACAGCTCGGGATGGCATAAACAAAAGCGCTGAAAAACTTGTAAATAATGCATCTCCGTAATGACATTGGAACTGAAGTTTAATCAAATCAAGTAGGATCTTTTCAAATATCACTTATCCTGTAACTGCAATTTCCAAATCTCTCAAATCCTGGCTTTTCTTTTAATCTCACATGAAAATTGTATTACACTAATACTGTTTACATCTCATTTCCTCTTTTCCATGTAAAAATATCACTAACTACATTTCAATTCTCTCCCATTGCTCTTCTGCCATGCTGCAAATCCCATGGGTCTTCCATGGCTCAATCTTGGTGCTATTTGCTGCTTTCAAAACCGCCACCAGCCCCACAGCTAAACCAGTCTGGACTGTAATCTCCTCTCAGAGCCAGGTCCCACCACTTCCAAGCTGCCCAGCTGGGTGCTTGGTAATGTCCATCCCTACACCAGGTTATGAGGCAATTTTACACCACTCCTCAGCTCTAACAGGAACGGACCAAAACCAAACTCTTCATTCAAAAAAACCGTAAAACCCAGCAATTTTCATAAAGCCATAAACTATGCCTGTCTTCTTCCTGGGCTCCAGAATGTCAGCCCCTAAGCCTTCTTTTGTGTTCTTTTAGTGCAATTTCAATGAATTTTGTGGAACAGTATGTTTGCTTCAATAAGGATGGCCCTAAATCCTCTGCCATGGAACCAGAAAAGATCTAGAAAGGCAGATGGCTTTGGGAAGAGCAGTGTTCAGCTCTCCTGACACAATGGCCACACAGTGAAGAGCTCACTGAGGACTAAACTCAGAAAACAAGGCAGCATTTTCATTTTCCTGGCACTGCTTAGGAATTGCTGCATATTGTGTACCTAACTTTCTCTTCTCAACTGACAAGCACATCACACAGATATGCCCTGAGGCCACAGAATGAGTGAGAGGCATTCACCTGCATCTTTTCTCCCTCGCTGCTTACCTGCTGCTTACCTGCATTCAATCGTTGTTGGGGGAAAAAAAGGCTCAGGGCTGTATCCTCCTCCCAGGGCTGGGGGAGAAGACAGCCTTGTCACTGCCACACCAGCAATACTGCTCTGCCTTTCACTCTAAAACAAACCACTTGAGCTCATTAGCAGCTCAATGCAATAGCAGGCCACATATTTTCTGCAAACCCCCACAGACAGGGTTTGAATAAAGAATTTTTTTTAAAGAGACATCTTTAATCACCGTGTTTACCTTTTGATTTTCCAGATAGAGACTTTCGAGTAGTTAAATGAGTGATGATAAACTGCGAAGTCTTATCAGGCAAAGAGCAGATCATGCAGAAAAGACATAAAGGAACCCTGAGTCCCCAAGCTACCAAAACGTCTCCTTCTCTGCATGAACAGCAGCTTCATCGCAGACAGGGAAGTGGTGGCTCTAATATGACACTGGTTGAAATGTAATCATACTTGCTGCAGTGAGGGCCTTCACTAAATACACTCCTGCACACAGAGAAGAAGTGATCTGAGAGTTGTGCAGCAGCACCCAGTTAAAACACAACTGGATTCCGTGATACTCCTTGTCCTGCCCTTCATTTTTTCCCTTGTGCCTCCGGGCATGGAACTGCCCTTGTGCTCTGCATCAGTCCAGCTTCAGAAAAAGAAAGATGCACTTTGCTATGCCATGAGGCCATGATGCAGATTCTTGTACTTCCTTAACTTTCCAAATATTTTCAAATTGTAAAATTAAATTATTCCTACTGCTTAAGTCCAATCACTACAAATATCTTACGCCAAAATGGGGTCAACCAAGCTTCCTGCCTTTCCTTCACACCCATGCTTCTCAAAAAAGACACAAATAAAGAGGGTGAGCTACACAAAAGCTACACAGTTTTCTTGAGTTTAAGTCTACAGTGAAGGATGATAGCGATCTATAATCAAAATTATTTCCACCAAGACTCATCATCGGTTTACCTTGCTTAAGACTTTTTACAGCAAAACAAGTGCAATTCTGATTGTTACGGTTTCACAGCAAAAACAGCTACACAAGAAGCAAATGACAATCTATTTTTTATCTCCTTTTCTGTATTCATTTCTAAAAAGATATCCCTACAGGGAAATACCACAGAAATACTGGTATTTCAAGTTCAGTGTCCACTCACTCGCTTCTCATGCGGGTCCAAAATTTGATTGAGGATTTCGGCCTTCTTACAGCTACTATGGATACCTGATTCACTCGCACCATAAGGTCTGCATGTTTTCATGGGAGTATTTCCTCTATGCTTGCACGAAAATGCAAGATGAGGTCCAAGTCTTCTCACCTCTGCCAGCCCACCACCACCAGGAAGGCAGGCAGGTTGCTGTTTCTTTAAGGAATATTGCGGCAGAAGCACAGAAAAACCTTGGAATCAGTCTGAAAGAGAGGCCAAGGACATTCCTTCCCAAGCATTAGATTTGGTTTCACATGAGATGATTAGACTCATCCATGCTAATTACACTAGAAAGAACTAATTAGAAAGATCTACCATTCAGCTAATGAGGGCTGGGCCTTAACTATCTCAGTGCTTAATTTTTCAGGTTGTAAAATATTACTTTACCCTCCTTCCCCCCTCCCTGCGTGCCATCACCATGTTAATTCTTGTAATAGAGTTGATCATTAAATATCTACTAAAGAAATATTTGTTAATATCTGCAAGTGCCACACTTTTAAAACAGCTGTGCATTGATGGCTTCTCTGTATAATTGAAGTATCAATAGGATGGGCTGAATTCTCTGCCAGTTGAGGGGAGCAAGGCAAAGGACCCACCTGCAGCCTCCGATCCTGTCTTCTAGATCTGAGCTGGAAATATAGGAACGAGCAATACAAAACTGCTAAGGAATTCTACGCAGTGCTTCATAACATGGTGCAGGATAAGGGATTGCACATGTAATGTTATCAATGTAGGAGGAGAGTTTATTAAAAAGCAATGATACCACCTGATAAAGACTAACATCGCTGCCAAGGGTTAGAGTATTTAGCAGGAAGCTGATGGAATGAGCATAATGAAAAGCTAATAAATCAGAGTCCTTCATTATACAGTAAACTCATTAAGTTGCTCCTTGAAAATGGCAAGCCAGACATAGCACAATATTGTTAGACTAGTAAAAGCTTTCCTAGAAAATATAAATTCAAAGCCAGCCATTGAGTTTTGCTGTATTTACATACTTAGTGTCCATTTGGAAGTTTAATGAAAGATATTAGGAAATATCTATGTGATGCAGCATCCATTCAGCACATAAACTGTGCTTTTCCGAAAAGAGTTTTCAGACAGCCTGGCAAAGGACCAAACCCTGTACTCTCTAAGATGATGTGTGAAATTAGTGCAAATTGAAATGCCAGAACTTCCATTTTTTTGCAAAAAACCTTTGAAAAATCAGATGTGTTTCTATATTGGATTTTTATTTTATTCATCTCTTCATATTCATTTTTCCCCTGAAGCCACTAAACTAAATCTATTTAAATGTATGACCAGCAGGATTCTGACTTTTAATAGGCTTAAGAAGACCCTTCTTGAAATCCTAACTGTGCAAAACCACAGAGTAGAATGAGAAACCCAAAACATTGCAGGTCTCTGATTTATTGAACTTTGTAATAGAGGCTACATAGTAACTGGATATCAGTGGTCTCATTCTTTTCAGCCACACTCATCAATCAGTAGAAAATAAGAAAAAAGGAACAGAATTGGGCTCATTTCTTTACATCTTTTCAGAATATGGTCAACGGTTTCTAAAAAAAACTTTGAAATTTGTGATTTTTATTTCTAAAAATATGGCTCAGAAGGCATATTTACAAATGTTTTTTAATAATCTACTACCAAAAAAAATTAAAAATATTATGATTAGAAATATATGTAAATGCACAGAGAAATAAAGCGAATGTTCCTCTTCACTAAGTGAGTTCATTAAAACATACACACTTCTAATTCTAAACCAGAAAACAGGGGATTTGAGTCGAAACTGTGAGCAAAGCAATACATTGATATTATATGGAGGGACAAATCTCAATGACAGGGTTCAATTCAGAGCTTTCTTTGCTGGCAGCCTGAAATACACATGGGAGTAACCCAACGACCCAGCCCCAGTGGAAATGCCTGGAAATGAGCTGATTTTCCTTTACAGGAGTGAAAAGTGGGAGTTACTTTTTTTTTAAAGGAATGAAGCCAGAATGACGTAAGAAATCTCAGTATTGGTTACCATTAAGTGTGCCTGAGTTCAGGTCACAGGGGAGGAGAATACTGGTAGAAGAGTAGTTTAATAAGGGAAATTAAGCTAGGGGTCTTTAATGGCTTTTGACTGCCTTTGGAACAAAAGCACTAGATTTATAGGTGACCACTGATGAGAAGCACCCCGACTGCATCTTTGTATATACAACCAGTTTACCTGGCACGCTGTACATGTCAAAAACATTCATTTAGGAGCGTATATTGCTCACCTGCAGCATTTCTGTTACTACTCACTAACATCTTTCTCTGTCAGCAAGGAATTAAAGAGTTAAAAATGCCAACATCTGTCATCCTGCAAAACTGCTGTCCTTAATAGTCTACGTTCTGATCTTCCGGAGATCAAGTTTATTCACCCTCTATGTTAATGTTATAACATGTCACATTTGTAAACGATCGTCCTCATCATCAGAACTTGCAATAAAACAAGCCAAAGGTAAGAGGAGATTTATTTAACTCCCACGTGCACGAACATGATGGGGGATGGGAGCTTCCAAGACGAGGAGGGACCGGCTCCTCACAGATGCAGCGCTGACAGCCCACCACACTGGCACACAGTTCGGTCCTGAATCCAGCATGTCTGGTCCTGGCAGATCAGAAGGATTTCTTTCTGCTTTGTACAGTTTATCTGGGGAAGATGAGATGGTAGGTACCAGAATCACCTTTTTTAAGTTCACTATAGACCACAGATCACAGGAAGAAACGTGCAGCAAAAGAGAAGCTTCCCTTTGTGAGGAAGCCATCAATCCACCCACCCACCCACTCGCACACCACCACGTGTGTCTTTGCTCAGGTTTGGATGAGGAAGAGATCATTCAGCACCACTTAGTCCCAGGGAATGGATACAGCATTAATATTACACGGAGGAGTTGCCTATCTGAGGTAACATCACACATAAACCACAAACAAGCACTGGATCTACCCAGAAATTGCCATTTTAAGAATTACAACCCTCCTCCTCCTCCCAAAAAGAGGAGATAAGAAGGGGAGAATCTGTCCACAGGGCATTGCAAACACAATCTTCAGAACAATTTGCCTGTATCTTTAAAGTAAAGATGTGGGGCGTTAAGACCTTGCCAACTCACAGGATTTAATACTTGTTTTTAAGACTTACAATAATAATAATAAGCTTATATATTCCACCAACCAGCCCCAAACAGGCAACCTTTATTATCTGTTATGTCAGCTGTGCCTAAAAAAAAATCAAGTGAAACACTGTGTACCCTTTAATAGTTAATCCTCTAACATGTAATTAGGCATTCACATGACAATCAGAACAGGACTATATTTCATGTTTGCCTTCCCTTTCAAAGCCTCTACTAGAGGGGCACTTACTCTGTCAAATCTGCTATAGTAATCAAAACATTGAAATTACTTCTTTCCACACTAAATATACTGGAACTGGTTGTTTGATTAAATGTAGAGCAGAGAGTGCAATTTGCTAAATTACAAGTATTCTGAACATGTAAATATAGTTTAATTACTGCAATTAAAGAAGATTACTGGAGATTGGCAGATGGGAATGTAATGCTGTTTTAATTAGAGTTTTTAATGCACTGTAACATAAGCATAATATTAACCCTTTATCCTGGAAAGGGCTGGCTAGTCTCTGAAAAAATACTCTTTGAAAAATGTACTGGGCTAGTGTTTCATAACAAGACTTCAAGTCAATTCACTGTAAAGCGCCGGGATGATTTGGGAGAGTTTCAGATGTTATTTGTAGTACACACACAGCAGAACAGACACATTCGGGAGTGCAGTCAGGAAAAACCACACGAGGTGGGCATATTGTTTGTGCCCCAGATGAAAGAACGAATGAAAGTGCAGTGTTTGAGTGGATGGATTGTATTTCATAAAGAGTGCAATCTTAGCTACATCACTAGAGATTTAAGATTCTTTCATGAAAGTTAAAGCACCTCACTCCCAAAGATTTACAAAACATGAAAAAAGAAAACGTTTCAAAATGCATTAGTTCAATTTTGAAAAACTGCTGCACAGAGACACAGAACAATATTGCCCAGGGCCTGGGTTATTACTACTCAGCCTCCAGAACAGTATTTGTTTCATAAAGTAATATTCCAGAATGTACTAAGCAATTTTTGTCATCTTGAAAGCTATCACTTGCAACATTTTATCCATTTAAGTCAATAGCCCATTAGAAATTCTAATTGAAAGTTCAATACTCTGCTTGGAATCTTACAATAGAGGTTGCCTTTGGAAAGCCATTTAAAGTCTTAATCTCTTTATCATTTGGTATTTTGAAGCCTAACTTTGTTCTTGTTAGGCAGATCAATGGCATTAATTTACAAAATGGGGGAAAATGTCACCCTTCATCCTTTAAATCTCAGTGCAGCGAAGAGCAGCGTAAGCGAATCCGACCGTTGCTCTCCCATATTAGCAGAAAACGGTGCCATGGGAGGTTTGACCTACAAATTTTAATTACTGCATGAAAAATTCAGTTCCTGGAGATGAATAGAGACTTGAGGAAAAGCAGAAGTCCACCTTCTGAGTGACTGTAGAGCTTAACTCTTCAAAGGCTGCATTGGTGAATGAAGCAGCATGCGCTACGTTCAATAGGTAACATCTGTAAGGTGCAAGATCAAATTGCACAAGCAACAGAAGAAAGGAAAGGGATTGTACCTACAAAGTAGCTTCATGGGTGTCCAAAATAGATGGACACTGATATCATTCTCTATGGGAGCAAATGTGGTTAGAATTTGTTTTGAAATATTCCTGGTTTTAAGAGAACTTCACAGCTAGCAAGTTCACTGGTGGCAAACTGACCCTTTTGCAGAAAGGAAAGCTTCGCCATTTCATCATCACGGATTTCACCTGTGGTCTTTGCCTCCAACACCATGCAAACCGTGTGCAGCAATGCCAAGTGTTTTGAACCAGCTGTTTTCACTCCAAATCAGTTCAGGGAGGTGTAAAATCCTAAAACTGAGCAATGGAGCAATGCCAAAGAATGGCTCAACTTAATGTTAATGAGAACTAGGTGTTTCCCCAGGCAATTGTGAAAAACCTTAGGTTATACACACGGAAATATTCCACAATTATCCCTTTTAATGCACGTACAGTAAAACGACCGCAGTGCTCTTCTGGCAACATAGGTTCAAGATTGCAGTTGGAATTTTTCCATTCCAGACACTGTGATAATTTGGGGTCAGGTGATCTGGGGTGAACAGGAAATTCTCCTGATATCTGACCTGGAAATTAAGGATTTGTATCTCAGTTTGTATGATGGCTACCTTAATGGTCACAGAGGGCACAAGGAGACAGAGAGAGACAAATGAGAACAAAAGAACCCCCTGTGTCAGCAAACACAAACAAACAATTTGTGTGTGTATGAGAGAGACCCAGACAGACAGAAATGGCTCATCCCCACTCTCTTTTATAGCTTCTCACGTCCTCCCAGCCGCAACCAGTTTCAGCACAACTTGGTATCAACATCGCAGACTTCTTTGTGACAAGCTTTAGTAGCTTTGGCTTTGGTCGCTCACCTTAGGAATTAGGGGGCCATCAGAATCAAGGAAGTTGTGGAGGTATTTATGTTCTATTTTGTGTGGATTACACTGCTGTGATACGCTAACGCTCGCTATTTCAGCTGGTGGCATAGCTTGGTTTTAATGTACCTTTGCAGGCTGTGAGTGAGGCCTTATTGTGTCAGGTACCACCAAAAAGGCTGAGCAAGAGTCCTTCCCTGCTGTTAACAGCACAGGGCAGACAAAGGACGAAAGGGAAGAGGAAAGGGAAAACGGAAAGAAAAGGGAAAGTCTTTACAACAGAAGACTGACAATAGCAAAGCAATGGCCAAGGGAGGAGGAGAAACAATTCCTGCACGTTAAGTCCTCACATATAATCTCAAACAGTATTTCTTGTGTTGGATGAGAATTTCAGAGCCCTGTTACACTTGCCCTGGTGAAGCCACTACTGTCAGTCGCACCTGAAAGAGCAGCTTCTTCACCTGCTGATGTAATACATTATCATTCGAAACAAGCAACCTAATTACAAGATTTAGTCACTAGGATCACTATGTTGGAACATCTCAGGTGTAGCTTCTTTACAGGTTTTGGCTTGGTTTAGCCTTACCTGGAACTGGAAAGCTCTTGATTAGAGCCTACTTTAACATCAGAGACTGACTATTTATAACTGTTAAATGGTGCCACATAAAGGAAAACATGCAGAATCCAATTTTCAATTTTAATTTGCATCCTGAGTTCTGAAACTGGAGGTAGAGACATGAATAGTCAGCTTAAAACCTTTACATGTATCTTAATAGCAATATTAATTAATACCCAGCCATTAGCATTATGCTTGTTGGTAGAAAACAGTACTGCTCTCAGCTTCACTTCTAGATACTGAAATTGAAATAAACACATTATGGTAGTTAATTTTTTTCTACATTTAGATAATTAATATTTATTTCCACTTCAAAGTAAAGGACTTCGAATGTCAAAATACATTTCCCTTTTTTCAGAGTCTCTTAGGTTACAGATTTTCTGGGTTTTTTTCAGGCATCTTTTTAGCTATGTCTAGCAAGGAAGGAAAATACTTCTGGACTGCAGGTTTCAAGCAACAAATAACGTTTCCATGTTTTGGGATAGTCCTTTATAAATCACCAAGAGCATTTTTGGAATGAAAGAGACAGCAAGAAAAGCTTGGCATACCTTGGGACTCTGTCCCCAGACTGAAAGCCTTAAACAGGCTTTACTCCCAGCTCGAGGAATTACATCTCAGTAGTGGGCGAGAGCCTCAGCTTTAGTGCCCGAGGTGCTTCACAAAGTTCTGATTTCCCATTGCTGCTAAGGAGGGAAACACAAGTATCTCAAGCCCAGCATCCATAAAGAGGCAAAGCCAAAGCCACCAGTCCTTTCTTACAAGGCTGGTGGTCTTTGCACACCCCAAATTCTTGACTAGGAACGCACTCTGATTCCTTCAGTTGGAGAAATTTCCCATATAGACAAGGCCCTGGAATTGTACCAAAATCTATCTGTGTGGGAAGGGTTAAGACAACCTGAGTAGCTAAACCCCTGCAGCTATCATATAAGCCAGCCGCTTTTAGACAAATTGAGCAAAATAGTCCTTTCAGCTCAGCAGGCACATGACCAGCGCACAAAGGAGTCCTTCTAGAAATCCCATGAATACCCCCATTATCCTAAGGATTGAGCACAGAGCCACGCATTTCACGCCCACTGCCACCTGTGATTAGCTTTTTTACAGTTATTATGGAGTACTTTGATGGCGATGATTGTTTAAAGGCCTCAACAAGCGTGCTAATGTGACTCGAGGACTTGACTCCTTTTCATTCCCTGGTCTCTCCAGCTATCACACTAATTTACTTTAGGCAAAGGGGACAATAAAAAAAAAAAACAACTCGGCTCAAAGAAATCACTTAGCATAAAATTGATTCAGTCTCTTAAAGAAACGCAGCCTGGGATCCCATGTTAAAGTAAATTAGATATATAATCAAACAAAGCTAACAGTCATTTGAGCTTTGGACTCTTGTGTAGCACTTTAAGTTTTTAACAGAATCAGCCAAAGAAAAACAAAGGAAGAAGCGAAGAGCAGTGACGGCCAATTGGTTTGCATGGAATTTTCCTTTGCTCTGCTTGGTGTTTTACAGTGCAAACGTCAAGCAAGATGCTGGCTTCAGGGAAAATGTATTTTACTGTTTGCGAGAAGTGCTTCCAGAATGGATCACATTGTACCACTCAGTGCAAAATAAACTGATACCAAGGGAGCACTAAAGGGGATTGGAGAGCATGCAAGAAAACGAGGGCTCCAGTGGTGATGAGCAAGTGAAGTATGAGGACTTTTTTGCTTTCTATGGAGAGGCTGTCTTCATCTTAGTTTTGCAGTTCAAAACAGCATATAGGGGTACATAAAACAGAAGTAACTGAACTGCAGCCCGTAACTTCTCAAATAGTTTCTCTCCCCCTGTTTATTACATGTGCTCAGTCGAAGTATTCAGATGTAGCTGTGAGTGCGGAGCAAGATGAGTTGGCACTTGCGAACACACACCTTTACTGAGATCCGCAGTGCATGTTTTTTTGCTTTCAAGGCAATTTCAGAGGTAAATGCATAATAAATACTCGAGGGGCAGCCAGAGTTGGCCTTCACAATTTTTTAAGTCAAACTGAAAATAGATTTATTGTTCTATCCTTGCCATTTTGTGCTGTCAACACGTCCCATAGTGAGATCCACACAAGATACCACCTGCTGCCTAAATTGCAGGGCTCTGTCGGGATAGGGTGTGAATATGCTCTCGAGAAACAACTGGTTACATTGCCCAGCCTGACTGAATTCTGCCTTCACAGAGCAGCAAACACCACTCCCCTAATTTAAAACCAGGCATCAACATCCCCTTTTAAGCCTGTCACCGGTACCAGCACAGCACGATGTAATTCATCAGATTGCTCAGATTTAATAACATAAATGTACTGCTGCAACTCTGTAAACAGGACATGTTCAATTACACGAAGGAACTATTTTTCTTCAGGAGGCATTACTGTTCTACCTGAGCAGTAACCACAGCTTCCTGATGTAATAGCTAGTGGAATTACATGTGGCACAAGTATTTTAAGTATTTTCTAGACAGAAAACAAGATTTGTGAGTAACGGAGAGCAGCAGATGAATAGGGGTAGTTCTAGCTTTTACAGTAGGTGAAAAATAAGATGAAAATATACAGCTTTCTTGGGACATAATCAAGAGGGCTTTATGTGTGGCGTTGATCAGCACACTGTTATTAAGTCCCACAGTTTTTGGCTCTTTGTACTCACCCACCCTCACTTGTAAAAATCAACATAAACAAATTGGCAGTAAATTGATGAAAACTGATTTAGGGCCCTTTCTTTGTTTTCCTGATCCTTCCAACCTCCTCAGGGCTGTGGGTCTGACAGGCTCAATCTCCAGGGCGTGTGTCACTCAGTCCACTGTACCAAAATTGCTGGCACAGTGATCCAGTTTACAAAAAAAAAAAAAAACCAACAAACAAAAAAGCTGATAAAACTGCAGGTTTTGAAAAACAAAATTACTATTAAGTGGGTTTCAGTGCAGCCCCATAAACATGTTTGCATAATGTCGCTAAGAGGCTCAAATGATGCACGACTGAGTTAGGAAGGGCAAGAACAGTAATATCTTTGAATCCAACTGCTGCCAAGCATCTTGTAATGTCAAAAGAGAGCTTAATCTGGTGGTTCATTGATTCATCTCCACTCTCCGCTCATTCTCTTGTGGAAATGGCACAGCTGGCTATGCTCACGTTTAGTCTTATTCAGAGGCATTTTTCAAAAGTCACCTCTGCATCCTGGAATTAATGAAAACTTGGTGTTAAGGATTTCTCTGGAGAAGCTGATGGAGTTGTGAGATCCAAATGAAGCTCAAAGAAGTTATCAGCTTGCAGTCCCTGTCTCCCTCTATGGTCCCTGACTACGTCATGTCCAAAAAAGATGCCAATGTATGTTCATTTTTCCCCTAAGTTATGGCCTCAGTAAGATCCTTTACACAGAAGCTGGTTTTCATGATAGTTATAAAATTCAATGAGACCTTATTTTCCATCAAAATTGCCTGAATTATGTCAATGCACTTCAAAGCTATCGAGGAAACTAGAACACAGCCAGAGAGCATGACTGTTGTGTGGCTTTGCTTCCATAGGATTACCAAACATAAGCTCCTTTCCTTCATCCTTCAGATTGAATCTCATGTCACTGGTGTTTACATCTGAAAATACGGTGGCTGAGTAGCCACACAGCCACAACCTCCCTCTGTGGATGCCTGACTGCATATTGCACCAGCTAACAGTGAGGGAAGAGAGGCCAAGCATCCTCCACCTTCTCAGTAATTCTGTGCTTGGCCAGCACCATTCTTGCTTTGTTTCCTTAATAAATATGGCTTTAATTGTGGTGGAACAGTTCCCATTAATGTAATAACACTTGTATTTGCCAAAAGGCTGTGTCACATTTATCATTATCGAAAGATGTGTACAGGCAGGCAGCATTTCCATTATCAGGCCACACATTATGCTCTCTGGAGTTTCTGTGGTAATAGCCTAATCCAATTTGCCTTCCTAAAATTCTCGTCTCTCGTAAGACATAACCCCCTTTTTCTACTTCCAGGGATCACGCTGCTTGGCACAGTCATCAATCTCTTCCCGACTGGCCAATCTAGGCCACAATTCAGGGAGAATATCTGTATTTGGTGATAAAAGACAACAAAGACTCTGTTTCTTCAGGTTAAATCCCAGTTTTGCTACAATTCAATGGGAATTTTGTCATTGACTTCAAGGGGCCAGAAGGCTACCCCTGTCCTGGGAGAGCAACACCATCTCAGTGGTGTCCAGAGGGCTGAAAAGAGTGGCTCCTTTCAGAGCAAAACTTCTCCAAGTTTAAAGTCAATCTTTCATTAGAAGCCACACGGTCTGATCTTCCCTACAAATATACCAAATAACTGTATGACTGGAGTTTTTGAAGAGCTGTTATTTTATGCCCTAGTCGTTTCAAAGCAGATTGGGTTAGCCTGGCAAAAGCAATTTCTATAGGAGTAACATAAAATATTTAAAGATTTATAGAACAAGTGGCCCACTTAGGGACTTACCTAAGTTTTACTAAACATCTCTGGTTATGCCTTGCTATGTCAGCAAAAGGAGGCTGAAATTTAAATAAATAAAAGCCAGTAGAATGTAATAACAGGCAGGGAAGAAAATACGATACATCAAGTTACTACTGAAAGGAATATTGAGCTCTAAGTGATCTCTGTACCAACGGCTATGTTTGTCTATCCAGCTGAAAAGGAGACAGCTTTAATCTCGAGGCTGCATGTTATTTAACTAAGCTGAAATTGTTTTCAGTGATGTGAAGTGCATCCACTAAAGATAATGACCCTATTTTGGATTGGCTCTTTATTTTTTTTAACAAAGGAGGACAGGTGGATATAATGAGCAGAAATGTAAACAGGTTTGTTTTTTTCATTAACTCCAGCAAATCATCATAGTGTCTAGGCTGCCTGAAATATAAATTTGTGATATCCTTTAAAACTGATTATTTTCTCTCCTTTCGCCTCTCATCAGCATGCTACAGTCTGCTTAGGCAGGAATTTACTCCAAAAACACCGAAAGTGCCCGTAGAATTAAATAAGCCACCTATACCCGAGACCAGAGAGACAAATCTTCACCTCCAAGAGTGACCCTGAACCAAAACACAGATTTATCTGCACTGAGAATTTCTTCCAGTTCCTTTCAGTTCAGAGAGACACGCTAACTAATTGCTTAATTAAATACTTAAAACTTGAAAGGGTAGGCAACTAAATTAGCAACATCCCATTATGACATGATGAACCCACTACCATTTCAAAGCTGACCACTGTTCAGTCTGCATTTCTGATGTTCGTAGGCATGCAAGGAAATTTGTTGCTAGATTTCAAAAGCTTTCACTACAAAGGGAAAGACAACAGCGGTGTTACCCTGCTACTTCTGCATTTTCAAGTATCTCCTCTCCAAGTTCTGCTTTGCCCACATATTACACTGGTGACATCAGTTCTACCTTCAGCTGAGATAGTGCATCAGGCATTGTTTCCAAAATCTTGGGTTTTAAAGGTTGAGAAGCAGAATTATAGCAGAATACCACTGACAGTCCAGGCTTGGACAATGATGATTCGCAGCAAGCGGGAAAGCTACCAGATGTCACGATTCCTCATTTCAATGTTGTACGCAGAGCACAAACCTGCAAGGGTCAGCATTTTCTTCTAGAGCGAGCAAAGGTCTTACATTTGTACTTCACTTCAGTCACGTGCACGACTAATTACTGCGAGGTGCAATAACTGAGTTTAAAGTGACACCTACTTTCTCTGCCTTGAGTAACCCAAAAGATCAGTGATTTAATAAAGTCCACTGTAAGCTCTTCTTTCTAAATGCCAGAGGCCTGCTTGTACTAGTTTGAGGTTATTTGTTCATATTTAGCTCTCAAGTACTCCAATGTAAGAGGGAGAAATTTGCTGTAGGTAGCGACTCATTAGGTCAGGCGACCTAAAGCTGAATTTGGGCCCTTCTAATCCCCGGAGAGAAGCTGTCAGATAAAGCTTAGGAACTCCAGCAAAAATGAAGTGGTATTACGGCAGTCCTAATTAATGGGCAGCGCCAAGTGCGCTGGGTACCCAGGGCCATATGGAGGCAGATGCACCATGCAATACATCTACCTGCAGCACACATTAATAACCTTCTTCAATTGCTGTGAGCTCCTGAATATACTGCCTGTGCCTGCGTTTTTATTATCCTACTTGAGAGTGCACTGCACTCGTTTCGGCTCCCTGATCCCCCTCTGTGCCAGGCGACTTTCTGACCCTTTCTCAGGGCGCATGCCATGGGGCTTTGGCTTGTGACTCTCTGTGTGCTACCACCACGACAACCTCCATGCTAGGTGACAAACTGCTGGCACTGTTCACAGGGGAGGAAATCCTCTCCTGGCTCCTGTCAGAGTTGCTATTTTAGCTTTGCCAATAGGGCATTTACAAGAGGATCAGAGGGTCTTCTAACGTCACCTTGTTTTTTCGGGTTAATTTATGCCTTGTTCTTTATGCCTGTTTAGTTAAGGACATGCTGTAGGTACAGAGAGAAAAATGTCACAGAAACGCCACCTGGCTCCTCTGGTTTGATCTGGCTGGCAAATGCCAGAACCTTTGAACAGCAGGTTGCTAAATAATAAACAGACCGTGTCTTTAAGAACACCTGGCGCTTACTTCAAATGGGCATTTTGAATCTGCTTAGTCCCTGGCACAGGTGCCAAGCCCAAAGGCATGAGGCTCTCCTTTCCTTCCTCCACGCACCCAAGTGCCAACAACAAATAGCACGAGAAGACACAACATCAATTAAGTGTAGTAAAAGGTTCTAATCCAGCCCACCAGCCACGAGGAACATGAGGAAGAACAACAAAACTCCTTTCGCAGTGTAAAAACTTCAGGAAAGGGAAGGAAAAAATAAACAAACAAGGATGAAAGAAATGCCCAGTGGCAACCATTTTCAGTGTGACCTAGTGAGCTTTCAACTTCAAACCAGTCAGATCAAGAGCTTCCCAGCGGCGTCACCCAGGGATCTGTCATTCACACATCAAGCCTCGTTCACTCTGCCTTGTCTCATGCAGACACACTGCCAGATACAGAAATATCACTGCCTTCTTGCACAGTAAGGAAAACAAAACAAAAAAAAAATCCCAACCCAGGCCAACAGCAATCCTGAAAACTAAGTGCTCTGACAAGCCGTGACCCTATTGTCCACAGAAGGGCAACGTCACGAAGCGGACCAGCAAAAGGATGCAAACAGAATGGTAACTGGGTTACCATCTGCTATTAAAATGCAGTTATAGCAGGAGCCTCCCAGTGAGCCCTTCCCACTGGTGGAGATGCTGAGAGCTGGGACTTGCTGAAAGGAATTCATAGCTGTCCTGGGTGCTTTGCAAACTGAGGGAGACCATCTTCTTTCAAGCTCACCATTTGGCTTCTGAGGACTTTACAGAGTGCTATTGACATGGAGTGCTGGCGTTTGCAATGTCAAACAGGAAACACCAGTTGCATCTCCACAACTACCCAGCTCTTATCATACATTATTATACACCAGAAACAGCTAATATTATTCAGAATGTGTCCTTCAGCCTCAGAAAGCTCAGAAGTCAAAGACTTATTTTTGGGGAACCACAGAAGGGCAGGAAACAGTTGGGAAATGAGAGAAACATACTGGTCATTACAATTAAAACATGCAATATCTGACTGAATATACTTTCATAAAATAGTTTTAAGTAACACACAGGAATCAGTTTTGAAATGAGGGTTGCAATAATTTATCAAGAGCAGCCACACAATATTCATGCTTATTTGTCTCCAGTCCATTCCTACTATACTAAAAGTTATAAGTACTCATGGAGTCTGGGATACAACCATTAGGAAAATATCTCAAATATTTAGTGTATAAGCTTGGCACTTAATGGTCTGAAATAGGGACAGGGTAGCACTGATGAATCTCAGGCAGTTTTATTCAGTTCAAGATAGATTAAGAACTCCATACTTTCAGACCAATGCTGGAAACCACACAAACACACATTGCCTTTGCCATGATTCCATTAATCTACGGAGCGAAAACCGGGTAGACATCCTTACGTTTTTAACAGTTTATACTGCCTCTCGCACATCAAGCAAGGAGACCCAATAACAAGTGGGTAACAGCCACTCTCCAACAGAAAGTGAGACATTTTTCATCAAACATTTGTTATCAACCTTTGAACTTGCTATTTTCGAACACTTGCTAATTAGCCATTAGACAAGTTTCATTTGAAAATTAACAAGTACTTGGAAAGCATCTGCAAGAAAGCCAGTATTGCACACTTGCATTTGTAGCACAACTAAAGAAGATATTGTGGGGCAAGGTAAAAGTCACCTTGCATTTATGAACAATGATCTAGTCCCCACCATTACCTGTTACTGGGAAAGAATGATACAACTGACTCTCATTTCCAGATAAATGCTGCAAATGAGGCCATTTGATGGTTTGAAAACACATTTGCATCAATGATGATCCTAAAAAAGTTCTTCACAACAATGTTAACAGAACGAAGCTCCCAAGGTGGGTATAGAAAAGCAGACTTTTATATATTACGCAATATCTTTCAAGATGGTGGTCAACATCTGTGAAGTGTAGCTAGGAGTCGGCGGCTTGGATACTAGAAAGGATATTATGTGACAGGTCATGAATAAGAAATATTCAGAACAATGCATATTCGGAGCAGTTTGTGAACAGCACAAAGGCTGAAATATGTTTTTATAAGCTCTTCACACAATAACTTAAAGTGACAAAGTAATAAGCTAACGCATTTGTTAACATGTCATCTGCAGGGACGGCGGGACATATGGGTAGCTAAATTATTTCCAACAAAGCATTTGTTACCAGACAAGAAAAATGTGATCCAGCTTTGACTCAACTGCTTTTAATTACCACTCTCTCTTGACCAAGACTGGATGGGACTCGATTCTCGGAAGCGGGGCTGATCTTACAGCAACTGCAGGACGGCACAACCCTGGATGGGAGACCATGCATAGCATTGCTTTCAAGAAATCAGTGGAAGTCTGGTGGTTGACTCCAACAGCTCCAGAACAGGCTGTAAACGGAGAAGCTGGCTCTGAATGTCTTCCATCAGTTGGCAAACAAACGAGACATCATGTTTGTGCAGTTCAAGCATTGTTGCCAAATTCTAATAGAATGAGAGTTTCTGTAATCCTGAAAAGGGGCTGTGTGATCCCTGGAAACAAGATTCCCTTGTCTGGCCTTCCATTCGTTTTGTAAAACAAGTTAAGTTTAATTTCAGTGCTTGAAGCTGCAGCTGGGCCAAGGAGAAAAATCACATTCATGTGTTAAAAAAAGACCTGGAAATGAATGCAAGCTGCTAAATTTTGACACTGATCTGCAGCCAACCTCCAGAGAATGGCAGGGTCAGGACTTCTGGGCTTTCTCCACTAAACAAGCAAAACATTACTGTAGTATTTATAATCATAAAAGCAGATTTTCTTGTCACTTCCTTCTTTCAACACAGGTAATATTTGAGATGCTATAGTAAACATGTTTGCTTTCCAGTGAAGAACATCAGTGCACCGCACACCTCTCTCAACAGTTATTTTGATGGGGTTTAGCAATGGCAGCCAATTATCTCTGATGCTGCACCATCTGCAGAATTGCGCTTTCAGGGCAGTAATTTCAAGAACGAAGAGATACCTGGTGTCATTCAAAGCCGCTAAGTAGAGAATCTTGGAGTGATGACAGACATTTTCTTTCCATGGCTACTGACCTCCCATGTCCATCCCCTCCAAATTTCCTGGCAATATAATTACTCACCGCTTTCCAAGCCTTTTGGGCCCAATCCTGATTGTGAGAACTATTTCAGGCATGTCATCTTGTCAGTCACTGAGTGAGACAGGGCCAGAGTCACACAGTTCAAACCCATCGTAAACATTGCAATTTCATCACTGAACTCTTCACACCAAACTGTTCAGCAGCGCGAACCACAACACGGCACCAGCAGACAGCCAATGGCTAACGAACACTCTCCTAATTGTTCTGCTCTCTGAGGTTGCCCTGTAATCTCAGACTCTTTGGAATCTGACCCAGGGCCCACCACAGCCTTCGTGAGTCTTTCCAGAGGGCTGAACAAACCTTGGTTCAAATCCTGGTGAATTCAATTCCTCATAAATTAGCCTAATCAAATGAAATTAATCTATGCTTTCTCACAGCTGCCAGGTAACATTTCTCATGAGAGCTTTTTCAGTTTGGTACATATGCCTTGCGTATTTCCTGTACTCCTAGAGTCATTTAGTATTAACGTACAATTGCTTGTTTATTAAGTATAAAGGAGGCAGTTAAAGGTGTACGTTTTCAGCATGGTGGATAGAAGGATCACTTTTGCAATTCCCATTAAACTTTATAAGAACCATGGGGCTTGAAGCCAAATTAATTCTCCTACACCAAGCTAAAAATGAACCCCTAAATGTTATTATGCCTGCCATGTTTGATTTCTATATTTATACTTTAGGCATACAGTTACTGACAAAACTAAGAGCACTGATAATATCTATCCCAGAAAACAAGAATTCTCCTGAAAGAAAATAAGTTACGGTATTTTACACTACTGGAATTCTACTGTGTGAAAGAAAATAGGCTATGATATTTTACACTATTGGAATTCTACTGTGTGAAAGAAAATAGGCTATGATATTTTACACTATTGGAATTCTACTGTGTAAAAGAAAATAGGCTATGATATTTTACACTATTGGAATTCTACTCTGTGTAGACATATAAAATATTTTTAAAAGCCAAATAACCAAGGTCTACAAGCCTTGGAAATTTTGTTAATTAATTTTACATTGCTGGCCAGTTATTCAAACAACATGCCCAAGGGAGAGAAGCTTCTGCAATGAAAAATACTGTAGGCATTGAAAAACGGAACTAGGGAAAGGAAGAGGCAGATGCAAAAGCAGAGGCTGAAGCGAGAAGGTAGCTCACACAGCCGGACCTCAGAGGGGCTGTACTTCTGTGCCTCAAGGTGCTAGGTCACCAGAGGGACTTTCACCCCAACAAAATATGCTTTCTGGAAAATGCTTATCCCAAAGCAATGCCCCCGTGCTGCTGGCAGCAATGAAAGGTCCATGTAAACCAGTAGCATAAGGATCTTATCCTCAAAAAGGCAACTATTAGTTCTCTACTCTTTTCACTAAGTAAGCAGTCCAGGTGAGTGCCGTCACCCAAAGGCCGAACACATTCCTGCCTCGTTCTCAGCTTACTCTTACCCTGAAATCTCAATCACATATTACAACTCCTACGCACCTTGCCCCACCAAATAAGGGTTACCTCTTCTCATGTGTTTTCTCAGTGTTAAAGGTGTTACAGTATTTTTGATCATCATTGTATAATACTGTGTGGTTGACATGCTATTTACCCCATTACGCTCACTGTAGAGATGGAAATTTTCATTCTACTTGCAATACTATTTATTTAAGTAGAATTTTCAAGTTCTCCTAAAAGCTATAAAAATAATACATTTTTTTTTTAAGGTAACAGAAATTCAACTCACTGAGACATTCAGTTTCTCATCTAGTCACATATTTTATCTTATATTTGGGTGTTATTTACCTGGGTTAGTAGTCTGGATGTCTATGAGGTTTCTACACTTAAGGCTTCCTGATAACCTGGTGCGACTGTAACACGGATTCCTCATCTCACTAGCAACCCTCTATGAAAAATGGCAACAGGGTTTACATTTTGGTTTAATGTTTTTTTTTTTTTTTACACAATCCACAAGGACAAATATAGGAGACAATGGGCCTTCTTTCCCATACTGGAATCTATCTAAAATTTGATTACACTAGAGCTGTTCTAGACTTCTTCAGATGCTTTTGTTTGGATTCTTGGCTGGTTTCCAGCCATTCTATCTTTAATTACTGGACACTGCTACACAGTTTGCAAACAGAGATACTTCGTCCCATCTTATTTCCTCTGCTGTTTAAAGCATTCATTTTACTTAGCCTTGCTGGGAAGCGTTTGGGGCTGAATTAGATAAATTTTTTCTCAGTCTAAAAATATTTAATTGGCTGGTAGGCTAGTTTTAAAAGCCCTAACATTTTCAGCTATTAAAATCTGAACCTAGCCTGAGATCACACACATTCCTATATTAAATATGAAATGCAGGACTAAAATAACAGCTAAAAAGTATGGCGATAGTAACAAGGACAGGAAACTCACAGCAAAGCTTATCTTTGGTACACTTTAGGGCACCCAGCAATTGCCAGGGGTAGCTGTTGTCTAAGTCTCCTCTACTTGTAAATAATGTATTCCTAGAGCAGAATGTTCTGAACAGAAATACACAGTTTTGATTGACACTTGCAATGCAGCAACTTCTCGGGGTAGTAGTGTTTCTCTGGTCTGTGGATGGATATCTTGAGGACCCCAAAAGCATGGCAAACTGCCTCATCCTTAGCATTTTCAATCATCTCTGGAATTCACACTGCTGCTTTCTAACTTCATTTCTCAGCATATACTTCAGAAAAGCAGAACATTTACTAAAAGACAAGATGTGCACTGTACCTAATTTTGTCACAAATACATTTTAGCCTCCTTGGGAGAAATTGTTTATTTCTGTGTGAGAGTTCTTAACATCTACTAAAAACCCCAAGTTAGCACATGGTGAGACCTTTGTGTTTGGGCATCAGACATGCCAACGACATCAAACATGCAGACAAGGTTTCAGTTCAAGCCCTAATGAACACAGGTGCTATCTGAAAACCAGAGATCTTGTACCAGACTTTGTACACCTCAAAGTTCACAGGTGGCTGGATACAGAGATTTAATTTAGGACCATCTCATTTCAGGTTAATGTGAAACATGGAGCTGAGAGGATGAAGCAACTAAGAAAAGAAGCTTTTTAAGTGGCAGTTAAGCCAATCCTTTTAAACTTTACTGGGGATTTACTTCAGGAGAAGCTGACTGTGTGGTGACCTGATCTGTGCAAAATTTTGTTAGAAATAATAAAACATGGGACAGGTTGAAAACATCTTTTGCTGAACATGTGCCAAGGAACACGCAGATTTGACCTGATTAATATTTTCAGATCAAAACCACGCATAGACTGATAGATAATACTGCATAGTTTTGACCTCAGCTATTGAAGCCTGTTTGCTGACTTTGGCTGAGTTTTCCTTTTAGATTTGGAGCTTGAAGCCCAACACAGGTTGAATGTATACAAAGCAGAAGTAGGAAAACATAATATTTGTACAGAGCTCTGCAAACTGACCCATACTCAACTCTAATGAGAACATAATGGTTTACCCAGCTGCAAAAGAACAGAAGCAAGAAGGGTAAGAGAAATGCTTCTGCTTTCTTAATTTTAAAGATGTGTTTGGACTTTAGCACACATGGGAGATTTTGTTTTCTGAGTGCGTGCATCATTTGCATTTTAAACCACATTAGAACATGTTTAAGCCAATGGAAGGTTTGCTCCCACTGAGAGAAATGAAAAAAAAAAAACCAGAAGAAAACCAACCCCTAAGACTGACTGTATAAATCTTTGGATTATCCTGCAGTCTGTGGGGTATCTTCTATCTAAACTACCATAACCCACAAGGGGATTAGAAGGGATAGTCTTGCTCACTCCTCTGAGTCACAGCACAGAGACCCACAGAGCAGTGTGGGCAGACAGGAAACCACTAAAGCCAGAGCACTGATTATGTGCATGCTCTGAGAGACACATTGAGCAGTGAGCTGAAATGTTTGTGTGTGTCAGATCAATCTTTTCACTGACCGGGACAGCTGTACTCACAGGGGGATCACCAATCATCCTGCTAGGAACTGCTTCTGTCCTTCAACAGGCAATTAACGTGAGTCCATTACAGCTCCCTAGAGGCCCCTGGGGGGCTGCAAAAGGCATCGACTGAAAGGTCAGAAACCTCATGAGGACAGGAAAGAAGCTGTGCCTGGTGAAATGGAGTGGAAAGCAGTAGCTATTTGTCACCCGCTAGTAATTCAAAAAAAAGGGGGGGAGGAAAAGGATTGAAGAGGGTCCAAAGTGTTGTGCACAATCGCAAGCGCGTGGCAGTAGTGAGACCATAAATAGAAGCTACAGGAGATTCTTCCTGGGACAAAGATTTTATCCAGTATTAGAGGTGGAGAAAGAGTCAACAAATCCCACTCAACTAATTCTACAAAGGAACTGGAAGAGAAAAGGGTGTGTGGGCTGACTAATCGCCCGCTATAGCCCCAAGGAAAATCACGGTAAGGAGTCCCAGGTGGTTGCGGTTCACCACTAAGAAACAAACATTTTAGAAGAGAACCAACCAATTAAGTGACCAGGAAGCACACAGAGAGCAGCATTCATACATAGCAACATTCTTTGAAAAGACGCAACTGCTGAGGTGTTCTGTGATGGAAAAGCAACAAACGTGGTGGTTTGGGGGATATGTTACAGATTGCTCTCTATTTCTGTTTTAGACTTATGGTCAAGACCACCACATTGCTATGTTTTTGGAGGTCACACTCAAATGCTGACACACAGCTCTCCAAGTACATCACCAACCAAACTTGGCAGTTCTGCTATGGAACTGCCATCAAGTAATGCCAGGTAGGTGGCCAAGGGAGGATAAGAAGAATCAGCATTTATAGAAGATATAATTTGCATTAGTGTGCAAAGAATAGTTAGACTAAAGTAGTACATGATGTTAATTTGGAATAACATTCACCCAGTTCACTGGTTAACTTTCACCCACAGCATTCAGCTGAAAAGTTTTCGCTGTTGTTCTTCCCCGTGATAAAAACATTTCACAGAGATCTGTGTACATTTGCAACCCATAGAATGAGCTGAAATATTACAGAAGTTAACTCTTAAAAAACAAAAGAACCCAGAAGGTGAATAGTGAGAATAAGCGAAAACTTCTACTCCCTTTGGACACGATTCTGAATTATATGTATAATTGAAATTTCACTTGGTGCACAAAACCTAAACTGCGTTAAAAAACAATAGGACAGGAGAAAGAAATAATCTACAAACTAGGTATGTCCTGTGTCCACACGACTGCACAGAGACTGTAAACAACATGAGCTCCACTGCTTGCTGATACAAACCTTGGTAGACCTTGACTTAGTCTGCAAAATCTCCAGCATGCCTTAGATGATGAAAAATTTCCGTTTCCTATTTTCATACAAAATAAACATTGCTGACTGTGTTCTTTGTTTGCAAAGAGATATAGATAACAAGTCTGGATTATTTATAATGGTATAAAATGTTTGACCTTGCAGAGCACCCATCACGGACTGATTGAAAAGCCTGGCAGATGATTGAATGTGGATTTGAATCCTGGTTTTGGTCCCACCTGCAGCTTTATCAGGCCTCCCAGCTACTTCTGTTTGAGCCATGGACAAGAATTTCTATGCGCATTTGAACATTTGCACCCAGAGCACAGTATAACAAACTGGATTCACTTAAGTCGCCTATAGTTCCAGCATTAGAGGAAGTTCACGGTGTATTTCTTACCCATTTCCCCAGAGAACTCTGTTACCTTGCAACCAGCTCTTCCTCAGGTCTCTTATTTTCTGGGTTCAAACTTAATTTGTTCCCTGCCTTCCAGATCTGATGTGCTCACACACATTGGGGAGGGGGGGGGTGTCTATATATATATATCTATCCCTGAACTTTCTTTTCCCCACACATAGTTGAGTTCAGTAAAAACATATAGTGGAGTTAAGTAAACTGAACCTCCTCTCTGTACAATATAGAAAACTTTTTGTTCTAGCACCAACTTGCACCTTCCTTTCCAAAATGCCTGTCTACAATAAAGGGGCTCCCATTAGTTTATTCCTGAGGGCTGCCTGACTGCATTTATGCCACTGAGCACCGCAGCTCATTACCCTTTGCAACACTGACAGTATCAGCAGGTTGATGTTTAATAGAAGCTGCCGATTAGTATCCAAGATACCACTTAACAAGACAGTTTCTTTTAATGGCTTGTATTGATGAATGAATTAATGAAATTCCACAACTTCTTTATGTGTAGAGAGTACTCGTGTGACACCCTTGGGCAGCATACAAACCACCTCCACTAATGTTTGTGTTCTGGCTGTCAGTAGGCCAAAAGACCGAACAGGCTACAAGTGTGCCCTTTCACATGCTGTCTAGACAGCCGTGATGACAACACGTAGGAAGATCCACAGCCGGTGACCTCAGCGCAGCAGTACCGGCCGACAGTCACTCCCTGCATCGCCCAGCGCTGCCACTTAGGAAAGCTGGTAGAACAAAGCTCTGGCAAACAGACAAAACACCCCATGGGATATGACGACCAAGTACCAACACTGAGAGGAACTCACTCTCCTTTACCTTTGCAGTGACACTTCAAAGCTTCAATGGTCAACTCAATCGTTTAAGCATTCAGAAAGATACATACTGAGATGAATATACTGAGACAAGTTTGCTCTACCTTTAATTAGAAGGCCATTAATATCAAGTGCTTGATTTTATTTGCTATCAAGTGAAGCTTCTACTTTTTAAGGGCACTTGATTTTTTCTGAGAGCATGAGTACCAGCATGCTATTAGAACATGAGGTAAATACCAACAGCAATAACACTATTGTTGCCTCTTGACGCCAGATTTGATAAGGAGGAAAGAGATTTGCATACATATCCACCACTTTGCATTGATAGCAGAAGGTGCAGGTATACAATTGTGTAGCATCAAGATCTGGGTCACAGTACAGGTTACTGCAGTACTGTTTCATGAAAAATGGAAAAATGGTAAAAGACTGGCACAGGTTTCCCAGGTGGATGCTCCATCCCTGGAAACATTCAAGGTCAAGTTGGATGGGGCTGTGAGCAACCTAATCTTGTTGTCGACATCCCTGCTTGTTGTAGTGGAGTTGGACTGGATGGGCTTTAAGGGCCTCTTCCAACCCAAACTATTCTGTCCTTCTATGATTTCACCATCTTTCTTAAGAAGCCAACATGTACTTCAGGACACTCCATGCAATCAGCCCTTTCGCAGAACGACGGAGGCCAGATTTGCATTCAACTAACTGATCAAATGTTACAAATTTCTTAATTGCTTTAATAGTTTAATTTTATTTGTCTCTAATCTAATTAGTAAAGAGAAGTGTGTGTGGGGGGAGCTGATTGGTGGGGAGGGGAATTCCTTCATGTCTGCAATATAGAAAACCTTCCATTCCATACACGTCTTCAGTGCAGTCAGTGCTGGATGTCAACAGATTATTCTTTCCTTCTAATTATCCCACTGCTTTGCTGGACTGCCTCTTCTTGAGAACTTTCTTTAAAGGCTTTAATAGCAGGCATTCATTTCTGCTACAGATAAGGTGAGTGTAGCTTTTTATGCATAGTAATTTAATAGGAACCCAGATCTAATTTAATAGATCCTTTATGTCTCTGTCAAAGACTGTTAACATTGATTGGTGCAACGTCTCATAGAAGTCAGTAAATACATTAATCTCTGGAGAGCTTGCGACAACAATTCCGTTAACAGCATGAGCAATACAGATGGACAAACCATTACTGAATAAATGAAGAACAGAACTGAAATCCTTCAGTAAACCTAGTCTGAAAAAATCCGGAAATCAGGGCATTACTGGTATTCCCTGAATCGGTGAATACCACTAAATCTGGACCAGACCTATTGAAGTTTCTCAAGCACCAGGCTGAATAAGTTAATGTAAGCTAACACATTTTATTCAGGTTTAATTTATAAGCACTCTCTCTCTATGAGGAGTCCAACCTGCAAAGGAATGGACACGTGACAAACTGATCAACCCATTCTAGCTATGAACGTTGGCCAAGAAAACCAGGTGGGAAACGTCTTCCTCTCATTCAGGCAGGGGACATACTATATGTATTTCTAATATTCAGGTTTTTGTCTTTCTACACTTTCTACAACACTTCACTTTCTGCACAGAACTCCATGGGAAACAGCACACGGGATGCACTTCCTGCTAGATGCTGAACATTCGCAACTCCAGCTGCTTTAAGAGGCTGACAAAGTGTTCCACCCCTTAGCTGAAGAGCTCAGCAATTCCCAGTGTAGAGTTTTTTCCTCTAGACAATTGGCTATCACTGGAAAACATACATTAATAGAAGGAAGAAGACTCTTGTATATATTAATGGTTGATCTAAAGGTATTTTGTGTAGCATATCATTGTGTTCCTTTTATTTCAAAGCCTGCCTATTACAGAGCTTGGGTAGGAAACAGAAAGGAAGTATCATGGCAGGAATATCAGTGTATTTCGGATGCAAAGCAGAAGCTTATCTGTTTTACTACTGCAGCACCAGAGAAAATCAATTTTGACACAGAACTGCCACTTTACAAGCAAATAACTATACTTTCCAATAACCTAATCTGTGCAAAGCCTACTGAAAATTCCCTAAAGAACCAGTAGTTAAAACCTCCATTAAATCAAAGGGTTTAATATGGGAAGGGAAGAGAGGATGCAGTTTGACTTGGGAATGTAATGGACTCAGTGGGGAAATAAATATGTTGTTTTATGTGTACAGTTACAGAATTTGAGAACACAGCATTCATTTCAAAGGGAATTCTCTTGCTGTGCAACTTATTCCTAAACAGATGTGATTTTTGCTTATTCAAAAACATTTAGGTAACAATTACAGCATAATAAATTATAATTGCCATCATCTTCCAGCTATGCTATGACTTCTATGCAAACACAGAGAAAATGCAATTATATAGAACTGTAAATCCTATTTTCAGGTAGCTTAGAGCACTGACAAAACACTTGTTTATTCTACTTAGAATGAACAATACTTTAAAATCTTATCTATAAAAAATGAAAAGGCTCCGTCTGGTAAGCAGCCTGGCAGACTGATAAGATCTATCTTACACCATTACTGCTCAAAGATGGGGCTAACTCTAAGGAAGTTAATTACCATTGGAAGCCTGTATTTTGCTCTTACATTTTATATTAGGAGTCTCTTTAAACTAGTTTCTAAGCTGACATTTTAATTAAGTGGGGTGTGACCACTGTCTGAACACTGAAAAAAGAGAAAATAACTAGAAGTTGACTGAAAACCAAGATTTTCATTATTGGACATTGAAGAAGATCACACAAGAACCCAATACTTAGTGTGAACACAAACTATCCTGCAGCATTTTAGGGGACTGTAAATGGGGGTGGAGTTCTATAAGACAACTCAAAAAAAATCCTCTTGAAGACTGCAACCTTTTTCCAGTCACCCAACTGCGGGATTTTTAGCTCTCCTCAGTGAAAAAGAGTTTGTAATGTTATGAGAAAGAAGCCCAGCCTTCATGAGCGACAGGCATTTGGGATGTCCATCTATCTGCAGGTGACTGAACTGCTTTGTGAATCCTTATATTAATAGAGAGCCAGGATCTCTTAGAAACACAACGTGTCCCCATGTTGTCACATCCAGGAAATTGCTCAGAAAGGAGGTTTCATGACTTATCTATCTTCTTCATGGAGGACTTACTTTAATTTGGCCTTAAAACTAGCAAGTTGCTGAATACTCTCCTGAAAAAGAGAACCTTCTACATCCTGAGGCTTCCAAGGCAGTATTTTAGGTATCAACTTGAACTTCAGAGAAGAATTTTAAGGGTGTAAAAGGGATGCTGTCAAGTTAAGAGGTATTTTATCAGCATGAGTTTTAGACACAAATGCTGCTTTTCTCTGAGACAGAGGAGCAGCCAAAAGAGGAAGGAACTACCAGCACTGACAAAATCCAGCTGTTCCCCATCAACAGCTAAGGCTTCCCCTTCCACCTAATCTTTCATCACTTCTTTTATTTCCTTTAGAAAAATATTTATCCTTAACAAGACGTCTAGGTTGCATTTAACTTTCTACTGAGTAAAATGAAAATCAAGTTCACACTCTACTCAAGTATTTCAAGGAGAAGAGATAGAAGATGGTGAAGTCAAACAAACAAAAAGTCTTTGAAAAACACTTATTTTTCTCAAGATCTCAGGGAAAGAGTTGAACTTAAACAAGTCACAGAGTGAAAGAAAAAACATTTTATCAACTGGGCCACCTGGCCAAAGAAACAATAGGGCAGAATGATTGTCAGAAATTAATTTAAAGTCTGTTAATTTTGATCCTTTACAAAAGCTTAGTAACCAATGCATTTAAAGGGCACAGAATTTAATGGATCTGCCCCATTTTGGAGCTACATTTTCTGGGTGGGACAAGATTTGCTAATGATCTCAAGAAGGTGAATGGTCTCAAGAACTTACCTGGAAACTAAATTTTAAAAAGTCCCAGAGAAATGGGAGTACTCTAGAACTCCTGGAACGTCATCAAAACCCAGGACCTCTGGGCACAGGTGTAATATTAGTGAGAGACAACAGCATATCCAGGTTGTCTCCTGTCCCCTCTGGTGCACAAACACATACGTGTATTCCAAAAGTGGCACAGAATGGGACACAGCAAGGTCAAAGCCAGGTGGCTACTTCAAACTCCTTGGAACATTCCCTCTTCAGCTACATTCAAAGTTTAGTGGTGTAAGATGAAGGAAATGCTTGTAGAAGCAACTACAGGAAAAAGCCCTTCTGTAAAATTACACATTTAAATAAAGGCTGGACACTTTTTTAGTTTATTCTCCGACGGAAGTCAGGAATCACATCAGGAAATAAAGTAATACCATGAGACCACATCAGAAAACACGGTGATAACCTCTCACTGGGAATGACCAGGAAGTTTTTACTTTAGTCTAAGACGTGGCTCTGGTATTAAGGAGTTTAATGCTGTCCTGCATTTGGAGTTTGTCTTACAACCTCTTCCCTCTTAATATATGTCCCTCATTTTGTTCATCTGCTCCATTTTTTGAAGTGTCAGCATCCTGCTTTAGATCTTTAGTAGATTGAAAGGTGTGCCCTGTGGGTTACAGTCCCTCTAATTCATCCATGATGTATTACACTTGGCTTAAATGACTGAGTCTCATTTGCACAATTGCCCTATTAATTTACTCATCATTGATTTACACCACTTTTTGCTGGAAATCCTCCACCAGACCTCCACTTTACATGCACTCTCAAAAGCTCCGTTCCAATCTTTTTCTCCCCCGTCATCTTCCTTGTCTCATTTCTCTTCCATTTGTCTTCATTCATCTATCTCTTATCTTCTTCCTCCCTCTCCCTCCCACTATTCTGTCTTCCTTCTGTTTCTTCTCAGTTCTCCTCTGTTTCCCCCTCCCTGTGAAGTCCACCTCCTTGCTTCCGAGTAGCTAATAAATCTACCATGAACGGGTAGAAAACCCAAAAGATACAGGTGTAAAGGTAAAGGAACGTAAATCAAGATTCCTCCTGAAGAAGTTGTGTCTCTTTTTGGAGAGTTCAAAGCCTGATGGGTGACTATCATTATCTATCTTACAGTACTACACTACGTCCTTGCATTTTTTGTCTTCCTGAGAGGAGCTCAGTCTTTTAGTTCAGACTTTACAGTTGGTTTTCAGCCTTCTCAATACATCTCATGGCCCTGGACTGGTGCCCTCATTACCAGTTTGACCACCAAAGCCAAACTTACATCTTTGTCTTTTTCTAAATCATCAAAATGCAATTTGGATTTGACAGCATGCAGAGAATGTACATATATACACCCTAAAATACCGACACATGTAACCACATACTACAGACATTTTTCAATTCTCATGTCTGCATGCTTTGTGTAAAAATAATTAATAAACCCAGTTGTTTCTAAACTGAAAGACTCAAAGACTCATTCAGTGCTTCTTTCATTCAAAATTTCAACAGAAAACAGGGACCAAAGTGCAGAGGGTTAGACTAAAAAGACTACAAAGATTTACATATTCATGCTTGATAAATAAATAACCTAACCCTAATGCCTCACTCAATCGGGCAAAGACAACAAGGAGAGAAAAGCAGAAGGGATGGAGGTTAAAATATCAGAAGACCCCAGGGAGCAGTGAGTGTACATGAAGTAAATGAGCTTCTCACTCTTGGAGTCAGGCACAAATGAACAAAGTCTCAAAATGTCCTTAAAATGCCAGGCCATGCCCTTCCAGTAAAGTCTCCCAATGACTGCAGCACAGACCTGCAAAGCCTGAGAGTCTTGCTGGTGAAACAACACCTGACAAGTATCTTTGAGGACCCAAAGGCAGAAGAAAACCCTGCATGGGAGCATTACAGCTTGTCTTTACTTGTGGCAGAGACACAACACTCGCTTAAAGCACACCGCTTATATTTGCAGTAAATATAAAATAGCTACGTTTACCAGTCAGTCAGTCAGATTGTTTGCTTGAAAGAAAAAAAAATCATCCTTCCTAAAAAAAAAACCCCAAAGTTGACAACATTCTCCACCTCCTAAACCCAAATTAATGGCTAGACGGTGCAGCTACGAGCCGGACAAGTCCCCAAACTTTCACCGCTAGGTTATTATCTGAAAAATAGCATGTAACTACGAAGTAATTACAGACTTCTAGAGATAATGTGCTGCAATAATACAGTATGTGAAGTTACCCATTTTATTTCTAACGTAATTTCCATGTAGTTTGCAATGTTAAGATTTAATAATGTAGTTGAGAAAATACAAATTGCTTGTATTACCCACATATTTACACTGAACTGTACATACCATGTAATTACAGAGTCAACGGTTACTATGGAATTATAGAGTTTCTGCATAGTTCTTTGTGTCCTATGCAAAGTGCCGAAAAAATATTTCAGCATTGTGAAGAACAACCTATAGCGTTACAAAAAAAAGAATGAAACTCCTCTCTTAGGATGTCTGTTGGGACAGCGTCAGGGAAACAAGCAAAAATCTAAGTGCAGAAGCACCCACCATCAACCTTCTTTGGTCCCCAAAGTCCCACAAAAGACCACTCTGCAGTTTCTGATTAATGTTACAGATCTCCACTGAAAGGGTTTTTATACTGCTTTACCTGAACTGCTGTCCAAGAAATTGACTGATTTTGACTGACTCCTTCTGACCTGCTCTCTTCTGGAAAAATTAAGATGGCAGTTTGCCAGTTCTCTTTGAAGGACAGCGCTTATTTTTCGTTTTCTTTGCTGCTTTTAAAACCACACAGACAAGACTTACACACGGATGGCTCATCTCTGATGTCTGAAGGTTTGAAGTTTGAAGGTTAGAGCTAGCTAATCTTAGTTACAGCATTTTGCACTGAATTCAGAACAAAATTAATTTCCAAGAATATAAGTTTTACTAAGTGATCAGGGAGACAGGACATTGGCTTGTGAGAACACCCCAGGAAAAAAGGGGAAGTATTATTTGTATAAAGTAAGCAGAATGACGATCACTAAGAGCTGTAAACACAACTGCAATAAGTATAGGCAGCAGATTTTTACAGCAGAGAAGATTATAGAGGTCTAGAAGATAAGAAACCCATTTATTATTTCCAATTTCACCGTGATTTTGCAATATGAGCTTGACTAAGAGATTTCTTGTTTACCGGTGTTGAAGATTTGAAGGACATTCTAGAGATGCAGGCAGTCTGTCTTGTGGCGTGCCCAAGAACCTGGGGATAATGTTAGCTATCAGAAAATGTTTCCTCCACACTGATATCCTCAATTTCCCAACTGCACCGGTTCCGTTTGGCTTACTGAATAAAAAAGCTTGCAGACTCCTTCTGTTGAGGTTATAACAGAGTCCTGAGAACTACCAGAGTTGCTGGTATCGCAGCTGTAAGGAATTCTATTTCCCCAGGAATGGAATGTTTTGTTTGCTAGGAAAACTGAAATCACGCTCCCCAACACACATTCAAGTAACAAAGAAATAACTTACTCAGCTCAAACACCAACCTAGTCATGGGGTTTTGAGGAAGAGATACAGAAAAACATGGCTATAGCTATCTACACATTAAATCTATGTATTACATCAGCTCCAAAAGACTCCCTTCTCTCTTGTCCAGGTAAGAAATTACCAGGATGCTTACATAAGCCTGTGACTATGATCCACTCTAGGAAAGAAACTCTCATCTAGAGCAAAGAAATAACTTAAATGAAGAGGTTTCCTAGTCAGGATGCATTAACAATGACATCACGGCCACCACTGCTGGCTCTGCCCGTTACCGGATCAGCTCACCTGACTTGTTTCCTTTGGATCATAAAATGACACAAAACATATTGCTATTCATTGAGGCAGAGCCCAAATCACACAAGTTAAGGTTGCTTTCTGGTTTGGGGTCGTTCTGGTTTTGGGTCGGGCAGTGCTAACAGTATAAATCTTGCCAGTCCAAACACTACCACTTTTTTTAAGATAACTGAGCTTTCAGAGTGAAGTTTTACTGGCCCAGTGCTGTTTTAGGTGTTCACAGCACATCTGACCCAGTCCTAGCAGCCCTAACGCTGGATTATGTAGCACTGTACCTCAGCCTTATAGACCCAAACACTTCCTGAAATCCCTTTCATAGTCAACCCTTGTTGGCTCAGTTTCTTCCAGTTTTTTACTTAGCTGGGAGAGTAGTACTCGCACCTGATTTGATAAACATAACACGCTCTGGGTAAAGCAAGAAGGAGCCTCTTCCTGCCCAAATTCCAAAATGAACCTGGTAATTACTCTGCCAAGTATTCCAATAAACTATAAACCAATCTCCAGTGTGTTGTGAAATAAGCACTCCCTTCTACTTTTAAGGGCAAGGACCACCCACCAGTGTATGAAATCGTTATACATCACAGCATATTTTATATGAAGTGTAAATGAACAACCACATTCTACACAAGAACATCAATTAGAATGCCGTGTGTTGTTCTTCATCAACACAACAGTTCCAAACCAGCTCTGAGGTGAAAAGAGAGTTGGGTTGAATAAACCCTCTGCAAGATCTGTTTTCTTCCTTCTAATATTCAACTTATTTGACTGAAACTTGGTTGCTACCTGCAGAGATGATCTTTCATCTTTGTTTATAGATATATACATATACATATAGAAAAAACATCTAAAACAGTAGGATGCCCATTTCAGCTTCATCTTTTTGGCTCTATATGTCTAAACAATAGGTGATTTTTGTTAAAAGGTTCGTTATTGTATTTAAACGATATGATGTACACATTGTCCTCCTAGTTCTCTCACACAGATGATTACCTGCAGAATACTTCAAGTTAAATAAATTTTGGATGCAGTAGAAGAAACTGAAATCAACACAAGCTACAGCCTTTTGTTACAGTTGCTAGATACTTCTTACAAGATCCTCTTTTTTTTTAAATTTGATTATAACTTTGCCAAACTTCAGACCATTCAGGCTGAAATTTTCTATGCCAGGTGTCTGCCTCAGGCTGAGCAGAATGCGATCATATAATTAAAGGCTGTATCACGACGTGTACGCAGGAGGGGGCAAATTAAGGTTGAAGAGGCAACCTTAATTCTCACATTTCTTAACTTTCACAGGCTTGACTCTGCAACCCTAATAATGTTCTTATAATGTAGCTTTTTGTCTGCAATATTAATCCAGCACTATATTACTTTATAGACATATCCCACTGAGAACTGGATGGCTCAGTGGACTGGTAACAGGATACACAGCCTTTCACCTCTAGGTCCTTGCTTTAAATACAGCCCAGGGCTGAGGTGACAAGAAGTTATTACCACTGACCAGCTGTTTGGTGGCTTGTATGAAATGAATTGGTGATCTAAGCGTCTGCCTCATACAAAACCACCACTGCTACTGATACGTTCTGGAATTCCTAACACAGTGCTATACTGCCCAAACTGTAATCTCAACTGGCTCACACATATGTGGATGCACCCACAACTGTTGAGAGCATTTCTGCAAAATGTGGTTCCAGGTGGCTCCTCTTGGAGGAAGGGCTGATATGGGAATATTCCCTCCCTTCAGGAAGACCCTGGATGGAAAACTGAAATACCACAGCCAAGCAGAGCACAAAAGCATGAGTAATCACACTGACTTAGTGGTGCTACTCAGATACACCGCACCAGAGCCTTAAGTGCAATATTCAAGGAGGGTGGAGAGGGCCAGCAATGCCACAAACTTTTTGTTTTGCTGTGTTTCTATTAAAGGAAGAACATCCTGCAAATCTGCTGAGGGATACTTCTTTTAGGAAAAATTAGTAAGGACAACGTATAAAGGTCCAATTTAGCCTGTCTGGTGCTGGGAAACATAAAGCAGTCATATAACTTCCAAGTGCGATTTTGCAAAACAGGGATAGTCGTGCCTGAAGGCGGAAAGCTGAACTGCTTCCTCCACCTCCTGCAGCTATGCTGGAGGGAGCGAAGCTTTAGATCACACTGAGACCTTAGAGGAGAGATTCACTGAAGGAGCTCCTGTGGAACTTCCCCACAACATGAACCACAATCCTTGTGAACTGCACTGCTCCCTTTGTCCTCCCATAAGGGAATTTTGCCACTTAAGTAACCAAGTCCTTCCTTTTGCGAGCAGAGTGTTCTGTGCCTGTTCTCAGAGCAGGGTCTTAAAAGAAAACACTAAGCTACGCCTAAGAGCACGTTACAGAGCAACCATGAGAGACAAGAAAGAAACCAGAAAGCATTAAGAAGAAGGTAAATGACTTTTCTGCAGGGCAAGAGACAACCTCAGCCTTTCTCCTGCCTCCAGAGTCACAGTAATTTAAGGAAAGAAAGATACACAGAAAAAGCGTTTTCAAAACTCCTTTTGCAGTCATTCCTTTATCACATTTCACTCTCCCCAGTCACAAGCCCTCCAAGCCCATGAGCTTCAACCCACTGGCTGCCTACTCTGATCATCTGAAAGCACCTCTATTTCCAGCAGTACCCAAACCAGATAACCCAGGCTGCAGGGCCACAAAATTATTTTCATCCCAACAGAAGTTTTTAAAACACCTGGCTTTGTTTTGTTTTCCATTTACTGCATTCATGTTCCTTTTGAGAGGGGTGCATTAATATATACTCTGACCTGGTACTCAAAATAGTTTCAATCACATAACTTTCCGTATTCTCCACTCATACCCCTCCCTCACTACAGTACATAAATGATATAAACTTCTCATCAATAACATAAAAAATTCATACTCTGTCTACAATGCAGCTGCTATCACAGGTTTATGTCAACAGTCGTCCTGATTTTTAATAGCATAAATGTTTAAAGAGGCAGCAATTCCTGTAAAGTATCTGCAGAGATATTTAGAGCCGACATATGCCAAAACAATCCTGTTCTCATACAGGAGACATTGTTGCTCAGCAGGAAAACAATGTTTATCCTCACAAATGTTTACCCTGCTCTAGTCATTAAAATGCTCCAAATGGATGGCAAGAAGGGGAGCGGATGATGCCTTTCCTTACCTCATGGTTGCCCCTCTGCCCAGAGAGCGCCAACTCATGCATAATACAGCTGCGCTCTCTCTTGCGCTGCGCACCTTGATGCCTGCCTTGAAACATTATTTGCCATTTGACATTATAAGGGTTGGATTTGCTCTTTGCTATTAACAGAGACAAGTAATTTGCAAATGTCTTTATGCTTCATAATTCTAATGAGTAGCCTGTCCTTTAATTTTCTCTTTATCATTAAAAAAGAGCCCTTAACTTATCTTTTTGAGGGGTTCCTACATTAACAAAACAATGCAAACCCTTTCTTTTAATGTCTTCTGCTTGCTGCCAATTGTATAGGGCTTTCAGCTATTAAAAAAACCGCCTTGCATACAGGCAGCATAAAATATTTATTTTTAATCTAAGCAGGATTTCTTTACCTGCTGTGCAGCCGCAGCTTCTGTTTAAGGCTTGCTTTATCATTTGCGTGTCAAGCTCAAACCATTTCTCTCACCATCTTTCATTCCAGCTTTAAAAAGAGTCCAACCAGACCCCAGCTGACACAAGACTTATAACTCCTGCTTGAAATTTTCCTCCTGCCTTTTCCCCGCCTCATCCAAAACTCCACAACCTGGAAGTTCTTCACTTGAACAGATGGTTTATAAAAATCTGGGACATGCTCCTATGATTGAAAATAGGGCTCCTATAAGCAACATCTCATGTAACAATTACATGAACAGTTGGTCAGAACGGTGACCCAGAAACTGCCCCATCTTTCCACTCTTGCAGCCTCAGTAAAGCATTTCCACTCCTTCACTGGATGTCTGACCTTGCGCAGCCAGAGACTGCGATACAGCTAAATCTGGGTGAGCAGATTCTCACTGCCCTCCTGCATGGATCCAGGTCCCCTATGAGGTGAATACACTGCTGTGAAAGCATGTCACTATGAATAAAATTTTTAAAGTCAAAATTAAAAGTATTAAAAATATAAAACCAAATTCTCACAAACAAACTACACTTCTCAAGGTGCAAAATCACAATCCCACCTGGCTGTCTCTAGGTTGGGTCAAGAGCCTGCTGCTCAGCAGAAGGAGAGCAGAGATCTAACTGACAAATATTGAACACCGGCAGCTCCATTCAGGGACAATGCAGTACATTCCTGTAATCTATAAAAAAGGACTTTGAAGTGAAAGCATCAATTTGTACATACAAAGAAATTTTGGTTTAGAACAAATAGATTTCCTGTCCCAAAGCAGAAGCGAAGTCAGAAAAGAGGACTGCGAGAAATGCCAGTGGAGTGCACTGTTTCTGACCTGTGTTTCAGAAATCTATTGCTTTGTTGGATGTGTGGGCACAGCTGGAGGAAGAAAGCTGATGAGCAGGATGGAGGAACAAGGCTGGAGGAAGCTGGTGCTGACAAAGAGGTGTTACATCTCAGGGAGTTACGGATAGCGGAGATGGCAGTAGTGAAGCAACAGGCAGAATGGGAAAGTCCTGTCTCCATAAGTACGGAAATTACAGAACTGGACAGCTCTGAAGTCCTGGGCACGGCTGGATATGGACAGGTTAAAATGGGGCTGTGGGTTAAGACTTCTTAGGGAGCTGAGAAGGCATCTGGAAAAAACTGGGTGTAGATGCAGTGGATGGACGAGACTCTAACCAGTCCAAAAGAAAAAACTCTCCCACAAATTCAAAGACAGGGGAAAAATAAGCCAGGTATTTCTAATGTACTGCAATGCTAAAAAATTACGTGCTCTGTCTCTGGAAAGGCAACAGGATATACTCCCCTGAGGAACCATGTGTGAATGACAAAGTGGACCTACCAGCCCCTTGCTCCTGCGTCACTCACTGTGCTGTTGGGGATTGCACTTCCCCTCTTGTTCCTGTGCACAGTGGGGGAACGCGGGGCCCAGCCTGCACCGCACCACGCTTATGGCATCGCACCAGGGCTGCTGCAGGGAGGTCTTGTGCAGGTGGAGGCCTGGGGGCACAGGGATCCATCTTTTCCTCTCCCCAGTGCAGAAATTAAGTTTTGCCCAAAAACCACTGAGCAGACCCAGAAGCTTTCCCTTGCTTGTGAGCAGGAGCAAGTGACTGGTCTTTATTTAGTCCTAAAACCACAGATACATTAGGTCAAAGGAAAATATCCAGTAGAGAGTAAAGAAAATATCCAGTTCTCCATTACAGAAACCCAAGCTGCCTCAGCAGCCACCAAACACAGACATCTCACAATTCTTTTAGAACACTTCAAGACCTTACAAAACAGGGACTTAGAAGAAACACAGCACCATTTTAACAATCTAAATTTCCTGTCACACACAGGGTTGATTCCTGTCAGTGCAACACTCATTTTAGTCTGATTAAGTTGCTGTGATGAACTTCAGAGTTTAGACTGCCCTTGAGCCTCACATCTATCTGATCTTTAATTCTACTACCCGCTCATTTCTTGCTAAGCACACAATTCTGAGTCCCACTGGAACAGCCTCATTCAGGCTCTGCATCAATATGTTCAGTGCTGAATTCATTTCTGCAGGGAGCCCAGTAAATCTGAACTTTCCAAAATCATTTGGCCCCCATTACTAGTAAGCACTGCTCTTAAATAGGTTGTAACTCCAGCTAATAGGCTCCATAATCATAGCCGAATCGAACAAAAGGGTCCAGGTATGGGCTGCCATCAGTCATTTTTATTCCCAATCAAATGCACTGCATAGAAGGGAACTTTTTTTATACTTCTGGATGCTGAAACTAAGAAACTCATTTCACCTGAATGTAGTTTTTTTCTTAATAAAAAAATAAGACAAAAGGCTTCCAAGGGTATCCCAAAGGTCCAGCACAGCACCAGTGCAAGAGCTGGAATTGGTAACCTTTTCACCTTGCAAAATGGCAGCAATCCAAACTATAAGGAGACAGCAAAACCACTGAGATGCAAAGCCCACACAATGAAAAATTCCAATGCCAAGAGACACCTTCTGCTAGTCAAAGAGAGCTAAGTGTAACTAAACCTAATGCAAAGGAGTTAATGATAGAACTTACATCTTGATCACATTTCCATGAAGACAAGCTTCATGATATTGTTTTGTCTAGTGAAAAAAAAAATAGGAGCCACCATCTAAATCTTATCATCAAAATTGATAGTGTTTACTTAAAGCTTATTCCAGCTTTGCTGACTTCAACAGATATTGAAGTCTCCAATAAATCTATTCCAACATTTTTTTACAGCTCTTCTCTTTCTCAACACACACTCTGGCCTCCCTGATCTGTATCAGTGGACAGCAGACCAGATTTTTGTTTATGAATATCTAGAAGTTTCATTGCTGCCTGCTGCAAAGCCTGGTATAAATTGAATAGTAAATAAATAAAGCAGAAAAGGGACTTGATTTATCTGTCTCTTTTCTGCAAGGCAGCAGAGCCAGTCCTAGCTGGCACCATATTTTTAACCTAAAATGCAAGAGAGCTCCTTCCGTGCACTCTCACCAGTACTCCTTGTGATTTTGGGCGAGCATGGATCACTAAACAGGCCAAGGGATAGGTCCAGGTTACTTGGGCTTATCCTATTGTTCCACACCAGTATTGGACCTGAGGGGGAAAGAAAAACAGGGCAATTTGGTGCAATAATGTGGAGGAAGAGGAAACTGGACAAGTGGATGTTAGAATCAGTGAATACATGTAGAATGGAGCAGATGTTTTCTAAAAGAACACACAGTACCTATAACTGCAGGTATACAGGCATATACTTCACTCTAAAAATAAAAGAACAACTGAGAAAAAGAAAGAACTGACTAATTCTGAAGCTTAAGTCAGGTGGGACAGTATAAAAAACCAAGATAAAATCCTCAAAACTGATTTTAAGTAAGTGAACAAAAAATTCAAAAAGTAAAAATCAGTAGTTCTACCAAACAACTAAAATGGTGACGATTTTCACAGCCACAAAATCACCATACAGATGAAGGTGCCCGACACTGGTATCACGTTCACTGGCTCAACCAGTCAGAATTCAACAGAAATCGGAACAGCTGCAACTGATACAAAGTGGTACCAGACGTGAAAGAACCAGACTGAAGTCTACTCCGTTATGGAAAGCTGCCCAAGGTAGAAAAGACAGGAAGGCTGATAAAGATTTTAAATTCAAGTAGCACAGTGGAAAGCAACCATCACAAGATCCTCCCTTCAGCTGTCCAGGTGGTTCAAAAGTCTCTCTTCAAAACCATAATATATATGAAAATAAGAGGAAGATTTGGAAAACTTTACATTTTACCATCCCTTGTCCTACCACCACACATCCTGGACAAATTATGCTCTTCTCCATTCAACAGTAGGTTATGGAAGAACCTTTCCTGTTTCTCCCCCAAGACATTCCTGTAGATTGAAAAATCCCGTGTTTCTAATCTTTCCTCCTAGGAAGTAGCACCCCAGCTACTTTCCACTGTCCAGAAAAATCCAGGCAAATTGGAGCAGAGGAGCTTATCACCTTGCTCTGTCTGGCATATAGTTCTTCTTCGTTGTGGCACAAGTGAACAGCCAGGGAAGAGGGTTTGTTGAACCCCATCCCCACACCATGTCTGCTACACACGGCAAGGCCACATCTCCATGAAACCGGTGGAGAAGCAGTTCTCATGCACCATCAGGGACACTGGAGTCAGCAGGGGTGACAAAGGCAGCAGCGCTGTTGCTGCAGACGAAAGCACACTGACCACCACATACAATTGCAAAGACCCTTGTACAGATATAACTGAAGCTATAAGTCTGCTGCACTGAATATATAAAAAATTACTACTTCTTTAAAGCCGCAATAAAGGAAAGACAGAAAGGTACACTGATACAATTCAACTCAATTATTTTTAAACAATGTGTGATGGATTTGCAGTCTGCCATCGCATAAAAGACAGACTCATTTTCTACAAATGCCCACAAAGAGAAATGATAGAGCTCAGCACTATAGCATGGCATATTCCATTAGGAATTAAATCTCTTCTCTCTGATGGTCCCATCCACTTGCTTATTGGACAGTCTGCTGCTTTCATCTACATTACTGTTATTAATTTATGAATGGGAGTAGAATTACAGAAGACGAGTCTAAGGTGAGGCTGCATTATAATAATAAATGAAAGAATGACTCCTGTTTACTTTCAAAATATTTCATAGCTAAAATGCTTACTGCATTTTTAACTGTGACATACTTCCTTTAGCTGGTTTCAGTTTTGAAGTAATGATATAAAATTCATTTCATCTCTTTTTCAAGCCTGACTCTTTCATACATAACATCAGGCTTGTCATATCTGAGGAATTATTAAAATAAGACGAAGCCTGCTGTATCTGAGCAGAAAAGCTTCTTTGAGCTGGCGTCCTCAGGAGAGAAGCAAGCTCAATCTCATTAGTTGGTGCTGAGAAGGCGTCCTAGTCACTAGGTTCAAGGTGATGAAAGATTAGGGCGTTTGGCCTCGGCTCATTTTGTATGCAGCTCACATCACTCCCTGCCCGTGAACACGAAATTACATTGAACCTGGGGAGTCTAACTCCATTAATTTTAAATGGAAGATTAATTTAACAATATGCGGCAGATATTTGTTACAAACCTATCATGTAAAAGTGACGGTTAGCAATAAATTGTGGTGACTCACACTGGCCGGTGGCCCTGGCTCAAATAAATCAGAAGGCATTTACACATAATTGCTGTTTTTAAAGACAGGGATATGGGAGATATGTTTCTTTGATGAAAGATTGGGTAACTCCATTCAAGGAAACAGCAGCCTATATTAAAGCTACAGCGTCTCCTGTGAAGGAGACGTTTTGTTTAAGGGCTTGGCTTGCAGCATGGCAAAGCACAGTTATTGTCTGCCTTTTCCTTATCTACACTTAATTTATTTTTTCTTAGATAAATAATTTTCAATGATTTTCATGATATGTCTGTAGGAACAATACAGATATATTTTACGTGAGATGTGGTTTAGGAGCATGCATCGCTGCACACAGCACATGCAGGCTGCCACCTGGGACTATGAAGAAAACATGGAGTCTACATTTAACCAAAGGTTAACTGTGGTTCAATTTTTTTCTGTCAACTTTTTGACTACCGAACAACATATAGAATTAATAGGTGGCCCTTCTCCTGCCACTGTTCCTTTTCTTCTTGCATTGACTATGCACGTATGAAATGTCATCATTGAAAATACCACTTTCAGAGAAGGGGAGAAATCTAGAAGGATCTGACTGGTTTTGCCTTCCTTATTTAGGTGTAAATAACTACTGTGCTTCTCAGATACTCTGAGAATTTCTAGAACAGGGAATGTCTACACATTGAACAAAAATATCTCTAAAGTTAATGCAGGAGAGCAGAATCAGCTGCCTGAGGAAACAGAATTATCCCATACCTCTTTCCTTCAAGAGAAAAGAAGCAGTGCACAGTAAAAGGAGAGAAGAAGTGCAACTCGGCCACAGCTGCATCCTCCTGAGCTGAGAAGCTCTGGACTTGAAGCTCTCGAGGAGAAAGAGGCCCGTGAAGGGGTCCAGAGGTCTTGACATAGCTGTCCAGCATGGGATAGCCACTCTGGCCATGAATTGGGGGATGGACAGGGTCCAGAATGGATAAGCCACCGAGACTTGGAGCAATGATTGGTGTTTCGCTTCTCTTCCCTTTGCCTCTGGGCATCGTCAGCTCTCACCAACCTGCAGGAGTGATTCCTTACCATGTTCAGCCTAAGTAGATGCCACAGAGCAAAGAACTGCTCAGCAGGATTAGCTCGTTGGCTTGGATATTCAGCTTGAACTAATGTATATCCTCACATCTCTAGAATATCTGTGGATAAACAACTCTGTGGAAAATAAAAGTGCGAGTAGGTGTCTAGTGGAGCATCTCTGAGATTCAAGATCCTAGATTAAAGTACCCCATCCTTCTTCTATTACCACTTCCACTACCAATTGGAGAGAGAAGAGTTTTCTGTGAAATTCTGAGGGAAAATTATTAGTTTTGTGATCCACTAATACTCTTCCTTTGAGAAGGGAGGAAGAGAGGGGCACAACCTTACAGACTGGGTACAGTTAAGTGAGGTCAGCGCAGCAGGAGATACATGTCTATGTGGAAAGAAGAGGTTGTTATTTCCAGGCCTGGCTTTCAGTTTGCCTAACCAGACAGAAATCCTACTCCAGTACTGGGTTTGTGACCATTTGTGGTCTGTAATTTTAGGATTTCAGATGTCTTTGTAACCACTTATTTGAAAATACATAAAAATTATAATTTAAACCACTATGGGCCCCCTGATGTATTCACACAGATACCCTTCCCATACACCACACACTGCTATACATTATCGCCATCAAGCTTTACAAACTCACAGTAACTGGAGATTAACTTCATGCAGAAATAAACTATGGGATTGTGCTGTTTGACTTAAGGAGAAGGATAAAAAGAGATAAAGTACTGCACACTTGCTTTTAAATACAGCCATACCAAAACACTCACAGAAACTAGACAACATGAAAGTAAGATTTCTTAGAGCTTCTTTTCCTCCCAACAAAACAAGCAAATGCCTGTTCTAAATTGGCCGCCAATAATCCTTCCCATATGGTGGAAAAGAGAAATGCAACCTCAGACACTGGTAGGAGGGAACAGCGTTACAAAATCTGGGAAGGTGACTGAACTGCGGGTATCGTGATTTCTTTCCAGCTTGGCTGCCGAATGGTTCGACTGTGGGCAAGTCGTTTTTATTTCATGCTTATCTTCGGACTGAAAGGGCTACTAAAAATGCAGTTGGACTAGCAGTTTTACTGACCAGTCTGACCTGCAAATGGAGAGAGCTCACTCTACATCAGCTAGTTCATTGTTTGCTGTCATCGATACCAACCATGTGCCACAGAACAGAGCTTCAGAGAGCAAAGAAACTCTCAGATAAATAAAAAAGCTCTTCACATAGGCAAAAATAAAGGAATTGGAAAAAAATTACTGTTGATATTTGAATGAATAAGACCGATGCAGAATAACGATGCAGAAAAAGAGCACCATTGCTTTAAATTCAGTGCCAACACCCAGGTTGCCAGCAATTGATGCCACTAACTCATTTTTGCACTTTAATGTTAAATTTCTTATGGGACCACATCACCTAATTAGAGGAATTGATAACTGCACTGTTCCATAATGAGGCCAATACATTTCAAAGTCATTAAAGATAACCAAGGCAATAAGTCTGTGTTTAAGCGGCGCTTCCTTAGATTTCACAGCCTGCATGTCGCTAGCATAGGAAAAAGCAATCCCTGCCTAGTCAACTGTAAATGCTGGGTTATTGGAATCTTTAAAACAGGCAGCAAGGAGAAAATTACATGGCCAAATCTCCTTTTTCCAGTTAATGAAGAATTAAGACTCCCATTTACCATATTAGAAGGTTCATCAGAGGTCTCTACTCTCCATAACTTGTGTTTGACAGCAGTGTCAATTTATCTGAGTCAGAATGCAGAAGTGCATGACAGTGCGTCATTCATAACTGTCACATCTACTTATCTCTCTCACTGTCACACTGCTAACGAAATTCAGGCCATGTTTCTCCTAATCATGGCCTCTTAAAGGGAAAAGGATCCCCTTCCCTCATCACAGTAAACTGACCAAATCATGGCTCTAAAACCAGTGTTCTAACAAATGGCCATACAGTTATAGCGAGGATACATCATATAACCCCGCAGAACAAGGGATGGGAAAAATAGCATTTCCTAAAGGCAGGTTTCCAGCAAGACTGCCCCATTTCTTTAGAAGAGTGAGACGTTAGGTTCTGGCGATAATTACGAGAGGGATGGATTTATTTGATATTCTATCTTGTGTCTGTAAGACCTGTTCAGGTACATTTGGCATGTAAGTAAGAAAAGTACAGTGACTTTATTGCAAGTCAACAGTCAAACTTCTGTTGGTTTCAAAAACACAGGACGGATTTCTAAAACTAGAACAGATGAAGAATTCCATGAAATTAAAATTACAGCATTTGTTATCTTGGCTAGAGGAGAACGTAAGAGGTCTATCAAAACCATCTCAAAAGATCTTCTGTTATAAGAACATGGACACACTAAAAAAAGGCCAATAATTCCTTTCTACAAATTGAAGAAGCATCCCACTAAAATAAAAATGAATAAATGCAAACTTTAGGCACAACTGAAAAGGTAAGTTAGTATTTTAGGAAGACAGAGAAACAAACTCATCTGAGAAAACAAAGGGAACAAAGCAACATTGAGAGCAAGGTCTATGACTGAAAAAAACAACTGTATGCATAAATATTATGGATGTACACAGCTGTATTGTAAAGTGAGAATGCAAGAACTAGTTGTGTTTTAAGAAAGAAGCTTCCAGAATTGTGTTGTCCTTTGCCTGAAAAGAACTGTGCATCTTCCCTCTAATCCCAGTTGCTCACAGGACCTAACAGAGGGAGAGACACACGCTGATCTAAGTAGAGCAACTCCCATCCTTAATATTTCTTTCTCCTAATACATCTTTCCAGAACATTTTAGATACAAATGTTCTGATAAACTCAAGTGTCCCTCTGAACTGCCTAGCTCTTTCTAACTTCAGTCTTGCTGTATGGCAATGGGATGTAATCCATACGCCAGCATCCTCAACTGGGAAAACTAAAAGCCCTTTCTCATGCCCTGCCCTGTAGGTCTACCAGAGCTTTCTGCAGCCCAGAGCACAATGAGGTTCAATAATTTTTCTTCTCAATTAGACTCAACAGCACAACGCTTTCCTGTTATTCAATGCCACTTCTATAGGAAAAGGACCTCTCTGTTATTGTGTCACCAAACTTCTTGGTATTTAGAGGACAACATGATTTACCATAGAAAAATATGTATCTGCTAAAGTACAGAGGCAAAGCTGGCACCGTTTTGTACACAGAATGTGGCTGCTGGAGTTTATGAACACGGAAACCAGGCTGGAGTCAGAGCTGGAAGGCAGTACTGTCCTGTATTTAAGGGCAAATATAGGATTTACTCTATTCTGAAGAAAGCTATTTTCCCCTATCAGAGACTCTAAAAATACAACTGGAAGGGAAAGTAGATTCCCACCATAACATCACTTTTTAAGAAAATAACACAGCAGGTTTCAGGTGTGAGGGATAGAATGGATTTGAGAAATTCTCAAAGAGGCTGGTCATACAAATTTGAGAAGTAGTTTCTCTTCCAAGAAAACTTTTCTTTCACAATATTGCCTAAGAATATTGGGGATTTTTCACTAGAGCTAACACAATAGAGGAGAAGGAAAGTGGTGCCCAATTGGATCAAATTACTGGTGAAACAATGCAAGTGAATGTGCGTTTAGGTCTGCACTTCTGAAAACTTCGAGAACTAAAATAAATTGCATGGCCCCCTGGTAACTTCCACTAGAACTTATGGGTACAAATTGTTTGCCTCAAGCTGGGTGAAATATACATTCAAATTCAGGCTCTTGAAGGAAATTATTAAGTAGAACCATATTAGCTTTCTCTGAAGCATACTCGTTTTCTATATTGCCACTGTATAGACCAATTATGTTACCTTTCCATGCTGAGAAATGATTGTTCTGCTAACACAGTCCTAGTAAAAATCAAAAGCACTACATTTTTAACCTTGGGGGATTTTTGTTATTGCTGCTCCCTTGCTAGTTCCTTCAAATGGAAAACATCTTCCATTAATCTAAATGCAAAATTTGTTCAGCTTTCGAAAGTTACTTGAAAAATGTTAAGCACAAAGCAATAAACTTTTTATGCTCTTAAGACCACTAATGCTTTGAGCTTCATATTCATTTTGAAGAAATGAACATTTTATGGTTCACAGAGGAATAGCTACATGAATAATATCTGAGATTATAATGCATCTAGCAGAAAAAGATTAAGTTTATGTAAACTATTTAATCAGACGTGAAATTTTCTCTAGAGGATAAAAAATTCTGACCTTATTTAAGTTTACTTTAAAAAATACCGATATCACATTTCCGCCAAGGGAACCCACCGATTTCCCCATTTATGTTGTATAAATATTCATCAGAATCGAGGGCTAACTGGATACCACAGCCCCTAGGAGGCAAAAAGAACTTTAGAGATGTACCAAATCCGTGTGGTCTTCCCATACAAAATATTTCATCTGAAGTGTGACTGTAACAGTAGTGAAGGGGTTGCAAACCAAGAGCCCATTATGGCCCTCATGCTGATAGCTCATAACATGGGAGATTTTTCAGCAGAGAAGCTTCAATTCACACCAACGTCTTATTTTCATTCATGGTTTTTAACATTTCTTCAGAGATCTGTAACTGTCCTTCACCTCTCTAGCACTACTGCCTGGTGCGGGAGCTTGCTAAACACTCCTATTGCATATTCTTTCCCAGTAAACCAGGTATTCTATCCCAGTGTCTGTCTAGAAACGTTTTGTAATGATTTACTAAAGAAATGCAAACGTGTGTATGCTTAAAATGTCCAATTAAAGTGGATTTTATGTAAACTAAAGTAATTCTAGGGAAGCCAAATGATTTGTATCCAATTAAACTGTACCTGAATTTGGCCCTCATTTCTGCTGATATCCAAAGTAAAGCTCTTGAACGGTTTAAAATTAAATTAAGGAAAATCTTGGCATCCTAATTGTCAGCCCAGGTGTATTTATTTTTCTATTAAAAAAAGAAAATTGAGGAGTTTGTAAGTACAATATTTTATGATTCCACTATGGGTTTTGTGTTCCATATAACACACTAATGAAAAAGCCTCATGCAGAAGAATCCTGAAAAATCAATAGGCTGGATACGAAATAGTAATGCAGCTTAAACAACAACATGATTATGAATAACGTATTTTCAAGCATTGGCACTTGAACGTGGTTTGAGAACAAATGATGTCCAGGCTATGGGGAGTGTGATGTGATTTTTTTTTTTAACCTATGTATGACAACACCTGGGTAGAAACTGTTATATCCCTGTAACACAGAATACCAAGCTGGTTTGGGAGCTTTTTGATTTTCAAGGAAATGTGAACTACTGAATATTCAGCTTTCTCTTGCTCTCTTTATTCCAGCAAAGTACCCACTCAAGTCAAGGAGGTAAACAGGAGACACTACACCCCAGCCCTTTACAGATACACTTCCCACCGTACCCTGTGGAAGTCTTCCTTTTCCTTTCTCATAGTATTAGGTTCTCTCCACAAAGAACTTGATTATAAGTACAGTATCAGCTCAAATGCTCACTCCGGCTTTGGTGGAACCCTGGACTTCTCCCATTGGGAAAACTAAAAAACGTACAAGGGCTCTCGTTTCCTTGCGAGTCCTTCTTACCTTCTCCAATGCTAGAGAGATAATGGGTTATTTTCAGCAGCATCTCCCTTGACAATCTCCTGGCAAGTGTAACTGCTAAAGCCATGAGGTGGTAGGCTGATATACAGACCTGCTCCTTCGAAAGGACTGCAGACAAGTCCCTTGTTAGCAAGAGAAAGAATCAGAGGTGTCTACAAAGTTTTGCTGCATTAATAAGGGGGAAGATGAAGGAACAGCAAAGCTGCTCAGAATGACAAATCCACAAATGTGATTTTGAAGATCTTAAAAGCAAAAAGGTAGCAAACATATTGGGGGGAACATGTATTTGAGGGAGGGTACAGAAAACAACAGCAAGACATGTTTCAAGGAAGTTGCCATAAAATCCGGCACATCATTCGGATGCCATTGGAAATCCTTTTCCATGTCATGACCTTACCAGAGTGCTCCCACCACACCACTCACGTTGCACGAACACTCGGCCATTTTGCTCAAACTCCCAACTGTACAAAATGGCTACAACACAAGGCGGCATCTGCCACAGAATGATTGGTATTAGGCACAACTCATTATTCTGACAAGAATCTGGCACGCAAGCAAGCGATCTGGCATGAGAACCAATGAGATAAGGATTTGGCATAACCGCCAGTAGGATACGAATTAAGCTCAGTGTCAACACAACGCACATGGTTTCCTCTCCATGGACATGCCAAATCCTTGACACAATAATGAGTTATGCATTATGCCAATCACTGATTGTCAGTTCAATTGCACATCTCTCTTCTGATGCCAACTGCAATGGGATACAGAGTCGAGAAAAAACATTGCTGTGGGTTTTGGTGGGTTGCTGGGGGTGGAGGAGGATGAAGCCTGCTCCCCTTCATCCCTCGCAGGCCCATGGGGCAGACCACACTGCATGGCCATGAGGGATATATTTACACAACACCATTGCGAGTGTTCCGTGTCCAAGCCTAATGAAACAACCTGCTTGAAAAAATGATCAAGCCCATGCCTGACAACTGTATTCGTACATTAGAAATACAGTCTCAAACACTCCTTCACTCAAAACTGCTCAAGCTTGTGTTTCATCTTGTGTGTATGAGAAGTCCCTGTCATGTGAAAGGAAACGTTCCCAGCGGTGGGGTGAAGCAATATTACACACATTGGCAGCATGGAAGGGAAAGATTATTCCTTACTGGTACACACTGTGGTGAAAGGAGCAGGCAGGAGCTGTTTCTGTCAGCCATAACACACCCTGGCCTTACAGATGACCAGCACATCTCCTTGCAGAGTAGCCAACACCTCACCCTCTGCCACAGCCCACAAAGGAAGCACAAAGATAAACCCGCTGCCCTCCAGAAGAAGAAAGTAGTATAAAGTTCAGAAATTCAGAGGCAAAGCACTTCTGCCTTAGAAAACACTCTAGTTTGCTAGAAGCTTAAAGTGGACCTGATCTTGTTATGAAAGGATTGGATGGCTCAAACGAGCCACAATGGAAAATTGAGACTTGTGCCTTTTCATTAAGTATTAAAACGCCTCCCAGGCTGACAGTGTTTGAAAGTCAAAAGCATCTGATAATCGTACAGTGGCCTATGTGACCTAAGCACGGTGGTCTCACCTCATTCGCAATGGAGCAGAGCCATCACACAAATTGCAACCAGATCCAGCAACCTTAGCTGAGAGGCCAAGAGGTGAGCGGACCCTGGACCCTTCAGGCCACTCACCAGGGCAAAGAACCGAGCCTCTGCATCCATCGTCAGTGTTTCTGGGGATTTGTTTCCTCAGGACAATCAACATAGTCCTTTTCTTAGTAGCTAAGCAATGGGAAAACCAAAACAAGAAGAGAGTAAAAATAATGGACAAACTTTTCCCCAATGACATTTCCCACTGCTCTGCTTAGCATTCCCTCTTTGTCGCTGCTCTTGGTGTAGCCGCTCCCGCGTGCCCTTCCTCAACCTCTGCAGTTGTTATTGCTCAGTGCAACCCCAGCATCAACATTGTCAAACAATTTTGCAATGACACCACGTCTCTCACAATGTTTGGCCACCACCAACAAGTAGTGAGTAACCTGTGCTGACAACGCATTACAGCCCTGCCATAACCAATCACTGTCGAACTGGAGCAAAATGGCAGCTAAATTACAACAGAATATATTACAGCATGTTTATTAAATTGGCATAGCAGTCTGCTAAACAAAACAAAACAGAAGTGAGGATACTGGCAACATGAGTCACAGCTACAAAACAGCCGTAATTTTAATGCCTTTGTGTTAGATGAGATTTGGCAAAAGTTTGAGTTTTAATTTTGTTTTTTAAATTCCAATTAAAAGTACTCAGTAACAAGAAAATGATTTAGTGGAAAACGATCGAGTACGAGGAGAAAAAATTTCAAGAAGAACCCCAAATTGGTTAAAACATGGAGATTATAAAAAGGCTACATTTGACCTGTCAACATGAGGAAGTCCCAGAGTTTTTATTAAAAGGGGGCAGTGGGGAAGACAACCTGCTGTTTAGGAAAGCTGTATATTTAATTTTAGTGCCTGTAATGGCATAGCCCATGACTATAAGGTATTATTTAAGACCTATCATGCTATTTCCTTGGAGGATATCTCTCTGCACTTTCACGGTGCACTGCAGTTTGCTAGTCTCTGTACAATTTAAGTACTGTTTACTGATTATTATTGAGTATGGGACAAAATTCATCCTCTCTGGACCAATAAATATAAGCTTTATACACCGAGAAGCAAGATGTTTCAACTGCTGCTTGCCATCGTATGATTCAATGAATATACACTTTAAGAAAAGAAAACCAAATCAAAATAACCACACACTCACAGTTTATTAACACAACATACTGCAAATCTAATTAGAAGTCAAATACGCAATACACTCATCAAAATCCAAATGTTCTTTACAGAAACATCAAGGAAGAAGGGGTATACAGGGGACGATACCACAAAGGTAATCAGAATTCATCTTCTGGGACTCATCCCCTATTACTCGAAGCTCATTATCAGTACTCCATACAGTAAAGCAACACCTAGAGACCACATCATTAGCTTCCTACACATGCATAACCCCACAGTTTGAAAAAGTGCAATGAAAAGCCCCACTGATACACAAAAAAATCAGAATTTTTGTTTGGTGTGATATAAGCCAGCCAAAGTTTTAAATATGATGTTATTAAACAAAATGCTACAGAACAGCACCATAACCTTTTAAAAATGGGACCAGTGCTTCCTAAAAAATGATTGCAGCCTAGTAATGAATGTAGCTGAGTTATTACACTATCTTAACATCCATTTTATCTGTTAATACTTCTTTAATAATACAGCCATGGTTGCTTCCTTTTTCTCATTTGGATTTGGATTCTTTGTATGATTATCAATCCCTCTCTGTCACCTGGCAAAACATAATTCATTAAATGACTAAACATAACTGACTACTCTGAAACTCGTCATCTAATTAGTTGAAGGAGAACAATATCTCTTCTCTACATTAACTGTCCAAAAGGAAGACAGGAGACCTCTAGCCTAGAGGGAGAGCAGACATGAAAACAGAAATGGTCACCTTGAGATTTACAGGCTATGTACTACAGAAATATTCTCAGTCAAAAGAAGTTGAAGAGAACATCCACCACAATACTGAAGGAAATAAATGATACACCTTGCATTAAAATACAGTTACTGAAACACCGGCTTACAAGATTGTCAAAACCTAATTCCAAGCAATAAACTACAAACCATTCCTGGTGCAACTAGAGCTTTCCATTCTCTCTGTGGAAACGGTGAGGAGAAAACGGCTGTTGGGCAAACAGAGGTAATGCTGCAAGATGGGAATAAAGGAAGTGGTTATGGTTACAATGCTAGACTTTTTTTTTCTCCCAGAACGCACCCTGCAGTACTCTATGACCTATAAAAGTCCGTGTTCCCATCTATTAGGTCTCACCATGTCACTATCAGAGGTAACAGTGACAGTGACTGATGCATCATGTCTAGTGCTTCTGTGCTGCTCTCTATCTGCAAACCTGAACAGAAGTGAAAACTGGAACACAGTGAGATGTAATGGCAATCATCCTGCAGACCTCTAGAGACAAGAACTTGCAATACCAGAAGTCACAGCTGTTGTTATAGGTCAAGAGAACAGGATTTGGTAACAAAAAGGAGCCAAAAGCATTAAACCTCTGCTGGGACCCAACCTACTAATCTGCTAAATTATTTTCTTTTGGTTGAATCTATTAACTGGGAAAAAGGAATGGTATTTTGTAATTGTCCTACTGTCACTCTGATAAATTAGTATAAAATAAGGGATAGCATGTAGTTGATGCCAGGGCAAGTTCATTCCCTGACATTGACAGAGGAGCACATTCTGGTCCCTAACTTTCATTTCCATCCCAGTGACTGGGCAGTGTCACATCTTGAGCAACTCATTACCTGCTTCAGCCCTGTCAGTCTGCATGCTGGAGCCTCCTCCTACCTACCTGTAAATCAAATTGGAGCTTGTGCCCCACACAGGGCTGTTGTTATCCTGGAGGGAAAAAGGATCTGGGCAGGACTTTGTGCAGCACCACTCTGGGTACCCCGACAGACAAATCACAATCTCGTGGAGAGGAATTTCACACAGCCTTTTTCAGGCACTCTCTACCTGCCAGCAGTGCCGTACACTCAGCATGCTGACCCTTTCTTCTCAGCACGTACAGAGAGCAGGCAACTAATTGAGCTCAACTCCTTTAGAGAGATGATCATACCTATTCTGGTACTTTTATGGTGAACAGAAAGTTCACAATAGCATAGAAGTCCTAGATATGGCTGAAAAAAGCACTGCTGAAGGTTATCTTCAGAGTTTCTCATCAGCCCAGGAGGGCCCAGGGTACAGATGAGACCTATGACCACAGGCACTAGAGACGGACAGGGATTGCTATAGGACAAGCGTGTTCAGGAGATGCTGGGCAAATTGCTGTCTGTATCACAGGACAAAACGTTGCTGTTCTCAGGTAATTACTTCTGTCCAGACCAGACAAGTCATGTCTGTAAAATACTTCCAGCTTTGCCATCAAGGGCTACCTGAACTTCTCCTCCACTGGGACTGTATGTTCTGTTTTGAGTCCCAGGAACAGAATAGCCCTGGCACTACCTGCTTCCCCAACTCTTATTCCCAGCACAGGAAGCTACTACAGTCCTAGATCTCCATGGGGTAAGAAGCACCAGAAGCACAAAAGAAGAAAAGTACTTCTGCCCAGCAGACCCCATCCCAGCTACTGCACTCCCACTGCACAGCAGGTGCCCAGAAAGGCATAAAACTCAGCAGAAGTTGCACTGATGGGCACAGCACTGACAGGAGGAGGACACCTCATCTGCTGTGTTGCACTTCCTGGCCCTGTTCAGTACCATTAACTACATCACCCTAATATCCCACCCAGGTGCGACAAGAAGTTGGCAAGTCAATGAATACCCATTCACAATGATAGATCCTTGGTACCTTAGGCTGCTTTTGAGTCGTGACATTGGCCTTTTAAATGAAACTCCAAGGTATTGACACAGGCCTCAAGAAAGGATCGTTGACCTAATAGCTTCCTCATCGAAATATCATCTGTTATCTTCTGAAGATTTTAACTGTAAATCAGAAGGGTCACACCTTCTGAGAGATTTGAATAAAACAGCAGGGATAAATTTTGGTGGAAGCCCAAGGCTTCAAAACTGAACCACAGGGACAAGTGGCTGCACTTGTAGAGGCAAACAGCTCTATAGCTGTGTCTGTAAGATGAGGCTTCGGAGTCAACGGGAAGCCTTGAGGCCCCAAGCTTCACTTTTATTCCAGTTAGCTTAATTTACCTGCAAATCAGTACACAAGTTACAAACTCCAACAGAAGTATTTTCTATCAATGGCAAACTGAATTAAAAATAAATAAAAATACATCTATTAAAGAACAAAACAAATAACCAATTGTTTGGTCAGGGACAGGCAGCTTTTTCACTACAGATGAACTCTACGACTTTCAATTGAAAATAATAGTTTGGGATTTCACTTTTTCTCAGCAACTCACTGTGAGGCAGCCCATGACCTGGTTTCAACAGGTCTAAGCATCTTTGAGCAGTCTGTACACTTGAAACACTGCAGTTTGGCCACCAGTTACTCAAGATCAGCATATGGAATTGCTACTTAGCAGTACATTCTGACATTTCAGTGCCTCTTGCTTTTCCATGTTAGAAATGAGTACTTCAAAATTATCTGTGAAACGCTCCTGAGTAGAGTCATTTTAACAAAAGCAAATGACAAGGTTGAAGGCTGATTATCATTATAAAACCCTTCAATAAAAGCATAAATTAAATCAATCTCTTCCATTTCCCTTCCCAATCCAATGAGCTTGATCAAATCACCCTTTCCAATACAGAAAATATGTCTAATATTGACCCTCTTTACACATTACTTCAGTGCATATGCATGATGTGCTATATAAATGGATAATACACCTTTCTCCTCTGCAACCTTGTTTGTTCCTCCACACGCCATGAATTCCAGCTTGCCCTGTTCAAAATACCTGTGACCAACCTGCCTGCTGAAGCCAACAGAAGACGGTGCCAGAGAGGGAAGGAGAGCCCTGCACTGCTTTCTCTCCTTGCCCAATTCCCCCCCCTCCGCCCTCAACTTCTTACCAAAGAGTTGCACTTTTGTACTTCGGGGCCTCTTATTTTAATTTATGCAACAGCTTAAAACATTTTGTTAGGGCTGAGTGAGACCATCTGTGCAAGAAATAAAAGATGCCTAAGGGTAAAATAGGCAAGAGCAGTAATGCTGAATACGTGGAAGGCAATCGACTGCCTATGGATTTTGTATCTACCGCTGTGACCTTTCAAACGATGGAGTACAGTCAAGGGTAATTTCCATATAACGTCTGCTCCAGAAAGAAAAACTAATCCAGAACAGCATTAGTACTTTCCAGAAAAGCGGACAGCTGCAACTGCCTGTCAATTCTCAATGCCTATGTACAATTTAGCATGACATTTGCATAACATTATAAAAAATCTCCTTCATTATGTCCTACAGGAAGACCTGCCAGCATGTTTTCCCGAGGTGAGCAGGGACTCAAGTTGATTCCGAAACATAAACTTTTTGTCAAGGATGGCAATGTTGCTCTTTAAAATGATGGATCACTTCCTACAACTCTTAAATTACCATTACAAAGCCCTGACCTTGTGTGCATTAAGTATTCCCTAAAGATGTTGAGGAATATTTTACGACTTGTTTCATTTTGCTGTCTTCTTTCTGATTACCTTTGGGGCTTATTAAGGAAGTTGGTTTTTTTTTAAGTAACTTACGAGTGGTCCAGGACTAAGAGGGAAAAAGAACCTAAATTGGGGTTGCAATATATTTAAGTTCAAAGATGAAAGAGTTTTATTTACAGAAAATAGTTTCAAGGAAAGCAGTGAGTACTTTTATCTAGGGAACCTCCTCCTTTCTTTGGAGCAATTACGTTTAAGTAAAGCACACAGATGGAAAGTTTTGTCTCACTGTCGCTCTTATCTTTTGGAAAAGAAAAATCAGCTTCAAGATGACAGGTGACAATGGGCCAAGTTCATCAGTGGCGTAGGCTGTTTTGCAGAGCTTGAGGCACAAGGGTACATGGGAACACTTTCAAGAAGGAACACTTAGGCCAGGGAAACGATGTACCTGCAATTACTCTCAGAAACCTTCAGAAAAGGCACTGATGGAAAACCTGTTTGCAATTCAACAGAGGTCAACTCTGCTTGCAGACAAGGGATACATCCTTGAGTACTAAAAAAGAACTAAGTATCTTTATAGGTAACTTAATAATACACCATGCCAGAGAAGTTAGAATCCTGGTTTCGGACTTCTGCTATTCCCATTGCCTTGTAAACACGACAGTCAACAAAATTAAGAAATTCTTTCTTTAAACTTCTTCTATTCCCTGTATAAGTGTCCAGGACCATGAGGCAGAAAGAACCTAAACTGAGGCTGGAATATTTTGCTAAGACCTGGACATCCTACATTACAAAATGGCTTAGAATAGGAGAACCACTCTCATCATCTTACATCAGAACTCAGCAGTCAATGTACGCGTAGTGGCACAAAAGGACAAGTGGTGATGCTGTCACGCAGCTCCTTCCCCTTGAAACTTTGAACTTAATGATTTACTACAAGTAGAGGCACAAATCGATTGCTAATTTAGCAGTTCACATGGTGGTTTTATTACTTCCTGCATGACTCCTGCCTTCACAATATGCTGGTAACTTATGTGCTGTGGTTATAAAGTGTGAGTAGTACAAAAAAAAACCCCAAAACAATGATTCTTTTAACAACTGCATGGTTTTGTTCTACACAAGAACAAAAGACAAACATAATGTGTGATAATTAAGTCAACCAATGGCTTGTGGACTCTGTATCTAACCCAAGTCAGTCCTGACTCGTATTTGACAGCTGCTCTCCAAACCATAATTTCAGATTTTCTACAGGGCGAGTATACACATCCCTGTAACTGCTGACACAACTTCCAACAAACAGGCAGCTTGAGGGGCCAAAAGAACACAGAGGCTGAGAAAGCCTTACGTTAAAAAGTAATTTTATGCCACCACAACACTGAGGGAGATGGGCAAAACAGGACGTACAGCACAGCAGGTAAGCCATCACGCTTGTCCTGCTGCATTTACCAAGTGAAAACCAAGCTCTGGTTGACAGCACCATCAGTACTGGAGTTTTCTAAAAACAAAACTAACTAAAAAATAATCACATCGGACACAATCACCACCAATCAATCTGTGGAATTTAGACTGTGAATGTGAGTGAGAAGAAATCTTGAATCTGAAAAAGGCATTAGGCAACATATGTTTCAGTGAACGAGAGCTTTGTCATTAGAAAGAGGTTCTTAATTAGGAGCTTGTAATAATTTTTAAACTGACAGCTGTGGCACAAAACTAGCTGACTAAAATCTAGTGATTAAAAAATAAGAAAAACCCCACCAAAAAGCCAGCCAAGCAAAGAGAAAGAACCCAAAGCACCAGATTATGATCCTGAATTTCTGCAGTGTACGCCTGCACACTCTACATCTCAGCTGGCCCGTGCAGGTAGCAAGCGCTAAGTGACAAGAGGCGCATGGCATGCCGTTAAGTGGACTGAGTAATAAGCTCTAATGCCAGTGCTGTTTTGCCAGAAGCAGAAACAAACATATCTGAGAGATGCCTGTTGGGTGTAGGCAATGCTAAAATTATCCTGGCTCCTTCTAAAGGGATAGAAAAGCTTGTGGCATCTGGGCAAGTGACTAAAATGCGGCAGAAGGAGGTGTGAGTGCAGGATGGAGGCTCCTTCAATGAGTCATTCACCATCGCAGGCAGCAACAGCCCCAGTGCATGCCCTGTCGAGGAGATATCCCAACCGAGCCAAAGCCGAAATTCCACGCAGCTCTCTAAGCCTGATGGAGACACATAATGAAATACAATCCTGTCAAGCCTGGCCCCTGGGTAACATTTTCACTTCTACATTCCATTTTCAGTTTAGGTCGAGATTTTTAAGAAGACAGCAAGCAGCACTCCAGTCCCAGGTGACAAGATCTGCTCAGATTTAGTCTTTGAATGTTGCAAATTAAATTCCCTCATCAGGCCTCTAATCACTCTTACCAGATGGGGCTTGTGCTCAATTTTGGATCCACAGGAAATTTAATGGTTATTGTTTCTGTTTAAATAGGAGATTATTGCATTTTAATAAGTTCTCTTTGGGACTTGCAGCAACAATAGAGCACTATGAATTACTGTAGATAGCTGTTACTGCATGCTGGGGAAAAATCAAGTTACTAAGTGTGACAAGTTGCTTTTTCTTCCCTTCCAGCAATCGCTCGGAGTGTATTTACCACCAAATTAAGTATGTGCCGTGGGGATAATATTTTTATCCTGCCGAGGGGGGAAGGCGCTTGTCTGTGGATTTTCATTAAAATGACACATCTGTTCAGCAATTTCACAAAGTAATTCTGCTGAAAGTTTTATCAGCTAATTTTAATTATTCACTCCAGTGGGTTGAATACAGGATTCATCATGTTGAATTAATACATTTGACGGGAATTTCACAAAGAGGGGGGAGAAAAAGCAATCAACAAATTGAATTGTCATGCAATATGGATTAAATTGAGATTCTTTAATTAGGATAAGCCTGAGATTTGGTATTTTGAAGGTATTAGAAAGCTTAGCAATACAGTGGTAAAGATTAAGAAAATGCAATTAAATATTACACTTTGGACACAGGCAACGTATCATGTGAGCAGAAGACAAGGGTCCTCTTTTTAGCAGCGCAGTTAGCAGTGTCAGTTTAAAGAATTTCTGAATGTCTGAGTTATCGGGGATGCCAACCAGGGATGACTTCTGTCTGACAAAGCTGAGCTACGCAGAGGGGGTTTTGGAAAGGAGTCCTTCTAAAGGATGTAACTGCACTTATCTTTTGTAAACTACTTCTAACATAATTGCCCACAGACTATGAATCATCGTACTATGTTAAATTTCAGTTTATATATAAACACATCCAGAGACTGGGTCACACAGACTCAGTTCGACTGGCAAACTAGAAATTTGACGGTACATTTACAAGAAGCAGCAGAAATTAAGTCAGACCTCCAGATCACTACGATTGTGGGTGACTATAGACAGGCAGATTCTCCTAGATTAAATGTCCCTGTTAGACGGATGCAGTTTTGTTTAGCTGTAAATTCTAAATTAAATTCAGAGTATTTTATTACTAGAATCAGTGAAAATACATACAGAAATTTGTATACTTACTAAAAGGTAAGAATTATGTGCCACAGAGGAGAATTTCTGTCAATTTGGATTTTATTACTACTTCTTCCACCAATAAAGCCAGGAGACAGAAATACTGAGTTCCAACTAGTTCTGAAGAAATCCAGAGGCCCTGACCCACACTGGGAAAACTGCTGTGACTACGCTGATACATGAGATGACGAGCTGGCTGTGAGCAGTATGACAAATCGCATAATAAAGAGATATTTGGCAGCAACAGTGTGTTACGTTTATTTAACTATACATATTTTCATATGCTATTATGGCTGGTTTATTCCACTGATTATATTATATCCTGAACATACACTGAAATGGTGTCTGACCTGAAAAATCACCAGTGAGTGTGCTCTCCAGTGACAGTCTAACACGATGCCAGGTCGCACCACTCTGTAGTTTTGCCCAGAATGGAACTTTTAAATATACACGAGAACTCCAAACCCACTGAATTTCAACAGGCTCTGCCTATAATATATCTTCACAAGAGCAGCTATTTCACCAACCTTTCAAATTCAATTCCTCAATAATAATGTTTTAATATACTATTCACGTAACGATTCAAATCCAGATGAGCACATGCCTACCCAGACTTAACAGTGTGAGTCCTGTTAGCCAACTTTAGTCATTCAAAATTTAAATGCCTAATCCAAAGTAGTCTTCTGAGCTTCCTTTATGGACAAATAAAAGAGCTGGATAACATCAGAGGGATAGCCCAGCTATTTCATACATACATAGCTAAAGACAGGACGGGTCATTCTTTGGAGGCAATTCTGTCAGTAGACGGGATACAGAGAGATCCGGAAAAATAGTTCACATGACATTTGTGATTCTTGCTCCTGGCATCTCTCCTGGGTGTGTAACCCTACTTCTTTTCTGGACCCGGTACCCATCATACATGATCATATATGGCAAGGTTGTTTGCCCTCAGTCCAAGTTTCTGCTTCACTTCCCAGTCTGTCCGTCGTTGACCTTGCTTCTGACCAGCCTTCCTGACCTCATTGTAGCTTGCTCCTTTCTTCTTACAGACTCCAACTTTTGCAATGGGCTTCCCAACCTGCATTTCGACTTCAACATTCCGTGGTGCTCTTTGGATGGGTGCTCTTCGGAGCATTCATTTGCTACTCTGTCTCCACTGACAAGTTTGGCATTTCAGTCCTGATGGCTGAACTGCATCAACTGCACATCTTGAGAGAGGCCAGTGCCCTCCTAACTTCACGAAATGAATTTCCAGACAATTGAGATGCTGAAGTGATGATGTACAGCTTTGAGCTTCAAACCAACCCATTTTCAACGCGTTAATCTCTTTTATTTTACAAGTAAAAGACTAACCTTCCTTTAAGGTACCAACTCAATTGAACTGTAGGGATGAGGTTTTAATTCCTGTTAGTAAATGTTTCCATATGTTTCCTGTGTGATCCTGGACAGGTTTGGAGATTTCTCAAAGCATTCATCATTCTGCCATCTCTGCCTCTGAAAATTAATGGAAACTTTACCATTCAGTGGACGAAGCATTAGGCCTGTTCTGAACTCTGGGTTTTATTGAATCCTTACTTTTTTATTTCTCCAAGGTGTTGACAGAATCAATTTATGTCCAAAAATGTCTTTGAAATTCCTAAAGCATTATAACTCTCAATGACAGATGTTTTTATTTTGAGCGATTTTTAAATAGCCAGCAACCTAACAAGTTGTAGAATATCTAGAACACTGAGGTCCCCTCCGATCAAAACCTCTAATTAGTATTTCAATACTAATTTCTATTTCATTAGAAATACTAATTATTATTTTAACAGCAAAAACAGGAATTATTTCTGCTTGAAATTCTAGAAACTCAACCGGTAAATTAACTTTTATAATACTATGGTCACTGAGTTGTGGGAGAAAGGCCACAAAGCTTTGATCTTTGCGTAAATTATTTACCCCATAATCACCAAATGAAGCACTTGTTGAAGGACTGACACAATGTACGTTTCAAATTTACAGAACTGACACAATGCAGTTGTCAATTTTCATACTGATATAGGTCTCCAATTGCATTTCACACATGGGCTTGTTAGCAAAAGCTTAATTTGCCTGAAATAGCTCTGCTATCCAAGCTAAAATGCAGCCTCACAACTGTGGATCATTCAAAACAAAAGGAATAGCTTCCAGAAATCCTTACTATACTTTTATTAGCATCCCCATTAAAGCACAAGAAAACAATGCAGATGCAAACAGAACTCATCTCTCTTTGCAGGTAAAAAGAATTACTTTGAGAACGGAAAAAACAGATGAAAAGCTGAAGATGCAGTCAAAACCTGAAAGTTTATAAGACTGTGATTCCATCCCTAAAGTTGGCTGCTGCGGCATTCAAAGATCTGTTGGCCAGGCTTCAATTACCCTGGACTGTTTACACATTTCTTTCTCTCCCTGCTCTTCTGCTGCCCCTGTGCTCAGATGTCATATTATCCTTATCAGGAGATTAAAAAAACTCTTTGCAGAAACACTTATCTGTTCGATACCAATGATGACACTTAAGCTTCAACTTTCCTATTTAACACTCCATGCGCCTTACTGATCTCATCCTGGACAGATGAAATTCTGTGTTCAGGACCTCAGGGTCAGAAGAACAGCCAGAACAGGTTCGCATAATGGTCCATCCACCCTAACCTCCTGTCTCCAATCTGTTTCAGAGGACGAGGCAGAAATATCACAAAGTCATAAGATAAACCTCCTCCGAATAAAGTTTCCTCCTGTCACACAAGATTTATAGCCTCACTTACGTCTGGATTCTTGACAGTTCCCTCCTAAAACTCCTCTTTACTTTTGGTATTTACTGTAACAGCTGGAGACACTCCTCTTGTTGATATGAATCAACACCAAATCCTTCTCAAGCCTGACCCAAAGAATCATTTTTCCCTGAGCTTAAAAAACAAAGTCACACAGTCCCCTTGCCTGCTGTTAATTTTGCAGCTTCTCATTTCTCTGAACTTCTTGCTCTTTAATTACGATCCACTGTAGCCAAGCAACACACCTGAGGTGAACATTTCTGAGCTGCAGAACGCAGCTCCTGGGCACCATCCAAGGGGCACCACAGCCACTGAACCAGCCCGGAACAGCACTGGAATGCTTTAAGAAAGCCAGACAGCAGGAAGGCAAACCCCAAGCCCTTATACATCCCAGTCAGATACTGAACAATCTTAAACATAATTCCTATTGTCAGAAATTTAATAGGCCCCATGAATAGTCTGTCCTGTCATGCCTGAGTACTCATTAACATGCTAAAATTATTACAGTACATCTGATTTAATTTTAAATAAGGATGAAATTCATGCTTAATATTTCTGGCTTCACAAACAGCTAACCAAAAGAATAAGAGAGATGTTAAGAAAGGTGTTCCTTTTATTGTCTTGTTCCTGAATGGTAGCATCAAACAACTTCATCTAAGGCACAGTCTAACAAAAGGGGAAAAAAAAAAAGAACTCAAAGGATCAGAATTATTTTAGCTGGGTGTGGTGCTATTAGGGAATCTAGGAATGCCAATATTTGATAATTGCATTAGCACTCTGTGCGACCTCATCAGGAAGGTAAAATTACTATGTAATTATATTGGCTCATTAGAATTTCCTGCAAGAATATATTACTCTAACTTAAGTCGGAAAAGCAAGCAGGAAAACACCATCACAACTATACAACTTCCAAGCAGACCCCTGGGGGGCAATTAGAGGACAATGGCCAACTTCCACACTTCAGCCTGACGATAGGCAGCTCTTTTCCAAGCTTAGGAACTGAAATATCTAAAGGACAATGCACCCCAGAGGTAAAAGAGTCTCTGGGGGAACGGAAATAGTTTGTAGCTCGAGGGAAAAAAATGCTCTGTAGACCCCTGTGGTCTCACAACACCGTAGGAAGCTCAAGCACATGAGGATACTGACGTAGGGAGACAAATGACAAAAGCAACATGCTAGGCTTTACATTATTTTCTAAAGTAATGTCTTATTCTGAATAAAATATTCTTGCTTCAAAAAGGATGTCTGATCACAGAGTGGACCTCTGCTCATAGCAACCAGAGGCAGAAAACTGAAGCTGTTAAGCCTAGGCTAGGGCTGCAGAGGCCGTCTCAGCTGATGCACAGCTAATGTAAGCCAGGGCCTGGTCTCAAGTTGGCAAAAATGCACCAAATGCACAACAAAAATGAAGTTCCAGTCAGTCACTTCCTTAGTGAAGGTGTTTATATAGTACCTGTAACGTGTATTTTTCATTCATCGTTTCCCATGTATCATACTCAATAAAGAATTCTAATAAACAAAATGCTTAGTAAACTTATTTTCAGGTATTTTACATTTTTACCCACTGCTTCACCTCTTGAAAAGAGCAATTACTAGAGACTTCTGAATATGGGTCCCTGAAAGCAGCTCATCTCAGTTAAGATTGCACTTCAGAAAAATAAATGTAAAATCCATTTCTGTATTTTGTTTATTTCTTAATTCTTTCTTAATTCTTCTTATATCAGTCACAATAAACAAAACTGGCATGATATAAATCAGTGATGTTGTGCCAAAACTAACCATATTTCATTTTGCAAAATATCTGGCCGCGATATCTGACTAAAGGCAGAGCAGCTTTCTATTAAGCATTTAAGCAAGGACAGTGAAACCACCTTTAATTTTTCCGGTAAAAATCACACCTGCAGGTATGAACAGAAGACTAAATGCCTGGAAGCATGAAACTCTCTTACTTTTCTTTCACTGAAAGGAAAAAGGTCCCTTTTAAGTCTGTTTCAAAAAAAAAATAAAAAAAATAAAAATAACCCAGACAGACATTCTCAGACAACTTTCATTGCCGGGAGTGTTTTTATGGCCAACTTATAAACTCCTCAAACCAAGTTTTACAAAGTGATGAAAATACAGCCAGGACCTCACCGCTGGCAGACACGGCTAAAGCAGCAAGAACATGGAGTTTAGATTCAACCCATCCAAATTGCAGCTCACCCAGGGCACTTTAACTGGGCCATCGCTTCCTCTGCAGATGGTGCACGCGTGCAGCACTCAAATAAGGGTGACGTATTAAGATCATGGCAAAGCAATGATCAAAAACTTCCCGACAGCAAAGATGAGACCATAAACATTACTGTGAGAACATATACAGAGAAGAGCAGCAAAAAAAGCCAACCCAGACACTACCAAACCCTCCCCAAGAACAGTAACCTTCATAAAATGATTTTTCTCTAAATGAAAAGCAGGCCTTTTCTTTCAGGCAGCCTCTCAGACAGGGTTGTACCAGCTCAAAGCGGGCTCTCACTTCCTCCTTGTTCAGTCTTTAACTTCTAGGTGATCTCACCCTTATCACCTGAAATAAAACACGGTGAACGCTTTTTTTATTTCTTTTATGCTAGACACAGAACTTCTAGGTTTATTTTTAACAGAAACGCTTAAAATTTAATACCTTTTTTCTTGTGGTATCTATTATTTCCTGGGAATCTACAGCCCTGTTTTCTCACAATGTTAACATGTCACCCATACTCAAGATCTACTTTCATCTTCAGCAGAGCAGTCAGTAAAAACAATTACACACAATCCCAAGCCCTTCGGGAAGCTGCAGTTTGGAGCAGTCTACACATAGCACTCGCCTACTTCAGACTTGGCTGTTGGTTTTGCAACAGTTAAGATTCTTGCAAGAGAAACTACAGGGAAAGTCAAAAATGGAAGTTGAAAATATTCAAAACTTTCCATTTTTAATTGGTCTATTTTACAATAGTCGCTGTATTTCTTGGCTCTCAGCTCTTCTTTCTTTGCCTGTAAGGCAAACACAGCTCTATACAGGGATTTTTGTACAAATTACTTCAAGCAACTTCCTTGATTTTCACAGAGATGGTAGAGACCCTGATCCTATTCTATAGAAGACAACGGCAATCCTACAATCAAATACAATTGTGCAAGCAAGGGCTTGTGATGCTTGGGCAATGTTCTCATTCCATGTCCCAGAAATGAGCTTTTAACGGTGTTGGGTTGCGCGAACTCAGACAGCCCAGACCCTGAACAGACCATAAGGGCATCTGCTCAAGTGGTTCTTTTTCTTAGTAACTTGGAGAATCTTCAGTTGTTTGGAAATAAATACATAGACATATAAGTAAATAAATAAATACAAACACACACATGTAAAGCAGAGGAAATCTGCGACTATGCCCATGTAGTTTTCCAACAGAGAAGTTTGGTTTGGACACGTAACTGTAGATTCTGAATCCAGTCAAGACTGTTTAGAACTGTGCTGTTACTTCTGCCAATTTAACCCAAATCACACAAGTCATTATTTCATTATTATCCATGCGAAAACTTTGATATTCTTCAGTGCCACAAAAAACCAATCAGAAACAAAGAACACAGAGCCAACAAATGTTGTTGGAGCACAGAGAGAGTCTTCCTTCCCATCTGTAACTCAGAACCCCAAGAAAATTCAACTGTACATCAGGGCCAGGCTGCGAGGGGGTGGCATTTCCATGTCTCCCTAATCCAGTGCAGCTGGGAAAAAAAATCCCTGTTCCCATTCAGGCCCTCGTATTTGAAGCACAAAGGAAAAGCACGAAGCTCTTCCCCTGCCGCCACCTCAGCTCAAACAGCTGCCTGCTCACAGACCACATGTGGGGCTGAACCAAGCTCTCAGCACAGACAATGAGGGACCATCCAGTCCTAAAGGTCCTGGTACTTCCTGCACCAAAGATCTCCTTTACCAATTTGAGCTGTCTCCAAGGACAGTGCTTCCCAGCACTAACTCAACCTAGCTGCAGGCAGAGGAGACAGGGCTCATCTAGGAGACAATTAGAGAGGTATTTTATTCAGTGCCGGTGTTTCCCCAGTGAGTCTAGGAGAAGCTTATGAAGCTTCATTGACTTCTAGGTCAAACTCAGCTTTATGATCCCCAGTGTGCTTTGCTTTTCTGCCTGTGTAGGGGTGACACCAGGATAAATACTCCAAGGGAATTCTGTACTGTGCAAGTTAAGTACTGCTTTACTCCAATAGGGGTACTGAAGAAAACCTAAACCAGCTCCTGGTGGGAAGCCGTGACACTCAACCAAATCCATCCAATGGTGTCTCGCCCCTGCATGCAGGAATTCGACACCCTTTAATTCATACACATCAGGTTTAGCCTTTTTACTATTCAGCATCAATTCTCCATAAATAAACCGAGCATTTGTATATAAGGCAGGAGAAGCTGGAGACCAGGACTCTATTTATAACAAATACATCCCAATTAGTAAATAAAAGTGAAATTGAATACGTCAACAGAACCAATTCATAGATTTTCAACTAAAGAAGGTAGGTTTTTCTGGGTTTTACACATAATCATTCACAGTCTCTGTGCCTAACTGGTACCGAGGTCTGGCTGTCAGAATTCCTCCATACAACAAACATCAAACCCCAAACTCCTGTATACCGGGAAAAGATAAACATACCAATCATGGCATTTCAGCATTCATACAAGAAAGTACCTGTTGTTCAGTAGAAGGCCTGATAGAATCAGTGGTAAATAAATATTTTGGCCATTTAAAAACTATTTTGGAGAGGCATAACACTTTACTGTTAAAATGATTACTTAAAAGATACTAAAAAGCTGTTAGTTTTGTTTAAGGACTTCAATAATGTTTCACTTTGGAATAAACATTCCATCCGTAACTCACTCCAAGCCTTTTTCTGGCTTATAGACAAACATCATGTTGTCCTTCATGTATTTAAAAAACTACAGGGCTGCCTCAAGGTTTCACTGCAAATGGAACAAAAAAAGACAATTCTACTTGTGATTTCTGTTTCTAGTATGAAGCCAGTTTCTTGCTTATACAAATGCAAACATTTCAATAGTTATGAATAAAGTCAGTGTATACACCCCACTTCTGTTTACTGGAATAACATTTTCACTCTTTTTTAACATAGAGCCAATTTACACTGAAAACTTATACTCCAAACATTAAAAAAAAAAATCAGCAAACCCCATCTTATTTTGAGCAACAGGAAACAAAAAACTGATCCAAAACATACAGCTATTTTGCTTTAGCACTTCTAACTGATCAGTCCATGGAGGGCCACATCACGGAAATAACAGAAACACGTTCAGTGTTCCATCAGTATTCCTAACACAGGCAGACAAGACAGGCAGATGTCAGATTTGCAGAAGGAATGCCAAATGTCTATCAATAAGATATTATCATGGCCACAAATAACCAAATCACGATGACTGCGTGGTTACTTTGTAAGTCAGTCCAAGTGGGGAAATATTTACTGTTCAAGTTGAGAATTCTAAAATCAATCTAATGTCACTTAAAAATAGGAGACAGTATGTAACTGATACACTGATCATAGAAACCACACGGGGAAGATGCTGCTATTTCTGTAAATAGAAGACAATGTAAAGTAATGTAGTTCCGCTGAATTCAGGGAATCTACACTCCTTGATGACAGATGAACACCTGGTCTTTTTTATATTTGGAGAAAGGTAGGATAAATACTGCTCCATCATTCCAACAAATTCCTTTTAACTCCACCATCTTCAATGAATTTACATCAGAATATATTTTTCTTAGACTCTGAAGGTGAAAAACTAAATAGACATTAAAAAAAAATCTTGGCAAGATGAAAAGTAACCAATCGGTGCTGCTTCACACAGGAGTCTTGAAAATTCAAGTGACGTGCAGAAGTTTGAAATGCACATTAGTGATCGAAAGCCCAGCTTCTATTTCCATAAGTCGTTTCAGCCACTGAGGAGCCTGACCTTTGCCATTTTCCAATAAAATTTAGGACTGCAAGAGATTAGCCACCTTTTGATAAAACCCTTAGGCTCCTATGTTCCTGCTTTTACGGATCTGAGCCACAGCTGAATTGTGAAGGTTAAAGACAAAGTTCGGCCTTCTACTTTCTTTCTTCAGCTGAAAATCTCCTCTCACACAAACTCTAACTGTATTACACTGTGCCAATGTCTGCTCACCCAGAAATAGAGTAAAGATGTCTTAAAATCACCCTGGTCCCAAGGGGAACTGCTGGATTTGATGAATGAGTACCATGGAATATCTTCAAACCCCTTCAAAATAAGCCAGCAGCATCAACAACAAAAATATCAAGCGCTCCGGGCAGGACAGGTGGGATGTTAATGTCTGGTATTGTCTCTTGCCTTCACATCTAACTCATCTGCTCTGTTCTTTCACTGAAAAACACAACTCATATTGTTAGGTTTTATGTGGAAATACACGTGGTTCATATCACATTTTGTGCCGATTAATTAGTTTACTAGCAATTAAAAATAAAACCATGGCAGAGCTCCACTTGCCAGTTTCACCTTGTCACAAATGTGCTTGATGTTCACCGCGTCTTAAATAAAACCTATCACTAACAGGGAAAGAACTCTTCCATCAATTTTTTTTCCCCACCATTTGGTATAATTATTCCTGACAATTTGCCCATCACACTGTAAGAGTCTTTCCAGAAGGAGAAAAATACTACTTTGTGTTCTTGTGATCACAAGCCTAATTGAGCGGAAAACAAATCTGTTAAAAAGAAAGAAAAAAAAGAAGGATAAAAAGAAGAAAAAAGAAGAGAGATTGAGAACAGACAAGCTAATGTTTCACTCAGTTAAAAATAATATAAATATGATGAGGAAAATAACAAGGAAGTGTGCTACCAACTACTCCTGAAAATCTTAATAGATTTTCTTTCCCTGATTTCCAGAGGAGGTCTCGGCAGCAGATGCTGCTTTAATAGAACTGATGATGGCATTCAGGGCTATTTTACTGTGACGTACAGCTTTTTTCATAGTTTTTAATTACGCCTATCATTATTACTTTCAAGCTGGGGTACGGTGATTGCTAGGTCGCAGTGGTACATCGCTGCGAGCGCCGATGCTGACGGGTGCGAAGGCCACTTTCCCTTTAATCTGTGGCAGCAGAAACCCACGTGCCACGTGTGTAATTTAAACTGACAGGAAACATTAGCATTGCCGTACACTTTGTCAATTAAATGACGGTTTAATCAGTACAAATCTGAATGGTCAAATAATGTTATAATTAAAAGGAAATAATGGAAAGTGGTTTGGTGATTAATTAACAGAACAGCAAGCACCAGCAGCACATCGTGTCTGTGGTATTGCTTCTCTCCTGTTGTACGCTGGCTGGGGCGGGGGCGGCGGGAGGCGCACTGACCTTGCAGCCGGAGAAAATCCATTTCTGAGCTGCAGATCTGGCAGCAGTGGCAATTTTCACAAGCTCAAATAAATGAGGGGGAGCTTTACCTCCTTCCCTTCCCTGCAGTGCTCTTCAAAGCACTGCCATACACGATCACCAGTGACTCCTGACTTCTGCATGTGTCTGTGTCTGCCTTTACAAATAGGAGACTGGATACCTTGTAAACCCTCGACACCTCCACATATACTCTGGAGCACCAGAAAATAATGCACTGTCTTTACCTCCCACTGACTGATGTCTTGATCATTACAGCAGCTCTCTCCCTTTCTTGCTGCACTGGCATGCAACAAGCTACGGCGGAGTATGGATTGGCAGCCTACGAGACATACTGTAACACACAAGATTAAATACATAAAGATATCGATCACCAAAGTAGCGCAGCTCTAATGAGGAAGCACTCGCTCTGACATGTCTTAACAGACACCAGTGTGCGGAAAGGTCCGCTCACAATGTCAGGAGGGCTTCTATGGTTCAAAGGAACAAAAAAATAAAATCCAGTTTTCCAGAGGTGGGTGCTAGTCTCTCTATAGCAAGGCTTAACTTCCAAATATTCTCAATAGTCATATCTCTAAAGAAACTTAAAAGGATCAGGAGTGTTGTAAGAAAGGCCCCAAATGAACGGCATGTAAAATCTGAAACCCTTTTTTTACATTACACAACATTTGGTAGATTCATCATAGAATGGTTGGGGTTGGAAAGGGTCTTAAAGCTCATCCAGTTCCAACTTCCTACCATGGGCAGGGACACCTCCCACTGGATCAGGGGGCTCCAAGCCCCATCCAACCTGGCCTGGAACACCTCCAGGGATGGAGCAGCCACCACTGCTCTCGGCAACCTGGGCCAGGGTTTCCCCACCCTCACAGCAAAACATTTCTTCCTGACATATAATCTAAATTTCCCCTCTTTCAACTCAAAACCCTTCCCCCTCATCCTATCCCTGCACTCCCTGATCCAGAGCCCCTCCTCAGCTTTCCTGGAGCCCCTTTCAGTACTGGGAGGCTGCTCTTGGTCTCCCTGGAGCCTTCCCTTCTCCAGGCTGAATAACCCCAGCTCACAGCTTGTCAAGCTTTAAAAATCTCTGCTTAATTTGAGATGGGTATGATCAGACCTTAGAATTGAACCTACTGCTTAAGTTCAGTCTGCTGGACTGTCACTGGGATGCCAGCTCTGATTTGACTGTCTGGCCTCCAGCAGACAAAGGCTGGTATCATAAATGTCATCCTTTCACTTGGGTCATCAATCCACCTTGTAATGGTCAAAAAAAGACCAGCAGATGGATGTGTTAAAAAAACCTAATGGACCAGCAACAGAATCAGGTCAAACCCTATTATTGAGAATGGGGAGAGCTGCCATGGTGCCAGTGTAGCACATAACACCCGGCAAATTTTCTAAGGTCCAGGGTTAGTGAACAATAGAAAGCGGAAGACTCTTCATCCAAATTTGTTGTGTTTTGCCTTATTACATTGTATCACACAATGAAACAGCAACATGCACATTTAATCACGGGTAAAATGAGGGTGGGATGTTATATTTAATATTTATACGCATGGCATACTGGCAAAATTACTGGCATCTGTATGTGTGTGAATGACTGTTTTGAGGAACATGTGTTGTGTGCAATGCTGTTTATTATCAGTAAATGAAGCCAAAAGCTAAGTTGAAAATGAATGCTAAATTAAAAATTATATAAAATGGAGTGAAATGATTTAATTAGCAGATTATAAGTGACATGCTTTACTATTAGAACTAGCTTGGGAGGGATTGAGGGAAGGGAGGAGGAAAAAAAAACCCTTGACTAGACACAGAATAGTGGAAAAACATTTCTTTTTCCTCTGTCTGTGGAGTTACAAACACAGTAACATATTGTCCTGGTGTTTATAATCACAGACTCCACTGCCATCGCAGTACTTGCTTAATGAGGCAGCCAGTTAGAAATAATGAGACTTTGAAACAAATTGTTCTCACTTCTAAAATGGGAAGGAAAAAGACGCGGAGTACTTTAATACAGTGCAATAGGAGGATTTTGGTAACATTGCTACACATAACTCCTCGTACTGTATCCCTCCAAAGGAATTTCTGAGTAGAGGAATGGGTTATGGTTTCTTGCAAAACTAACTAAAAAGCTCAGAATTCTATTTATTCCCAGGTTTTGCTGCTAACTTGTTGCACGACTTCATTAAAAAAGCATTGCTTGCTATATTAATTAATGTAAGTGAAACACTTTCAACTTTTTTATCTTTAAAACTGAATATTTCTCTCCTATAATGACCTTCTATTAAAACTGTCAATATTCTTTGCCAGCAGAAACTGATGTAGCTCCTCTGTGCTTCCAGGAGCGTGGCTGGAAAGCAACCTGCTGCCCCACCTACCCAATGGCACCTAGGGAAGGTGGGAATCCAGCTCTCCAGCCTATGCAGGGCAGCTACACATTTGCACAATTCCCTGGCACCACAGGCAGTGAAATAAGGTAGACACGCAGATTCTTTTCCCACCATTTCCCTGGACACCCCATCTTGTCCCAGTGCTCTCCTCCTCCGCAGACTTTTTAAACAGCATATGGAGCTCAAGCCCCGCTTGCTCTGTCCCCAGCGTGCGTATCCCTGGGGCTGCCTGTCAAACTCCTACTCCCCTACTCCCAGAGAGTGGAATCATCTAAGTCTGTTGCACCCTGAGAATGCTCCATGTTCAACATAGCCTTAGAAAAAACACCATCACACACGAGCCCCTCTTTGATAAAATAATCCTGCTTAAATTCAGAACCCAGAAAAATATGACAACCTTGGTAAGCCTTGAAACTAAAAGCCTTTAACTTGTTTTCATCTCAAATACCATAAAAACCATAAATGTGAGTATATCTGATGTATGTAGGAACCAATACTTCTATTTATTTTGGTGAAAGAACTTCAGTAGCTGCTCTAGGGTGAACAGCACCACTGTGCCTCCACCGCAACCCAGCAAAGAGAAGCGACTCCAGGGTCTGATCCTGCTGAGCAGTCTTCGCTCAGACACAGTGCTGAAAGGCTGGAGCACATCACCAGCCCTACCTGGAGCAAATACTCCAGCAAGCTGCAGGCACAAGGTGCAGAATTAGAGGCAGAGAGAAGCAAGAGCCTGAACAGGATACCTGAGATGCAAAAATTCACTGTCCACTGAGTGATAGCGTTGAGATGCTGAAATCCCAATACTGGCCCAGCAAAATGGAAAGAGAACTACGGCTGCCAGAGGGAAGCACACCCAGTCTAAGCTTATTCAAACAGCTGAGCAGATGCTGGCTGTTTAGAGAGCCATAAGGCTGCCTTTTCCATCTAACATACTGCACCCAAGTGCAGAACAGCAACTGCAGAAAACAACAGAAGGGAAATTATAAGGACTATACATTATGTGTAGATTAAAAAGAGTTCTCCAATTCAGCATACTTGCACTTTTTAGCTATTTCCCAGTAGTTTTCATCCAGGTTGGGTTATATGAGCTCTGTCTCTCTCTAAAAAACAGAAAGGCCAGAGATTTTGAAGCCTGTATATAAGACAATAACTCATATTACTTTCTAGCCATCTATTGTTCACCGAGAAGCCTCTGATCAATTTGCTTTCCATGTAGCAATCTGCTAATTTGAAAAAAAAAAAAACAAGGAGAGTGAACTTAATAGAAACCACTTTAGATGTGTTTGTTTATAGAAAAAATTGCAGGCTGGAATGGTGGGGTGGGAAGATTTTTCTTCTAGTCTCCCATGTGCTCCTAAAATGGTCTGTGCATTGCCTGGGAGTAAATCAATACTAAGCACAGTCCAGGCGAGACTGCCATCTTACATGAAGCACTGACTGTAAAATAGACACAAAAGACACATGATACTCTCTAAGGTCCCCAGCAGCTATAATATCCATCCTTGGCAGCTCGCTTGACATTTCCTTGCCCTGCTTCCCAGTCCTCTTTCTTCCTCCCTCCTCCCTCCCCCTTCTCCTTTTCCCTCTCTCTCTCTAACAGCTCTGCTCTGCTCTCAGGGGCTCGCCGACCGGGTGAACAGATAACAAACCTGTCAAGAAGGGTTTAGCTGGGGAATAAATCCTGCATTCGCCAGGAAATGATGTGTACAATGGGAAAATACAAGGGACGACATGAGCCTTCCCTTCTGAGAGAGTGGCCAAGAGATGCTTAAAATGTTACAGTGTGTGCTAAACGGACATTGGGATGGCTGATTAGATCCTATCGCGGACATTTCAAGTGGCTCCTTTCCTCCCCACTTTTCACTGCTACTGAAGACACACAAAGAAAACAGACAAAGCCCATCCCTACTTCTGCTCCTTAAATATATATATATATATATATATTTGGAGGCTTGACCATAAGGATGGTGGGTTTGGCGTGCACTAAGCTTAAGGTCAAGGCTAAAATACTTTTGAGTGGCAGGAAGATCATGTGAAAGCCACCAGGTAGTTACAATTTCCAGGAAGGAAACAAAAGGAAAATATAAAAGCGAGAACCTTATCTTGGTGACTTAATACATGTCTGCTTATTACCGGATTCAAAGGGCCTTTTGCACAAATCTGATTTGCACCGGTGCAATAAAGATTCATTATCCTTTTACACAGCAGACTATGCATTTCTGCTCGGGATCTAATTATGAAAAACAGGAACCATCCCATAAAGAGATGCTAATCATAGTAGGAAAATACTTTGAGTAACTAGAAAGTTTGCTTGGAGGATTGCTGTATCAGCGAGAAGAGCTAGAGGGGAAGGGAAAACGGAGAGAACGGATTCAATCCTTTTCACAGCCAGCATGTACAAGCTGGGATTTCAGGGAGCTGGTTTTTGTTGGAAGCAGAAAAAGCTCAATTACACGTGTCAGTAAGTCTCCTCTCTAGCACACACGTGTAAGGAAGAACCTCGTCTCTAAAGGCTTCTTGAGACTGTGGCACTGCCTGGCTCAAATCAAAACCTTGGATGAACCTCAAACTCAAATCATAGAATCACAGAATCATAGAATGGCTGGGGTTGGAAGGGACTTCAAAAATCACCCAGTTCCAACTTTCCTGCCACGGGCAGGGAAATCTTCTTGGAAATCTCTGGGATTCAGCTAGAATAACTATTCTTGGCTTTAAGTATGGCAAAACATATTGTTGCTGTGTTTGTGTGTCTGAGGACTGCTTTCCCACTACATCCAAACACACCCTCCATGGCTCTGATGTGGATTTTTTAAAGTAATGTCATCTACCATGTTGATATTCTACAGAGCTGAGGAATCTTGCAAAACGGAATTGTTGCCGATGCCTTTTCCAACCTCTACAGCCAAGATGTTATTTTTCCCTCTTTTTAGACTCTGATATCACAGAGTAAAACATGACTCCAACTGATGGTTATCACAGAAAAGCAAGCCCATTAATTGTACACTGAACAATATGGGGTAGATACTCTGTCGAAACACTGTGAATACCGCAATGGTTAATTTGCACTGAGAATGTCACCCACATAGAAAATCTAACCTAGTTTGGTCATCACAGAGAATTCATGAAATGGTTCCTTGAAGTTTGATTTGTTTTCTTTAACAATCAGGAAGACATGGATTTTCGGTAACTTTGCAAAAACTGGTGTTTAAATAAACATTCTGAAGTTAAATCCACTACAAAGTAAATAAGTAGAAAAACATGATTTCTTGTAGTATTTCCCAGTTGATTATGGAAGCACTAATTTATTCAGAGCAATGATAGCAAGTGTTTTCCAAAAGAAGCTACACCTAAGTGTCCACCTGTCAATGATCACCACCATCTACCCATGCACGATACCCTTAATGACAATTTGTTTCTTGCTACAAAAAAGGTCAGACTGTGTTCTGACAACTCTGCTCATGATCTATACATTTCATATATAAAATCCATCTACTGGTAAACTACAGTGACATAACACAATGCAATAAACCTTGTTTGCAACATCTTGAAGGAACAAAGCCTTCACTAATGATATTTTAATGAGGAAGTGGATACGCTAATTACTGCTGTCTTCTAGCTGGCCTAAAAATATCCTGCACCCAGGAACTGAGGTTCTGAATCGCATTTTTGGCAAGTTTTGCCTTTTACTGTTTTCTTTGGGTTGAGGCTTTTTTGTTCTCATTCTTCGTGGAGCAGATAGAACTAAACAGAAATGCCACGAGTGGCTTCATCTAAGGAGAAAGGAAGACTACAGAGCATATCTTCCCTTTTAATTCTGCATAAGGGTTTTCTTAATTTGCAACTGGTATTTTAAGGAAGAGACACATGAAGTACTTAGCCCTTATTAAAGGAATTGGACAATATAATATGATCCTGTTTATGCACTAATAGTAGCGAGGGATGCACTGGTTTGCCACAGACAGCATTTTATTACTGCAGGGCCACGTATGCTGGGAGTTGCAGTGACCTTACTCTCAGAGGTTCACATCTTATTTTCTACTGCTAAGTGTTGCTTTTTTTCCATTTCTGGAGGGGAAGAAGGTCACTTCTCACTATTACTGTTCCATTAACTTACACTACAGCATACACATCCTTAATCCAATAGCATCTTACATTGTGCCTTTTAACTCAATAATGCATTATTTTCTGAAGTCTTGCCTACACTGACCAAATTAATACCTGAGGTTCTGCAGCTATCAAGAGCAGAGCAGAGAAAATCTTCAGTAAGAGTACTGAGGCACTTAGGCATTGTTATACCAAATCTATTTTTCTTTTCACCTTTGCAATTGTTAATGCTGTGAGTGATGGGCTCCCACGCATCTACAGATCCACAGGCACTGGAGGCTGATTCTCATTCACGCTCAGCATCAATGAGAACCAGACCCAACATGTAATTTCACATGGCTTACAATTGCTGAGTAGTGATGATGCCTCACAACATTTCTTAACACATACGAGACAAGACAAAACTTGTATTTTAGCAATGTTGCATTTTATAAATATTGCTGTTTGGGCAAGGCATTGTTTGGAGACAATGGGAATCATAAAATCAAAGACTCACAGAATGATTTGAGTAGGAAAGGCCCTTAAAGATCATCTAGTTCCAAATTCCTTGCCATGGGCAGGGACACCTCCCACTGGATCAGGGGGCTCCAAGCCCCATCCAGCCTGGCCTTGAACACCTCCAGGGATGGGGCAGCCACCACCTCTCCGGGCAACCTGGGCCAGGGAATCCCCACCCTCATCATAAAGAATTTCTTCCTAATGTCTACTCTAGATCTTACCCCTCCCAATATAAAGCCATTCTTTCTCGTGCTATCACGACAAGTCCTTGTAAAAAGTCCCTGCCCAGCTTTCTTGTAGACCACTTCGGCTGCTGGAAGGGTGTTGTAAGGTCTTCCCAGAGCCTTCTCTACTCCAGGCTGAACAACCCCAACTGTCCTAGCCTGTCCCTGCCACACACATTGATGGGACCAGTGGGGTTCAGTTTGGTACAACTTTTAGAATCTCAAACAGTGACTTTGCTCACCTGAAAGTTATGACACAGCCATTACCTGTGATCCATATATGCAATGGAGCCTTTCAGTAACATTGGCAACATAATTTTATCAAGCAATTGCTCTGGGTGCAAGAAGTTGCTCTAGCTCAACTTGTTCTGCCATTTTCAATTTATCTTCTTTAACAAATAAATAAATAAACAAGCAGGCATGTTTTATTTAAGAATCTGATTCTAGACATATCAGTGCATTAACACGCATCCCTGCAGATTCAGCCTTTTCTGATTGAATTCTGGATCATTTCTATTCAGTGAATGCAACAGGAAAAGTCCAGGATGCCAAGAGAATAAGATACTACAAGCTGGTGTTATGATGACATGCTCCGAATATTCCCCTGCCAAAATGAAATTTAATTATAGCCATTGTTTGTATTATTCAAACAACTATTGACAGTAAATCTATCTAGCATGACGTTTCCTCTTTGTATTCATTGTAGCCTTTAGATTGGAAGCAAAAAAAATTAAATAAATAAAAAGGAAATGTTTTCCCCCCTTCCTCCTTCTCTGGTATCAGGCTACACGAGGCCACTGAAGCCCAGTTGATTTCCCAAGTCCAATTATTTTGCAGTACACAATCCTCTAGAATAGCACTCCTCACCTGGGGACTCTGTCTGCCTAAACACACTGCACTTAATAGAGTCCCTGAAGTTGTCTCCATTTCATTGCTTCTAACTAATAGGCTGTGATATTTTTTTCCCCAAACAGACCACAGCTCTTCCCACTCTCCTTGCCCATCCTCCACACAAAATCAAAGTGGCTAACGAGGCATTAGGAGACTGCCTGCCCATCTCCCATTGCCGTATCTTCACTACCACCTACTGACTGCAGGTCTTAAAGCCACAACCACCTCATCTGCAGCATCTCTGAGGTCTCCGCCCAGCTTCTCAGTTCTCATTTCTTAAAAACAAGATAGAGAGGAGGAGAAAACATATTCTTGTAGCTAGTGAACACTGGCACAAATGCTCTTAGACTCCCCTTCAGGTATAAGGCTTAATAAAAAATGCTCTGTCTTGGAATGCTGGTGATTTTAATATAATCTGGCCTGGTTTTACTTTTCTTTCCATCTCAAGCTATTGTTTGTGTTCATGTGCAACAGGTCAGGTCTCCAGCAACAAAAAGAAAACTGCAACTTCAGATGACAGAACAATATGAATTGCTCATAAAACATGATCTCCTGCTCCCCTTTTCCCCTAAATCCCATTGCTCTTCTTCACCACCTCACTCTCAGCGACTGTCTCAGTCCACCCAAGTCCTGTTACATAGAGCCCGTTCCTAACACAACATCTTGGAAGAAACAGACGTATCAAAATACTAAAACTGCCAAAACTGAAATTCAAAACGTATGAGGATTTTGAGGGGGAGGTGGAGGGGAGCATAACTATTGCATGGACAAGTCCCGCTCAGCTGTTAGGGATGGAGTGCTGCTCACTGAGGAGTCCAAGCAATGCTGAATCTGAGCTGCCCTCTGCCTTTGTCACTGGAAGGCAGGCATTACTTTGTTTTGATGCAGGACACCGTGGAAAGTCTTCATAGTCTTTCACAGAAAGCAAAATGTAATCTTTTCTGGTTTTATTTTTCCCCTCCTGAAGAAAACACTCTGAAGTTACGGTACATGAAATGGTTTAGGTGAGGGACAAGAGCTTCATCTGCCTTCACAGGGAAAGAATAACGCTTCGCAAGGCTAAAGGCCGGGGACAGCTCTGCGGCAGAGACCCTGGGGACACAATGTGAGCAGACACAGGCCGGCAGCAAGCCTGGCTGCCGAGAAGATAACTGTGCCCTGGTCTGTGTGACCGGCAGCGAGCCAGGAGATGGAGGGAAGCAATGGTTTTTAAGCCGTGAGAGGACGAAGCACTGAGAAACCTAGTCTGATCTCGCAGCCAGCCCTGCCCGAGCAGGAGGTCGGGCTAGAGACTGCCTGAGGTGCCTTCAACCTGAATTATCTTATGATTCTACAATTCATTAAAGCAGCAGACTAGAACTGCATTGATCGTATTTAGAAACAACAACTAACTGCATTTCAAAGCTGCCTCAGAGGAGGTGGCAGGGATGTATGGGCATAAAAGGCTAAAAAGGCAGACAGCCCTGTTAGGAAGGGCTTTGATTTTGCAAAATCAGCTCCCAAGTACGAATCTTTCTGAAAACTGGAGGTCTGAGGGGAAATGAAAGGCAAAAGCCTGCTCCTTCTCTGCCCCGCAGCTCTCGGGGTCACCGTGTCAGCATGACGTGTCGAGGCAGCGCCCTGCTCACACTGAAAGCAAGGACAGAAACTCCAATGACTTTGAGGACCTCACTCATCATTTGCTGCTGCCTGACAGCTGCCTCTGTGCTCTGCTGAACCACCACAGCAGAGGACAACATTCCAAAAGAAATTAAAAACTACAGTGATGGTTTAAGGTATTTTTTTCCTCTATTAAATTACGTACTGATTTTTAAAAACTAGAAATAAATAAATAAAAGGAAGTAAAAATTACACTTCTTTATGACAACTGGAAAACACATCCCAGGTCACTGCTTCTCTGATTATCTACTAAAATTCCTAGCTTGATTATCTGTTGTGAAGAGGATGTCACACACATTTCCTCATTTCCCATTTAAAATTCAGACAAAATACCCCAATTCAGCAGGACTGCATGTTGTGAGAGTTGTCTACGACAATACAGGATGTCTGCAAGTAAACAAGGCCTTAAGTTGTGTCAGGGGAGATTCTGATTGGATATCAGAAAAAAAGTTCTTCATTGAAAGGATTGTGAAGCATTGGCAGAGGCTGCCCAGGGCAGTGGTGGAATCTCCACCCCTGGAGGGGTTCAAAATGTAGCACTTCAGGACATGGTTTAGTAGGCACGGTGGTGTTGGTCTGACGGTTGGACTGGATGATGTTTTCTAACCTTAATGATTCTATGATTACTATGAATACATGAATAAATTCTATGTCCCCGAGATGAAAGATCTTGGTTATTAATATTTTACCTGCTGCGTACATAAACCCCACATAATCATGGCCATCTTGAAGAAATATTTGCTTAACACCATCACAGAAGTTCAGCATGTTAGCTCGATACACCCAAATTCTGAATGCTGCCTATGATGGTAGGATCTACTTTATTGAAACTTGTATCTTGTAGTTACCTCAGTATGGAAAAATCTGCAGAATTCTATAATTTCTAGGCGTGGTCACACAAAGAAATGCTGGGATTTTCGAAAGCTGACAACAAATTTAAATTTTAAATGTCAAGCGTTTATAACAAACCAGAAACCTCAGTTTTAAAATTCAGTATTTGGGACATTTTTCTTAAAACTGAGATGCTCTGTATCAATAATCTCCTCAGAAGCTCTCTGCAAGACACATAGGATGCTCTATGAATGCCAGAGGGTCCACAAGGAAACAACCATGAGATCAACAAGGATTTTGGAAGAAGCAAATACTTGGCCCTCTCAGTGCTTAGCAAGAGAAATGATTAGTGCTTCTCTCCTTCTGCAAGGCCCTGGTAACAATGCTTTTATCCTTCTGTCTTTCAGATTTTGCATTTTAACATGGGGCTAACGCTCAAAGATGCCCACCACTGGGCTTCTCTAAACAACCCGCACAGTGCAGGTAAAACCCTTGAATGATATCACAAGCAATCAGACAGCTCTAGATGGGCTGAAGACAGCACATGCTTTACTTTGCTCTTTTTTTTACCCAGAAGCTTCCTCTGTAGAGGACCTAAAAACCACTCACTCTGCCTGCATTCCACCTCCCCCAAATACGGTCAATTTGTCTGAGGAAGATAAGCTGTGCTGTCCGAGAGTGACAGCACTACATGCAGACCGAAACACAACCAAAACAGAGACATCTAAGAGCACGCAGTCAGTCCTAGATTCCTGTACTTTGTTACTTAAAGCAAGACAAGACAGTAACTTTTAATCACATTTGACATTTAGCTTGAGGTACAGTAAGTACACCTAAATCACCTTTTTGGCCAGAACTGGCTTTGATGTTCCCACAGGAGACAGTAATTGTTGTCTTCAAAGGTTAAAACCTGTCTAACTCCAATAGGTAAAATGACAGGAGCTCAGGGATGAAGTGGGAAAGTCTCCAGAGTGATCACACAGATGAACCTCATTTCTTCCACCCAACTTATCATGGCTGTAATATTGCAACTTGCAAATACATCTGCTATTTCAAAAGATTTCCTGGAGAAGGAAGAGCTTCCCTGTTTTGCAGACGCTAGTGTAACAGTGGTTTTGCAGAGTACATATTAAAATGCATTAAGACATAACTAGGGTTGTCTTCATGTTATGCCGCTATTCTTAAGCTGTTATGTTACTAAGCCACATTGGCGTTTTTCAGCTTTCCTTTGATGTTCTCTCTATTATCTTTTTATAGCATAATCACACATTTTGGTATGTCGAAGATCAAAGGGAAGCTAGAGCTTCTAAGGCTAAGCCTGGATACAGGGCCTGTAACTAACTGAATTCATTATATTTAATAATATTCTCTAAGGAATGGCAGGAGAAAGTCATATGAAATAACAAACATGAAGGTAAATAGTGGAAGACTACTGAAGTAGTCAATGGCAGTTCTGTTTTATGCTTCTCTTAAGCTCCTGCACTAACTCTATCACCTTCCACTACCTGACTGATCAGGACTCACTGACATTTATATCCTAGCTACCTGCATGTGACAGGCCTTAACACTCCAACTTCTTCGCTTTGGCTCCTCTCTAACATCCCTCTCAACTAAAATGATTAAATTTATTATAGATTGAGATACTCTTACACGGGTTATTTTGAGCAATGCTTAAGTGGACAACGTCATGCATTTGATAAACTAAGGCAATCTAAATATTCTCAAAGCAGACAGGTGCATTTAAGAAGAAAGCAGGCTTCTGAAAAGAACCTGATTCCGTTAGGGTCCTTGGAACCCTTATGTCAAAATCCTCACCTTCTGGCAGTCTTGGTAAGATTAAAATTAGTTCTAGGCGGCATCACCAGAAAGCTATAACACACAGCTGAATGGCACTCAAAAAGGTGTAAAATTCTCTTCTACTTTAGAAAGCACAAAGAAATGCATTCTCACTTGATCCTTGTAGCTGAATGCTCACTGATGAGTGAAAGTGCAAGCATATCAATTACCTAAGCACTGGCTTTAAGAAAACAGCCGCCATTAAGGGCTTGCTGTTCGCACCTACGAATGTGGAAGTTAATCTGAATAAACTTGTAAAGTGTGCTAATTGAACAGTGCTACTAAACCTCTGTGAAGACACAATTATTAAGAACAGAAATATTCCTTTGGTTAGATAAGTTCTTGGGGTGTAATTCAAGCAGTGTAAGAAATTATTCACTCTTGCAGCTGAAGCGCAGCAACCCATTTGATGCAACTGCTTTAACTGGCCTGTTCCAGGGGAAATAACACAGGTCAGCATTAATCATCTTCAGCAGCAGTTTAAGGTAACTCGTTTCACTTCATACAGAAGCCCTTGTGCTGTCAAATCTTGCAATTCAGCACTAGAGTGACTAGAGCCAAGAGAGGAAGGGTTAGGCAAGACAGTTCTCCTGGGGTCTCTCAAAAGATAAAAGGTGTAGAGAAATGAGATCACTGTCCCCTGTTTCTGAAAGTTCCTGGACTGGACTGAGCATCACTGAAAGGATCAGCATGGGGAGAGCCAAGACATGAGGATGGGGCAGAAATACTTTGCTGTAGAACCTGAAACAACTTTGAATGACTTCATAGCAGACAATGGAGTCATCTACATCCACAGCAAGAGGACACGTAGGACTCCTAAGTGCTTGACAAAGGGTCACCAATATGGGTAGCAGCTGAGGAAAAGCACACTGAATTAGAGACACTGAGGAATCACAGTGAAATTCAGCCAGGATCAAGTAACTAACTACTGGTTACTAAACCTCTAATGACCAAAAGCCATCCAGTTCTAGCCAGCGCCTGGACGATGTCACTTGTTTCAAATGCCACATCTTAAAGAGGCTTGTGCTTACATCCACCTCCATGTAACTGCAATCCTTGGTAATTACTGCAGAGAAGATTAAGAACTTCTGAAACTTTGGTACTGTTCTATTAGCGTGAATTTTCTTTTGAAACCCTGTAACCAGTTACAAAATCTACACTCACTTAGCTTATAGAAATTTCAGTTCAATAGGAGAGGCAAAAAAAATAAATCTTTGTTTATATCAATTATACGAGATACACCTGTATCTCCCACGCATACAACACACTAAAGTCTTGCTTTGTGCCCCTTGAGTGCCTTCTAATACCCCAACACACTTCACATACTTGGTTCTCTCCCAGCTTAATGCTTTTCAGATTCAGCATTTAAACCCATGCAGAATAACCAGCAAACCAGCTTAACATCCTACGAGTGGAACCCATCTCACCCATGTATGCAGCTCTGTCTTTTGACAGAACGATCAGACGATCAGGTAGGAAATCACACACGCAGAGAGGTGAAGTTGGCCATGCTGAATCCTGTCCTAAGTGTTCTGATGCTTAGAAAACATGAGACATTCATGTTGAGAATGAACTGAGGATTCAAACCTGTCTGATACTGATGCAGAACATCTCAATTCTTTCTCCCAGTTTCTCTGTTTACTGAAATCCAAACAACAGAGCCAGGGAGTTTATTTTTAGGGTATTGTTCAATTAATCTTAGTTCTCTTGATAGACAACAGAGAGGTGGTACTGCAGCTCTGCATTAAGCATGCTCATTTTTTATCTCTATTTATTGTACAATAATTTAACTTTATTGAAGTGAGGGTTTAAGTCCCCAAGGCAGACTGAAGCGCTGAGCCTGGGTATTCTGGTGCAAAAACAGTCCCTGTGCCTGTATTAGTGCCAAACTTCCCCCAAATGCTAACTTTCAACCCAGAAGGTCTTTGGAATCTCTACATTTTCAGTATTTAAAACTGTACTTTTTGAAACACACAAAACATACAAGTTTTTCCCCAGAATATTTGTTTCCCTCAAAAGATTAATGAATGAATCATTTCTCAGCACTGTGATTAATTTTATAAAAAAAAAAAAAAGAAATCCCAAACAACCCTCTCTGTATAGTAAAATTTACTTGATAAGACCGTCAGTTAGTACAAAGTTTATACTCCAGGAAAAATTCCAGACTCTCATTACACATCACTTATGATCTAATCAAGACAGACAATTTAATTACTTATTTTTATCCAGAAAGAAATATATAAAAACCTAAACATTTGCAAAGCCCAAATGAAATAACAGTGCATAACGATCAAAAGCTGAACAGTAATATTACTATTTCTCCAAAAAGCAGTAATGCAAAACCCAACCTTCTATGAAGATTTTCAACTCTACATATGGGTTGTAGAACAGGACAGGAACTTTATTCTAAGTCTTTGGAAAAGGAAGTGGACTTTTACCCTTTTTTAAAGGGCATCACAAAATTAATAGGATTTAAAAAGTATTACAAAACACTAAATGTTGTGTGTACTCTTGGCAGCAAGACTTGTCTAAGAATATGGGGTAGAATATAATAACAAAATGCAAGACAACCTTTTGTATGTATGGCTTTAAGGATGTGATAAACACAGACACTGGATTTCATGTGACATGTTCAGAAAAATCCAGCCCCACAGAGACATATGGGAAGCGCTAATATGACACACAAGTAACATCTTTATGGAGTTCTGTATCATTAGTGAAGCAGTGGGTCACGTTATTGTACACTGGTATTATATAAAATGCAATACGGCATTTCTGTGTTATTATGTCTAAGTGGAAAAAAAAAGGTACAGTAAGGTAAATAATGCACTGTCCTCAAAGGCAATAAAATGGTAGTAACAGAAGAATATTGCTGTATTTCTTCTTGAAGTTTGAACCCTGCTCAGGCACCTCCTAAACATGCTGGAATTCAACCAAAGAAAATGGATTTTTAATTTTTTTTTGGTGAGGATTTACAAGTCACTTCACCTGCCATATCAGTCAAAAGCTTTACAACCCAATCCCAGTAGATTATTATTAATCCAGACGGTGCTATTTTCAAAGCTGTCAATGGGATTTAGATGCACAACCCTCACATATTTCAAAGGAGCGGTAATTCCAAGCCCAGATTTTGAAAACAGTTATATATATATATCTAGGTGTCTAAAGACACATCCAAAGCTGAGGGAGGGCTGTTTTGACAAATAAACAGTGAAGACAAGAACAACAAACCTACAGGGAACAATAGACATAATGGATTAGTGACAATGCCAGAGTAGATGTCTCCAGCCAGAGAGACCTACTACAGACTCATTCACAAAGACACAAAGCAATATATAACATATTGTACGTTTGGGGTTTGCTGTTTGTGAAAGAAACTGAAGACATTCCGTATTTTACTTGCACATCGGAGTATCACTGGAGGTAACCATTAAGCTCATTTTACTTGTGAGTGGGTTGACATATAAATCCAAGGTTACAGACAAAATCTCTGATTCAGCAAAGCACTTAAGCACATGCTTAGCTGTAAACACATGAACCATCCCATAAAAGTAAAGATAATCATGTGCTTAAGTGCTTTGCTGAATCAGGGCCAAAGACAATAGTGGAGCCAAGAAGAGAAGCCAGGCACTAAAACAACTAGACAACTTTCCCTGCAACATGAATGTTAGAAAAAGGAAGAGATCATAAAGAGGATGGTTATGACTTTTTAGAAGAGTTAAGAACAGCTGTCATAGGGTGGGGGGTAGGGACTGAAAATAAACAAGCATTTCTACATTGGATTTCACAGCATCCTTAAGAAAGCAGAAGATAATCTGCTTCCTATTTCATCTCATGCCACTCTTTCAAACCTGCTTCCTCACTCAACGAAAATTACAGTGCATTACCTAGCAATTCTGCTGATTTGATTTAAGACCGATCACCATCTATTACTGTATCTTTTGACTATCAAAAAAAAGATGATACAAGAAAGAGCAGATAGGTGAGTGAGTGCAGGAACTGGGAGCCCAGTAGGAAACATTTTTTTCCTTGTGATTTTTATTAGGGACAAAATAAACATTTTGCTAGGCATCCATTTATGTTCAGAAGTCATCAACACAACAGTAAGGATTCACAAAGAATTCAACCATCAGTCATGTTGGAGATGCTCCAGTTCATAGCCCAGCCCATGTCAGAGCACCCAATGGCCTCTAAGGAAGCGCTAAAGCCAGAGGGATGAAACCTCAGGTGAAGAAAGCTCTTGGGGAAAGACCTGATTTGTTCAAACAGCCTGCTGTATGGCTTTAATAAACTTTCAGAATACATTTCAGAAACCTTACAGGACTTTTTTTTTTTGGAGGGGGGGCGGGGGGGGGTGCGTGTGTGTGATGTATCTGCTCTTTGTTTATTTTAGTTTGGAAGCCGTCTTAAACTACCCAATTCAATGTTTCTCCTGTATAGGCTTGAGTTGAAATTTCTTTCCTTTCTACAGAGCCAAATGCATTGTTATCTCGATTCCCTGACAAAAGCAGCAGGTATCACGGTGCTATCTGCACATTTGGTTCAGATTAACTTATCTCCCCTTTGTGCAGGATCATAAAAAGTTAATTGGAATATGCAGCTCCAGCATACACCACACCATGCGCTGGGCCAGTGAACACTAAAATCCAACCGTGTGGTAGCTCTCTGTCTGGAAACAAGCTAAAATCTGTCAGAATTCATTTTGAGAAAGAAAAGAAGGCAAAGCAATTTAAGCAAGATCTGGTTTCTTCTGGTATAACCTTGCCGCTTCTCACGGGACACACGGTGACATCACAGAAACCAAACTCCCCTTTGCAGGCAGAGATGGCTGCTGCTGCTTTTCTAGCTCTGATCCTGCGATACACGGCTAAAAGGAGATGAAAAAGATATATCAGGGCTGCCAAAGCTGGTCAGGAACATCTAGGCATAACAGAACTGACCAAGTGGACCCTCACCAGGCACTTTCCCCTGCAGCCTGGAGGCCAGATCCCCTACCCAGGGAGGCTGTAAAGCAAACGCAAGTTTGGAACTGTCTTCTTCCACTGCAGTATGGCTTTAAATGATGTGTCATGGCCTTGTTTATGTAGTCAATTCCTTCTCAGTGTCCTCATGAACAGCTTCCTACTCTTTAAAATTATTTTTAATTAGTTTTGATTAAAGAATAAATTAATAATTAACACCCCATCAATGATAACACAATTTATGGGGCTCATGAATCCCAGTTTGGTACTCAGACTTTAAGCACACCTCAAGAAATCCATCCATCTGTCCTCCTGCAGTTACATTTCTTACTAATCCTACCACCAATCAAGAGGCTGTCACCAGTGTGACCGAACACCTCAGAAGCACCGTCCCCTGCCTCCCCACCTCGTCTCTGGTGAGCGCCCACCACCTTAGACTGCCTTTTGAGAGTAATTCACCATTCCAGCAGTGACATGACATTACAAATCGGGAAGAAACACATTTCTGGAAGACCCTTTCCACAGCTTACACCACAGGCAGAGATTTAATACATTGTGTACTCAAGAGTCTCTTAAACAGAAGTGTAGGGTTTGGGTTTGTTTTCTTTTAAATGGGAATGAAAATCTGTTTTTCAAGCCATGGTCTGCTACAGCTCCTCATGCACCCTGAGTTAACTTATGTCATGTATCTCTACCCTCATGGTGTCCCCGGGCAGGTACAAAGCAACGCGCCCTTTCCCTGGCTGTGTCTGCAAGATTGTGAAGTTCTTCAGAGGAACATCGCGCTCTAGCTGAGGAGATATACAGCACCTCACACAATAAAGCAGTCAGCATTTGTAGTGCTACTGAAATATAAATAGGCTGTACTAAACATAATTCAGCAGAAGGCATTTCAGTGATGTTGCAAGCAGGAAGAAGAAACAGTAAATAGGAAACGTCCTGACAGAAAAAGAACTGACGACACAAAATAGATGGTGATTCAACACTGCTTTATAGTCTGGATATTGAGTATTTGGGAAGAAGCAAATAAAGAAAGCACGCTCCTGCTTTCAGACATGTGTTAGCAAAGGTAATGAATAAAGCAAGCATCACCGAGAGCTTCAGCTATGCACTCTGTGCACAAAGAGATGCTGATTTGCCTGGAAGGAAAGATGTCTTCTATAAAATTAGCCAGTGTGTTTTTATAATAACTTCCAAAGGCATTTCCTCAAACTCCACTGTTATCTCTGAACACACAAGGGTAAATAACAATATCCATTATGTCAATGCTTCATTCAACACACAAAGGTAACTTTTTCTCCCTTCCCAAGAGGAGACACGTGGTAGAAACTGAAAAGGCCATTAACAGCCATGACTACACCAACAGTGTGAATAATCTAATAACATCAGGTAAGCAGCCCAGAAAAGCAAATCATTAGACAGTCCTACCCTGGTATTCTTTTTAAGTCACAACGCCATTCATTTCTTACATGGAGGATGGTACACGCTCATTTCATTTTTACTGAGTCAAAAATAAGACGGTAATTGGATTGAGGCTTTCAGGAGAGAGGGGAGGAAAAAAGGATCTTCTTAGACCCCCTAATGCCAATCTTGATGACCTGTCTGATCTCTCAGTAAATGCCACATATAGGTTAATCCTCACAAATCCTCAGTACGACCTTGTCAAATCAAACTATTCATCAGTTTGTTCGGCGGCTACTAGACAAATGAATAAACAATGAACAAACAAATGAACTCATGCTGCATGTCTTCCAGCTGCCATTTAGGAATGCCTACAGACAAGGTCTCGTCAATGTGTGATTGGAAAATGTGAAGGATTAACAGATCCACCTGCTTAACCAGCACGCCTGTAAGCATACTGCACGTGAAAAACATGCACACTATACATTTTACTCTGTGTGCCCTATGTATCGTTTTCCCTTTGATTTTCCTGATTTTAAATAGTATTTGTTTTTTAAACACACACACCTGTATTAAAAAAGTATAGTAAGGTAACGCTGGGGAAGTGTGTTACGAGGACATAACTCAGACCCTGAATCACCCCTTTTTATGCACAAAACACGGCCAACGCAGCAGTGTCACAACTGCCTCCCATGCACTCACTGCTCAGCTACTGAGCCTTCTTTTGGGGCAAGACAGGTCATTTACCCCCCTTAACCTCAAAGCCATCAGAAGAGGTCCTAATGTGTGATAATACCTTTGCTGCTGTCTGTGCTTGGATTGATGCCACTCATTTATTCCGTGTTGGCCTGCAGCCACCCAACAGATGGCAGTGACTTTTGGATGAAGGAGGGTAATTTTGAACTAGTGACCCAAAAGGTGAAAGGTTTTGTAGCTCACTGCTTGCCCTCTGGCCCTAACATCTGTGAACTCGCCCTCTTCAAATACACTCAGAATAGTGCTTCAGGCACCGGAAAATACACATACAGTGTTGCCACTTGGTTTAGTTTTCTCTCACTTTCCATAACCTTCAAAACACAGTACTATTATGTCCCACTCCAACTGCTCACCTAAATATATCTTGCTATTATGTCAACAACCAAAGAGTACCATTTTGAACATCTGCTTGTCATCTTGTCTTTCAAGCATCTTTGCAATTTCTGCCATGCTACCTCTTCAGGAATCGAGGAAAGCCTAGTCAAAACCTATTCTCTTTCCCTCATGTCTTTGGAGACAGTTAACCACAACGCATAAATCACTGCAGCCTACAGTGTGGGTTTGATCTTTCTCTTCTATAACCTTGTTTCATTCATATACGATATCCCCAACAATGTTATTGTTTCTGCAACTCCCATCCTTGTTCAGTTAGTGACTACAACTTAATATATATTATTTTGAAGGTCAAAATTTGTGGATACAACTATAGTGCAAAGTATCCTGAAGAACCCAAAAGCCTTTCCAAGCACATTTTCCCGCTACGGATGATACCTCAACATCATCCCTGAGAAAGCCCACATCCTCCTGTATGGCCTACCTTCTCTGTTATTCTCCATGTTTTGGGGGTTTTTCCCTTTTTTTTTCTCCTATTGCAGGAAATGTCAGATTTCAAAGGTCTTTTCTCTCATGTACTTCATCCTCAAGACCTTGTATCACAGCAGTTGGTCTTGAGGTCAAAACGCAAAAGTAGTTGTGCTCTTTTCTGAACCACAGATACCTCTCTCAGGTATCAGATGAAGATCCACTCTTTCAGGAGCAGAACAAAGAAAAGAAATCCTTCTGGTCCTGAGAAACTGTCAATTTAATTTCTAAATTACTTAAGGGCTTGATGACCCTGCTCAAAAGCACGTTCACCAGAGAGATACAGCGCCCATGCAACTAGCAGAGCAATGGGACTTGAGTGCTTCTGTTACACTGAATGGCAAAATTCTGGATGTGTGAAAGAATGCGAGCAAAGGAAATGAGGAGTAGTAAGAGAAAAAAAAACAAACTGAAAAACCAACAAACCACTAAAACAAACCCCAACAAATTTACCATATTTGTCATTATGTTTTGTGAAGCAGTAAAACAGATATGTGGAAAAGGCTGCAGTGTCTGCATAACTATCCCATCTGTAGACATTTCCAACTCCATCATTAATCAACGCTTCTCTCCTCTGCAGTACTCATAACAAACCCCAGCCGCTAAATCCCAGTATAAATCCTGCTATCGGTCTCGGAGTGTGAAACAGACAGTTGACTTTAGGATTCTTCTTTATGTTCAGAAACATGAATAAATCACACACCATCAAGTTTATCATTTTTTCTCCTCAGAGAAATATGAAATATTATAGATCATCTTTAGCACATCAGTTTCTTCACACTCCATTAGCAAGCACAGTCTATTTTTTATATAATTTACCAAACCACTGGCCTAATTTCTCTTATTTCTTTTGGAGCAGGAAACATATACGGAGCATGTTCTTCTGTTACACGTTACCCACAGGCAACCTTTCTGTCTTTCATTCTAGCGTTACAAAATGTTGTTGGAGTTGGCTAGCAGCTCTAGTTAATCTAGATCTTGGGTTCCTTTTCAGAGATGCTATGAAAAAAGCTGACTATCAAAAATAAAATCTATCATAAGATAAAGAAATTAAGATATTTCAGGCTGGATGCTCAGAAGACTAAGCAGCTCTGAAGGGTTAGCAGGTTTTGTGGTGTGTACATGTGTGTAAGAGAGAAAGAAACGCTACTAGTGAAAAGATCTTAAGTAGATTGCTGGGTTTGGATGCTGAAAAAACAAATATGCATGCAAAATACGAAGCCCTAAAACTTCCAGGACTACTTTTGTCATAAAGCAAACTGAGGCCGAGCTCTAAGCACATACAAAGTAGATTATAAGGCAAATTATAGTAGTAAATTGGGAATGGTTTTGCTGCCTCTCTTGCATAGGTCAGAAAAATCAAGGTGGCATTGCCAGCACCTGGAGGGCCTGTGGTGCTCTTGGTGGTGAAGCCTTCCATCAGCTACAAAAGAAAAGAACGATTGTTTTTCTTCTCAGGGCTTCTACCACCAATAAACTGCAATTTTCCCATTTCTTTCCTCTTCCGTTCAGACTGATCTCCAAGGGCAGTTTCCCAGATAGACACTGGTGACTTTAAAACTGCTACCAGTCATGCATGCTCAAAACACAAAAAGCACTGGCTGCTTCTAAACCTCTAAATGTGACCAGAAATGCTGGATCTGGAACCAAAGGGCCCTCCGGATCCCCTGCAGGATTAATTCACTTCAGCAGGATGTGCCAAACAGTAGTAAAATGAAATACGGGAGGGCAGTGCCCTTGCATTAAAACATCACTGGCCCAACAATCACTCCGGGTCAGGTGGGCTTGTAGCAACCTGTTATTTCTCAGGATTTTTTCACTCATAATTTCCGATTCTCCTGGACTGATGACATTCAAAATTGCTCAGCAGCATCAGTCTTTTGCTCCGTCTTTCCACAGGAACAACCCGACTATAACATAAAGCAGTTATTCCAGAGCCAAACATGTATTCAAAACATTAGCTCTAGCAAAAGAAACAATCAGACACAAGAGCTTTCTGCTCCATTCCCAACAGCACACTTGGTAAGAAGAGAATGACTTTATCAACAAGCAGTAAAAATGTTAGTTTCCCATGTCTGAAAGAGATTTCATTAAATGCTTCCCTTCACTAGGTGCAGATCATTATATTTCTCAGGGAGTGTAAGCAATGTGAGCCTGTGCCTGCACGAGTCCAGAGCCCTGACTGACAGCATTAGGAATTACAATAAATACTGAACGAGCACGAGCAGGGCTTTCATAGGAGTCCACTGGCAAACGGAGTGCTTTCTTAATGAAAAAAAATCCAAACAAACCAAAAAACCCCAAACCTAGTAAAGCTCTGTCTGATGATGCTTCTAAGAAAAGAGTTTTAAGAAAAACACCCACCTAGCAAGGCACTTCCACGTACCCATCACTGCAGGAGTCGGTTTCTGCCACAGACCCCAGCCGCCCAGGGCACGGCTCCTCCCTGCCAGCCGCAAGCAGATCTGTGCACCCCCTCTGAAGGCTCATCACCTTCAGCAACTCAACGTTCAGACAGCAAGGATGCCACAATGGGAGCTCCCTGACCGACTGGGCCAGCCCTAAAAACGGCGCTTCAACCCAAGGCTCTCACAATAAACACATGTATTTCAAATACCTTCTCACGCTGGTGATGGGAACCTGCCCAACGTTTCTCCAAGGGCTTGGCTGTATTATTATGCACCGATGGACCCCTTGGCAGACGGAGAGGCCACAGTGATGGTGAAAAAAGCTAATTCACAGCCTAAGAAGGATTAATCTTGCTACTGTAAAATGTCTTGGCTACAGTGAGAGTTAGCCCCTCACGGGACAGATGCAAGTCAGATTTAAACCAAGTTCATACAGAAAACGCTTTACTTGCAAAGATAGAAGAGGACAAATAACTTCCAAGATAGATTATTGAACCACATTCTTTGCTACATTTTTTACTCAGAGATCAAGGATACGCTGGAGAGGTGGGACAGTCACACTCCACTCTTCCTGCTCCATCTCCTTCCCCACTCAAAACTGCTCAGGGCAATAACAACAGTCCTGTGTTGTTAATGGTAAGCAAGTAAACCTACCTCTAGTACTAATTAAAATTGTTGTAAAACATACGATTCAATGTTTTCCAAGCCATTTGTATTTCTCATCCACAGACTAATTAGTCATTAATAGATGCGACCACTTTCTGCTACTCCTATGTCACAAGAGCTCCCTCCCAGACTCAAAAGCTGCAGTCATGCCTGGTGGGTCAGGAAACATCATCCAGCATTGGAGCACAATTCAAACACAACCCACCCTTATTTTGACCAAGAGACCACATTCCAGGACACAGGAGAGCCAACACGCTTAACCACTTGCACGCAGTTTCCACAGAAGATATGTAAACCAGCAAAAAGCAACTTGCGAACTTCTGTGCAGTTCTCAATTTCTTCACAGCCCAGGCCCAGAATAAGGCAGTGTGTCCTTTAGAAAGGGATGTGGATTTTACAGGCATGAGGCAGCACTAGTAGTGAAAGAAACAGCAGGACACCAGCATAATCCCTGGAAGTGTTCAAGGCCAGGTTGGACAAGGCTTTAAGCAATCTGATCCAGTGGGAGGTGTCCCTGCCTGAGGCAGGGAGGTTGGGACTGGATGATCTTTAAGATCCCTTCCCTTCCAACCCAAACCATTCTATGACTCTATAAGGCAGCTGAAGTCTATCAGTGGAGTGTTTTAGATTCCCACAACCAGATCAACAGAAGGCAATGCAGATGCACTACTACTGCTGCAATACTTTTTTATTTCAGCTTGATTTTTTTTTATTCCTGAAGGTATGTTTAAATACCATCTCTGAATAAACACTAGTAAAAGATGCATGTTTACATGAAGGAAAAGCTACATCCCTTTCTGTGATACCAGGCAGCACCATTAAATACTCCACAGACACCCACATTTTAAGAGAAAGGAAAGCAAATGGAAAATAGTTCCATACTGAAATAATGTGAGTGATCCACTCAGAGGCTCTTAATGCTACTGCTCTGATTGCCCTTACATGCTAGTAGAGACAAAGCTATGTAATTTGATTGCGCATTTGTAAGACAAAACTATATTCCCCTCTCTCCATCTTAAGCATTTGCGGTTTTTCAGAAAATGCCATCAACAGTATAAATCTCCTGGGCCTAATACAATGGACAAAGTCAGAGCAATCAATTCTTATTTATTAATCAGCCTCTATGATGATGTTCCATAATCATTATACTACAGTTTAGACACAATAATAACGAAGCTAACAGAACTAATGCAATTTGCAGTGAGTAAGATGTTGGCAGGCAATGGCAGTAACATTTCTTGATAATAATACAGTATTGCAAATAGGTCTTGGTCATAAGAAAAGATGAAATTGGACAAAAACACACTAGGGAGAGGAGGGTTTAGATGTTTTCAAGTTATTTATTCTTTAAAGGAAGATAATAATGTTAAGAGAACCAATCTGCATTATCGCAAAGGGAGAGTTAAAGGTTTTATAAAATCACTTTTACTCTCAAGAAGGCACAAACAACAGCATTCGAACATCCTCGCAGAATCTAAAAGCACAGTGAGATTGGAAGAGTCAGATGAAGGATAAAAAGAACATTTCTCTTGGAAGAAAATTCTTTAAGTACAAAGGAGTCTGCCTGGGATTGTGCCATGGAAAGGCTGCAAATCCTGGCAATTCATATGCACTAAAAAGAAGAGCCACCCCCTAAAACTCGTTGGTACTTGGTTCTCCTTGCCTGTGCGAACAGAAGAGTTTAAAATGGGTAAGGGAGAAAAGCACAAAGCAGGAATGGTACTTAGATCCCTGGGAGCAAAGTCTACTGCAAACGACACATTGCTGGGGGTGCTTTTAGTTCTCAAAAACATCCTTGTTCCAATGATCAGAGGAATTTCTGGGTAAGAGGGGTTGCTGCACCACAGAAGGCCCAGTTCAAAGGGACAGCAAGCCACACAGAATAATTCCGTGGCAATATGACCCCTTGAAATGCTCAGAGCAGAACAGACCTGCACCTTCAAAATCTCAACTACTAAAAAAGACAGGGTGGAAAAAAATGGGAAAGAAAAAAAAACTTGTTTATAATAAAGACTACATTCTGTAGCAATTTCCTAGATTCCTGGGGTTAGAAATCTAGATTGCCAATGGATAAGTGAGCCTTAAAATCACATCCCCGCTGACAAAAATTCATTTCTTATAACCGTCTCCATTTACCGGAATGTTGAATCTTTCCCATGGGGAAGGAACAAATGAAAATGTTATTTCTCTGCTCATGAACTCATACCTTTCTGTCTGCTTTTCACTGTTGGCAATTTCATTCTCTTCCAAATTTGACTAAAGCCCGTGACCTGGGGGAAATAATGTCTATATAATAATCTTCTGAAACTCTAATTCTGAGTCATGTTTTTTTGGATGTTGCCTCGCACTTTATGAAAATTGCACTGAGCTATGAAATGTAAGTGATGTGATGTCTCTGCCTTAACATAATCATTTTGTCTGGTGAACATGTTGCTAATAATAACAATAATAATAACAACAACAATAATAATAATGTCTCCTTTGAAAGCAACAAAAATAAAAGTAAAATTAGAAAAAACCAATTCATGCCTAAGTGTAAAGATGATGTTGTGACACCCTGTTCCATAGGTTTATTTTCACTGCCCCATGGAAACAACTATTCACAACTGATAGCAAATTAATGGTGTGGAGAGCCAAGCAGGAACATCATGGCACTGCGACTGAGCAGCTTAATAGCCCTAAAGCTCCCTTGGCTGTGTGCTTCAGGGGACCTTACTAAATCCTGGCACAAAGTGTCACATCAGCATTTTGCTCCCAGCGCCTTGGTCTGGCTGAGACCCCACATTTGCATATGGGGAGAAATCAGAAATACATTCATAAAACACCAAATGTCTGGGAAGCGTAATTATTGGCTGGGGTCTCTGGAGCAGCTTGCTGAGCAAACTCAGCAGTGGAGATGTTTGCAGTTGATCAACTCTTTCCCCAAAAGCAGAAATAACCACAGTCTCTCTTTATTGGATCCACAGCCACACACCGGCTGCATCCCTTCCCGGCTCTATGAATCTACACAAACAAATCTGTACATTACCAGATGTTTATTTTATTTTTTTATCCACACTGACCCATAAAATCTACAATACAGTAGATCAAATGGTAGAGACCATTAAAAACTTGCTCTAAACAAAATTGGTGCTGCCATATGTTTAGGCCTTCCTCCATGTGAAGCTCCACTTAGCTCCACAGGTGTAAATCTAGTGTAATCCCATCTAGATCAACAGTTATTCCACATCTGCAGAGATGCAGCATACACATGTTGGAATTTGGTCTCTGATGTTTCCGGGATGAATAAAATACATGTATTTTTTTATACATTCAACTGAGAATGTAAAATAAGTGAGAAATGTTTTATTGGTTGCAAAAGGCAAGCTTGGCAAAAACAACCTGAGACATTTTCAGTTGATACACTTGAACATGAGATTTGCAGTGAACTCAAGCACACAGCGATACATGTTTGCTGCCAGGCAAATATCCCATAAGTAAGATTTTTACAGTGCACCCTAAATCTAGAAATTGGTAGCTATAAAGTCCATTTTGAATCATGAAAACAGGGGGAACTGACAGCTCAGACCTCAGAAAGCAAACAAATATATCCCAGTGTCGTGTGTAATTTCATTTTGTCACTCTGATACCATCTGAGAAAAAAAGAAAAACAAAACCTCTTCTAGGTACATCCTGTGTCAACTTGGTTTGACTGAGATCCTAGATGAGGCAGAATTCTAAGTTCCCAATACCTTACAGATTTTACAAGCTGCCCCATTTATCTGTGCCTATCTTGTAATGAATTAAAGCATTTACTGTACCTCCACTCGAGCAGTAGCCTAAGGAGAGTGCACGCATGTGTATGAGTGTGTGTGTGTGTGTGTCCCTACAAGAATGAGGGACACAAAAAGCATGAAAACGTGGGTGTCTCTTGGGACATAAAAATTAGTACAAGGAGATGATGCAATAGTTATTGGAGGAGGACCCTCATCCCTGGTCCACTGCATGACAGCGCTGAGTTCACATGCAGACCCTGAACTGAACGAGGTCACCCAGCTCCTGCAGAGCTCCACAGAGCAATCAGTTCAATTCCTGCAAAGCAAAGCCGGCAGCAGTGAATCTCCTTCAAATAGAGGACACTGTACATCCTGCATATCGCTCAGGCAGAGGGTGACCACTGCACTGGGGCTCTCCAGGCAGAGGAATCCACTTCCCAACCTGATCCCACAGCCACGGAAGAGGAAAACCTCCCCATGGCTCAGCCAGACCTGGGCATAGCATGTCTGAGCCAAAGCCAGTGACACTAACGATGTTTTACTATTGACTTCGGCGGTTTTCATCTGGCCCAGCATGAACAACAGCTCTTTGGTTTTAGGCTAACCATCTTCTCCATTTGCCTTCCACACTAAAGAAATTTAGTGGTAATTTTTTCCCTAAAACACCTTTTGATTCTCGGGTAAAATCCGTTTGAGAAGTGCATGCTCTTAATTTGTTGTTGTTAATAGTAGTGCTGCAATATATGTTTTCAAAAAAACTACAACCTTTTTACATGACAATAGCAAAAGGTTCATTTCAGATAATCAAGAAAGAAATAATTCCCCTTAGATAAAGCAGTCAACAGCATCAGAAGCATGGCTACAATTACTTGTTGCACTGTACAATGAAATGCTTGTAGTATAATAACCACAAGATGATGAAACACATTTTGTCTCCATTTCACATGACTGACCCCAATTTTGCCAAGGACATCTGAACACATTTAACATACTGAAATCTTCTATTAGGATAATGAAAATACACATTATTGAATTCTGTATTTGCTTTACAGTGCCACAAATAGCAAATTCAATCTTTCTTACTTTTGGTGGAGACTACACCTGCATAATAGTGTGCATTCGTCAGAGGCTGAAATAAGCTACCAAATGAAAAAGAAGATGATGTTGACCCTACAATCCATTATGCAGCACTTATGTGATTTTACTTGCTGTATGAGTTTAGTAAAAATATTGCATATAACCTAGCAACCTATAAAAGATATACATCTTCCCTCCACAACCTACACTAAACCAAATAAACTATGATGTACTGAGCAGAGTTAACAATAGGTGCTGCAGTGCTCCCTTGTAAGGCAGCAACTGCCAGAGTTTATAGCCATGGAGTGAAATTCAGCTTTGCTTCGAGATACAAGTATCTTGCTTAAATATCACGGCGTCATCCACAAGCCTAGTGTGGAAACACACGCTCAGCCTTTTTGCTATCCTTTTTAAGATGGAAACTTCAGTCACGGAAAAGCCACCTCAAAGGCAGTTGCAGTTTTAACCTGTCAAGTGCTGATGACCCCCATCTTCGATTTGGTTCTGTATCTCTCTCTGCTTTGCATACAGCAATCTGCTCTAGTGTAGACCTTGGGAAACATTTTCATCTCTTTTCTTTTCCACAGATCTCAAATCACTGAAATTTAAGCCCCACGACTGATATGCCCAAGGCAACAGTGAGAATTGATTTATTTCAGAGAAAAAAACATTCCAGTCCTTCTGGCTCTGGTTGAACACAGTACAGACAAGGCCTTTAGACTACTGGATATGACAAATATTTCTTCCTCCTTTTTTAAGACAGTGGCTCAGTATTTTCTTTTCATTACTTTAAACTTTCCTGCAGCGCTAACACGTGCAGAGTCCCTAATGTTTCATTTGGTTTCTATTTCAGTGGCTGGGACTCAGATAACAGGAGAAATAAAACAGCCAGCAAACCAGCCAGCAATCACCCCACTCCTCTCCAGAAGCAATGCTTTAGGTGTAGTGACCTATTGAAAACCAAGAATCCAATCACAGATTACAGTTTTCATCTGTTAAACTCTGTCCAACATAATCCTCTGAGGCGTTTACACATTATGTATTCTACAGTCATTGCTCCAAACAATGTATTTGGTCTGGATGGCAATGAATTTTGGATCATTAACGTAAACTCCCTCCAACCACACCGTGTCCTGCATCTCCCACAACTTCATAATACCAAACAATGGCTCACATTGCTCTTTGAATATAAAGAATTTCATCTCAGGCAATTTTAAAGTCTGCTCTCAATACAGAGAATGATGTTGAGAATTACAGCATAAGTCAACAGGAAAGACATTCAGCACTCTGACTGCAACCCCAGCATCTTTCTGCCGTACCTTTGCTGAAAGATGAGAATGAACTAAAATCAGAATTCACAGTCCAAAGAGGAAATCCAAGTTTCCAAAATTCCAGAGAACCATTCTGGAAATTGCTAACCAGGGTCTGATAAAAATACTGCAACGTACCAGGATGAGGTGATATTAAAAGATGCTGCAGCCTCTGGATTCAAAGCACCTTCATACCAGCCAAACATCCCCTAGACCAGCTGAAGGTCAAACTAATTTGTGTATGTACCAACAATGCAAAAGGACCAATAAGGCACATGTATATACATCAGGCTAGTTTTGACACAAGCCATGTCTCTTCTCGTGACAGCTGGAAGCACAGCATACTATATAACATATACTAATAATTCAGTGTACTGCTATGACAAGATGTTCTAGATGCTGCTCTTCTTTAGAATAATCTTTTCTGCGTTTAGCTATAGAAGAAAGGACAAAAATGTACTACTCATGACTTACAGCCTCTCCTACAGGCAGTAATTTCACTGCTGTTTATCTATACTGCACAACTTTGACCCTGCACAACCACATGGCACTACACCAACAACACGGAGGCAGCGAAATACAATACAGGAACTTCCTCAGTCTCGTGTTTTATAGTTATCACAGAAATGTGTAATTGCAAACATATAAATACGAAGCATTGAAGACCTTGGAAGGCAAATTGCTTTCATTTGGGCTTATGTGTGTTTTGAATCTCACTATCTGATCTCTTATGCAACTGTTCAGGTTTATTTTTTAAAGAAAAACTGGAATTGCATGTAACAGTTTGGAAGATCTATGAAAACTTACAGACTCTGGTCTTCTAGCTTTCATCAGAGTGCCAAGTTTACCTCCATCTACTTCATCTGAAGGAAGCTGAGTTACAACAGTGATACATTCAGAGAAGATTCTCTCGAGGCAAAAATCTGTTCCATAAAACACAGAACCTGATTTGTGATTGAAATGCTGCCTGGATTTCTGAAACCATTCAAGTTAAATGGATTGATTAAAGACTACTACAGAAATTCAAGTTAGAACGGTTCAGTAGCAGTCACTGTGAGTGACAAGGATGTATTCTCCATGCCATTACACTATTTTTACTCCACTGCAGTTCTATCCATTGCAGTGTTTACTAATTCCAGTTCAAGGGAGGTGATCAAAATTAGAGTCAACTGAATCTCACATAAAGAAGTTCTCAGATTTCTCCACTCCATTAACATCAATTTCTGCACTCCACTAACATCAGTTTTATTCTGGTGTAACTGCATTGATTTCAAAGGAGTTACACCACCTTGATGTTGGTGTTAAAGAAACAGAAATCAGACCCTATTTCTTTAATAATTTTCTTCCCTGAGACAATTCCTGCAAAAATGACAGAAACACAAATATACCTGTAAAACATAACAGCTGAACCATCTAGCACATCAGAATTGTACTGAGGTCCTCCCCAAAGTCTACTGAAGTCAGTGACTTTTACATCAGACCCCTTACTCCCTTCTTTAGCCAAAATCAATATATCCAGCATCAAGGATGCTGCAAGTTGCCAAGAGCAGCATTGCCCTGCAGTGCTAAACGGACTGACCACTGAACTCTAGTTACTGAAAGTAACTGGACTGAGAAAGACACATCAGCTATTTCCACTCTTGTCCATTTTACACTAAGCTAGTAGTGCCCACATAAATTGGATTCAAAGATGAGGAATTCCATGGTACAACAACCTATGACAATATGAAAAACTTTATGTAGGTGTGCACATGAACACACATTTGTGCGGACACATAAATATCACTGCATGTATCACAGAAGATGATGTGGTCTATTAACTTTAAGTCACTGAGAATTATATGTTCTGAGATCAAACAAAGAATGTGCCTTGACTTAACAAGCTCTAAATCAGGCCTAAAATAAAAAGATCAGTAGGACCGAAGTACAGTAACCTCTTAAATATTTCAAACAGTAGAGTTTAGCAGAATGAAAATGTGCCACAGTAGTGCTATTCCTAAAGCACTCACACAGCAGCCCATATGAACACGTCTGTGAATGAAGAGTTGACATTCTCTGCATTTACTCTGAAGCAATTGCTTACATAAAAAAATTTGTCTGTGGCATAAATAAACCAGCAGGATAAATTCCCCAAAGTGTCAGCTTTTGTATTAGTGATGTCTCATATTTTAAATCAAAATCAAGTACAATTAATCTTCTTGTATAACTATAACAAGTGGAAAGATATCACTGGCAGATGTGTTAGTGGTTATCAAAACCAATCAGGTGTAGTTTCCACATTCAACAAAAATGGGGTGATAATAGAGGGAAGAATAATGGAATACTTATCAAGAGACACAAAAGCAGCTCTCTATTTTTAATGGAACCATATAAGAAAAGATAAATATAACTACACTGCTAAGTGTACAGTGCTGATGTTGCTGAACCAAAATACACAGGGATTGAAACGCTTGACAAAGCCAAACCAAACCAAACCTTGAAATGGGTTTGATTGTTTACTTTCAGCTCTCGTTCCACCAAACCTTGAAAAAACTTAAGTTGTTTAACAAAGTACTCTGATTATATCCATTCCCACCGTTCTACATACTGAGCAGAGCACTGGCCCTTCAGTCTTAAGTAGGGAGCACAGGGATTCTATAATGAAAATAAATGAATATCGCTATCACCAAGACACAGTTCTCACACACTGCCACAGAACAAAACCAGTGCATGGTTTCTGAGGTCAAATAATGTTTTTAAGAGAGCCTGACCACGCAAAGCTTTACTTAGGTCTCTAATGCAATGTTCCCCGCACAGTACCACTGAAAGGAACAAACTTGGTTGCAATGTCACGCAGGACTGATTTCTTATCCATGTGCTTTCTGTTCTTGTGGCTATATTTTAAGCAAATTCTCATACATACATGACCCTCCAGAAGAATGAAAGGTTGAGTAGGGGCTGGGAATATCATTATGTGGCTGAACAATAGCCCAAAGCCATGGTCCGTAACTGGTTAGGAAAAGAAACAGGCATGACCACATACAACTGCAATAATGATGCTCATTTGGAGAAAAATGTTCAGGTGATCGTGATTAAATAACTGCCAATTCGCTCCAGTCTGTTCAACATGAAATGAAATGTCTTTCTGTCAGATGGGTTGACCAACTTAAATTCACAACTACACAGGAATACAAACCAGTTTAAGTAACACAGATTAACAAAGTATGCATAAAAGTTACCAGGTAATACTCAAAAGTGATTTTTTTCTACTGGAAAAGGAAAAAAGTTTTAAATTAAAATAAATGCTTAATTCACATGGAAATGTAAAATCCATGGGATTCAGCAGTATTGTATCAGGAATGCTAAAGTTGTGTTTCAGTATTGATTAATGCCAGCAAGCCTTGAATTTGCATTTAATTTACAATCACTTCCTTCAACAAATGTCTTCATTTAGTATTATTATGAGTTTGGCATGACAAGATTATTACAAATCACTATCAGGAAGAATCAGTAAGAACCCACTATTTATTTGGAAATACTGCAGCAGACATGATTGGGTGAGAAGGTATAAACATGGTTTATGTGGAGAGTGCTGTACATTACTCAAGTGCACCAGTGTCACATGCAGATCAGGAAAATTATTAGTTCTGTTCAGACACTGCTCACAATATGCTGCATCCAAACACATGGAAGACACAGTCCCTCCTCTCAAGGAGATTGCAGTCTAAATTGATTCTCTTGTACCTGAGCAAGTGACAAAGCCAGGCAAGCAGTGGATGGCACTAAAGGGGGGTCAGGTAGGAGCAGAGGAGCATGCCAGCTTTGCAAACAGCTTCATAAACCAGGCTACCAAGAAGGGATTAAAAGCTCTGGTTTGCACGCAGTGATGGATTAAAATCAGACACCAAAGAAGTTACCATCCCCTACATCATCTACTCTGTTCCCATGATGGTAGTTGTCATCCCACCACAGCAGAGACAACTGAATGGCTCATGAAGCAGCTTCTGGAGTGCTCAAGTTTTCAACTTGGAGTATTCAGTCTCCAATTTGCGTTTAACTTACTATACTTTAGAAGCCATTCATTCATCTGCCTTGCAGAGGAGGTAATCTCCATCACAAGGGCAGAACAGACAGCTTGAGGGCCATAACCTCTTCAGCTGTTTTTCGCCTTTAATTTGACACAGCTTGCAAGTCAGGGACCTCAGACAGGACCCAAGTCATATGTCTGGATTTCAACAAAGCACTTAGGACTGATGAAATCTGTGGAATAACCAGTGATTAAAGTCAAGCAGGTGCCCAAACGCTTAGCCGGATTGAGATCATTTAACCTAGACCAAGATGTTGGACTTATTTTTACAGCTCAGTTGACAAAATTCATCCATCAGATGAACACAGTGCTCTCTGTACCAGCCTGGATATTTTACATTTACTTGAGTAATTCCAGATTCTCATGTAAGTGTTATTTTGAATGAAAAGCTTTAACGACAAATATTGCAAAGATCAGATATTTCCACTGAAGAGGCCAGCACTGTAAATGCAACATAAATCAGAACAGAACACAGAACTCTTCCAGTCTGCATCATCCACACTAATGTGCAAACTGCAGATCATGGCAGACACTGAAACATTTTCTCATTTTGAAATAAGTACGTGGAAGTACCACATGCTGTGAAATATTACCTTAAGGGAGTTGTTTTGATAAAAACAAATGGCCAATCCTAAAGATTAATGCTTAATATGATGCATTCAGGTTATTAATCCCACCTTCTTCTTTCCACTGGCCCCAGTAGAAAATGTTTTCTGGAAAACTGCATGGAGCCAGATGGTTAACTATTGGAAATCTATACTAAAAAGATTAATGTTACCCCATGACAGGGATCAGTCATTTGTAGAGATTTCCTAATACAAACGGTGACATTTGTTTATTCAGACTGGCTGGATGAGCCGTACTCTGAGGAGAGCCTAATTAGTTCTCAAAGATTTTTCAAAACATTGGGGCCCAGCTGCTGTGCTTCAGTTCAACATCAGAAAGAAAATCACATGCACAAACAGATACGCAAGCAACACAGACAAGCTGACTTTGGGGTGTTAATTCTAACCCAGCATGTGGAAAGATGCCAGCACCCGGGCTGAGTTAAGTACTTCCAAGTGGCCACTGGAGACTCCAGTGCCAGTCGCAGGGATGAAATGCTGAAATCCTGGGTGCCTCAGCTCTTTAGACAGAAGAGGTATGTATAGCCATTGTCTGAACACCTACCCACACCCACCCATCTCTATGCCAGCCCACGCTAATGCACAGTAACACATTCCAACCATCCTCCTTATCATGCTTTTCCGTGTAAACTAAACATGCTGCAAGGAAGATGAGTATGAAAGAAACAAATAGGTTTAATACAAAAGTTTCAAAGTGCGAATGGTACTTAGTATATTTCACAGTAGCCCTTTCTCCAGACAGATAAAAGAACCAATATGTCCAAGGCTACTGTAATTTCCAAACCACTTAGATTAACCCCCCCGTATTCAGGAAAGCAGTGAAGCACATGCTTTAAAGTGAAGCACGCACTTAAATCCCATTGACTTCAGTTACGCATGTGTGCTTACACGCTCTCCTGAATAAAATGGATGTAAGCATGTGTTTAAACTTGAACCTATGCTTTGTTGAGATGAGACTGTGAAGAGAGGAGAGTGAAATTTAAACTGATGTGAGAAACACTGCTTTTATCACTTAGCAACAAGGCCTTTCCATCAGCAGAGAACATATCTCGGTGTTTTGGGAGGAAAAAAGTCTACATACAAGTGCTTCTCTTTTCCATCAAAAGGACATAGGAAGAGAAAAAAAAAACAAAAGAAATCCATTAAAATTAATTTTTTTTTATACAAACCATACAAACACTCAATTCCTCAATATGAAAACACTGACAATCTTGAGACCAAGACCAGGACAGATGTTAACTTTATAAACAGTGGATTTCTTTCAAAAATTAGCACCTGACAAATAGAAATTGTTCAAAAACTGTCTCTCAAGAAGAATTACAATTATTTGGATCACTTTTTGGTGTAAAGAAAGGTCAACTACAATGGCCTAGGCTAACGTAAGAGCACAGAAAACATCAGGTTTGCTGTCTTTAAACTTCCGGAGCAAGACAAGGAAAAAATAAACCACCATAAACACCAACAAAGAGGTACTTTCTTATTAAGTCACACAAAAGTATGATTTGTGAAGCCAACAGAACTAGACTGGTCAACACTTAACTTGAAACTCTGGTACTAGATGGAGTTTCTTTTTAATCCTACGCCTTTTCACATCCAAACCCACACTGACTAAAGGCTATGAGACAGCAATGGTGAACCAGCTTCTGATCGTTCACATCAGTTATTTACACATAATATCTTTTCCATGACATCTTTTACTCTCCAGTGGTTTACTTTTCTCATCTCAAACTTCAAAGTTAACTTCAGTTAACTGACATAGAAATCATTCTGATACTATATAGAAATTTTAACCAGTACGCTTTGTGCATCATCCCCAAATCACCTCCCCTTTGACCCTGTATCAACTATTGCTATGTGTGTGATTCATGATGCAGGGAAATATTTTCTTCCAATATATATGCAAACGCTTCATGAAACAAAGTGTGATTAACTAAAGTTAAATCGAGTCACCTTAATTTGGAGAAGTATCAGCTTTAAAAATAGGTATTTATTAAGAAACTGAATTTCTAAGTAGTATCTCTCTTGGTGGTATAAATATCTGACATAGAATTAATCAAGCGAGCATCTTGGAGAAAATATTAAAGCAGCATACAATTTGATACCACTGCAAAAAAGCAATCAAAGCTGAGCATGGCAATAAATTAATATAGAAAGTTATATATTCAAACCAGACTAAAAGTAATTTTGTAAGTCAGCAGTAAAAAGTTAAATAAACACTAATTTAATCTATTTTAGATGCAGCAGTCAATAGATGAAACACTTTACTGCTCTCTAGTTACTTACATGAACACAGTCAGCTGGCATAAAAATTGAAAAAAGAATACAGGGAAAAACACATCCCTGTTCAGACCATAACCACTGTGGAAAGCATGAGCACAAAAACACAGGGAGAAACAGACTCCTGGGTCAGGGAAACTGTTTTCCAAGTGAAAACGGCAAAAGGGAGTTTTGATGCAATGACCTCCAGATAATGGTTGTGACCTATTTTTACCGTGCTGCTTTCTATGCACTTTTAGGCAGCGCAATCATCCTTTTATAGGGAACAAGTATTTCACATTCCTCTGGGGTACGCATTGAAAGGAAATGATTAGTCCCTCCAAAGAGGTATCCTACATCAGAAGCAACAAATTTCCTCGCAATATGGAATAAGGAAGAGAAAGACAGAAGCAGCAGAACAGGGTGTCAGTGGATTACCACTTCTCAAAAGCCCTGGGTTTCGACTATTCACATACATATTCATCATCACCATCAGGTGGAGGACTCCAATCATGAAGGTCCCTAGAGAGGACCCAGAGTTTTAGGAAAGACAACTATCAGTAGCAAGCGAATAATGTGACTAATTTAATATCTCAAGATATATATGCAAGTGAGCATATGACAGCATAAGTATCATAGCTATCTCACATGTTGTCCAAAACTCTCGCTTGTTAAATTATAGCAAACTTCCCTTCAGGTGAACATCCTAGATGATCTTTTCAAGAAATAATAAAGAGGACTTACTCATTATCACTCCATGCATTTGTACTGTAGACAGGCAAGGAAAAGGACTTCATGACCAAGCTGAGAAATGCGTGAAGAGCAAATTCATAGCAGGTATATTCAAATCAGACAATGATAGCAAAACAGATGGGAGAAGAAAGAAATACTGGGAAAGCAACTGTGAAAAATAAAGTAAGAAGCAATGACTAATGACAATACAACTAATAAAATTAATAAACTTAAGGTTTGACTTGGAAAGGTACTCAAAAAAGTGCCTATTGTGTAAGACATCTCTCGGAGCTTCCTATGCCTAAAGTCAGGTACAAACTTGATCAAATTGTTAGCACTCAACAACAGCATTCTTCACATCCTGCCTTTAAATGAATGAATGTAGACAATGGAATCCTGATAGTTTTCTAGTTAAATACAACAGAACTTCTACTGATTCAATGAGAACCAAGTCCTATTAATGAAGTACACCGTAAGAAAGAATATGGTGATCAGAGGGACGCCATGTGGCCTGTTGATATGAATTCATAATGATGTTGTCCTTATATTTACTGTTTCTATACCACATGCAACTCAAGTAATATGTGCTTAGTGAACCAAACCCATGCAAATAACCTGCAAACTACTGGGAAACACTGGGCAAATAAATGATGCTGGTGATGAATGAGAAAGACTATTAAGAAACAGAGAGGGAACCACAAGGAAGGGTGTTTCTTTTCCTTCTTTGGGGTCAAGGAGTGCTTCTACCACAGAGGAAAATACAATATCATCAGGTGTTGTTGCATTAATACATCCTAAAGCTTTCAAGGAAGACGCTCTGCTCTTGTGATAATTTGCAGGACTTTTTGTTTTTTTTAAACAACATTAAATTTGCATTAGCTTGGATGGGGGGAAAAGGATGTCATACAAAGGGAGAGAGGGCTGAATTAATATTCATAAGCAACATACTGGAATAATGCTGAAGGGATGATTTGCAGGAGCTTGGAAAGAGAGAGACAGCCATTAGTTATACAGACCTCCTGCGTAACACACTGCTCTCAAGCAAGAACTGCAACATCTCTTCCCCATCCACACTAAATAACACCCTGCACTGAACAGCTTTTGGATTCCCCACTTCAGGGCACTCCGGGGAGGAAACTGTTTTGGCTGAAGTTCGGCAGGAGCAGGTGGCATTCACCAGCTGCAAGTAATTTTGCTCTTGTTGGCACCACAGCAGTTCTTGGACTTCTCACAGTTTGTGTTCAGTGGGGAAGGGGGAATGGGGAGGGAGGGAACAAGTCTTCAGTGGTGTTTAACAGCATCCCAGGCTTCACGGCTGCCTTTTCCAAGCTGGCAACTCTAAGCACACAGTAGAAGACATAGTGCTTTCAGAAGGTGCCTGCGTGGATTTACCAGCATGGGTTTCAAGTTTGCTTGTGCTTCCGTTCTCTGCTGCGAAAGCACATCGCCTCTGACACAGCTGCCACTTCGAGGTGGGAACAGTCCTGCAAGCCAGATGTTAATATTGTGGGGGAGGCAGGAAGGGAGAAGAGCATGGCTGATCAGCAGGTGTAAGGGATCTCTCTGCACACAGACTAGCTAGCATCAGAGCCTTTCACAGTGCCCAAAACACATTTCTTTTCCTAGCATCTGCGCTGCCAGCTCTCCAATCTCTGTGTGTGCACTTGTGTACAGATAAAGGAGCTGTACCTGGAACATTTCTGGGGCTAGTATTGTGCAAAAGCACCATAGTACAAATGTTTGCATTATTACAATTAACATATCTCATCAAAGAAAAGAAAGCAGTATCTGGTTACCATAAGTGTGGCGATACCATTCAACTGTTTGCCTGAACTTAAAAGTTGTCTCCATCTTCAGATGCCCTCAGAGAAATCAAAAGTTAAGTGCGGGAGCAGAAGAGGCAGCAGTTCTCTTCCATTCACCATTTCTCATCACAGCAGAGGGAGCCTGAAACTGCACAAGTATCTCTTCTAGGAGAATTTTTGAAGTGTTTTAAAAACCTTAAATCTCTCGCTACCTTTTCCTTCAGCTGTGCACCACGTAAACCCTTCCATCTGGTGTCAGAGGTCATTCCTTCAAACCACAACATATTCCTCTTGCATTCACTGACATACCCAACAGTCCAGACCTTGGTTTGAAAGGTTTCCTTCCTTTCCAAATGGCACAATTCTCGTCATGTGCTACAGTAATGCCATTCCAAACGTGAACTTCACTCTCTGAATCAGCCTGGCGCGCACACACACACAGTTGCGTAGGGTAGAACAGACCCTTTCACCTCCAAGCTCATCTTTCATCACCAGCCCTGACAGACACATCCTCCTTGGCAAAGATTAACACTCTGCTAATGATGTTATCTCATGATCCTCTATTAAAGCTGCTGTCTATTCTGCCATGTAATAATAATCTCTTTTCATCTGCTAAGGCAGAGCAATTAATCAATGCTATTTAATATTAAGAAGTTCTATTATAGTAATAGCTAGAAATCTATTTATCCACAAATGAACAGGTAAGTACTGTCTCTGTGCTGAAGAGCAATGCTATGTAGGTCATTGCTTAAAATAAGCAGCTAAAACATTCATAATAAACACTCATGTAAATTATTCTGTATTTATTCACAAGTGATTTCCATAGATTTCTCCTAGAAATGTTTTCACACTGAAGCTACACAATGTGGCCAGCTCCTCTGTCATTACACGCCAGCCTTGAGTTTGTAGCAAAAGCATCCTTAGTAATGCAAAGAGATCTGTTGGAAAACACTCTAGGAGGGGTGAACAGTAGGCATCTCGCAGCAAAGTCAGACTGCAAGCTCCTCTGTGGCGAAAGCCGCACTAATCTGACCACATGAGTCAAAGAACTACACACCATGATGCAAGATGGCTTGAAACAATAGTGTCTGCTAGAGCAAACGGTGGATGTGGCATCCACATCTCTCTGTGGGAGGGAGAGTTCAGAACATCAAGTGAGATGAGATTTCAGGAGGTGAATAAGCTACTCCAGCTGAATGCACATTAACCCTCAGGTGCAGCAAAGAAGAAAACATTTGCCCTGTTGGGTTTTTTTCCTCTTAAAGCAGATTTACCATTGCCAAAGGAAAAAACATCAAAAAACCTCCACTTCCTAATGGTCTGAGAACAGTAATAACCTAATAATGTTTTACTTATGGACAAAGTACCCTCAAGTATTTATAACAAACCATTACAGCGTGCATTGCAACTTTACAAGCCTTCATCTAATTACTTCCACTGAAACAAACACACAAATCTTGCAGCTCCACGCTGACACACACACAGGCTCGCCGAGCACCAAGCCTTCAGCAACCTTCCCCTGATGGACACGTTTTTTTTCAGGAAATGACACAGTGACATAGGTAAAAGGTGATTTAGATAGACTGCTGTGTCACAAATTGTCAGGATCTGATTTAAAGACCTTGCCTTTGTCAAGAAAGACAGTTGGGTGTCTGCTTTAAAGAAGTACTGGGAATATTTTCATCAAAGGTTTGAATTGAAAAACAGTGGGAGGTAAATATCTGAGATGTTGCCAAGAAAGACCGCTATATCCGTGCAATTACCATTAACAGGGGACAGCAGTGGTTCAATGAAGTAATTCAATCTGGTGTCCTACATTTTATCAGGCAGCAATTTTGAGTTCTGACATAAAAGGCTGAGAAAGAGGATTGGACTCTTTTCTGTGAAATTCAGCCTTAATTCTTGCAATCAGGAGATGTGTTCTCTGCTTCGGGTACAATCCTACTGTCCCTCCAAGTAACTCAAAAGAAGAATATACTAATATTCATCATAACACTGATCATTCACATTGACAAATCATACTTCGGGCAAGATTTGGAACCGAGTGCCTGTAATATTAAGGGAGAGTTTTACCTATTTAACTACATGAGTATTTCCTCACTTGTATCTTCTATTGTTTAAATGATTAAATAATATAATGCAGCATACATTAGTAAATGTGTTCTTCCAAAATACGAAAAAGTGAGGGAGACGCAGTATTTCTTCAGAAAATGGCAAAATGAAAAGTTTTGGAAGCTTACATCAAAATAATACCAATCACATGGCTTCTCCTCATTAATCCAGCCCTACTGCACAGTCCTATTTCCTTAGAGGCTTTTGCACTACCTTTCTCCAGAGTAATCCTATCAGTTAGTCAAATGACAATACTGGTGATTTCCAAGGTCACCAAGTTTGCATGGCAGCTTTGCATTTCATCTCAGCAAGGCAGACCCAGGTGGCACACAGCTCCTGTGCAGGATGACTTTCACACCATCCCAGCCCAGCTCTCCGCATTTTGGTGTCTCCAGCACAGCACCGACCCAAACAATCACCACAACGCCCTTTTTTCAGGGAACTCACTAGATTTTACCCAGTTAAGTCCTTTCTACTGTAATGCTTTTTGCCATAATCCCTTCTCTTTGCATAACAGTGTGCTATTCTACAAAACCTCCAATTCTGTAATGCAGAAATCTTGCAAGGTTCTTATTAAAAACGCAATTAGGAGAAAATAATAGAAATGGTAGTTTTATATTTTTCTGAGTAAAATGCCACCACAATTACATCAGTAGATAATTTGCATCAGAAACCCTCCAGTGTTTCTCTTCCCACCTGGATTACTAAAGAATTCCAAGTCCAAAACTTCAGTAACAAGAGCAAACTGGCTCTTGTTTTGTGCAGAACATGGTCAACCACATTTAAACATGATACAAAACCAGGACTATCAATGAAACACTCTACCTGGGGATTTCATATCTCTCCTGTTTTCCTGAAATGACATAGACTCTCCTCTAGACACCCAACTCTATCTTTCCTGCAAAATACTAAACATACAATAAATAAATTCAATGCTATTGAGCATTCTCTTTTAATGATACGAAACTGAGACCCTTGGAAGATGAAGGCTTTGTATATGACAGCTTAACTGCTTGCAATCAAACTAATTGGCAGTACGATGACCTGAAATGAGTTTAAAAGCACCATAATGCGTGTTTAGCAATCAGTGAAGCAATTCTTTATTATTCAGGTTCACATTTGCAATTTGTGTCACATTATGGGAAAAAGAAAGAGAGGGGGAACACAGAAAAAAATAATTCTTTTGCTTTGCAAGAGCTGATGAGCAAAACATGAGCTACATTTAACATGGGGCATTAGAGATCAAATTTAGACTGACAGTAAATCTTAAGCCTTTCTGCTACTTATCTACATATCTTATCATTTCCAGAGGAGGAAATTATACAATTAAAAATTTGCTTATAAATGTTCGTGTCTTGATTTTATAAATTGATTTTTGTTGGAAAAAAATAATTAAGGAAGTTCACCTGAAATAACATCAAAAATATGTACTGAGTACGCTTCAAGGTTTTTAAACTGTAAATGAAGGTATCTTCCAACCACTCACAACACACCACTCTTCTGCCGATGAGAAACTTAGAGACGATTCTGGCAAATACACCCCTTCAAATACATAACATTTCTTTATTCTTTACTTTCTTTTTTTCCTCCCTGTTCTTCTTTCCTTAACCCATCTCTGTTCATCACTTTTGTTAGCCTTGAGAAAAAGATGGCTCCAACAACGCAAGTGGAGAAGTGGACACGAAAGCAGAAGGAAAAGGATTCACAAGCTCAAAGCATTCAGTGAAGAAACACAAAAGCACTAAATGTAACAGAAAAAGAACAAGAAAAAAAACACAGGAACCACACAAAAGGGCAAACCCGAGCCATCACACAGACAGCACCCAACTGCTCCATTCTAGTAACTGAATCAGGAGTGGGCTTGGGCAAGGAGCAGTGTGAAGGCGTTCCAAGAGAGCCAAGAAGCACACTCTAGCTCAGCACTGCTAAATCATAACTGATAACTCCTTGGGGACATCATCTCCTGAGCCACCAGACGTCTTTGGGGTCTGCCCTAAAGAAATCAATCATTGCACTGTTCTGACAGAGGTGGAAAATCTGTGTTTCAGCAATGAGGGGACAAACTTGAAAGACCTGTAATTCTGAAATCTGACCTCAGTTCTGCTTAGTTGGATATGAAACTGCTGCTACGCCTTGCTTTTTGGTTAAGATTTGGACAATATAGTTTCACTCACTATATTGTCCAAATCTTAACCAAAATAAGAGCTGTAAGGATTAATATTTTCAACTCACTGTCTTTTATTCAAAAAGCACAAGCACACTATCGCAGGGTTCTACAATGTATGAGGAAATACTATTCAGAAGGGCTGAAAAATAGCTCAGACCTTCAACATTACTGCTCAAAATTATCTGAGTAGAGACCTGTCTTGACCAAATTCCACCCCAGGTAAATTATTCTGCTTGCCTAAGCATTCCTCAAATACTTAGTTAATAGTATTTTTATTTAACCTCTAGAAAAATACACAGTTTTGCTCTCCAAAACCAGTTGATTTGCTGCAACTATTCTCATCATGACTAGCAGGATGCTGCAAATAAAATCCACCTGCTTTTGCCACTCCTGCTTTGCTGGTCATATTGTCAGCAAACTCTTTTAATGAGTCTCGGTTGTCCCTAGGAACAGCACTACAGTTTATAAACACTAGAATTAATAGACCTGGGGTAGATGTTATTACACATAATGTATTTACTTGGCAATGATGATGTCTCCCTTACAGCAGCTGTTACAATGCACTGGATTTCCAATGGCTGCTGGAAAACAAAAAGAGAACACCTAAAACACTTCAGATAAAGGAACACCATGTCTCACTGTTCCACTGACATCTGTAAATACTAATATGTGATGACCACCTATAGCAAGATTTCTACTGGGGATCTTGTCCACTGCTCTTGAATAGGAATTTACTATCTGAAGATTTCTCTGCTGTCAGCTTTACTTCTGCAAAGAATTGGCACAAGGAGATTTTTAAGTGGAGCTAAACTGGATTTCAGTAGACCCTTTGCAATATTAGTTGGTAAACTAATTACAGTGGGAAAATTGGAGATCATTCGTTACCCTACTAAGCAAATTAGGATTTGTTAACAATGATTTACAGTGCCAAACACAGGATAACAAGGATTGTCTTTTCAACTGTATTCACAGGGGACGTGACAGTTAATAAAGTGTAGTGCCATCCCAACAGGCACTGCTGTAGTGCTTTTGTAGACTTCACAGTATTTCAGATAGGTACACACTTTTACATGAGCAAAATACATTGAAATGTTTGACTTCTAAAGTGAAGCACTAAAAATAACTAAGCAATTTAACAAAACAATATCTACCAACATCACCATGAACATGATGTGTGGTAAAGTAGTGCATCCCTTCTGTAGCATTAGCTGGTGGAATTTCTTATTTCATATGACACTCCCCAGACTTACTTCAATTGATACTCTTAATCTGTTTGTTTCTCTCCTGTGGAAATTAATGGGTCTCACTGTGATCTCCTAGAGCAGAGCTTCCTAACACAGTCCCACCTGAAGAAAGCTAATAACATCACAAGTGTGACTACCTCAAAACCCAAAATATGGGCTACTTGAGATTACTGCCACTGCATAAAGACCAGGCAATGAAGGAAAATCTACTGTGTTTATGGGCTGTACCTAAGAATATGCTGGGAGAATGTGCTTGGATAACTAATTCCACAGTTCGTCTGTAAGGTAACGTCTTTGGGTGAAACCAGTCCAATTGCATAGTGACATGGCTACACCCATCTAGGTCAAATACTGCTTTTCCATCATCTTTATACTAATACCGCTGGCATTCCACTTACTCTCCTTGGGATGAGTTTTCAGAGCTCTGAGAAACGTAACACAACATTGCACAACACAGCATCCCAGTGGCATGCTGTAACTGCGCAAACATCTGCTGAACTGAACCCACTCAGGGCCAAATTGGATAGCACAACTGATTAGCTAGAGCCTTCGGGAATATGCTCACAATTTATGTTTGTCTGAGTCATCAGCCCACGTGCAAATCGCATTTTTCATTTTTCTTCCCCCCCCCCACCCCCGCCTTTCTTTTTTTTTTTTTTAAGGTGGAGCAAGGGCATTGTTTGGAAAAGAAGTGTCACGGGAGTTTCCTTCTCCCTCCTAACTCCCCATTGCAGTTCTCGTCACCAACTTCATATCAAATTCTATCCAGCTCTTTAAAACCCACAAACTCTATGATTGCCAAGAAATTTCTTAGGGTGCATCAATTTTAACAGCCTGTCTAGATCTTTTTTTCATATGCAGCAGTGACAGACTGGACTGATCCCACAGAAAACAATGAAGTCAGGCCAGTGCAAAAGGCTTACAGGCAAATGAGAATGATTTTTAACTCTGTCTCTTCTTTTCTGACTACTGATTTAATAATAAGTAAAAAGGATGGGAAAGAGTCGACTCTGACAAGGAGTGCCAAGGCAGGTGAAACAGATTCCACCAACGAGGAAAATGGCTTTTCAACAGAATCTACTGAACATACTAGCACTTGTGAATGAAGCAGACAAGCTGCTCCTAACTGAAAAGAACTTATATAGGTTCTTCATACTTCTCAAAAGGTTTGCCTGATCAACACTCCTCAGTGGTTCCTCGTCCCTGTCCCACTTTGCTGAAGTTAACTCATTAGAAAGTCTGTTTAATCAATGGCAGTTCTGATCATCCCAGTTAGGCATGAGTTGAGCTGAATCACTTGATGGATTCCCAAATCAGTCTACTGACCCACAGCAACGGTGGGCTGGCAGAGCAGGCAGTGCAGATGCCCTTCCCAGATGCCCTTCCCTTTACCTACAGCTTTTCAAGACGTGCTAACACAGAAGCAACAAGAATATAAAAATCCAGTAATCAACTTTGCCATTCAGAAATTTACCCAGTTATAGCATAAACCCAGGTCCAATTTCAGCCTTCACCTCTACTGGAAGTGTATAGTGAATTACTATGACGGAACTATCATACTGGCATTAGAAAAATGATATTTTATTACTGGGAAGTGTCAGATTAAAGAATGTTTCCTTGAAAACTGAGTGACCTTAGCCAGCTCTCTATAGAATACAAGGACCCCAAAGTATTGTTGCTTTGCTGTAGCATGCACTGCACCCACCCATGTTGCAGACACATGACCCTCCACCTATCAAAGCTAGTGCTGGCCGTAAGCATTGTTCTTAACGGAGATCCCAAATCCAACAGGTATTATTTCCATTGCATACATGCTAGGCCTAAACACACACAGATTCCATTAATACTTAGATTTAAACAGCAAATTTAAACTACTTAACCCATTCCTCAGTGTCCACTCATTTCTGAAAGAAATCTGCTTCCATCTGCGTTTCTACTTTTGGGAGTAGAAGTGCTTGGACAGTGAATCTACTTTTAGTCCATTTTAACTTACCTGTTTGCCTCGGTTTCCTTTGGTGCGCTACAGCATGCAAGATTTTGTAGTCCAAAGTACAACATGGACTGATCAATAATTTCCACAGGCAAAAGTTTTATTATCTACTAAACTAAAAACTACTGTTGTTTTATTTGAGATCAATGACCCCTGTTTTGATGTTTTGCGTTAACACTAAACACAAAAATTCAACAGTCTTTTCTAGTTAAAAGCTCTGGAAAAAAGAAAAGAAGTCAATTCAAGTGCATATTCTTCTGCACTTTGACAATATCAGAAACACATGCTAATTGGACCATTCTGGAGCATTTTCCCATTGTCTGGTACCGCAAAATACATCTGGGTTTTATTTGCCCCATGTAAGCTAATAAGGGTATGGAGTTTCTTCAAACAATAAGCAAGATAATCCTAAACACAATTTTCAAAAGTGAAAAGAAAAAAAACCACACAACAATTCATCCTGTGTAAGTGTAAAAATGACTTTTAAGATAGAAATTGAAGGACATTTTCTATCTATTCTGCTATTAGTGAAGAAAGAAAAAGTAAAGTTAAAGAAATCTTATTACTCTGACTATTCAAAAAAACCAGTGCAGTTAAATATATCACATCAATGGCACCTAACAAGGGCTGTGTGCCCCACTTCCGCACATCTAAATTAGGGTGATTTAAAGTGCCAGTACATTGGCACTAGAAGATGTTGAGCTTCTTCTTGTTACTAAATCCCTAACTTGGGAGAACTGGAAACTTTCAAGCTTTTCACTGGAGCATAGGAGATGTTGACACCTTCCAGATTCTCTCTTTACTGGACCAACCCACAGACAGTATGGTGCAAGGGAAGAGCAGATGGCTTTTCTTCTGTTACCTCTGCTTCCTAAAGATGAAGCTGAACATTGTTCTTAAACCATGCATATTCAGTTCCGCTATAAGGAGAACAAGGCGTATTTATATATGCTTAAGCTTTCCATTCCATATTATATTTGTCCCATTCCAAGGCGTGTCTATGTTCATATGATTTGAATTTTAAGTGCCAACACAGAAAAGCAATTTGCTCTGAACTACGGAAAGACATTCAAGTTTTAGTCTTAATGCAAAATAAACACTGAGCCATTTGATGTTATTTTTCCTTTCATCCTGTCTTAAAAACACCTATGACACAAACCAGGGGAAGTGCTGAAAAAAGGAAACCATTTTTTTTTTCTGTTTCACAACTTACCTGACACTGATTTAGACTTTAGTATAATTAGAAAAGCTACAACAAGACTTCTTTCAAGTGTCAGTGCTCTTTTCAGACCTTACCACGGGCAGAAGTATAAACATTCAGTCTGAGCAATGCAAATCCAGCAGGACATGGCATTTCTCCAGGTATTAAGCAATTTTTGTGCTTGCATTTTACACTTCAATGGGAGGTCACACATACACAGTTTAATCCCATAACTTTCTTATAGGATCACAAACCTCTATGAAAAAAGCCTAAACTTCACCATGCACCAATGGAAGAAAATTACTCTCTGAGAATCTGACAAGAAAGCAGCAAAATTTTTTCATCATGTAATCAAACACTACGTAGTTTTCTTTTCCCCATAGTTTGATGAAAAGATAGAAGCAGGTTTTGATTACACTACCAACGACATCAAGTGATGCTCTAGAAATCTCACCGCATTTTACCCACCTGTTTTTGGACATTCACAATGCTCCACTTCTCCTACAGATATTATAAAGGCAGAAAAGACATGCAGCATACTTTACAAATTAAAGAGGGTCAGAGCAATTTAAATCCAAATCTTAGAGGAAAATAAACATTGCATTGGATTTACTGGAAAACATTTTTCACTTTCAAACTTATCTGTGCAAGTAAAAGGCATATTGATGGATGTGGAAGTAAACAGAGAGAAAGGTATGAATATAGACTGTTCGATCAATAAAGGGGCATGCAAATAAATAACACAAAAAGACTAATCAATTATCAAACCAGCTGGGGCCTGATCCTGTTCTCACACCGTAAAATGTAAATCTAGTATAAATACAATTACAGGTGTGTTTTCCAAGATAACATGTGAGACATGGGGCTTTTAACCAAGAGGTAGAATTTGCTGTGTCCCATTCTCTGGACTGTGGTCCACAGGAGATGAGGCAGGAGACTGCCATGATCAGCTCTCTAAGGTCTATGGATCCATGAGAATTGATCCTACCATCTCAGATTAGAGAGCTGGTAAGACCATGGTTCATTTCATTGACTATAATTGTGTAAATTAAATGCTGTTGGAATTTATGTAGTAATTAATACGACACCATATTAGTTGAGGAAAACACCAACCACCATGTCCAAGATATTACTTAGAATGTATTTGTGGAGGAAACAATAGAAACAGATAAGTTAAACCATTGGGCAGACCGAGATTGGTTATTTCTGCTTGTTTCCATACAATAAGACACTTTGGTTTCAGCAGTAATGCTATGCTGTCCAGAGGCACATGTGTTAAAGTCAAGGTACACTTACAAAGTAGCCTGTTCCCAAGCTGGAAGGAGCTGAGCTCTGCAATAAAACACAAAGACAAAGTGGAAAGTCAGTGATGGTTTTTAACACGTTCCAATCCACATAGCTCATTACCAGCCCTTTCTAAGCTTTTCATCACTACATCACAGCACCAATGTGCTGCCCCTTGTCATCTGCTACTAAACAAACACGGTGTTGCTTAATTTTTCCCTTTACATCTCTCAAAGACTCTGAGATGGTAACGTGCTATTTACTGAATTCCAAGCTTCTGCGGTGGACGTAATTGCCAATTTATTTGACAGGCAGGTGGGTAATGAATTAATGATGGCATTTCGCCCTGCACTGAGACTAAACAGACACTCATCAGCCAGCCTCCCTGACATGCTGACATTCAATGCCCTGGACTCCAGCTACTCAGCTCTGTGGCCACAAAGGGGCAGGCGGGAGGGGGAAAGGAAAAAAAAAACCCGTCGACTGACTTCAAAACAAAAAGCCCGCTGGGTTTGGATGACTTTTTCAGTGTATGACCTGTTTGCCAATTTATTCCCGAAAGGCCTTGGTTAGTACACATATAGTGCTTTTCTAAAATGAGACATTTTGTAAACATAATTAGTAGTCTGAAATGTAAAGAACGTGTGGGCACAGAGAAGCCGCTTCAGTCAATGCACTATTTCCTGGAGAATGCAGACACCACAATTTCCCATTTGGATGTCCACGTTGTTTGACAAAACAAGGATTTAAAAGGAAAAGGAAAAAAACAAACAACAAATATCTACAGTATGAAATAGATCTCAAACCCATACAAATATTACCACTATAGAAAACAATCAAAAGATTTAAATGCTTAAGAAAATGCATCATGAAATTCGGCGTAAGTGGGACATGATCACAACCTCTACATTCACAGGAATTAAGGCGATAAAGGGGTTTGTTTCATTAGTTTTTCATCCAAGCAATGGGGATTACACAGCGGGTTCTCTTAGAGACATGGTGGGAGATCTAAATGTCTCAGTCCTAATCCAGGCCACTGCCTGTTACATTAAAGGGTCAACGGTTCCAAACGCTATGGCCTTATCACCTGAACCACTTCATGCCAGGCTAGTCGATGGACATGGAGGCAAAATGCAGAGGGCAATTCTCTAGTGAGTAGCCAGTAGTCCAGCTGACCAGTCTTTAACTCCTATAACTTGATTCCTGCTTCTGGTCCTTAGTACAATCCCACTCGTGGCAATGGCACAGCTCAGTGATTACCAGGAACTGCACAGGAGCCTCAACCAGCCTTGGCAAGCCCTTAGAAAGATGCAGAATTTCCATCACTTACATCCCTGCTCTGAGACACTACTGCAGGGAACCCCAACAGCAAATTCTCTCAATTACTGGCCACTGAGTGCAGTGTTAGCAAAAAAGAAAATACCCTCCCTCTCAAGGGGCTGATGGTGTCTTTTTACTGAACTTGGCAAAACAGAAATAGATTGTGCTAAGCATTTTTAAATTAACAACAAAATTCACTGCAAATAATCAGAATATTACTGTGCATTCTCCAAAGCACCACTAAAAACTGAGGTTTAGGAATGTTATGTAAGTATAGGGAAAGCCTTCTAGTTTAAGCCATTGGAAGCTAAAGACTCAGCAAGAGGAAATCTTGGTAGTCATAAGGGCACCAATATCATAAAATCAACAAACTCTGTTGGAACTTCTTATATGAACAAACAAAACTGCTATGGAAATTTGGAAGGATGTGGCTCCTGCCCCTTCATACTCTCTCTCTTATTCTGCCGCTACTGGAGGACTCCAGACCTACAGCCTACAGATTGAGTCATTAGTGTGCAAGGGAAGCTCCGCAGAAATAAAGAAATCCCTAAGTCCCTTCCGCCCCACTCTTGCTGCTCCTCAAGCTCCTTCTTCTGTCATCTTCTACAACGAGACCCACCTGGTGCCAGTGACCATGTCCCTAGAAGCGCCTGTGTTGCAGAAGACCGGGCAGGGCTGGTTTGGGAACACGAGGCCAAGAGACCCCTGGGCTGAGCCCAACTGCTCTGCTTTCGTCTACCTCCCTGTGACTGTGCAGCTGGGAATAACATGGTAATAACCCACTCATCACAGTCTGGCTACTGTTTCCAGCTAGGAAGTCCCCTTCAGGGGCCACACACCAGGTTTGTGAGCCAACGCAGCCGTGGGCTGATGCTCTGCGACACTGGGAGAGTTCTCGTGTCTGCACACTCTGGGGTTGGCTTCTAAAGTATTTACTTTCCTGGGAAAGCACATCACACACACTGCCCTTCACTTTACACATTCTGCTTTCTGCTGCATGTCATTTTAATTTAAGCTATAGATCCACTCACAAAGTACAACACGTGCAATCATTATTACCGCTTTCTTTGCGCTGGGTACAGATGCCAATCGAGTCCCACTCTTTCACTCACAATTTTTAGACTGCTGAAAGCGCCAAAGTTCTCATTGTGCATCTGTGTGTAATTTTTGTCTGCTTTTTATTCCAAGTTTTGGAAGGATAAAGTACCAAAACAAAACAATAAAATGGAGGGGGGGGGGGAGAATAAGCAAACAAAGTATTTCCCACTGAATATTTCCATCCCTTCAAAAGCAATGCCACCATGGCTATGGGAGGACAGCTGAAACACAGCAGTCAAATGACCTTCACTTAAAAGAAACAACATTTTCAAGGAATTCTGGTTTGCTCAATGGAAATATAGCCCTTCACAAACTGCATGCTGCTTATGGATAGTACAATGTGCAAACTCTTTTTAATTGAAGTCATTAAGAAAGACTATACTGCACATGCATGAATGACTAAGTTGTGTTGTGAACTGTGTATTGACACAGCACATAGGCTGAAGCAAGGGCTATGCAAGACGACAGCTTTTCACTTTGCCTGATAACTCCCCATAGCAAAAGGATCCTACTACCCAGTGCCCAGCCTTGGTACCAACTGAGGAATATGATACTGTGTATGCAGCATCTTTACAAGCCCGTCCTGAGTCGTGATCCTGCACTGGGTGGTTCTACAGCTCTTACATAAAGTGTGCCTGTAACAGAGGTAATGGTTTCACTTTCTGAAACCCTCTGCGGAATTCAACATTCAATAAAAATTTGATATTCATACAACCACCAGCAGAAGCCTGCATCAGATGCCCATCAGCAAAACACAAGTCACTTGCTTAAAATTAACAAAGGTTTGATTTTGTTATTTTTCTTCTGTCTTTTTTTTTTAATAGCTTTTTTTTTTTTTTATTCCTTTCTTAAAGAGAAGAACTTTTGGCCCAGGAGCAAAAACACAGAAACCCTCATGTAAGCATTAGTTCATTGTGTACCAAAGAAAATCACATCCTTGAGGTCTTGGAAGGCACAGTTATACCCATTTTGCATATATATTGTGCATTACTTGGGGAGTTGGGTGGGGAGAAAGACTGTGTTGTACATATTCGTTCTGGCTATTGTTTATGCAGGTCTGGCTGAATGAAGGAACAGTGGGTATCATTTCAATTTCTGATGTCAACATCAAATTACTTATTTAATTTCATGCCTGGCGAAGCATTGTATAGCTACACGCAGAATCATTTCACTTCATTTGTTATGCTGTGTTTTCTTGGCGATTGGCTTGCCTTCCAACTGACAGCTTTAATTACGACATGAATTTGATTGCACTGCCGAGGAATTAACATAATGCAACAAAGCATTTAAGCACCCAACCTTAGACAGGCAAACACACACGTACATACCCCTGCATACACACACACACAGCAGCAGCCACTGCAGCTGAGCAGCTGCTGGCACACACAGACATAAACACATGCAGAGCGTTGCTGCTGTTATTCCACTTTAGATACAGCCAAGATTACTGACAACATTCTGGAGAAGGAAAAGAATTAAGGATTTCAGAGCACATAATCCAAAGACTGTTCCTCAGTTTGTCTTTCTTTGGGATCAGTAGACAGCTTGGAGGAATGAGAGACTGAGAATTTAAAATATCCCATAACTGAGGCCGAAATTGTGAGCTGTCTTCAGGATTAGAGAGATACCTTTCTGTAGATACCTTTCTTCCAAAAGGAGACTGCAACAAACCCGTGGGTAGGGCATTCCAGGATTTTGTCATTAACACTCACTGTAACCTGTTCTGAAGTGCCAGGTACACAACATGGTAGGCACAAACAGCTACAAAGCACAGGGAAAAGGGAAGCACTCATGAAAGAGTGTGTCACCTTTGATGAAAGACCAAGATGAGACCTTTAAATTAGGGGACAAACAGAAATATTCCTGTCCTATTCCCTATTCAAAAACTGGAGCAATATTCCAGACAGAAAGGTGCCAACTATTGTGCCTCCTTGTTCAGCAAAAGCACGCAAAAGCCAGGCTCGTGTTGTGTGGTGAGAATGGGGCATCTGTGCTGCCTCCTGGCCATCAACTGTACAAGAGGTTTTTACTTTCCATCCCCTCGCTGAAAGCCTGCAAAAACCCAAGAAAAACAGCAGGTGAGGGTGCCCGAAGGAGCTTCTCAGCCCTCTCCCATCAGTGATGGCTTTTCCTGCCTCTGCATCAGCATTACTGAAACAATGAGCAAGGATCACTTCACAGACATCAGATTTTTAACAGGACTAGCAATGATGAGTGTGAACTTCAGCTCTGTGGTAGACCAGGAATTTAAGCATGTGCACCAAACAAATCAGGTTTTTTGATTTGTTTTTAATTAGCAAAGAGGTGACTGAACCCTCTGTGCGTTCACCTTCCAGGTTAGCCGTAATTCTCATGCTTTCCTCAAGGAATCTTCTGTTTGCTTTGTAAAACAAGGCTAAAAAGTGCCCTACGTATTCCAAAGTGGGAAGACTCAATTAAAAACAAATACATGCAGAAAGGCAAGGACCACAACCTGACTGAGCTCCAAGCTGAGGAAAAGAGAAAGAGCCGCCATCTTGTCTCCAAGCAAAATCTCAGCAAAATGAATTCTACTACTGGCAAGATTTTGATGAGATTAAATTGACTACAGCACCCTATATATAAAAGGGGAGCAGCTTTCCAATTTCTCTTTTAGGCCCCTGGAGCTACCTCTGCCCATAAAGGAAAAAACAAGTTGTCATTCCAAAAAATACTATATAGGGGAGCGGCAGAGAGAAATAGGTTTATGAAATTCAAGTGGGGAGATGTATCAGGGCACTGTCAAACACTTGCAACAGCGCATTCAAGCGGACATTGTCCGTAAACTGGCAGAGGTCAAGTTCTCTGCTAATTATGTTCTCTCACAGAGGGGTTTGTGCATGTGTGTACACACACGCAAGAGGAGGACAAAGAAGGGAGTTGATGAAAATCAGTCTCACTGCATTGCATCTGACAAGAACACAGGATATTCCTTTTCCTCCTGTCTGGTGCTATTTCAAGCCTCATTATGAGGAAAGTCTCCTGTTTAACATGGGTTTTTCATTGAATTATCTCCTTTTCATTTTTGACCACCTCTCTTGCAAATGTCGCAAATTACCTGCTTGGATCTCATTAGCCCAGAAAGGAGACATCCCTTGTAAACACACTTTGCATCAATCTGCGTTATCCAAGGACTGTAGGTACATTTACAATCTGCAGAGTTGAAAGATATCTGACAGGAGAGGGAATGAAGCCACTGACATGTCAGTCTGCAACTGGATATTCATTATACCATCTCCCTCATTCTGCATCTGTCACTAAGCTATCACTTAGGCTCTGCATTAAAGCTCATGAAGCTAACATTTCTGTTTCAACAGCTTACTTACAACTAGGGATTTGAAAATTGATCATCCACCTAGAGTATATGCACTTCATTCATTATACATATTTCCATGCAGTAGCCACGCTTAATCTTACAACGCTGTCGGGTACATCAGTGGAGGTTCATTATATTTCATGTCCAAAATTTGCTTGCTGACCTCAGGGTTAATCTGCCTGCAATATTTTATACTTTTGTTCTATCTTCTGTTGAGTACAAAACTTTTTGCATATTTTCTTCCTCCTTTTTGCATATTTTTTATGATTTTAATAGTATTAAAACCAGAAAAGGAGCTTTAGAGAAAACTTACTGCTTTGTCTGTAGCTTTTCCTGGACAGTAATTAGCAGATATCACTAGACAAATCACTTCCTCAAAAGATATTATTTAAAATAACCTATCAAACTCTTGATATGTCGTTGTGCATAAGAGGATAGTTCAGTGTGGGCTCACCCATAGTTGGAACGGAAACCATTGCTAGCTCTTTGTAAGGTCCTGTCATTTAAGAACAGGAGGTGTCTGCTTTTGGGAAAGAGAGAAATGCAGAACAGTATTTGCTGACTGAAAGAGTCTAGGAGAGGCCACCACACACTCAGGCAAGGAGAGAGTTCTCGTGCATGTTTTTCAAATCTCAGCTGTACTAGCAGCACCAGACCGCAGAGACACATGCTTGTATTGCACTGAATTATCAAAGCATCAAGGAACCTACTTATTAAGTAAAACATAAATTATGTATAACATTTTAAAATATACATTTTCACATATATTTACATAATGCTTCTTTGGAGCAATCTGTGAATCCCCATGTTCTCTCTCAGGTACACTAAGGAAGTTATATTTGCTCTCCACTTCCTTTTAATTCACCATAGTGCCAAAACAAAGGGAAAGTATTGTAAAAACATCAGAGAAAAACTGTATTTGATTGGTGGAGGAGGAAGCAGGACTCTGCTCCCACTGCCAGGTCTGGCACTGCAACGCTGCGAGCTGCTGGAAAGCTCAAATAAACCTCCGAGCTCACCACTCAGTGCATTGCAAGGGACTGACAAGGCTAAATTAAAACCATGTTTGTAAGGAGCTGTGAATTCTTTTGCTGCAAGGTGCTGTGTAATTGTGAAGTTCACCGCAGTGAATTCTCAGCTGCCACAGGGCTCAGAGCAAGTGAGGATGGTAACAGTGACAGGCTGACGGTCAGCTGCAGGCACAGCGCATTCACTTACTCTGGTTTCACTCTCCTCTTCCCCAGATACCTTACAGCCCTGAGACTGACCTCACCTGATGGCTGTGAAGGGTCTAACTGCATGTACCCATACAGGCTGGATCGGGGGGAGGAATGGACCTCTACAATAACGTGACAAAGGGATGAGGAAAGAGATACAGATTGCACACCTTCACTGAACAAAGAAATCAAGTGGCTGTTCCAGTGGTATGCACAATTCAGCAAAAATCCCTAGCTGTGTGCCTTCAGGCTTAAAGTTGCACAACAAAATGTATCCTGTACAAAGGTATTTCTTTCAATGCCCGCTCAATTCTGTTTTATTGGATTGGCCTATTGAGGACACCATCTGGTATCTGTCAGCCAAATCTCCATGGACACGCTATCGATAAAATCCCCATTTCCAAATTGTGGGTTAGTTCAAAGTAGGGCCAGATTGGTCTGACTGATGTAGCTATCCATACTTTCCCCAGAAAGGATCCGACCTAGAAAATCCCTAATTTAGATGCTCTTTTAGAACAGGACTGTCTTGATGTTCTGTATTGTAGAGGACTCAGAGCCATGAATACAGCACTCAAAGACTGTGATGGCACACATAATACATAATTATCTATTTGCAGCAATAGAAAGGTTTCTGTAGTTGTTCGTAAGTTGGAAGACCTCGTGCCTTGTCATTCAGTACACTGCCAGCATTCTTCAAAGGAGAAAAACATTCTCCACTACAGCTACCATCATAGGACTTTACACAGCAGTTTAGGCAGAGCAATAATGGCAGAGCTTATGCTGTTGTTGGCCATGTTCTTTTAATCATTAGATATACAAATTAGCTGAGTCTCTCTACATACTACATATTTTTCATAAAGACAGTATTTGGCCCCAAGTAATGGGGTAAAAAGATTCTTTTTCTTCCCTGCTTGGGGTAAAAAGAGGCCATCTCACTTCTCAAAAATGCAGAGCATTTTAACTTCATTAAATGCCCTTCAACTATTTCAAAATGAGTGAGTATTTTCACACAGACAGACACCGTACCAGACTGTAAGAAGTGTACTGAACTGGGGCAGGAGACCTAAGTTATCCCTTCCTCTCCCAACCCTCAAATGAAAGGGGACTTTGGCCACAAACCATCCCCAGAAACTCATTCCTGTCATGACTTAGGCCCCTCAGAAGACTACACCAGGGATTTATTGGAGCAGTTTCTGTCTGCAGGAGTTTTACTTACGTCACTGAGTCTTTCCCGAGAGCTACTTCGATGGAAACCTTTTGATTCCCCACTGGCGCTTTCACTGTCACTGTCTCGGCAACTGTTTTGACCCGGCTTGAGCTGCAGGAAAGAGGAAAAAAAAAAAAGAAGAGAGCAAGAGTTTAAGCCTGGTTCATTCTTTACCCCATCCCACACTTACACAAAGCAGCATTTATGCATGGTGCAGCCTTGTGCCAAGGCAGCATCTCCACAAGACCACGCACGCACAGAGCAAAGCAAGCTTCTGTGCACAACAGCTCACACCGGCCCAAGGAAATCACACAGTTTAAGATCTTTATGTTGGGAACTTTTAGACTTTTCAAGTTATTTATGCCACAAATGCAGTTTTTAGTGTTACCATGACATCAGAGCATATGCAGAATCAATCCCTCCCTCATTACAGCATAAGAGTATTGAGGATCTAAGGTGAATGGCAATCTCCCCAGGGGAAGGGGCAGCCATCGCTCAGGGGGGCTGTTTGCTGGACAAGTCCCTAAGAACATCATCAGGTACTATAAAAAATTAGTGACTAACCTCTATGTTCATAAACCAACACGATCTACTTAATAGGTATCAGATTGGTTTTGCCTTTCAAGCCAGCTTTAATGAACTTTACTGGCACTATGATAAAAAAATATAAAACCCCTACAAACTCTATCTTCAATATAATTGAGAACACAACTGCTTTCTCTCACACTGTGGATTGTGCAGGTCAACATGTTCCAACAGCTACGTACTGAAATGAACTTTTCCCATATGCATACATTATTTACCATACACATACTCTACACACACGTCCACAAGCCCATATGCATACATAGAGCAAGAGGAAGAGATGAACCACATCTACTGCAAGGCTGAAAATGCATTTTTTAACCCATCTTTCCCAGTATTTTGCTTGAATACATTAGAAGTTTTTTTTAGCCCTGTTGATGTTTCGTTTGAACTGTCTTTCTGTGAAGAGTGGTTAATCTTCAGGTTAACAGCAGCAAAAAGTAAATTTCAGGAATCTATATTTAAAACCACATATGTAAATACCGGCAGCAGAGGTAAACGCAGAGAAAATATCTGGCAAGTTACCTAATAAAGTATTTTATGAGACACATACTGCACTTAACTAGTATTCATATAACAAATATCAAGCCACTCCTCCTAACTTATTCTAATTATTAACAAATCTGTAGTAATTTCTATTCAGATTGTAGAGAAATCAACACACTCATCTCCATTTCATGCCTGGAGACCAGTAGTTCCTTCTTCCTTTTCATCAACATTTCCTCTCTTTTATCCTATCTCTCCTCCTTTTTTTCCTAGTTCTCCCAGTAACAGGCTGCACAGCACACAAAAACCCTCACACACATTCTCTTTTATAGGCACACACACAAGCCACACACTTCTGCTCTATTTCCCAGATGTACATTCCCATCTGTATACACTGTTCACCCATGTACCTCACTCTTCTTTCCCTGGTTCACCAAGGCAGCACACAAAGCATCCTCACTCTAATGCTTATCATCATGGCATCACTATGGTTGGAAAAGACCTCTAATATCATCCAGTCCAATGGTCATCCCAACCCCACCATGCCCACGAAACCATGTCCCAAAGTGCCACATCTACACATTTTTTGAACACCTCCAGGGATGCGGACTCTATCACTTCCCTGGGCAGCCTGTGCCAATGCTTCACCACTCTTTCAGTAAAGAGATTTTTCCCAATATCCACTCTAAACCTCCCCTGGCACAACCTCAGGCCATTTCCTCTCATCCTATCACTTGTTACTTGAGAAAAGAGACCAACGCCCACCTTGCTACAACCTCCTTTTAGGTAGTTGTTGAGAGCGATGAGGTCTCCCCTCAGCCTCTTCTTCTCCAGGCTAAACAATCTCAGTTCCCTCAGTTTCTCATCACTACAAGAGCAAATTGCATCTGCAAGTTTGGGATGTGGGTGCTGCTTCATCCTTTATCCCCATCATCACTAAAAGGCAGTTTTGGGCACAAGGAAGGAGACCGTGCGTAATTCTACTGGCTCAGCCATGCAATTGAGTTGCAATGAATCAGCACAACTGCAAAAACTGGCATAGGTGTACTCAGCTCAAAGAAAATACAGCAGAACTAGAGCCATTTGTCAAACACTTCCAATTTAATAAACAAAGTAAATATTCCACAGCTCAGCCAGAAAATTTCAAGTAAAAAGATTTTTATTTCAAATGGAATGGTTTATCAGTCAGATCTAATAGATCTGGGTAGCAAGTTTTGAGGGAGGAGAGGAGGATAATGAAGTCAAGCAGTCTACTTCATATATAACTCGCAGATCTTACCTAGGACTACTGCGTACTGCAATTTTAGGGTCCCAGGTTTAAAATTTAACGACCCACAGGAAAATGGATCAAGTTTCTCCAACTCAGTCTTTTGCCAACATCCACTCAACAATGGAAAAACTCTTCTTGCAACTGGGGCCTGAAGAATTTTTCCCAGTCTCAAATTTTATTTTTAGAACCTCAATTTCTTTAGTACAGAATTGCCACACAGTAGTTATTTGCTAAGTGATCATAATGGTTCATTTTTATACTTCTACGTTGCGAATTCCAGCTATTTACACAGAAGAAAAGAAAAACCCAGCAGGTGTCATTTTTCTAGACACAATTTACAAGGATAAGAGATTATGACCAACATATCTGAGCCTGAAACTCTGTAGGAACAACGTGAACTGCCTAGACTAGACAGCAAACTCAGAACTAAGTCCAAGTGAAGACTTATAAGCTTTCCGTATTTTCCTTTTTTTTTTCCAAGCTGAGGTTTTCCATGTGTCAAACTGTTGAAGGTTTACACTTTATTCCAAAATCCATCAATCTGTGCTAAATTAAAAAAATAAAGCATGGAAATGTGCCCATTGTCTTCTTTTAAGAACCTGAAGTTACACACACACAAGAACAATTAATGTGGATCAGCACAGATCTGATCTACTCGCACAGATTCCACTAACTTAAAACGATGCTGCAATAACACAGTGCTCCTAAAAATGGTCTGTAAATAAAAGACTGGATCTGCAGTTACATTGCATTATTCTGGCGCTCACAGGAACCTTCAAATCCACTTCCTCGCAAAAATGCAATTGTCCTCCTTGGAGAAAGTGTGAAGTGCAACAGTGACAACTCATGTTCCTGTCAGGGTACCCCATGCAAAACGGAAAGTCAGCATGAAAGTCCCATGACTTCCATTTAAGTGACTCACTGAGGACCCTCCCACATTAACACAGCCCTTGCTCTTCTCATCTGCACCGAGTGGGGAACAAAGAAGGGTTTTGCATAAGGCAGTTGATGCCACACTTTCATTGGACAGTGGGAGCAAATTTATCCATGTCAGGATCCATCTAGAGGGCCTCACAAGGAGGAAATACAGACGTTCTCTAGATCCAAATGCAACCCCCCTGACCACAGAGAGAGTCACTGACTCACATCAAACCTGCACAGCCTCAAGGACGCCCCGTGGGTGCGGGATGGGGTACGCGCTGTCAGGGCCCACTCCCGCGTCACCCACCCCAGACCTGCTCTGACAGGGAGGGATGGGTCCTTTTGATTGTGTGGCTAATTAGGAGACCACAAATATCCCAGGGTAAATCCAAACAGTGATTAATTTGGGCACAATCTAAAAAATATATCAGTATTTATTTTGGGCACAGCTAGAAGAGCAAATCAGTAATTTGGGCACAGCCAAAATATCGATCAGTACTGGTTTTGGACACGGCCAAAACAGCAAACCAATATTTTGGGCACAGCCAAAATACGGAATCAAATACCCAGATGCACTCCGAGATGCAGCTTCCCAAAAGTTGCAAACCCAGATCCCACTCTGTTCAGATCCCAACCCGATCCCCTCGGGGCAGCTGGACAGAACAACACAACTCGGATCCCACAGAGTGCACAGCGGTGCCATGGAAAACAGAATAAAGGGACAAAGAGACAGAGAGGAATAAGAGCGGGGAAAGATGAAAACAGTCACCACTCCATGGTGTCCCGCGGCGCCCCCAGACGGGTCTCTTGGCGGGAAGCGCGCGCCCCCTGCGCTCCGGGCGGGCTCTCTTTGTAGCGGGAGGGGCTCGCGCTGCGAAAGTTCTGGAATTGGCGCGTGCGCAGAAGCGCCTGTGGGAAGGGTCTGGCTGTGGGGCTGGGGGCGCCGGGGTCCCTGGCGGTTCTACAGCCCCTGCCAGGGTCACCTCTGCCCGAGCCCTCTGGGCTAGGGGGGCACCTGCAACATCGCCCCCCCGCCCCCCCCGGCAGCAGCACCAGCGCAGCAGGAGCCGCAGCACTGAGAAGGTGTTAAAGACAACAGTACAGGTGGAGTCAGGCGGTGTTTAACACAACACAAGTAGAATCAGCAACGTTTAAGCCAACAATAGGAGCAGAGTCGGTCTCTACACACGCAAAACAAACCAGTAATCAGCGACCCAAGTCCACTGGCCCAGGTTGCAGGGAATGGGGCCAGGGCTCTGGTGCACACCCGCGACTCCAAAACCCCTCTAGGAGCTTTTGATCACACTCGGCATCATCAAATCCTATTTCTGAATATCTTGTATTGCACTACAGAACCTATTAGCTTGTAATTCCTTTAAATCTATTGGAGGGCACTGCAAGTCAAACAGAACAGGGTAACCATGATTTCTCTATTACAAATACCAAAGGGAAGGGGGGAAAAAAAAAGATCTCAAACGAACAGCTGCTGGTTGGGTTTAATTTCTGATTCTGCACCACACCCAACTCCCCAGAAAGTGAGAACAATGATGGGTCTTCCCAGATCTCCAGTGCCAGCCCATGCAGACGTTTTCCAGTGGGGACAACAGAGTACACGCCATGGGACCCAATAATGCCACTCATTACTCTGGGGGGCTACTGCAGTAACAATAACAATTTCTAATGGTGAGGTGGCTCCACTACCAAAGATTATTAATGAAAACCAAAAAGTTTTGCGAACACCTGCGCTCACCTGGGGTTTCATTCTTCCCTTTTGCACTGACAGAAATTGGAGGCAGCCTGGGTGCTTTAGCTGACCCTGCCCAGGCATGCCCGGGGGAGCTGGAAGAATTTCCCTAGAAGAACCATAGTCCTTGGAGAGCTCACGCTGGAGCAGATTTTTCCTCAAGGAATTGTCACCCATGGGAGGGACCCACACAGGAGCAGGGGAAAGCAGCAGCAGAGAGGAGCTGCTAGGGAGAGCACCAACCCCCATCCCTCTGCTCCACTCCAGGGGATACAGCCAAACAAAGGAATAAGGCTGGGTTGTGGGAGGGAGGGGGGAAAAGGTGTGTTTCAATTTTTGTTTTGTTTGTCACTATCCAAATCTATTTTAATTGGTGGCAAATTAAATCAGTTTTCCCCAAGTTGAGTCTGTTTTGCCTATGATGGTCGTTGGTCATCTGCCTGTCTTTACCTCCACTCACAAGCTTTTTCACCTTATCAGGGAGTGCTGAACGAGGGGAGATTGAGATGAGATCTTACGGAGAAATGTTTTGCTGTGAGGGTGGGGAGGCCCTGGCCCAGGTTGCCCAGAGCAGTGGTGGCTGCCCCATCCCTGGAGGTGTTCAAGGCCAGGTTGGATGGGGCTTGGAGCCCCCTGATCCAGTGGGAGGTGTCCCTGCCCATGGCAGGGGGTGGCACTGGATGGGCTTTGAGGTCCCTTCCAACTCAAACCATTCTGTGATTCTATGATTTTTCTCCACCTGCCCTGTTGAGGGGGGGGTGCACGAGACAGTGGCTCGGTGGGAGTTTGGCGCCCTTGACAAAAGCACCCTAACCACACCGCAGTTAAAAAACTTAAGTCAGATCACTCAGCACTGCCAAACAGAAGCGGAGCTGGAAATGCTGTGACGGAGACGAAGTCAGAAGGTTACAGAGACAGCATAGGGAAAAGAGTCATAAGATATGCAAGTGCCAATAGTGACTATTTGAGATGAAGAAAAAACAGAGGGACCAGCTCAAGTCTAAAGGCCTTTGGTTTCACAAATAAACCAATCAGAAACTTTTAAGATTATGAATAAACCAAAAAAAAGATGCAAAAGCATCAACACGAAACAGCTGTAGTAGTAAGTGCTAAGGAGCAGCTCTTCCTTCCAGGCATGGAGATCTTTTCAGGTGACTTGATATCTAATGCAACTGGTTTTGCACCAGGGAAATGTCCAACCCTATTTTGTGACAGTGAAAGTGTAAACTGAATATTCAGCTGTGTCCAGGAAAGGAGCTCTCTGCTATGCTTCTTTCTGCCACGCAAAGTTAAAGGGTAAAGCAGAGCTAAATATACAGGCTTAGGAGTGGGATACATTCACATGAATAGTGCTATAGTGACTACATCAGTAAACCATCTCTGTGAAATGAAAGGATGGGGGGCACAAACCATAAACCACCCCTAAGGGTATTGCCCTACAACACGGCTCTCTGTGGACTTTCGTTTGAGAAAGGAAAAGAATGAAGGACATAGATAGTCAATCACGTTAAGAGGTATAAGAGAGGATGAAAGGGCAGCTGAGCTCCAGACTACAGGGAGCAGCGTCCTCTTGGGACCACAGTTTGCTTTTCTGGATCCCTAAGCCACTTTAGATAATTCCATAGTAGTGATGCCTGGTTAGCAAGTAACAAAAAGCAAAATAAATAAACCCACTGAGAATAGAGCAAAAGCCTTTTTCACAGAGATTACATACCATGTCAAAAACACCCTAATGCAGCTCTGCTGAACTCTTTTTCTCCCCTCTTTTAAATATATTTTAATTTAAAACCCCATACCATTTGGCAGCAGTAAATCTAAGCTATGGTATAGTTTCAAGGCGCCTGAGTTTCCACACCATATGGAATTAAAGGATTACTTCACTACATTATACTTTAAAGTTACGAATACTATCACTTCTCCCCTATTATAGCCCAGGCAGCAAGCTAAGCTTTTTCCAGAGTCCTACAGGAAGAGGACACCTGCTCCCCAAGGGATGGGACAACCCCACTGCAGGGAGGGGAATTTTAGGCTTTCAGTTCTGTTTGTCATTATTTATACAGCTTTTGCAAGGGCAAGACAGCCCAAAACTCTTCTAAATCCAGCTCCTGCCTGGGTGAATATATCCTCTAGCACAGATCAGCCAGTGAACACCTCATACATGCTTTGTTAGCAATGCTGCCTGACTCCAGAAGGCCTCCACAGGTACAGCCCAGTCCCAAACCCCTGACAGGAGCTCATCCTGACCAGGGTGACAGTTCTACATTGTGCTAAGACATTTCTACCTGGTCCTTTGTACACCTAGAGCTCACCTGCACATGGTCTCTGGGCTTTTCCCTGCAGCCTACACTCAAGCCAGGCTCTGAAGATGTGATTTTTGTCACTGCTGGATGTCCCGTGCTTTTCTCAAATGCTGCACACGTGAATCTAGGCAGAAGCACCGGCAACCACACACTCACTGATGACCCCAGGTGGCTCCAGGTGCCAAAGGCCAGTTCAGCCTGTGAGAATAAAGCCTGGCTGAATCTGGTGAGATCCTACTTAAATCATGCTGAGGTGGTACAGTCCGTTGTCATTAATCCATCATTGCTTCCTCACGGATGAGCACACAGGAGGAGTTTGGCTTAGAATGAACAAGCATGAGGAGGGGCTCGGGGGGTGGTAAAGCCCGTGATGTTTTTCTAACATCACCATGTGCTCTGAGGACACCGCTTGTGATGTGCTCTTAGGGCCAAAGAGCTAAGTGCAGTTGCTACTAGCCCCCACTCACTCACAAAAGTGGAAAACTCATCAGCAAATGAAAATATGTATTGTGGCACCATTTTTGCACTTAAATGGAACATATTTTCCCTTAAATCTGTTAACTTTGATTTCAAAACATGACAATTCATATTGAAGTGCAGTTGATTCTAAGCAACACAACAACTGAGTATAGATACCAGATGTGGAACATCAGCGGATGAGTTAAATGTTGTTCAGTTAAAGGGTGCTGCTTTTTAAATTATATCTTGAATATAGAAGAAAATGTCTCTTAACTTCTCTGGGCAGCTCAGCTTTCACACATGCACATGGCAACAGCATTGACCTACAAGCATGGCAGCAGTATCCACTTTGCCTGCACAAACACAACCTGAGGAGCCAGTCCCTGCCCTACCCAAGCAAACATACACATGAAGTACCTTCCATCAATCAGAAAAGAATTCATGTAGGACTGAATATCTGATTGTAAAGACAACATATTTTATCAATAATTGAGAACAAATCTGGCTGTATGAAAACAAATAAAAGGAGAACTGCATAGCAGGGAAAAAACAACAACATAAATGAAGGGTTGTTCCTCAGGATTTAAATCATGATTAACAACTGTCATTTAAATACTTAAATATATCTTGCTGCTAACACAAGTGAGGCAAAAACTATTTATCCAGGTTACCCAAAGCTTAAAAGATGGTTAAACCCAGCAGCCGCAGGTCTGGAGCAAGACCTCTACACTGTATTTTCTAATAAAGCCCCGTTCACCCCCACGACATCTTCCTGACTCGCTGAGCAGATGAGCAGCACGAGGAGAACAAATTAGAGGTGAGATAATGAGGAAGAAGGATATTTACAATGCACAAGTTTATGCAGCAAATATGAAAAAAGAATTCACACCGTGTGTGGACTCCAAACAGTATTGATACAGTGACATTTTTCACACCAGGGAAGAAAAATCTTGTTGCCTAAGAGATACAGTAAAACATTAGGAGAGGTTCACTGTGTATATCTTGATATTTAATCTTGCAACAACCAATGCACGTGCATTGCTGCTGAAGAGCAGGCCCTACATACCATCACTCTGGGAGCTCACATGCCCACCAAAATATTTATGTTTTATTTTGCATATCTGTATGGTAAAAGTGAGGTAAACCAATGAAGACAAGATTTTATCTTTTGTTGTTTCCTTCCTGACTCTCCTAAGAAGAAAAAGTAAGTTTCCTGTTCCAAAATTCTTCAATGAAAACCAACAATAAACACACATATAGATTTTTCCAATTTCCTGTTGACAAAAGGATCTAAATCTAATAGAACTTGAACAAATAGCTACAAACAATTACCTAATTCCTAATTAACTCTATGATACAGAACAAGGGTGTCTCTAACTTACTTATTCTACATCATGGATGGTCATTTCCTGCTGCCTTTGAGCAGATCCAGAGCCTGCTGCAGCCCCTGTTCAACACACAGGAGTAGAACAACTTATCCTCTACCCCCTTAAATGGGGGAGACCCTACTGAAACAGAGCTGCACCCCTCTTTTCCTGGGGAATAATTGGGCTATTTAGCATTATTATTGCAGAAACACCAAGTGATCGTGTTTCGCTCCCAGCAGCAACAGCAGAAGCAACATAGGCTAAGAATAAATAGCATCCTTGCCAAAGCGGGGGTGTGGGATACAGAGAACGGGCATTTATTTCCAGATCCTCTTCTCCTTCATTATATGCTTGGGCAACCTTAGATATATAGCTCACAGAAGGTACTCTGAAGTAGCTCTGTAGCTCTATTTTATCTAAGTTACACAGAGAATGCAGCCCATCATTTTTTCTGTGCTGTTTATACAGAAATCAAAGATAAATTTGGCATAAACTCATCACACCCCAGAATCATACATACATTATACAACATATAAAGTGTAACAGACTCGCTCTGTTCCCCAGCTCCTGTTAAGAGCAGTATGAAACAGCAAGCTGTTGGCAATTGCGACAAATGAAGCGTATTTCAGCACACTTTAAAAGCTGAATTGCAAAAAAATATAGGCTTCTTCTGACCCTTTGCATTTTGATGGTTGCACAGTGAGAAATATGGCCTTTAAAATTACACCTTGCAAAGCACTCCATTGTACCAATCAATCTTCCCAAGCAGCTTCCAGAGCACAGACTCACGCAGCACAGAGGGATGAAGAGGGAGGGTCCGGCCGCTCTGCCCAGAGGCAGTCAGAGCGGTGGCCAACAAGGTGCAATCCATCTGCCTCTCCCAATATTTACTCAGTTCCGCTGCTGAGCTTCTTTGTATCCCACCCTGGACTTTCAGGGCTCTCCCTGGGCTCCGTGTCAGGGAAACCAACCTGGTACCACTAAAAACCACTGCTGAAACCCAGCCACTTTACAAGCATACCATCCATTTCCGCATGGATGTACCTCACTCACATGCTGACCCATATGTGGCACAAGTCCCTTGTGTTATTAAGCCGAGTAATGCCCGTTTACACCATCTATAGTGACTGCTGCTGCTTGCTATGCCCCAACACCAGGTTTTAAGTTCTATGGCCATATATGTAATCTTTTAATACACTTGCATATCCCCCAGGCCCTGGAAACACCCTACAAAGAGCTGTGTATGCGTATTCACAGCAACAGCTTCCACCAGGGACTGGTTTTTGTGGTTCCACATGGGCTTGTTCAGTTAAAAAAAAAAAACAAAAAAACAGAGAACCACGCTGGCAGTTTTACCCTAGCATTCTGGGTCAGAACAGCCTATTTCAGAGCACTTGGCAACAATGACTTTCCAGATCCTTCTTGTTAGAATGTTACCAGCTCTTGCTTCAGTGGTGACAGGCGCAAGGTTCGTCCTGACCTCAGCCCTAGACCTGTGAGTTCTTGTTTCCGTGGTACAGGAAAGGTCAGGTGAGGCAGGAAAGTGGAGGCAAACACCCTGCCTCTACTCTGAATCTGTGGAAAAGGGAGAGGAGAACAGAAATATTATCCTCTTTAGCCCAGAGTGTCTGACATTCAACTCCCTACAGATTCTGCTTGGCCTCTAGTTGACTTTGAAATGGATAACTTACTGGAAGAATACTTAAGTATCTAAGAAGATAAAACGAATCACATGGTGGAAGAAAAAGCAAACAGGACAGGTCAAAAAACTTACAGCATTGCAGCTCTGCAGCTCTCTGCAGAGAACATCTAGGGATGTGAAGCAGCTGCATGGACTAAGCCCGAAAACAACTGGAGTGACAGTACTTGCTTGCTTGAATTAAGTCACAACTACCATCATCCTTTCTCTCCTCAATGTAGACCACTAACTTGGCACAGACTTAACATTAGAGATGTAAATAAATGTTTTGAAGAAGGAAATATTAGTATTCATGGATGGACTTCAAGATGGTTGCTACTGTTTACTTAAAAGAGCTCTGTTATTTCAAAGTTCGATATAAGCCCAGAATAAATATTTAATAACTTGGTTGCATAAATAATGATTCGAAGGTTGAGCTATTGGCTTAAAAATATAATACTATTTTAAGCCGTTTAACTGCCCAGCCCTATAAATAATTCAAGATTTAAAAGTCATCCTGTGGTCTCTGTACAAGGAGAAAACTAGGAAGTTGTAACTCTAATGACAAAAGCAGGGCAAGATCAATCAAACCACATGATCTCTAACACAAACAAGCAGCAATTAAGCAGCAATCAAGCCCAATATGACTGTGGTTGATGTCCTTTTATGCCAATACTCTCAGTCCAGAGAGCAAAACTTAATAATGTTTTGCAATTTATCAAGGGAACCATAACTCTGCTCTCCGTGACTTGGCCAAGAGGCTATTATGATAGAATTTCTCTATAATTCAATAACATGAAGGAAAGGAGGGGGAGGAGAAGTAAAAGCATTTTGACATACAACTCTCATCTATACATATTGTATTTTCCCCTTGCTTGAATGATAGAAGCAAAATTCATAATAATATACCTCAGTACCAATTTGTTAGCAAGAAAGGGGAGCTAAAGTATCTGGCAAAGAAAATCTATTTGAAGAAGCACATAAGGGAAGGGAATGAACCATCTGAATTCATTAGCAGCTGTCATTGATCTGGAGATGAGTTTAGAGATGAAGAGAAGCTAGTCATCACAAATAACTCAAGAGAAAAGCACAGGGAGGAACTGTTGTTTAAGTTGTTTAAATCTGGATTAGCTTCTGATAGATGGCAAGTTGCCACGTAGAGGAACCTTTGTCTTACACGCTCCACCGTCTTCGGGGGGGGAAGCTCTTTGAAGAAAATAGGATATTCCAGCATTTCAGGCTGCACACAGGCTGCCAGCAGTGTGGGTGCTGCTCTGGAATGCTGGCCTGTTTGACATCAACAAGGCACAACCTTCCTGTACCCGAGGCCGTGGCTTCACAGCATCCCTCCTGCCCAAGGAGCCTGACCCTGCTGTTACCCACCCGCTCTGGGCAGCTTTTCCCCAGACCTCAGAGACTTCCTGGGTTGTCCAGTTGCAGCTGACTAAAGGGCTTCGGAGGGAACTCTGCTGGGTTAGAAATGACCAGGTTACTGCCCCATCCCTGGAGATGTTCAAGGCCAGGTTGGATATGGCCTTAAGCACCCTGATCCAGTGGGAGGTGTCCCTGCCCAGGGCAGAGGGGTTGGAGCTGGATGAGCTTTCAGGTCCCTTCCAACCCAAACCATTTTGTGATTCTATTTTATTTCTTCTTTGTTTCTCGGATTGCTTCTAACTCAGATGAGTTCTTCAGTTTGGCACAATGAAGGAGGCAATGGTGGGAAGGGATGGCAACAACTCAGGAGCTACCAGGAAAAGAGACGCTGAAGAATTATATCCTTAAACCACAGTTTGACTTCAAGTCTTAAATTTTGTGAAAGTTTTGCCCTGGACTAACAAAATAAGAACTGCAGCTGGTTTGAAAAATACAGAATGCCTTCAAACTCCTAACAATAACAGCTTGTTGTTAGTTTTTCAGCTTTGCTCTACATTATTTTGGGATTTTTTTTTTTTTTCCCCTTTCTGCTTACCTCTCTTCCACTCTCACACGGAGAAATAATGTAAAATATATTGCAGCACTCGCAGGATTGCTTTTGCCAATTACAGTAATGACTCCTATTTGCAAATGTCAAAAAATCTCCTGGTACATCTTGACCTCTGTCCCTTGTCAACAATGACCAAAGGTGATTTAATGTTTGATGGATTTGATGAACCGGTTGCCTCAATCCAAGTCCAAAACCGGCTCCATTTCCAGAAAATCATTCTGCCAACCAGGGTTACCCACCCTTGTGCTGGCAACCTCAACTCAGTGGGTGAGGAATCAGGGCAAGATCCAGTGCCCACTGAAATCGAGAGGAGCATTTTCACTTACTTCAAGTGATACAGAATCCTTTTAGGGAACTGAGTGTTTACTATAATTACTTGGCAATTTCTGTACTTATACTGATAAAACCCACTATTTAACCTTTTTCATATGCTTTAAAGTTGTACAAAACATACCTGTTTTGAAAATAGTCACATACTAGGGAAGCAGAGTTTTATTGTTTTAAGAGAAGTGCAAAACCCCTCTAACACAGGACTACGATCAAATTATGGTTACTCGAATTAATCCTCATTCTGGCATTTAATAATTTGTAAAGTGCTTATTCAGGAAAAGGTCAAAAATCACTTGGAAAGATAAGTTAATGGCTCTCTAAGTAATGTTTAGACTTACTGAATAAATTTTCACACTTAAGTCACGTCTAACAAGCATTACAAAATGTATTAGAAATCACGCTCTTCACAATGGAGAGCTACGTATAAAACACATGTATTACAGCCTCCCCACAAGACAGCACTTAAGGACTTCGTTAAATTCATCTCAGCTGAAGAAAAAAATAAGCATATCTTCACTCTTATACTGGAAGTATATTTGATATACGTTCTCACAAGGAGGAATATTTCCCTCAATCATGTCCTGAAAGAAGCCCGTTATGGCTCATCTATGTGATAAAAAACCCTAACACAAAGAAAAACCCAAACAACTCTCAAAAAACCTGCAACTCCCCCAAACCTCAATCCCCCAAAAATAAAAATATTTGTAATTAATTGGAACTGAAGTAAGACAAAGCCCTGTGCTGATGGATCTACATGGATCTCCTTCTAGGTTTGAAATATTTGGGCTTTAAAATGACCCATAAGACTTAAAAATTAGGTATCAGCATGTGAAAACGTACCATATTACAGTTTAAATCAACCATTATACAGGCTCAGCAAGCATCAGCGCGCTCATTCGATGCACTAAAAAACGTCAACTTCTCCTCAGTGCATAATAATTTGTGAAATAAAGCAGGCGTGCAAAATATGGGTGGCAGGCAGCAAATGTCGATATTTGGGGCACCAAGGTGTTTTAAAATTGTTTTTCGCTTTTGCATCCACCATCCCCGCAAATCTCAACAGATCAAAGTTTTGCAGACAAGGAAAAAAAAGCCCACAAAATTAATAACTATTTAAGTATTCTGTTTCATCATGATAACAAACAGATGGTTTTAATATTCTAGAGGCTAATTTCTGAACAATTAAAAACACAGCAAGACATTAACATCTAATGAAACATTTTAACTACCAGTATATGCATCTGCCATTAATTTCCACACAGTAAGGTCTTGGTTCTCTTCAATCTGTTCTTTATTAAGGAAAGTTTTTCCACTCTGAATTTAGTGAAGTAGAGAATTAACAACTGTTTTCAATCAGCAATCAGCATGATATTTCGCCAGTGTGCATTGAAACCGTCCACACTATCAGACATAAATTTACTCCTATGATGGCTTTGATCTGCACAATGAGTAGAGATGTTAGAAGGGAATTCATTTTCTAATTCCATTTTCATTTAGAACCTATGAATTAACCCCTCACAGATCTCCTGTCTCTTTTTATCTACTTCAGGTAAAGGACACGTACTTAAAATGTTACAGCTTACCCATCGCTTACAGCCTAGCCACAAACAAATACATTTTTTCCAATCAATGAAAGCATTCTCATGCGATCCGTATTGAAATAACGTTCTTCAAAGGCAACGAGAATCCTGTATTTATGAGCCTCTAATTTATATTTCCTTTGCTCATTTGTGATAAGAACATAGGGGAGTATTCATCAAAGCTCTACCCATGCAAAAACTAGTTGCTATAAAAAAATTTTTACACCACAGACACCAAGCTATCTAATTCATGTGTTCCCTAATCAGATATGCAGCATAGAACGACTGATGAAATTTCTGCAGCTCTTCACGGATTTGGCAGGTTATGATTTAAACGAAGTCGAGGCAAGTCATCCTCATTGCTCCCAGGGTATGGCAAAAGGCTGACGTTAGTCAATATTTGTTGCCATCACCTAGCTACTGTATGAATGAACCCTGTAAATAAATACCTTCGGGGATAAATTCCAGCGCCCTCCCCAATGGGTTTGAAAAGCATGCCTGCTGTTCATTAAATGTGTAGGCAGCTCAATAAGCGTCCTGGGTTTTCAAAAGGGTTAAGTTAGCAAATAACTTGGAATGATTTTAACAGGAACCACATTCTGCCCAGGTTCCTGTTTTGCTTTTAATCATGTCATTTATGTAAACACTGAATTGCAAGGCTAAACTAATAAACAATGGAAGAGGCCTTGACAAAACAGAGGTTTAGGGAAGGAGTGAACTACAAGACCCTGCCTCTTGGATTCATTTTGTGGATTTTGGTGGGGATTTCATGGTGCACCAAGAAATGTCTGTATTGCAACTATGGAGAGTGAAACCCACATTTTAGTTATTGCTTCAAGTCAAGACAAACAGGGTCGTGAACCTGGGTCTACCTGCCTACGGATGCCCTACCAATTGAACATTAGCTGTTCCAAGGCATATCCCTCACTCCAATTTCTGCCAGAAATAACACACTGAGCCCAACATAGTTCCAACAACAGCTCTATATTTCCACAGCTATTTCCATAATAGACCACCTACAATAAAAACACATCAACATTCTCCTTGCGTCCTGCCCTATGTGCTTGTATCAGTCTCAAAGGCTCAACCAGAACAAAGCTGTCTCTTTGCCTCAGTGCTTGATTTTCTCCTTTGTTGAAGTAGGTTTCTACAGGTTAGGAGCAAGCTCCAGGAAGGCTGAGAACACCCACAAGCCCATTTGGAATTCAGGTTTCCAAAACCTGGAACCAGAACAGTAGTTGGGTATGAAAAGACACGAAAGATTAATCATCTTACTCCAAGCGCTGTCATCACTGTGAATTCAAGGCTTAGGGCTGGGAGTGTCAGATGTGCCTAGCAGAGGCAGCAGCCTAACCCCACTGAAAGACAGTGAGCTTTTGGCTCGTTTTATATCCACTTTTGGTTCAATGAAGTATGGCTGAAGTGGTGTCTCTGGGGATGCCATATGGGATTTCAAGAGACCTTTCCAGCCAGTCATATCTGGTTCAGAGAAATGTGCGCACTGAAATGACTGTGCTGGGAGTTTGCCACGTAACCATTAGCCCTATAACCACCGTTAATATACCTCGGAGACAGTGCCTTATTTTTATAAGTCAGACAGTTTCAGACTCACACTGTACTTAGTGAGGAGAGCGCAATATTAAAATGTGACTTTCATACTTTGTATGCTCCGAGCGCCTGGCTCTGCTCTTGGCACACTACAAAAATAATACTTTTATGATTCAGTTTTTCCATGAAATATTTATAATACAACTATTGAGTGATGGAAGTGCCAGAATATTACTATTGCTATACTTGAATTCCTGGATATTGTAAGCTTTTGTTTGGTCTAGCAGCGTGAAGGAAAAGCGTCCTGCTAAACATCTGTCTCTCACTGAGGAACCACATGGGAAATAAAGACTTCGGGGCAGTACTGCCTGAAGTATTTGAGTACTCATCTTACCTACTGCAGCCCATGAGCGTCTCAGCAGTATAAAAATCACAGAAAAGCAGGGAAAGATGCAGACTCAAGCGGTCCCACAGCTCACACCCCTGAGCCCAGCAAGGACCAACTGTACCTGCAGCATTCGTGACATGCAGACTGTTCCTGAAAGCACACAGCAACCTCTGCAACCACTGCTGGTGAATCAGTGCAGTGTTTCACTGTCTCTACCTTTAAAAAAGCTGTCTTCACACCTCAGCTGCATCTCCTACCTGCAGCATGACTGTGTCTCATTTATCATGGATGCGCAGAACAGATTTTTCCTTTCCTCTTGCAGCAGTCTGCTTGTGTTTGAAGACCGCTAACAGCATCCCCACTCCATTTTCTCTTTTTAAAGCTAAATTGCCCCAATTCTTTCAAGTTGATCTTGAAGGCCATGCTTTCAGACTTTCTCCATGTACTCTGCATATTTCTCTCACCGATTATTTCCTATTCTGAAGGAACAGATCTGTGATATCCATTAGGAATTATACAATCACACAAATCGTATCGGTATTAAATGTTTATTAAATGCAATGCATCAGGATGAAACACGCCTTGAGAGCTGTTGTCTGCATTTAGACAACTGACTCTTCAGGCAGGCTTACTTTTGGGTGCCAGTCTTAAGTCACCTGAAAGTACCTGAAGTGTTCACAACAAACTTTTTGCATTTATGCCATTTTCTCCCTCGTGGAAGTGCTGTTACCTCATGGTATAAATATTATTATATCTGTAAAAGATATTTCCTGAACAAAAGAGAAATAAGTACAAGTAGAAACAAAGCTGCTTAAAGAGGCTTTGTCAAGCTCACTGCAGGTTGATTTAGGTATCTCCTCACTCAAAACCTTACCTGAAGCAGGTCTTATGCTAAATATTAATTTTTTTTTCAATAGAAACTTCATTTCTTAATAGAGTATTTCTGAATTTGAGTTGGAAGGACAAAGTGTAACTCCTTGTGGTGCTTCCACGGCTGGAACTCATTTGCTATAAGAAGCTGTCATTGAAGTGATCTGGAGAAACACTTCTCAAATCCATTTTAACAGCTTTCAAAGATTGCTAAAGTTGCTCAGCAGCCCTGTTTTCCTTGCGAGGCCCCTGTTCCTCACTGCATTTAGTTACAGCAGGAGCACTGGAGTAAAATGAAACTGATTTTGCTGCGTCCTGGTTAGGCAAGCTGGAACTGTGCAGGTTTTTCTGCTGTTCAGAAACCTATTTTACAACGACTGCGACAAGGCACGACAAAAGGAGATGCTGACATCTCTGCAACAGGCTGAAGACTGACTTTACTTTTCCTACAAGAAAACTGGAGGAAGGAATGAGGCATGGAAGGAGCCGTTGGGGTGGGTGAAAGGGACAGTTATTACATTCTTTTTAAGGCCACAGAAATGCCATGTCAACCTCTGGCATCCCACAGCAAACCATGGCAACAGCTGCCTGGCTCTGTAGTAATAAACTGAACCAATTTAATAGCTTTTATTGTTCTGCTGTGATGTTTGAGCGCAACCACTTCTTTCCTCCTAGGACTCCTGAGCCCGCAAGGGCAGCAATGAGAGAAGATCTCATTTACCTAAAAGCGCTTATAAATTTTTAATTTGCTTTAACAAGTAAATTAACAAGTCCCTCATTCAGGCAAGTTTTATGGCCTCTTGCCACTTGGGGAGGGCCATAAAAATTTTATAGATAATCCAGAGCTACCGAGATTGCTCATAATAAATTGTCTGTTTCCTGTTATTTTATCAAACCACTGGGCTTCTAATGACTTAAAGTCACAGCTTCCTTATATCTACGCTTTTTATGAGCCTGTATTTATAAACTGTAAAGAATATCTTAAATTATACTGGGCCCCTGCTAATCATTACAAAGCTAGGTTTTTATTGGAGCCAACCTTTTTGCTCACGCCCACCTAATAAATTCTAAGGGATTTAAGGGAAAAAAATCCTTTTTGGAGATAGCATGAAGATTCTGCATCCTATTTTCAGATGTTGCTCTAGCCGAAGTTCATTAATGAATACTTTGAAGTGCCTAGACATCTTTACTCTCATTTCTAAACAGTTTTTGAGGAACTTGTCAGGACAGTAAGCATGTTAGGCAACATTAGCCAACCTCACTCTGGGATTTGGTCTTGGGAGGAGCCAACCCTTATTGGAAAAAACACAATCTCTTCTCAAAGGGAAAATGCTGCCTCTGATGGGTGCTTACTATCTACCCTCTGAAGCACCAGTGATGATCCTTACATAGAAGAACCCTAAGCATGAAGATGTCCTTACCATTTGGTGCTATGAGTAGTCATGCTGAAATCAGCGATGGCACTCACGGTAAGTATACTTCAGCATGTTCAAATCATGGCCCCACTGGGCCCACAAACAACTGAGCACTTTTTCTTCTGAAGTTACGATGCCGTGTCTAGTTATGGCTCTAAAGCATTCACAATGCCTAACCTCGGTCATCCAATTTAGTAGGTTGGTCCTCCTATATAGAAATGAGAAATCACTCCAGAAAGGGCGCAGGCACCAAACTTGAGACCATAATCATCTTTAGAATGGTTTGTGTTGGAAAGGACCCTAAGGATCATGCAGTTCCAACCCCCCTGCCATGGGTATGGACACCTCCCACTGGATCAGGATGCTGAAAACCCCATCCAACCTGGCCTTGAACACCTCCAGGGATGGGGCAGCCACCACTGCTCTGGGTTATCTCTGTCATTGCCTCCTCACCCTCACAGGAAAACATTTCTTCCTAAGATCTCATATAAACCTCCTCTCTTTCATCTTAAATTCTGTAGAAGTTTGGGGGTTTTCTCATTGCCTGCACAGAGCTCAGGGAGACTGGATTCATAAAAGAAGGGCTTGTCTTTACGTGAGATGATCTCACTGTCTTTCCCTTGATTTCTGCTATGGGAATAACAAGACAAAACCATAGGGAAAATCACTAGCATCATGTTTACTGATACATATTTGGGGTGGAAGGGAAAGGAAAAGTGAATGAATCGAGCTGCTGCAGATTCTGTCCTCCAGAGATCTGGACATTGCACCAGGATTAAAGCCTAAACTTGCTCTGAAGTTTATGCTGGTACAAAGCTACAACAAAAGGGCACTGGGACAATAAAATAATTGGTATGATCTGTAAATACACATTGTTATGAAAATCTGAAACTCCTTCAACTAAACAGCAGAATATTGAACCTCACTCAAAAGCTCCCCGTTAGCTTTCCGTGAAATACAAGTCTGTGGAACTGGAAACTCCATTTACCCTGAAGAAGGAAAACACTAAGAGATGAGAATATCAGCTTTTGCTCAGCAGAATTTTCCTGCTAAATGGGAAATCCCAGCAGGACAGGCAAGTTTTAAAAGCTCAGGATGCTATTTTTGAGACAGATGGAAGAGCTGGTGCTAAATCCTGGAATATGTCCATTACCTGAAGCTCTAAGAGTGCTTGAAGTTTTATTTATTGATTTTTCAGTTGGAAAGTGCCACAGATTCACATCTCTCAATATCACCCCAGATTAAGATCCATAGTGTAATTACAACTGTGCTCATGTACCTTCATTCTCTGGTGTTATGGTTACTGTAAGCCCACTAAAATAGGCTGTTAAAGTGGGTGAACTTGTTGTACAGGTATCATTGTACACTAAATAAGAACTGGTTCAATGGAATCTGGCGATAACTGTAAGTACAGGGGAAACAAAATACAGGAAAACAAGCCATAAACCCCTTAGTAAATGATTATTATCTTGCATTTCCCCATAAATACACGCACAGACAAGCACATCCACCATTATAGGCACACGCTGTTCGCCAAATTCAGGTTCTGCTCCTGCAAGCTCAGGAGTGCTTGAGACAGGATGGAAACAACTGCAGAGCATCCCAAGAATCACATTTTTCCTTTTGAATGACTGAAAGCCTAACTAATGCCATCTAATTTATTCAAGACACAGAACTTTTGACATAACTGTGTACGTATAAACTTTATAGATAGATTAAAAGGCCACTCTTCTCCCGGCCACAGCAAATCCACATCCCACCCGCCTACATTCACTAAGGATGCATCTCCCTGCATCGAGCATTAACCATTGCTTTATCACTCAGTAATTAAAAAGTCTTAAAAGAAACAAGACGAGTCATACGAAGAAGATAAAAAACAATATCCAAAGAAAATGACTAGCACACATCCTTTTATTACAAGAAGCTTCCAGACCCAAATTCCTACTGTCTGCTTCCAAAGAGAAGAAACCGTAAGGGTTGTGGTAAGCAGAGAAGAAAGAGGAAATAAGTTCTGTGAGCAATGTAAAAGACTGAGTGACCCAAAGGAGACAAACTTATCTTTCACAGTGCCTCTGTCTGAACTACACACACCCAAGTTGGAGTATTAGAAACCTGGTTTATGCCATCATTTCCAATGGAGACAAAACTGTGAAAGCACGTGGGTGTGTATACAGTCAAGAGAAATGTTGTCAATTAGCATAAGCTTAAGTAGAAAAGCCTGACTCTGCCAGTATATTTGAATTTGCAGGTAAAGATAAGAATATGAAGTTGTATCTTCTGCTGACAAAGAGCTACATATATTATTTTCACCAATATTTACTAAGAATGGACAAAAAGATCACATCTCAGGGTTATATTTTTCCCCCCGCAGCTCTAACAAAAGGGATAGTAGATGTTCTGCCCTGTCTTTAAAAGAAGAAATCTCCTAATGGATATAAATGGAAGCAGAAAGGAGAAAGAAGAAGTGCACCAGAAGCACCTTTTTTTTCCAGAAATCTCCAAACAATGACCACACAGGATTTCCAGACAGTCTCTGACAACAGTTACAAGTCTCTGTGACTCTGAGGAGAATCCAAACTGTCAGAAACTCATCTTGAGGGAATTGCTGTGCTTTCAAGATTCACCTACCTTGAGCCCTGGCTGTGGCTCTTCCTTCTAAGTAAACACACACACATTACTTTTCTATCCAAATCCTTGCAAAAACACTTGCCCGCCTTTGTTACAAGACGGAAGATATTTCCATTAAAGTAAGCAAACTCGTTTCTAGTGCACCTAAGACTTGCAGAGCTCCTAAGTTTCAGTTCACATTTCAGGTTAATCTTTTCCTTTCCTAAAGAACAGAACATCCTTTTTCCTGATCTCCCCCAGGGCTCAGTATTTGCAACATCAAACAGAACACACAACCCATCGCGCCCCCTCCAAAAGCCTATTATACTGTCAGCCGGCTTCCTAACTGCAACCAGGGGAGAAAGCTTATATACTGACTCCAGAGCTCTTTTACTGCTGGAAAGTGTCCATGATTTCTTCAAGCTACTGCTGCATTTCATTTCTCTAAAGAACTCGTAATAAGATGGGCAAAGCTCCAAGAAGGAAAAGAAACCTGACCAACTAACGGAGCTAACCGTGCCGTTCTCCCCTCGGTTACTTTTAGTTGCTGGCAAAGGCCAAAGCTACAAGACTCCCATGCAACGCTGCCAGTGACCATCCTAAATAAATCAGATATTAAAGTACAGTCACATGAATCAGGCTGGAAAGGGAGAGCGGGGCAAATGTCTGCTACTAAAGATAACGGTGTTTCTTGCAGTACATTATACATTCATGAAGCATTGGAAGAAGCAAGAGACAAGGAAAACAGTCCTTATGGACGCCACACAACAAGCCACTCAAATCCAAAAGAAGTCATTGTATATTCATTAATTGTTATTTATCAAGAGGAAGGCCCATGCGATGGCTGTGGAAGGACTGGGATCTGGGTTTCTGATTCCACATCTCAACAGATGAACGTTTGTAAAGCATAACATAAATCTCAGTGGGAAGCTGTTGCAAGTGAGTAACATTCAATTACTCTAATTCAAAATAAAGAGCAATAAGAGGAAATAATTCAAAACCAAGGGTGTCTGTGCAGCTCGGCTGCATTTCAAAACAATGTTTGGATGTTGACAGGTTTTATCAGCTATTTACATGTTTTCTTTTCCTCCTCTTTGAACAGTTCATATCCGTTTTGGCAGACTATTCACTGGCCCCAAGCCTGGGACAACAGAAGAGGGGTCTCTTCTTTTGCTGAGTGAATCTTCAGGGATGTAATCCCTGGAGAGGCACTGACTCCTTTCCCTGTAGTCTGTCCCAAGTTCCCTGCTCCTGCTACAAAGCGTGGTGAGTCTTCCCTCCAAGCCCTTCACACAGGCAACCTGCATGACCCATCCAGTAACTCAAAAAAAAAAAAAAAAAAAACCCACACTGCAGGTCTCGTACTCAGGCTGTCGGACAGAGTGGCACAGAATACAGCTGCCAGCCAGCCAGCTGGTACCACCCACAAACCTTATCCCTGATTTTTCAGTTAATGACTCAGGGTAAACCATCGCCGACAGTGGCTGCAGGTCTAATGGGTGATATTTACAGCTGAAGTTCTATAAAGTGAGAAGGTTATGTCAAGCTGCAGCATCCAAGTGACTGTAAATGTAGCCCTGCACTGCGACGAAATGGCTGGAGATTGGTTACAGCCCGAAGTAATTGATCTGTCTGAAAATATGGCCCAGGAATCATAGGATTAATGCTCAAATTCCAGCTGCGTTGCATTGTTCCCTTCCCTCCAGCTCTCCAACAACAAAGACATGCCTCCTCCTCCTCTGGAGACCAGAAAACTTTTATTAAAATCTTCATACAAGTATTGCAGCAGAGGCCCTGTTAAAAGCATCATAGGAAAAAAATGCAGGATTCATAAAGAAACCATCCTACAATTTCCTTTCGCTCTGGCATTGATTTCAAAGTGGCTACCTTAGCCAAGTGGCTTTGGCCAGCTCTCCTCGCCAGGCCAGCGTGGGGCAGGGGGTGAGGAGCCGAGCCTGGCAGGGTGCACGAGCACGTGCACGCCCGGCCGTGCTCCGAGAGTGAGCGCTGGAAAACTGAGAGGGGGGGAAAAAAAACCCATAAAATGGGAACACTTCCAAAACTGCAGCTGTGCTGGCCCATTAAAAAGCTGAAACTCATTCTACTGTTCGACCTCATGCTTATCACCACATAACTATTCATCAAAGAAATTTCGGTGCAATTAATTAAATTATTCCCCTGTCTGTGCCACAGAGTCGTTATTCCAATATCAGCTTTCACTCGCACTCTCTTAAGCTCGTGCCTGTATGCCAAGTGACATCTCTAGGGTTGTCCGGTCTCAATAAAGCTCTGCTCCTCACCACTCACAGAGGCTATCATTTCTCTTTTTTATTGCCATTTATTTTCCACTAGGATTTTGCTGCCAGTATATTGGCAGGACTTCCAGTATATGGATGTAATGAAATCTACCACAGACACTTAACATCGGGTCAGGCTTCAGCTCAGCTCATGTGAAGCTGTAATATGATAAACAAATGCTTGCAGGAGGAGGATTTTATCCACTCAAAAACAGAACATGGACTCCTTTGGTACCTAGACGAGAACTAGGAGGGAGTCATTTGAAAAGCCTGATGATAATTAGCTTTACAGCTAAAACGTGCTCAACATGAGAAACCTGAGTTGCAACATAGATTCCTCTGTATCTGCCAGGACAAACTTCTCTTATAACGCGCCCCCCCCCCCCCCCCCCCAAAGCGTCACAGTTTGCATCTTCCTCTCTCTTTATCAGTGTTAGTGTAATTCCACAGGTTCAGTGGCTGTTTCAAGGGTCCTGAGCTACCTTGCCAAAACCAAAATGTGAATGACCTGATGTTAAATATTCCTCAGCTCTTCTGGAAATTATGCAGGACCTGATGGCTCTGAACGTCTTCTGTCTGTATCTACTGTCACAATAATTCCTGTGATAGCACTGAAGCGTCGTATCTGCATCTCCCTCAGTACAGGTCAGGACTGTTGCCAACTGGATTAGACTCTCCAAATGTGAACTACACAAGATATTGGTAGTCATGTCCCAGGCATCGCTAAGGGAGTCGTGGTTGGAGATGAGAGACAAAAGAAACACAAAAGGAAAAAAATAAAACGTAATTTTTAGAAGGGGAAGGAAAAAAAATCAAACCTTAGCACAGCTTGTATCTGGCCCCTGTAAGTCTTCCACTACCTGGAAGACTTTAAATCAATAATGGAGCTTTTCTATCAGAGAGGCTTTATTTCAAGTGCGAGTTAATGGGCATAAATCTCTACAGGCGATGAATGTAAAACATGAGACAATGATCAAAGGGTTGGGGTTTTTTGTCCTAGTGAAAAGAGTTAGTTTTCTTGTCTGAAATAAACTTCTCTCTGGAGAAACGGAATTTTGCTCTTCTTCCAGAGAGACAGAACAGTCAGTTGTCTGCATCGGCAACTGTCCCAGTGCCTTGTCAGCTTTCCAACCAATGCATTGGATACAATCGTTCACAGGATCTGTATAAAGGGAGTGTAAAGTAAGCACTGCAAATTAATTAGGGCGAACCTAGAACTGTTAACGGTAAAGCACACAGAAATTTTGTTTGAATTGTGCCTATTTAGATCTGTTTGAAAAGTTGTATTTAAATAAACACTGAAACACATACACTTTGCCTACTTGCCTTGAATGAAGACAAATAAAATCTAAATTGCTGCCTCAAACTAGGTCTGAATCACACCTTGCACATTCTTTATGTCTCCTACCCAATAGTCAGGGTTATGCTGCCTTTTATTTTATGTTTTTCTTGCTTATACAGAGACATCCCAGCACAATTCATTTCCAATGCACGCATTTCAAGATGAATTTTACAGCTGTTTGGTTCCTGTGTCTCCCAGTGCCTCTGGCCCAAAGTCCCTACATACTAAGGGAACAGAAAAGCATCAGAACGGTGCCTTGTGTTACCCAAGCTGGGACCCACAGGAAAAATACACTTCAGGATCAAAATGTAGTGAGATAAACATCAACACCACCAAGCGTACTGTCTCATTCACTTAACCAAGAGAGGGAAGGTAAAAATCAAACCCAGAAATCATTTACAACAACACTTTAAGAAAGCAGAGCTCTGAACACACCACTTCAAATGCTTCAGGTACCCATTCAGGTACAAGGGGAACCTCAAGCTGATCACACAAACGGGCTCATCTCCTGACTGCCACTTATAGTCAAGGCACCACCTCATACGGGCACCTGTGTGCACCCCACTAACCCAAAGGAACCATCTACTCATATTTCCTGAGTTGCCAAGAATAGTGTAAAACAGATCAAAAGGAAGCTGCTTGGAAATAGGTACTAAAAATGATGGTTAACATTACAGTCTCTCTGCTACCTATTCAAAGAAAAGAAATGATGAAGTAGAGTGGAAAACCAATAAACTACCACAATGCTACCCAGTATGAATCCTCATCATTAAGGCTGATTAAAGCTCAGCAGGCTCAGTTAAATTACAGCATTCAGAAGAGCTGTAGCAAGCCTCAACAATAAGGGGAAGGTTGTCTAAAGATTTCTTCTTCTTAGCCATGGCCACAAAGGCTGAATTTTCTAATGCACTCAGAAGTACATTTATGTTTTCAAAGAGCAGGTCTAAGTGTACAGACATACAATTTACTGTATGTAAAAAGGGATTGCTGCCTATATGGACAGCCCTGCTTTGTGGTTCACCTTCCAATCCTTCAAACCCAGTCAGTGGTCAGGACAAGGAACATCTGTTATTTCACGTTGTCCATCCTATCACATTAGGGAAGATGGGGGGGAAGGGGGACTGATGGGACGCCGTCCGAGCAACAGCGCGTGGCTGGGAAGAGATCTACTGCGGTGTTACTGACTGACTCAGCTGAGAATGAAGGCTAATGATGGGCTTCAGTACAGGACTAAAATCAGAATGGGTAACTCCTCGCATTCAAAACTTACAGAGAAAAAACTAAGGCTCAGAAGGCAACAACAGGTATTTTGTTCCTCAGTAAAATGAGATCTGGAAGCGCCCCTGCCAGCACACACCAATACTTTCCCAACAAATGCAGTCCAGTCCTTGGAGATGTCATTTCCTTGTATCCTTTATTACGACAGCTCCATTCTTTTTCAAAAATAAGTAAATGCTTCTGGTCTGACACTATGGTACATTACTCTGCAAACTGTGAACATCAATAAAATAGTCTGGTCTACCAGAAAACTAAGGGAAAAATCCAACATGAACAGCATGGGGCAAGGTAGCACCACTGTGAAGCTTTCTGGCCCACAACCTACATTAATAATTTAGCTGAAAAATCTATATTTACTATTGCGTTTGAAAAATAAATGGGATTCAAATTCCAAATGTCACAGATATTAAAGGCAGTTTGAATGGCGCTTTACAAAAATCATAAGAGATACGTTTTATCTCTGTTTCTTTTAACATTTTGAAATGTTTAATTCCTTTCCAAAAGCTATTACAATATTTTCTTACATTTTCAAGTCTTCTATTTTCATGTTAGTTATCTAACCTAATTTGATTATGGCAAATAGACCCTATTTATTTAGCACGCAACAACCCCACATAGGATTCAACCTGTGGCATTCAGTAACAAGCAATAAGCTTTCAAGTATTTTAACAAAAGAAGTAACTGCATAACAAATACAACAGCAGATAATTCTTACCTTCTGTGTCACAAGCTCATCTCAGTGCATCTAATTTTATATTTTTTAAAGTTTATTTTACTTTTCAATTGGAAAAGCATAAAATTTTTATCTCATGTCAGCAAAGCCAACTACCTGCTCCCACTGGATAATCTTCAACCCTAGCGCACGCTCCATCTGGACAGTGCTCCACACCAAGCTCCTTTGGGCAGGAGCTGGGCCAGGTCTGGGAGATGTGGAAGGGTGATGCCCTCAGGAAGCCACCCATGCAAGCTTTCTGTAATTTCTTCTCATTAGCATTAAGACCACCACGCTGGCCATAACTGAACCACTGTACAAACACCAACATCAAGAGCATCCACAAAACATCGTCTGAAATTCTAGTGATTGTGAAATGCACCAATGGTTTTTCATCCTTCCCGCAACACCAGGCAGAACACAGGGCAGGGCTGCCCGTAATGTATTCAGTTGACAAACAATTGTGCCAAGTGCCTCTCCTGTAAGTTGCTCACGTCAACAAAATTAATGTGACATTTACAACTATTTCGAGGATAAAATGAAGTTGCTTAAATTATTCTGCGGAAGCAGCATGAGACAGAATTATTCAGTTGACAAAATCTAATTAGGTGTAAATTATTTCAGGTTATATAAATTATAAAACCTTTCACAGAGAACTCAAACTTAAGGCTCAATGTGATACGGTGAATTAATATGCTGGGCATCTGTTTTCCAGAGCTAGGTTTCAATTTGGGACAAAGTCATACAAGTAATTAATTTCTTCTTGCCACCAGCTAGCCTGCACTTGAGTAGGCAGAGGACGCGTGTCGTACACAACACGCATTGTTCTAGAGTTGAAAGGCTTTTTTTTCCACAGAATATAGGGACAATTTCACAACTGGTCAGTAAAATGAGAAAGCAGCTCTCAGTCTAAATCCTGAGACAGAGCTGAAACTCCTGATGCCTGGTGATAGCAGAAGGGAAATATTTTGGCAGCAAGCTCTCCTTAAAGCCTGGTGTCCAGCTGCATCCTTCATCTAGCAACTTTCTAAAGAGCGACACCAAGAAACATTTCAGTGCACGTTTAAATTTAATAATCACACTCACTTTTGAACATGCACGCTTCACTCAGGCAGGATTAGCACGTTCAGAAACCTGTCTAATTACCGCAGCATTTATTTCTCCTGCAAGGTTTAATTTTTGCTGTTCGGATGTAAAAATGTCATCAAGTCCTAGTCCTACGCTGAGATGACACAGAAGATAAAGTCAAGGCAAGATAAATCCACCACACTATGTTTCTGTCTTTGTAACAAGAGCTGGTGGCAGCGACGGAGCTCAGAGGATAAATACAAATCTTTATGGTTCACTAACCTTCTCTCTGCAGTGACTGATAACTGTATTTTTAAGTGGCTGCAGGTACCAGGCTCAGCACTGGACTCTCTAGTGCTCCTTCCAGCCCTGTTTTAAGAAGACGTTGTAATATACAGCGGCAACAAGACTGAGGGATCAGTCAGCTTCTCCAAGATCGCTTGTGTTCACGCAAGGACCGGAGATGCCGATGGAAGAGGCAAACATCTTGAACTGATGTCCCTACCTTAGCGAAAGCAGCATGGCTGATGAGGACAAGAGGTCTAAAAGGAAAGGAAATTAAACCCAAAACAAAGCACAAAGCGGGAAAGGGCATTTGTAACTACAAAATGATTCCCTCACTTTTGTCAACGTTCACTCCCAATTCTGTAAGAGTTAAAGGCCGCCAAGTAATAGGCACTGTCGAGTTTTCCCCTGGGTTGCAGCCAAGGCCACTAACCCTGCTATTAGAGGCCTGACAAGCTTTGTCAATGCAATCTACTGAATGCCGTGAGTGACAAGCGATCAATATTCTCCACTCTCATGGGTCATCACAGGTGACAGAGGCCTAAGTAATAAAACAGCCCTGGCTGCCTCCTCTAACTTAAATGCTTCCCCAGCCACAATATTTCTTTTTTGTCTAAGCGCCTCTAGCTAAATTTCTCATAGATCGAACCATCTGATGGGGTAGAGGTTCTGAGGAATTGCGCTGTGTCTGAATTGACGCTAGCCAGCGAAAGCTCAGTAGACTGGAGAAACAGCTTCAAATAAACCGAAAATGACTAGCGACGGAGTTGTAATCTGCCAGCATCAGGCCCTGTAGCAACACCGTGATATGAGGGAGGGATGCTGACAGTGCAGTGGCACCAAGCCACCAGCCGGCTGAAAATCAGCGTCCTGGTTTCTACCATCCTGAAGACTTTCTCCATCATCTTTTCCCTGCCCCACTCCCCCCCCCTTTATATTTTTGTGAGCTGTGTATTGGGCTGGCATGGTGAGGTTTTAGTAGCAGGGGGGACAAAGAGGTGACTAGAAGCTGCTAGAAGCTTCCCCCATGTTCAACAGAGCCAACATCAGACAGCTCCAACACAGACCTACTGCTGGCCAAAGCTGAGCCCATCAGTGATGGGACAACAGATTTAAAAAGGGGAGAAAAACCTGCACAACTGCAGGCAGAGAGAGGAGTGTGAACGTGGGAGAGAAGCTACGCTTCAGACGCCAAGGTCAGTGAAGAAGGAGGTGCTGGAACAGAGATTCGCCTGCAGCCTCTGGTGAAGACAATGGCGAGGCAGGCTGTGCCCCTGCAGCCTAGGAGGTCCACGGTGCAGCAGATATCCACCTGCAGCCTGGGGAAGGCCCCACACTGAAGCAGGTGGGTTCCCAAAGAAGCCTGTGACGCCATGGGAAGCCCGCGCTGGAGCAGGATGCTGGCAGGAACTGTGGCCCCACGGGGAGAGGAGCCCACGCTGCAGCAGGTTTGATGGGAGGACTCATGATTCCATGGGGACCCGTGCTGGAACAGTCTGTTCCTGAAGGACTGCACCCAAAGGAAGGGACCCACGCTGCAGCAGGGGAAGAGGCTAAGAAGGAAGGAGCAGCAGAGAAAATGTGTGATGAACTGACTGCAACCTCCATTCCCTGTCCCCCTGTGCCGCTTGAGGGGAAGAGGTAGAGAATTCAGGGGTGCAGTTGAGCCCAGGAAGAAGAAAGTGATGAGGAAAAGTGTTTTAAGGTTTAGATTTTATTTCTCATTATCCTACTCTGATTTGATTGGTAATAAATTAAACTCATTTCCCCCAGCTGAGCCTGTTTTACCTGGGATGGCAATTGCCAAGTAGTGTCCCAGTCCTTATCTAAACCCACCAGCTTCTCATTATTTCTCTCCCCTGTCCAGCCAAGGCGAGGCAGTGACAGAGTGACTTTGGTGGGCACGTGGTGTCCAGCCAGGGTCAGCCCAGCACAAGTGTTATAAGAATTACTGGGAGGAACTACATAAAACTGCATTACGGTGCTCATAGAAATGAAAGCTGCGTTGCTCTGCTGTAGATGTGAAGGAAGCATTGATGTGACTGAAGTTCACGGGGGCTGTCGAAGCAGTCAGAAACACTGACCAGGACGTTCTTTAGAGCATGAAAAAGCCCCACACCTCCTTTCCAAGCATAAGGCACTGGAAATCAGTATGAAAGTTTTAAGGGAATCAGTTACTCGGTTGCAGTAGCCCACCTTTACCCCCTCATGAGGCAAAGGGACATCTGGTGGACACAGGGTGAGCTCATCTGTATCTGCTGGTGGGGTGTGTGATTTTACAGCAATCACAGACAATCTCCTGTTTTTTTAAACCTACACTCTACCTTACCTCATGACTTCTTCATACGGCTGTACACTAAGTAAGAGCTTAGACAGGCTTCCAAAAAAGCAGCGATTTACAGTTCAGTAGTCAAATTTAAGGCAGACGCAGAAAAAACCCCATGTTTCAGCCCTCATGAAGATCCTGCCCCAGTTCTTGCTGTCAATAACCATTATGGACACAAGCCATTGATGTCCATCTGGGATCTGAATGTTGTCCAGTTTTCTCAGATGTTTAGAACGAGTTTTTATTGGGAATAATCTCTTTAACCAAACAGCTTTACAAACACTGAGTTTCGCTATGTTCCTGTGAGACAGGCAAGCAACACACAGCAATTTTTTGGCAAATAATCTAAGACGCAAAGGAGAGCCAGAGGCACAAGTGGACACAAAACCCAGCGGGTACGTAATTTCACACTTCAAACTTTGAACATCAAATATGTCCTGGAAGAGAATCTCTTCTCGGGGATGACTGTCAGCTGTAAAATTCTGTTTAAACAGGTGGTAGGAGGATGATGTGCTGTTTGAAAATAATTGGCGCACTGTTTACGCACTGCTCTCAGTGATCCAAGCCAGGATAAAAATAGACTATAATGCTCAAGGGCTGTATTTTTGCACATCTTCATCCTCTTTCCTTACAAAAAGCAAACCAAACTCTACTTAAAACGTGTATTTATTCTGCCAGTTATTTGTAATAATAACAAAATTTTTCTAAATTCAAAAAAAGGACCCAAATACACTTGTGCAAATGCAGTTTCCTGGGTAAGCCACCAAGAGCTGAAATAATATATCAGTAGACTTTTTTCTATATGCACAGGGCATTTGATCTAGAATGGCTTGAAATAGAAAAAAAAAAAGTGCAAGTATAGATGATTACATCAGAATCCTTTAAAGGTTACCAAATAAGTCACTTGCTGTCCAAGAAAAGCTGGGATCTTTTTATGGCAAAAGCTAATACTTGAAGGGAGGAACCCTGTGGCAAGATCTTTCAGAATATACAAAAGCAGATGAGGGAGCACATTTCATGAAGGAAAACTGCCTCAACTCTTGGGATGAAATTAGATGTCTAATAAAGAAAAGGTCAATATTCTAATGCAGGATTTGGTTCTCCAACACACTTGACTACGGGCCAACAAAACCAGCTGGACAAGCAATGGGGAACAGCATGTGGGCAGGATATATTTCAGACCAAAGTAATCTTTTTAGTCACTAAATACAGCTGATTTTCTAAATGACTAGATGAAGGCTTGGCTGTTCCCGTATCAATGCTGGGGAAAGGCTGTAGGAAAGGAGTTATATTAAGATGTGAGCTAGAGATAAACACACAACTAGCTTGGAGATGGTCCACGGTGCTCATGGGGACATTATGAGTGGCTGCAGTGAGAGTCAGATTAAGACAAAACAACAAACCCAACAGTTTCTGGCAAGCACCAATGATCTACCTGGGGAGCAGGTCAGCTGTAGTAGAAGGTTAACAGAGATTATAGAAGGGAGAGTCACGTTTTCCTGCACACAAGCCACCCTGCTCCTGTTATTAAAATCACTGTTTTGCACTGCACTTCACAAGTTTGCTTGGCTCCATGCTGCACTTTCTTTCTGCTGTTCAGTGATGTTCCTCATTTTACTGGAGTTTATATGCAGATATAATACATAAAACAAGGATGAGAGAGAAATAAGAAATGAGCAACCTTATTTCTTCTCTCCAGAAGTTTATTGCTCTTCTCTCCCAGCCATCCAGCTTTATTTCCCCGTTGGCCTCAGAGGCTTTTGACTTTCTCAAGATACAACTCCAGATTCATTCCCAAATAGAGTATGTAAGCAGTATGGCTACAATGATCTGATAGCATCTCATACAGCTCTTAACAACCTAATTTATTACTGATGATGTAGTCGTTAACACACTCTGAACACGCACTATACACTCCTCTCTAATGAAAAAGTAACTGGGGAAGCTCATCCAACTCGTTTCAGAAAGTTGCAGCCCAAGAGACTCAGATGTCACCTACCCTTAGATTTATCTAAGGCTGAGGAAAATATTTTGAAACATCTCTTGATACTGTTTTAAAAGGTAGTTCCCTCAATGCTGAGCCTTGAAAGTTTAGCAGATCTTATTACTGAGAATGAACTAAACCAAAGAAATTGCTATAATGGTTGTTACACTATGGGTACAACTTCCTTGCCATGTTCTGTTCTCATCCACTTTCATCTCAAATGTTTATACGAGCATAAAAAGTTACTGTTATTTTTCTTCTCAGCAGCAAGAAGAGAAAAAAATCTGGCAAAACTAGATTGGGGGAAAGCACAGAGAGAGAAACTATGGAAATAAAAGTCATCGGGAACAATTCATATGGCACTCTGGGAAGATAAGAGATGCAGTGGAGACAGAAAGGCAACCAATCCAAATTCCCAGTAAGCATGTTCTATAATTGGCATAACACCGACTAACACTGGAAAGAAACGTTTTAAAACGTTTTAAAAGCCATTCTCTCCTCGTGACCTCACCGATTTGCTGATGCCTTTGGCAATAGAAGTTCCCAGCACACACCAGGTCTGCAGGCTCTGCATGAAACCATAGCGGCTCGGAAGATCCAATCCTACAGATACCTTATGGAAAGTTCAGGGGTTGGGAACTCAGGAGCCCCCGAAGCCATCAGAAGCAACTGCTTGGAAAGCATGAGGCTTCCTGGGGCAGGAGACAGAGGACACACAAAAAATCATAATAAAATAAAATGAAGGGCAAGAGACACACGAACTGAATATCCCAGTAATGAAGGTAAATGATGTCTCAGTGTGTAACGGGAAGGCATGTCATTCTTTTGGAAAAAGACCAACTGCAAGGAAAAGCAAATGAACAATAGGTGAAATTAACAGAAATGAGAATCTGGAAAAGTGCTTAGTGGGAAGTGCTGTTTCCATGTACCAGGTCTATAAATCACCACTCTCCTGTCCCAGACATATGCTAGCAATACCTGTAGCAGAACCAGCTCAAAACTTCCTGCGAAGGGAAGAGCAACACAGATTATATGGATATGACGTTCACTTGTGCACGCTAATTATGAGGCGAAAAGGCCAGCAGAAACATTTATTTTGAAGGAAGTCAACACCTCTTCATTCCTGCCTGGAAAGATACTTTCATTCTTCCCATGCTTTACTAAGTCCGTACCATTTAGGTCCAGGAAGGTGAACTGCAGTGCAAGGTTTGTCAGCATATCCATCCCTGTCCCCTTCTAAAGGATTTGAATACTCTAATTGAAAAGTGCAACTCAAAGAGCTTTAACCTTCAGGAATATAGGCTAGGAACAACTTTTTTCTTCTGTGCAAGTCCTTATTATTAAATTAACTGCTAGACTGATTTCCTTCTTTTAAAATATCATTTGTAAGGGTGGAAAAAGACAAAGATCAACTTATTTGACTTGAGCTCGGACACAACCACCATACAGCCAGACCCTACCTCTGCCTTGAGGCTAATTTTCCTTTGTCGAAACACTTTCATGTGACTTTTATTGTGGGAGCCCCAGGCTGGACGGCAGCTTGCAAGAAGCATCACCCCAGCTGTAATTCTCTCTGCATACACAAGAAGGACCATTAAATGCGCTGTGCTAGTCTTCACTTCAAATGTCTTTCAAGTCTGTGTTTACCTAAGATAGCACTACTTGGATGTATGTATTTGTGATCCAGTTCACCTGAAGCACCGTTCAGTCCTATAGGAATAAGACAAGGACGTCCCATATGGCAGCAAGGTAGAAAATCTCCTCCAATGCAAACCACCTATGACCTCCATGATAATAAATTCTTCTGCAAATGACTGGGCAAAGTCCTGGAGACTGTGTGCAGTGAAGATAAACAGCCCTTTTTGTCCGCTGGGCCAGAAGTGGCCATTGTATAGAGCTTGCCCAAAGGATTAGCGCTGCCATTATTATTTGTGTTATATGAGCTATTTCAGGAGCTAATTGACCTCAGCACAAAAGCCGGGTGAGAAAGGCTTTTGTATCTAATAGAATGAGCAATACAGAAAAGGGTAAGGTTCTTTGAGCAATTGGGCCACAGTATACAGACACTGACTCAGTTTTAGCTGACAGCATCAAGCAGGGCAATCTAATCTCCCCAGTTAGCACTAAATCAGCCTAGTATAAATGAGCCCCTGACAGAACACGGAGAAATGGGACTTGCTAAAAGGATAACTGAGGATAACTGCCTTGTGAAGCATAAATATTGAAGATGTTCAGAATCTTTCATTCCATGAGCTAAGCACGCCTAGCAAGAGCTGTACAGGCAGAGCCGTTTGATACGTGAATCTTTGTTCTGTTTTGGAGGGTACAGTGGTAAATGTCAATATGGACATAAGGTATTCTAAAATTATACTATATATTTTCTCTCTCCCTCCCTCTCTCAAGTGCTTCATGGTGGGGGAAGTTATTGACACTGAGAAACTCTGACAGGACGCTCTTAACCATTAAAGGGTTTGCTATAACAACAATAACAAAATGTGAAGCTATTTTCTCCAGGATGATGGACATTTGAGAAGGAGGATGTACTCAGGCTGTAGTATAAGATCATCCAAAAGCAAACTACTCGTCTCCAAAGTCACTTGTGAAGAATGATATGTTTAAGGGGAAAAAGGGAAGCTGAACTTAGAACTGAACATATTATTTTTGGCATTCAGTCATCACTCAGCAAAGCCAGTTCTATCTCAACATCAGAGCAAAACAGACTATAAAAGATAGAGTGAAAAAATTAACTCATTCTGACCTTTCTAAAGCCACTGAAAAGCTGCCACAACGTAATTCATTACAAATTCTGCATTATATATGGTGCACAAAAGAACGCAGCCTTGTAAATATGCAAACAGAAGAGAAATAATCATATTCATCATTTATTTATTGAACCTACATGGACTCCTCATTGCACTACCTGAGGCTATCACAAGCATAAAGGAATTAAAGAGCATAAAATGCTAGTAAGGAAAAGCAGCAGAATTTATAGGTGCTTCACAAATGGGGTAATGAGGCAGAGAAAAGAAAAGGTCTCTGTGGGAAGGCTGAGCCTAAAACAGAGACAAAGTCAAGTCTGCATCTTCTGAGCTGATAGACTTTCTGTGTAAGATAATTATTCCATTCATGTACTCTTATCAGAGTTTTAGCACCCATGCCAAGAGGAGCTCCCTGCCCAGACCTGTCCCAGCTTTTCCACAAAGCAAAAGGCTTTAAAGTCCTTTCTGCAAGTCTTACAGTATCACTCCATGAACCAGCATCAGGCTCCACGTGAACACACACGTAAAGGAGGTGGCAGCCCCAGCAACTTCCACAACACGGTGCACTTCACTGCCACATGCAGTACGCATCCCACTTTATTCTGTAAGACCTTGACCCCAAGACACCTTACCCTGGGGCATTTCAGCCATTTTTACTGGGGAGACAGAGTCATCTCCAGGGCATGCAGCTACAATTCATAGCCTGCAAATGAATGTTCTTGATTATACCCAGCACGCGCACACATGTGGAAGCAGCACTTGCACTAGAGGTCCTACACTTTAGAGCATGACCTCACGAATCCACAAAACTGGGGAGTGCTTTGAACACCACCTCACCACCTGCCCTGCACATGAATCCCACAGCAACCATCACCCCAGCATCCCCCAATTGTTGTTTTTGAGCGAAGCTAGTTTGTACCCATCATTACTTTTGATCATCTTGTACAAAAATGTTGGTTCTGAGTGAGAGCTATCTAAAAGATGGCAATGTGGTCAGTGTGCAAGCCTGCCTCAGCGCACACAGGCTATGCTGACCTTAATGTCCTCTACTCCCTAGGACAAAGGGTACTGGCAGATGGAAAGGGTTAAAGGCAGTTATTGTTCCTGAATCTCTTCAAACAATGCAAACCTACTTAGCGGAGGTAATTTTTTAAGCACACTTATTTCCATGAAGCAAATCCAGTGTGTAATTCCAGGATTAGTCCGGAAACTAAGAAGCTTTCTGCTTTCAGCAAAGTTAGTTTCCATTTCAAAGTTTAGCTAAACCAACTGAAGTTAATCAAAACACATAATTTCGCAGTTTCACATATGGGTACACTCATTACAAGCACACAGATCAACAAAATAAAATACATACAATTGTAACTGTGCGAGAGGATTCTTTGTGATCTCCTTTTACTCAGATGGGTGGGAAAAACTAAGAGGAAAGGAGTAGTTAAGGCTCCTCTCTAACCTCAACGCTAACACTGCAATCCATGCAGGAGGGATTTTACAAGCTCATGAAGCCCAGGCCATGTGATTTGAAAAGATCTATGTAGCTCTACAAAGATCCATATCCAACACCTCTATAGGCATTAGATGATTATGCCAAAATCAGCCGAGACTCCTACAGAGCACTGACTGGTGTAACGTACCTCAAACTTTCAGAGAGGATAAGGGCAAGAACTAAAATCAGATTTATCTGAAACTGACTATCAACCAAGAAATATCACAGTTTAAAACACAAATGTCTCGGATTCACTGGTAAAGTCGGCACATTCATAGAAATTGAGGCTTTGCTTTTTTTGTGTACCCTTCTATGATCAAAACCTCAACTTTTAAAAGATTAACAGACATAAGTACGTGCCTTTTGTTTTCACGACTCTAACAGAAGGCTCTGGGATACCATGTTTGTGCTGATGTGTTCTTCTGCACACCCGAAACAACTGAATCGCCAGTTACAGCCCTATTTTAAACAAAGAAATAAATAATGCTCAAGGCCACTTTTTTCCTGATGTTAAAATTTTAAGTAGTGTTTAACAGAAGTTCACAATGGCAGAAATACTTGGCATTTTAACTCTCCAAACACCCCCACTGAAGTTTCATCTATAAAATAAACTACAACCACTTTGCTGCATGATATCTGGTTCACTGGTTGGAGCGACGCGAGACACTAGGAATGTGTAAAGGCCAGGCTTTCTCCATGTGTGTCTCTGCAGCGCGAACCCCTTCGTGCCTCCCCCCACCACCCGTACAAACCGGGGAGGCTGCTGGAGGGTGCAGAGCAGTCTTGTTCTCTTGGCCTCCTCTTCAGAGGAACTTCAGGATGCTAAGGACAGGAGCACATCTGCGGGAGGTCTGAGAAAGGCAGGTACTTGGGGCTACAAGCTCTGTGCTCAGATGTCACTAAGGCATATACAATATATAGCAATACAAATATTATAGATGGGATTTTCAGTAGGATGGAAGTTTCTTGTCATTATGCTTCTAAATTACTCACACACTTTTAAATGTCCCATCAGGAACAGTGATGAAATAGTGGAAAGAAGTGATTTTAAGAAAAAAAAAAAAATCAATGGAAGAAAATAAGCATCTACTCTTGAGTTCTTTATGGATGCTTTATACACGATTTCCATGGTGAAATTCACATTCCAGAGAAAAAAAACCAACTTTGAACTCAATATTTGCTCAGAAAACTTAGTGGTCCAAAACTCCCCAAGGGAGTGAATCTGTCAATGAAAGGGGCCAAGTGCTACTGCTCCCTCTGCAGTAACAGAGCAGCTGAGCTGTGCTCCATGACTGATATTAATGGTCCTTTGCTTGAAAGGTCTCTCTGGAAGCTGCAAAGGACTTTGATCATTTTAGGTCGCAAACACAGTAAGAATTTTGGGAAAGGCTTTTTTAGCCATTATGGTCTGCAGGCTGCCCCACTGTATGAACACTACAATTCTTCTCGTAGGGTGACTGGTTTGTGAGATGCTCAAGACCTTAACAATACATTATACAAGGTTACTTAAGGATTTTCCAACCTCCTTCCAGCTGTCTTAAGTATACAGGATAAAGTTCCCTTGGCCCAAAGCAAGGTGAGTTCCTGTGAACTTTTAATCACGGTCTGTACAACGCACAGCTTTGCTGCATTACTGACTGCTTGCTGCATGCCTCTAAAATCAAAGGTATAAATGCACACTGCACGGAATGGCTTACATTAGTGCCATTAATTCCTACTTTCAGTATAATCCTTCATCTGGGAGTTATTCCAAAACATAGGAGTTAATGACACTAATATAAACCATCCCAATGTAGCATGTGTTTCTTTAGCTTTTATTCCCATGACTAAATGTCTTTTTAATGCACTTTTATTTACCATGATGGAAATAGTTTTTCCTGCTTTACTCAATCAGAAGCCTGGGTCTGTCACATTAACCCTTTTCTGGGCAAAGCTCTACAGACGTATTTCCCATTATGACTCCAAAATTAAAACCTTATGCTGACATTCCAGCAGTGAACTACAGCCCTTTCAAGTGCTGAAAGTCCTAAAGGAAGCCCTGCAAAGGAGGGCTGTTAATTGCCTGAGTGGGTTAAGGAATCTCCCAGTGACATGGCACGCTGTGCTCAGCCAGGCTGGGAAATGAAAGCCTGGGACTTAACTGCTCTGGGAATCGAGGAGCAAAACAGAGCGGCAGAGAGGATTTGTCCTTCTGGTGCAGAACAGCTTTCCGTTATATTTCCTTACAACGCTTTTAACCAACTGACGAGAGGAAGGGAATGAAGTGCCTTCAGATTTTCTCAGAGGTGTGAAATCTGGGTAGAGAGAAGGAAGTGGATTAGAGGGATGGAGAAAAATACTGCTACTCCCCAAAGAAGGCATGGAGAAATTCCTGATGAAAAAAATCACTTTCATTGGAGGAAGTGGTCAAGAAGAAAAAAAAAAACAAACCATGAAAGCAATAATGAAAATAAAGTAAATATATGTTGTTTTGTCTGCATTCTGCATTCCTCACCTCCCCAACCCCCTGAAGCAGAGCCAATCCTGTATTGGGCCTTTTAAGCGTGTTATAACTTTAATCTGCTCTCCTCTCCCTCCCGGTCTGTAATTCCCTTACAGTCTGGCATTTACAGGAATTAAATACCTGCATCCACAGTAAAGGAGATTAACTGCCTGTAGGCATCCCTTGACTCTGTGCTTTAGCCAAAACCCATGCTTCCCTCCTGACCTCCCCAGTGGAAAAGGCAATTTGGGTTCCTCTGCCTTATTAAGAGACTTCCAACGCATGCAATTCATGCCCTTGTGAGTGTATAGGTGTTAAGAGGCGGTGGGTCTGGGGCACATGTGTGTGCGCCCACTGTTGCATTCCCACAATCTTAGATCCTCCTTCACTGCTACTGAACATACGGCAGCTGAGGAAGAGCAGGTACGAGAGGGAAGACTGGAAAGAAGGATGAAAAGTAAATCAAAAGCAGTTTGACTCTCAACACTACAGTAAGAAAACAAGTTTAAATATGTTGAAGGTTTCCCTTCTCCCTCCCGATGTACCCAATGGTTCTCAATAAGCAACTGGCAATCTCTTTTTAAAGCCTTTTAAGGAAAAATATATAGAACAATCATTAAAATATGCTTGGCGATTTTCTAAAATGCATCCAGGAAGGAATTATCTTTATACAGTGACATTGCACGGCATTAACCTAACAATTCAGTGGACAGTATTTCTACCAAGTTATCTAGCATATAAATACATGGCATATGAGCAGCATAAACATGGGACAGTTGCCAGAAGAAAATCCTGTTTCGTAAATCTGAGACTCTATGTGAGCTTTTCAAAGAGACATCAATAATACAGAGAACCAGCTGCCTCCAGAAGTCAACAGACTTGGGCCTAATAGATGGATTTCAATAAATTTAGGCTAAACCCTTACCACAGAAGATGTCTATTGATACCTTCTGCTAAGACTTCAAAAAGCACAAAAGCGTTTTGAGGCTCTGCATTTTTATTATTGGAGAGATCTATTTCAAAAATTTCTCTATTAAGTAAATTCCTGCATCTGATTAAGTTTCTTACAGCAAAGATCATTTACCGTAAGAGGCTGAGCCTGAGATTCTTGTGGGGAAGAGGCATATTAAGAAGAAGTAAGTTTTTAATTTAAATAGAAAATGTTTTGAATATTAACTGGTTGATCTGAAGGTTCCACGATGAGTGCCGTAGGCAAAGAGCTTGTTCTTTGGCACGGACGCCCCTTACGGGAGGGCGAACTCGGAGGGAGGGCAAGAATGCAAACCTCCAAACATCACAGATCTGTCATCACAACCACCAGAAAATCAGTTATCATCAGTATGATTTTAATTTTGGCAGCAAGATAATAAAGCCACAGTAAGGGTGAACATAGTGAATTCTGACAGAAAATGAAATGGAGAAAGAATAAGATGTGAAAGTAAATCTAGTTCTTCTAGTAAACTATGCTTCACTACACAAGTTAATGATAAAAACATGTATTTCTACTAAAGCGGTTTTCCCTACCCATTATAAGTTATCCTGGAACCTACTCAAAAAAAACCCCCAACAGACTTTGTTAAGAAGCTCACATTATGAACACTCACACGCATTTAGCCTCAGTGAAGTCCCCCTGATTTACACTGGGCTCTGGAGCTTCAAGGTCTGTTCTTTATTCAAGGTAAGACTGGCAGAGGTGAAAGGCAGCAATTCCTCAGCTACAGTGCCTGGCCTTCGCTGGCAACTCTTTGTATGAGGCAGAAGCACAAGTGAAAAGAGCCATAATAAAAACCAGCTTTGAATTATTCTAGCACAAGATATTATCTCTCCTTACAACCCTTGCCTCATTATATCCTTGGACCACTGCAGTGCAAACAACAAACTCTTGAGTTATGTGTTCGTGCAGCCAGCAGATGTGCCTTTACCTATGATGGGCATAAAGACAAAACCAACCGATTCCCAGAGCTGCCAGCATGAAAGACAGCAAAGACAGAAGACAGCCTGCAAGTATCCAGGCTATATTTTTTCTTGTTATTCATATAACTTTTTTTGAGACCATGAAAGTAGGATAAAGGATTTTAAACCACCATTAAGCAATGGTTTGTTTAACCTCGTGCAGTGTAGCAAAGTTCAGAACACTGGGGTTCCAGGCAGGCAGGCAGAGACAGCCACCTTTTTTTTGTGCCTGCAAAATGAACTGCTGACTCCCTTTGACCACCAGTCAAGTTCCTCTAGCTCTCTTGCTGTTGCAGTTTGAGAATTTGTAGTGCTGCCTTTCCAGAAACTATTTGGGAGCAATATAAATGGTGACATTCTTAGGAAGCAAAAGTCTCATTAACTTCCAGTGGGAACATGTGCTCACAAGCCTCTGTGGGACACTGCAAACACCTCCCTTTAAAATGCACAACAAACCTGATGGGGCCCATCTTGGACTCTCAGGACCACAGTTTTGGACTTTTCAGAAAAAGAAATCTGCATAAGAATACATGAAAAGGCTTCATTCAAACCCATGCACGCATACTCGTCATTTGTTTGAAGGGCCAATACATTAGAATCAAGATTGTATTTGCCTGCTAACAACCAGGAGTTGTTTGCAAGAAGAAAGAAAGAGACTGCTCGCTTGGTAGAACGCCACGTGCTATGGATGAGAAATATCCTTTAGGTTGTACCCACTACTGACATTTTCTCTGGATGGGACACTTTCAGCAAGGACTTCCAGCACTTACACTGCTGTTCTGTGAGCAGCCCAGTGTTACACCAGGTCAGGACGGATCCCTAAAGGGACCAGGAAATGCAAATCTGTAGGTCAACTCCTACTTCAGATAATAAATCCAGTCCTTGACCAAGCAGTACAGACTCACACCTGAAGAAGTAGAGATCTTGGATCTATTATCTTCCCAGGTACAACTTAACCCAGGGAACTGTTACCTACGTAGCTGTGTGTCTTTCAGTCCTTCTTATTATCTGTCCCTTCTCTTCATATATTCTTCAAAGTCACTGGTGACTTGGAAGTGGAGTACAGTAGACTTGTACGACACAGTATGTAAATTGATCCCTTTTCTGGTTTTGGTTTGTTTCTTTGTGGTGGCACTCGCAATTTGTGGTGGCACTCACAATATGATATCTCATTTCCAAACATCTAAGCAAGCACAGCCACTGCTTCCAAGGACCTTAGAATCAAAAGACAGACAGGTAGCTAGGTAATAAAAGAAAAAAAAGTTAGGAAAGAGAAACAATGGTGGGAGAAAGGAATCTGGTCGTCGTCTCCTCCCTATTGTCACTAACAGTGCTTTATAGACAAGATAAAAAGCAGCCAATAAAAAGCCCTACTATTCATTTTCGTTGGTACTGAGATCACAAGAAACTTGTTGTTTTTTTTTTTTTTCTAAAAAGGCACACCAGTAACCTTTAAAAAAAAAAATAATAAGGAGATGGGATTGCTTTAGGCTTCCCAAGAATATCCTGCAGGAAGCAGGTTGGACAATGACAGAGATGACAACATGGGCTTTTTCAAATATAACGTCTTCGTGGATGTTGATATTTCACACACCACATATAGTCTAAAAATAGATGACTAAAAAACTAAACTTAAAAAAAAAAAAAAAAAAGGAAAAGATTCAAAAACTCCCACAGTCTTTTCCATAGCAAACAGTAAGTGCACTCTCTATCTTTCTTAAGTGCAATATACTCCACTATCAATTTGTGCACTGGACCATTTTTCCTGAAAGCAATATCCCCAACCATAATACAGTGTTTATTTAGCTCTACAATTGCATTACGAGTGTTTCAGAGTTTAAAACAAAATGAAGACAAATCAAGAGACCTTGCTAAAAGAGGAAAAGAGCACATTACATCACATTCGGGAAGGCTCCATGAGAGGCAGAAGAGCAAGGGACCAGGCTTTGTACCCAAAGAGGCGAGACGTGAAAGGACAAAAGAAAAGGCCGACCCAAGATGTGCAGGCACAGACTGAGGCATCTATTACTAAGAAAACACACAGACTTCTTGTTCTCCATATGGTAAATCTGCTTTTCTAAGAACTCTACCTGTTTGCAGATGAGAGTTCCTGCTGTTTGCATCTGATGCAGGAGGCAAGTGGAGCTGCATCTTTTCTGTGAGGAGCACGGTGACCAGTTTGATGCCAAGTGGGGGAAGGACTGAGTAACTCCTGCAGGTTTTTGCTTGATCAAAGCTTCACTCACCAAAGAGCCACCCTCATTTTAAATGGGAAAACCTGATACTCATAAAGCAAATTAGAATCAGGTTGAGAGTTTAGAGCTAATCTTCTAGATCCTGGAGTTTTATCGATAAACTCTGCAGCCATCCAGTGCTTTAGTTTGAATGTTTACAGAGCTACAAATCTCACTTCTTAAATATTCGCCATTAGTTAAGAGAATTTATACTTCCTTGAAAAGCAAGTTTAAATGCAGTGAACAATTTGGAATAAGAACAGCATAGATGACTGTTTTCTTACACCACCAAAACTAAGCTCCACCCAAGAGCACTGCAACAGAAATTACCAATAATGCTAATAATAATCCAGAGCTTCTGTGCATAAACTATCTAAAGCCCCAAATAAACCAAAGACATGCTGAAATTGTTAAGTTATAACAAGTTGACTGGTTTTGCCTTGCACGCCTTGCTAGACAATTCCATTTGTTAAACAGACATATGCTAAATTCTGCTTTTAATTTATGTATAACCTAACATCCCCTATTAGGTTTTAAGAATGGCTCCTTCTAATTATGGCCACTATCTTAAGCTCACTTTACATATGCAAAAAAAGTCCTTTACAAAATTTACTTATAGGTCTATATAGGTATAAAACCATTATAATTGGTAGGATTATGTTCACCTGAAGGGCAGGTTTGCTTCTCCACAAAGCAAACCTGCATGTAATTAAAGAATACCTACTTCACTCCTACCTAAAGGAGCTGCACCAGGCATCGGATACACAACTGTTAGTCCAGAGCAATAATTGATAGAGATACTGAAAAATAGCATTTGGCATAGGAAACCGAAGCTCTACAATGCAATTAGAGTTATTAACGATATTACGCATAAGGATGCCAACTATGATGATGTTTTCTGTCATATGAGCACCCCTGTCCTCACAAGATACGCATCCTTTTACACATGTGAGTGACAGCTCCATGACAACATGGAAAGCTACTTTCTAGGCTTTGAGTCTGCATTTCTGTTTATCAACAGCAACATATGGACTTGAAGTATCTCATTTGCTAACTCCCTTGTTTTAACCCAGCTGTTCCCTTCTCACTCTTGTACCACTGATGGCTGAATCTTTTCAAATAGGTCATGACACACAGGAAACGTGTCTAGGAGAACTCTCTGCAGGACAACTCTCCACAGGGAGCTGCTAACCCAAAGTCTGACTCTAACTTTCTGTGTGTAGAGTTGTCCCCACGGAGAGCAGGCCATGGAGAGTTATCCTTTTCATCTTGCAGGAAACATCTTGCATCTCAGCTCAGAAAGTTAGCCATTTTGGAAGACCACATACTTTATCCTACCCACCTGTACACCAAAAGGTGTCCTCTTGTTCTCCTTATCCCCAATGTGCTGCAATTTTCAAAGATCTGACCCATTTCAACAGATAAAGTCCATTTGAACATGGAGAATAACCACCAATCCTGTTGCGTATCCATGTTGCACATCTCCCGTATCATCTCTTGAAGGTATTAGTTGCCCAACACGAGGCTCGTATCTCTGTTGGTCTCTTGAAAAGGTATCAAGTGATCTAAATGACTGAGCTCACTTGGCACAGGGTACCAGCTCTCCAGAGCACCACTGGTGCCTGCGCGCTTGTCTCCGGCCAGCTGGCACACTGCTCCGAATGCGCCTTCCCCAGAACACACGAGTGCTAGCAGCAAAACAAAGGCAGTCGCTGGAAAAAGAGGCACACAAATGAGCTTCACGGTGTGTGCACACGCAGTGCCTGCCTTCAGCAAAGCGGCTTCTAGCCAAGCTGCCCGCTGGGCAGGGGAGCACAGGGAGCGGAGCAGATGCCGGCGGGGCAGCGGGCAGCCCAACTGCAACGGCAGGAGCAGTTGTACAACCGCAGAGACTGTGCCAGCAATTTCTGTCCACGCTGACACCGTGCAAGTGAGCACCAGCAAGGCTTGCTTGAAGCGTGTCTAATCCAAATGGCAGCGTGAAAGACTGGAAGCCTATCTGGGCATTTTTATATATAGACATTAGGCACGATGAAAGCACAGTGGAAGGACAACACAGGTGAAAACAGGCCAAATTTTGCAAGTGTGGACATGGCCTTAAACTTGCATTGGCCAGGAAAAAACAAACTGTCACCTTTCTAATAAGCCCTGCTTAAAGCACATCCTTTTGTGAAATGAGCTGGCCAGACATTTATCCCAGCCAGGGCAGAGATGACTTTATTTTTGATGGAAGCTGGCAGGAAGGAGGCTGGGCTGCTACGTGTCTGTCATGAAAGAAGAGAAATCAGGGTCCATCTTACATCGTCTTCTACAGTTTAACAGAGGGGGAATGTTGCATCGTTCATTTGTAAGTCAGGACACAGACATACTTTCCCACACTATAGCTCAAGGCCCGTAGATCATTTTTAGCTGAAAATTGTTTCCCACAGCCTGGAAGATCTCAGAACTTTGGAGCAATTAAAATTCGCTTCATTTCCTTCACCTGTTCTGTCTTACTGTACAAAAAAATCTGTGCACAGTTTATTCAGTGTGGCTTACGTGTCTGAAACATGAAAAGGAGCTGTACAAACAAATCCTTCTAAGGAAATCTATGGGGTTTAAAATACTGGACTATGCTAAACTCTGGAAGAGAACAGTGATATCTGTAAAACCTTACACTTAAAAAGTAATTAAGACTGAGTAAATGAAAAGTGCTCCAAAAACTCAGAACTTCCAGCAGCCAGGCCTCCTTTCTGGCATGAATTCTCCTTTTTTTCCGCCTTTCCATGGGAATACTGCACTTGAAGGATTTGAGGGAATAGAATGGGCTGCAGATGAGGTGAGGGATGCTGTTGGCACATGGGTACAGTTCAGGTGCCCCTCCATAAGACAAGTCCACGATGGAGATGCTGCGATGCTGTGACATTGGCCACATTGCCTGACCCACCTCCTAGCCCAGCGTGTGCCCATCAATCCACTTCCCCACCACCACCGTGGTTTTGTGGATTGACTGATTATATTTATCACACTTGTAGTTCACAGGGCAATGGTTTAAATTTCATTCAATATACTCCATCTGGGAGCGCTTTTAAAACACACCCACAAGCACATTTCTCCCTCTCACCCCGCACCCCCGCAGCGCTCAGCCATCTGTACTCTGGAAACAAATCCTAAAAAATTATTCTAAATTAAAAACTCATTTTAAAAGAAAAGTAGTATTAAACTGTTTTATAAACATAATAAACCACAGTAAGCCTTGGTTGCAATAAATATCCAACTCTTGCCTACAGCTATTAGAATACACAAGCGCATTTTTAAGTTTGCTAGCAAACAGTATATTTATTCTGACCATGATTTGTCTTCTGTGGTTTAATGCTCTCTCATGTTTCTTTCATATGTTTACAGAGGTGGGGGGAGAGAAGAGAGAGAGAAAGCAGGCTGGCCTGAAATATGTTACAGATTCCTGTAAGCCATAATGGTTCTCTGAAGGGCTGCCACTTCTTCACAACAGGGTCTGGCTCGGCCTCAGGACAACAATCTCAAACAGACACGTACTGTTCTCCACCCCGGCTTCATTTACGATTGATGAAATTTGGTCAAATTAGTCATGGGAAAAAATTAAAAGGTGAACAAAAGCAAGTTGTAGCACATAGTGCAGACTGTGGAGAGGCACCATGACGGGAATTTGTTGGCTCTCGCAGAAGTGCGTACCCATAAAAACAAGGGTATTCATGGAGGGGAAAGGATGGAGGAAGGTAACCGAGGAGAAAAGGGAGACAGATCAGGGGCAAGGACTGAAGGCAGAGGCAGCCACAGTAAGAAAATTAACATTAATTAATATGGTCATAGGGGGGGGGAGAGGTGGTTTCACCACATGGCACTGAGATAGCACCCACGTGCTACTCCATAACTCCAAAGAAATAAAGATGCTAATTAATTTATTTTGTAGGGGAAAAAATTTACCAAATTTTAATACCCTAAAGGACTTATAATACAGTAGATGTTTTTGTTCACTAGCAAGTTTGGATGACTGTTGGGGGGGCGGGAAACAACATTTACCCCAGGCTGTGATGTTAACTTGGCAGAAAGAGGTATCCTGTTGGGATGGACGCCAGCAGTGCCTTGGCCCAGCGATGCGGAGGCAAGGGTCGGCATCAGAGTTACACCAGCACACGGCCTTAACGGCAGCCACAGCAGCAGCCCAGAAATTAAAAGGACATGAAACTATCTTACCTAGAAAGGGAGTGGCCTGTATTTCCCCCTCAACCACCAATTCAGTCACTTCCATTATGGCTTTGTAGATTTATGTGCAAAATCTCTGCATACAGCCATGCAATGGCTGCAGAAACAAAGTACAGTTGATTTTTATCAGATGTTTTAGGCTATGGTTTTATAACCAGATGAAACACACTTCAGCTAAAGCCTTTAAGAAGTACCGTGGACTTCAGAAGTTCCATGCAGATGTATTGCTTTCGCAAGAAAGCATGGAAAACCTGTGCTATACTGCTCGCTTACGCTGTGCTTTATGCCTCGTGAAATGATCAGATTTCTATTTTATTTAATTATTAGTAGTTATCTTACCTAGATGTGATCTGACCAAAAGAAAGTTGGCCCATGCAAGGGTATCCAAAGAGGAGGACACCATCCATGCAAGAACAGCACCAGGGTTTGTTTGATTAGACACCTCGGAAGTTTCCTCATGTGCATTAAAAGGAAAATCAATACAATGAAGTTAACTAAAAAGCTATTCCACTCCATTTTCAAGACAATTATCTCACGATGTGTGAGGAACTACTATAAGTTAGGTTTTTACCGACTTGAGTTTATAGCGTGACTGAGTGTTACCCAAAAGAAGAGGAAAAGGGAAGTGAAGGAGGGCAAAGACGTCACAAGAAAGGCCTGCATTAAAGAATTTACAAGCAAGAAGAACAAACATCCTCTTTGGGAATTACTCTAGGCAACACAGCAAAGAATTATAGCACATAAACTAAGGTTACATAAACAGTCTAATAAAATCCTGGGACTGATTTATGGAGGAGAGACATCTTGTAGTGTACTTCCATGGACAGCAGTTTCTGCTCCGAAGAGCAACCATGTTATAATTAGCAAAAGCCAACTGAGCGTCCCATTTAAGACGGGACAATAATAAAAGCCAAACATATACATAAATAATCCAAAACAATTAAATCAGTCAAACTCTTTTTCCTATAGGCAGATCCATAAAGTAAGGGCTGGAAAACTTTGATCTTCCCTGAAAAATAACCTCTGTAAATGAATGCAAACTTAAGATTTACCTAATATTTAATACAAAACATTGATCCCTGGAAGTAGTGACCCCTGAAACAAAACACGGGGCAGAATTACTGAGTGGCCACTGACCTGCCATATGTCAGTACATCATACGTGATGGAGCACAACTTTTCCCAATCATAGGGTTGATACCTGCTTTCCACACAATGTTTTATTCAGGTTTGTGACAAAACCGGCTCTGGTACAAAGGTCAGGAGACAACAGCTCAATGTATAAAGCCAACAGGAGAACAGCTTCGGTCCCTCCGCCATCCTTTCATGTTGCTCTGCTCAGCAGCCACTTCAGCCAAGTATCTTATTGACACGCATTGCCGTTCCCCTCATCCTGCCCGGCCCAATCACCAGGACGGCTGCAGAAGCAAGTCCTTTGTGCAGTCTGTCCTACAATTATGGTCAACAACATCTCGGAGAAGGGGGTGGGAGGACACGCAACGGCAACACGCATAGAGACTCCCTGCGAGTTTGCATGATGTGATCCATGTCGTGCCATGGCTCTTTTGCAGTGAATCTGGTTTAAATATAAGCCTGATTCACGCAGATACAACGCACCCGGCACTGCAGCTCTTTGTGATGGCTCATTTAGCTGGTATTATCTATTTTTCTCCCCTCTTTGATATAGAAAGGCAATAAAACTGGTAGTGATGCTTGTTGTCAACTTCACTTTTTAATTATTCCAGGTAACCGATTGAAACACTGCGACAGGGCTCTAATACACTAAGTGGGACAGAACTGACAAAACCAAGGCAGTCAAGAATTGACAAAACCAAGGTGATCCCTTTCCCTGCTGTGGGTTAGAGAAACAAGAAACACACTGGAGGAACTGGGTTCCAGGTGGGCTTCCTGGAGGGGCCAGTGCTGCGGAAACAGGAGCAGAAGGAAAAACCCAGTTAAATTCATGCAGAAATGTGGGCAGTCCGTCACTTGGGCTAACCATGGCCTTGCAGGACCTGTGTGCCACCGCTGGCTCCCTCCCCGAGTCAACGGCCTTTTACAAGCTTTCATGAAGCCTCATGGAGAATAGGGCTGGGAAATCGGTGAGGCTTGTTTAAAACAGATTCTCCCAGAGAAACTTCCAGAAGGAGAGGGCTTGAAACAGAACTAAAGAGTGCCATCTGCTGCAAAAAGCTGGAGAAACCTCAAACCCTATGAGAGAGACGCCAGGGCAGCGGCGAGCGCTGGATGTGGCACCAAGCTCCGGGCAGGCGTACAGCTGGCCGGGCTTCCCACAGAGGATGGGCCAACGTTTAAAGTGTGGGTTATCTGCTCTCCTTATGCCATCTCTAGCGTTCGCACTTACGTACCCCGCGTAGCTGTGGGGTTTGGGAGGTGGATGGGGCCCTGCACAAGGACGTGGGGCAGCCTGAAAGCACTGAGCTGCGGCACCTTGGCCAGGCCCCCACGGCCCTGTCTGCACCTGGAGATGCCACCGGTCTCGCTGGAGCAAAGCGGCAACGGAGGAAACAGCACAACTTCGTCTTCCTAACAGGAATATTGTCTTTTACTCCAGCACACAATGGGACGTCTCAGAGGATGCTTGCTTGAGACAGGCTAAAAGAGCAAGGTCTAAACTTCACAGGGTTTCCTCAGCACACAGAAGAAAAGCCTCGAGTAAAGCACAGCTTAGAGCTAATTCAGCTTTTTGGGACAGCAAAGGGATGTATCGGCTCAGGGAAGAGGGACAGATCTGAGGGTGAAGGAGAGGTTCCAGACACTATCCTGACCCCCAGGTCCAGGCAGCAAAGCCCCACCCAGCAGCACGTCACCACACACCCACTTGTAGCCCTGGCAAGTGCCACCAGCTGCGTGCACTTCCCTCCAACCTTGGCCATGGTGGTGCTGCAGGCTGCGAAAGCACCCACTGAAACCCCTAAACAACCGAGTGCTTGCACTGGGACAGCCCTGCCTGGTTCTGCATTTCTTCCAGGTGCCTTTTGTCCCTTATTTTTCCTGGAAATGCAGGGCTGGAGCTCCAGTGCTGCAGCCTGCGAGGCCCATCCCAGTTAGCAGCCTGCAGATGGTGCTACCGACCAGCTTTTCCCAGCTCCAAAATCGTTTCTCTTTAATTTGAGGAGAAAAAGCTGTGTACAGTCTGAAAAACACACACCAAAAGGAGCTGCTCGCTTCCACCTCGTGTTTTCTCAGCCCTTCCATACACCATAACGTAACGCTGCACATCCAGCTGCTTGGGATGTGGCAGAGATGGTCCAGAACAGTTAAGAGAGTTTTGCAGAAGCAATTCCCGGCAGCAGGAAGGGCAGCGGCCTTGCTGGGGCCACAGGTCAGATGATAACGGTGCTGCAGGTGGTTTCCATCCCCAGGCACAAGTCCAGTCCCGTGCACCCTGCCTGCACTGCTCCTCCACCTCCATCCCACGAAGCTCCACCGCTGTGAGAAGTGCTAAACCAGAGCGCTTCGTATTGTGCCTCTCTCTATTTAGAGCAGGATTTCATCCTTATTATTTCCGGGTTTAGGTGCGTTTGTAACTTTGTAAGACAGAGCGATACTGCATTTGTTTCCCTCCTCACCATCACTGCAATTTTTATTTAATGAATCTGACCCATAACCCAAAAAGGTATTAGAGGTAAAACAGCTGCATAAAAAAAACCTACCCACAAACAAAACAAACCCCAAGCCCTCTTAGGTTACAACTTTCAGAACCAGATCACATACTCTGATTTTCACAAATAAAAAGAAAAAAAGCTTGCTCGTACTCCCAGAGAAGAAAATTCTTCAAACTTCCGGCACTTCAGCATTATATTTAGGTGAAAATCCTCCACCATTTTATTTAAAACAACTTTCCCTGAAGTATTTAACCAAAACGTAGGTCTCACAAGCTGAAATACCTGCACAGCAGCAGCCAACACAGTGGATTCTCCAGAAGCAAAGAAAACCACTGTATTCTGAAATCCTCTTAAAACCAACGACAGCTGAAGAAGCTGAGCTGCCTTAATAAACTGGGCTGCTTTTATGGCTTTATCCTGCAAGATGCCAAGTATTCCTGCTCTAGTTCAGCACGATCCTTCAGGACAAGCTTAACTTTAAATACAGAGAGAGTTTTGTTGAAGTTAATGGTGCTGCTTAGAGGCTTAACAGTAAACACATGTCTAAGCACTTTGCTAGACCTGGACCAGTACTTATAGAGATCAAGCTCTTAAATTTTAAAGCCTGAATGTATGTTTAACTGTTTATATTGAGACTCTCAGATTTTTGGCTTCTGATTATTAACTGCAAGAAAAATATGACATCAGATATAAGACCCCTTTTAAAATATGTTTTCTTTCATTAATTTCTCTTAACCTCTAGTATTTTTCTCCAGTTTACTGAAAAAGTAGGAAAATGCTATCTGTTTATCAACATCTTATTTCAGTATCACAGTGATGTGTATTAATGGTCATTTAGAAACTTAAAAAGGGAATATAAGATCTGATACAGCAAAACCTGTAAGTACTCTTTGAACTGTAAACAAAAAATATGTCCTACTTGTAAGCAGAAAGACATCCAGCTCACCCAGTACAAATAACCAACGCCTGAATAGCTACAGTATTTGGGGGCTGCAGCTGACATTCTTCATATCTTTCCAGATTGAACAGACACCATAATGAAAGGTCCCAGAAAACCGTTTCATTTTATGGGTTTTTTAAAAAAGTTTTGTTTCATTCATCAGAGCTCAGATTTGTGGGCAGGACCCTGAGCCACTGCAGCCACTGATGTACTGAAGATCACAAACAACTTTATATAAATTATTTATGCTGAACAAAACCTGCGACACTAAAGACATAAATCTTTTCATCACTGGAAGGGACAAATACAAGCAAGGTTTGACACCTTCCACCCTCTTTCCCTCTCAGACCCTGTTTTTTAAGCCATGCCAGACCCATTCTGCTGGTAAACATCGAGGGGATGGCAGACACCAATCGGTTTTTGTCTACAGCTGAGTCCGCCCAGTGCATTTCATAACTCAGAAGCCATCTCTGAGCCAAGCCAAATATTAACAAGCGTTTCGGTACTAGCAAGGGTCAAAGATGCTCATCAGCTTTCACAAGCGCACTCTGCACCAAACCACATGAGTTTTCACACTTACAAAGGAGACTTCTGTTCAGAACCAGCTCCCCAAGTCAGCCACTCTGCCTTGAGGAAAGCTTTGTGTCACCCTACTGGAAACCCAGCAAGATAGCGGTAATCTCTGCAAAAGGCGAAGCCAAGGACATCCCTGAAAGCTGTAATTCCACCCCCATGACTTTGACTCACAGGAGAAGGTCTCTAATCGTCTAAGCATGTCGAAACACTTGCTTTAAATGCAACTGTCCTGAGGGTTCGTTCTCAATAAACTGGACAAAACGAACTCACTTAAGTTTAAAAAACAAAGGGGGGAGAGAGCAAGACTGAATTAGAGGTATGTGAGCAAACGTTTCTCAGGCTCTTTAAGGCTGATTGAGCTAATTTACTGTGGAATGGGCAGCAGACTATCTTTAGATAAATGCTAATGAGGACGCTAGTGCTTTCTTTAGTCTGGCTGCTACTATTATGCTGAAAGGGAAGGTCAACAGCTAATAAACCCAGTTAACAAGCCATTCTGAACTTCACTTTAGCTTAACACTCTTCAAAGTTGCAGTCATTAAATCCATAGGCTATTAGGAGCTGCCCTCCTGTTTTCACTATGAGTGAAGGCAAACTTTCAATGTAGTCATTAATTGAATTAACAGAGTCTAATCCAATTTGATGTAGTGTAAATTGAAATGCACATAAGAGCAAAGATGTGTGTAAAGGAGTTTCCCCTTTTCAGGCAGCTTTGTGTCAAACTACTTTTGTTATCATCTCTACCTGCCTCCCGTTAAGGGTGCTCTCATGTAGATAACCCCTTAACATTAGCTACTCTTTGATATGAATATAGTTTGCTATCAGAAGAGAGAGGCTGGCAAGACAAAAACATGCCTTACAGCTTATTAAACTTAGCTTTAGCGAGAGACAAAGTGGTAAGCAAGGCTCTCAACATATATTGCCACCATTGCCTTGTGTTAAGCTTCTTTGAAATGGAAAAATATTGCAGGCACTTTGCAGACAAGGAAGCATGGGTAGGGAGACGCTCAGTGGAGGGGATTACTGAGGGGATTACGGGGTAGACACGCAGGGGAGGAGAAGCCTGGACATCTTGTTTGCCAGCAAGTGCAACAGCTCTCCTTTAAGCAGAGTGAATTTGCACTTGTGGTATGCACACCAGTCCTTGTCCATCAGAGACCGGCAGTCCCCAGATGGCAGCTGTAGGCCCAAGAACACACCTTCAACACAAAACCCCCCACTCACCATAACCTCGTGTCTGAACACCAGGAATCAATGGATTTTCCCAGTTTAGAGAAGGCAGAGGATGCTGTAGTGTGATTCCATGCAGGACACCTTGCATTTCTGGCATGCACTGGCAACACAAACTCTCAAGCCACCCAAAATCCAGTACGCTGTGCTCATTTTAACATATAGAATCTAGAATGGTCTGGGTTGGAAGCGACCTTAAAGCCCATCCAGTTCCAGTCCCCTGCCACAGTCTCTCCTCTTTCAGCTTAAAACCATAACCCTTTGCCCTATCCCTGCACTCCTCGAGGAGCCCCTCCCCAGCTTTCCTGTAGGTCCCCTTTAAGTACTGGAAGGATATAACCAGTTACTTGCCCACAAGGTTGAGTAAAGCACCCCTCTTGCAAATTTAACAGGGAATTCAATCCTAAAGGACAAGAACTGCAGGCTCTTACAGGAAGGACTGTATTACAGGGACTTGAAAATATCTAGGTTACTCATTAATCCAAATAAAACACAAAGGCAAGGAGGCTAAGACAGTTATCCACAGACAAAGTACTGGCAGGAGTGGGAGAGAGCTATTCTAAGCCTACTGAGACCATTTATAATATTTCTTTAATATTGACCTCGATAATTGGCCTTCTTGCACACTGCCGGTGCAGAAATCCAAGCTTCCATTATTGCAGATATGAAGATATAAAACTACATTCAAGATGCAATAGGACATCTGGAGAGGAAAATGCACGCATATCCAAATCATTGTGTTCTTTCAGAAGCAGAAAAACACAATGGAGCTTTAGAAATAACTAAATATAGTAATTTTAGTTCAACTGCAATTAAGGAAGAAAAAAGCACAACTTCCCCCCATCCTTTTAAGAGTCATTGTTCAATGTCACAGCGATATTCAATTATTCCATATAAAGAGTATTTACTTTCTTTTCTGCATTATTATTATATTATCCACTATTTGTATTACTACAGAATGAGCAGTAATACAGGCCCCCAGCTGAGACTGACAGCCTCCCTCTGCTTGCCACTGTGAAGTCATATGGCACAAAAGCATCCCCGAACAGCTTTGTATTAGCACAGATAAGAAAGTCGGAAAGAAAAGGAAGGTTGGTATTTTTATCTCAGGGGTGGGGAAATGAAGGCAAACTGAGAAAAAAAGACCCAAGAACTTGAGAAATTATTTCACGCCAGACTGGTTCCATCTATTGTCTGCAGGCATGGCTTTGGGGTTTTCATGGACAACTCTACAATGCTTAAGCTGGAATTTCAAGCACACATCAGACAGCACTTGACTAACGTTGATTTTGACCGCAGCCCCAGCCTAGAGACAGGACAGAGAAACCTCCCCGGAGCTTTGTGGGCACCATGGGCTCAGCACCAGCCATTTTACTCTACTCTATAGCATGGTCTAGAGCCTAAAGGAAAGCTGGGGAGGGGCAGGCAGGGATAGGATGAGGGGGAACGGTTTTGAGCTGAAAGAGAGGAGATTCTGAAGAGATATCAGGAAGAAATGTTTTGCTGTGATGGTGGGGAGGCCCTGGCCCACGTTGCCCAGAACAGTCGTGGCTGCCCCATCCCTGGAGGTGTTCAAGGCCAGGTTGGATGGGGCTTGGAGCCCCCGATCCAGTGGGAGGTGTCCCTACTCATGGCAGGGGGTGGGACTGGATGGGCAACCCAACCCATCCATGATTCTGTGGAGGCAAAGGTAATACCTGGAGGCTGCAAAGGAAGCCAAGGCCCCACTGCAGGGCCAGGCAGCACGGGGCGCAAATTTCCCCCCTTGAAAGGGTGAGTATTATGTCACATATTGTAAGTCCTCTTTTCTACAAACAGTTTTATGAGGAAGATCATAACAAGAAAAAGTTCTTTACAAGGTTTAAGTGACAATGGTGGCAGGAACAGATAAGGAACAGGAAAACTTTAAAAACCTAAATAAAACTTAGAAGGGAGGGGGAAAAAACCTCAGGAGCATTTGCCCAGTTCCAGCACCCATGGTCAGAGTCAAATGGGAACCAAAATGTCACCTTGTTGACCATCTGACTTCCTGATAAGCAAAAGATCTCCAAAGTCGATGCTACCATCTAACATCCAGAGAGCTTTCCAGCTCATCATAGCACAACCCTCCCCACCTGTCAGGTACCTCTGAAAGGGGTCAGGAGCCAGGGTGGGCTGAACCTGGGGCAGTGTCTTCAAGGAGAGCAGCAGTGCCACAACTGCATCTTGCTTGCAAAACTCAGCTGCCCAGCTGTATCCGGAAATGGTACCCAGAGTTTAGCGTCTGTTCCCTTTAGGGTCTGCTTACACACGGCCTTCACCATGTCCAGTTATGGGGAGCCCACACAGCTCCTAAGCAGCAGGAAGAAATCGAGGAGCACATCGTGCTTTCAAATCCATCTGCCAACGGATTTCTGGACTATTTCAAGTCATGAGGAAAAAGTCCATAAACTGGCGAGTGATGAACACCACTGTCTTCTTTCTCAATCACCACTGCTCTTGCTATACAGCTGTTAATTTGTGTGCAGCTGTTTCTATGGAAGGAGGAGGAAACACAGAGCAACCATGAAGCTAATTTTGTGGTTACCTGCAAATCTCACCATGGGATAAAGCTGTGACTCCCCTGGATGCACAACGACAGACATTCAACCCTTCACTATCAGTGAGGGAGATTTAATTCTCCCACAGAGTTGTCAGGTGTTGGTCCTAGAAAAACAGTATCAATATTAATAGAAGACAAAAGGATGCGAGAAGCCCTGCTGGGTGTACGTTGCCGGGAGGTACAAAAGCTCTCACTGGGAAAACAGGGATAATTAATGGATCTTTTTGAATTTTGTGTATTGTAGCAATTTTCACCCTAGAATCTTAAAATACAAATTTTAATGCAACGTTGTTCCATGTATATGGAAGTGAAAAGAAAAATGGAAATGAAGGAAACCATTAAACAACACTCCGACAGTGGGCTCTGTTGTTTTGCAGAGAAGGGTGTAATAAAATTCAGTGGCTGCAAGCAGAAGTTAGAAAAAAAATCAGGCTATAAATAGGATGCTAATTTTTAACTGTGAGGGTAATTAACCACTAGAACAACTTCCCAAGGACTGCAGTGGATTCTCAATTACTGGCAATTTTAAAGTGAAGACCAGATTTATTTATTTTAAAGATATGCTCCATCAGGAATTAATTACACCCACTCCTGCTGCCTGAGTTGTACAGAAGCTCAGTCAAAATTATCCAAATGGTCTCTTTTGGCATTCCGGTCTCTGATGAGACCAGACAGCAGCCCAGAAGAAACAGGGGGACTTGCAAGGAAATACAATTACAATTGCACTGGTGCTGGCAATGAGGCACCATCACTGCTCTCAAAATGGTCAGCAGCCCAACTCGGCACCAACACAATGAAAACTCTATTTGGATAATATTATATTCAATACGTAGTCTATTCAAATTCACCTTAATAGTAATCAAGAACAGAATTTAGATGGGGCAGCACCAGCTTCAAATGTTCTTTTGTAAAAGGTACCTTTGAGCATACAACACACATATGAGGCTCTTCATCCATTCGGGTGATGGTTTTCTACCACATTTTGGTTTTTGCTTGGTCTCCTATTCCCAAGGTAGCTATTTGACTTTCCCCAACCTCTCCGAATGTTTTTAACTTGTAGATCCAATTTAACCCAGATACAGTGGAACAGAGGGAATTAGCAAAGAACTTGCATCTCTGAGAAAAGGAATAACTGGGGAAAAGCTGGGGTTCAGCAAATGTCTGGACTATGGCTGTGAGCCCTGGAGAATCCAGGGAAGACAGGGAGAGAGATAGAAATGGAACAGGTCCAGAATGGTACAGTCACTGAGGGAGACAGAGAGGAAACAGGAGCAACAAATACCATCCCTTTATTCTCCCATCCCTTGGCGCAGCAGCAGCCACCCAGCTTTCCACACTGATGGCCAGTAGGTACAGTAGCTGTGTTTGGTTGGTTGTTTTTCTTAAATTATAATAATAACTACTTTATTTCAGCAGAAAGGAGTATCCCAGGCTGGACGTGACTCATACACAAACTGCAGACTACAAAATCAGCTGAAACCCAAAGCATCTGAAACTTTTTTGGATTCACAACAGTTCTGCCCGGCCCCTCTGGTGCTTTTGCAGACTCTGTAAGAGCCCGGTGACTGATGCCTTTACAGCATCTCCCTGCCAAGCCAGGCAACAGCTGAAAAGCTCCACAACAACATGCCAAGGCATTCTGTTTGCAGTTTCATTGTAATTTGATGTAATAAGTGTTGATCTCAACTCACTAAACATTTGTGTCAATTTGCCACCCGGTTTGGTTTAGTTTTAAGGCATTTCTGTTGCATGAAAAAACAGCATTAAACTATAAATTAATCAGTTGTTTTACAAGCTTAAGGTACATCATAACCCTTCCAGCTATCTGCTGAACTGCATCTTCACATTTTTTCAGTGATGTGAGCAGAACAATTTTCATCATTAAAATGAGACTTTCAAGAGCAGTAACAGGAAAGCCCACTGGTGCTGGTAGGTGGTGGAGCACTCCTAAGTGCATTATGAACTGTATTTATAGGACCTGTCTAACCATTTAATGGGTTCTTGAATGATTTGCTTAGGTGTTTACTTTTACTAAAAGCAGTTTATAACCTCTGCTCTCGTCTCTGAAGCTCCTCTTAAATCATTCTGTAAATATATCACAGGGCAATGAGAGAGAAAGACTCCAGTTTTCCACCTTGGGCTTTCTTTCTGCTTACCCGTAGGGATGTGTAGGCTCTCTGTTGTCATAGAAATAGGGCATGGCTGACCTCAATATGGTGCAGTGTAATACCCAGATGGATGCAGCTCAGTGCTGTAATCCCCAGTGGAGACACTTTCACTACGCTCGTTATTTCCTGGGGATTCTAACAAGGAAACCCTCCCTGGCACCTGACGGCGTGGCAGCAATGACGAATCCCCAGACTGTCCAGCATGGCCTGCTCTCAGCTTCCCCTAAAGTCAACAAAACCCCCACTTTGCGACAGGCACTCTAGGGATGCGCCTCTGTCTCTTGCAATGTACACGTACAAGCATGTCTATCTGTGTTTCAGAAGCTTGGACTGTACGTAAAAATCAGTCAAATACTGTCTCTTTGCTCAAACTGATGTTCAAGGGATGCTTTACTGGCATTGTGTTCTGGATCTGGCACCTTCCCTGCTGGCACCAGGAAGAAGACTTTGGGGCTGCTCCTCTTCTCCCTCACACCTTAAAAGCGAGAATCTGGTGATGCCGCTGCTGCCTCTGTAATCTATCACCTCAAGGCCCTTTCATACATCAATGTTTGACTGCTTTCTATGTAAAACAGGTCATTAAGTTAATCAGAAATTGACTACTACTACAAACACCTTTTGAATAAGGTCAAATTAAGATAAAAGTCCTTGCTCTTTTCGTCTCTCAGCAACAAAGACTATAACCAGGGCTGCTAAACCTGCCATTAATGTCAGTGTGCAGATTAAATGTCATTAAAGGCAATTTGTCACTTACATACACACTTATCTCAATCTAATAATTAGCAAAAGGTCAGGCAGATAAACCTGTATATTTCAATCCACAATAAATTTCAGCTGCAGGAAATGACAAAATACAAGTTTAACCATATATACATGTATTTGCGTTTGAAATTTATCCGTATAATTAAATCCAGTGAAACAGAATAATCTGTTTTAAAGACCTAGCTGGTGTCAAGCCTTACTCTGACACTTTACTTGAGCTGTGAGGAAGTGAAGTGCATAATCATGGATCAAAGTAACATCCCCAAAGGAGTGAGCACAGCAGACCTTGCTTCCCGGTGTGAAAACCCCTGTGAAACGGGTCAGCAGGCACCAGCCAAATTCCGTAACCAGCCCCACGACTGACACTGGCTGGCACGCCGTGGGCAGTCTAAGCCTAAATCGGAAGCACGGATGAATAAACTATGGAGACTGAATTAGCTTCTGACCCTCCTAGGTGACTCTGTAACGTCAAGCGTCCAAGCCTGCAGACTGTGTCAGGAGGCAGGCGGTAACAATGCCCGAGGGAGAAAGCAACTGAGGATAAAGCAAAGCCTTTCTTCATTCTTTGGCCTGCCATCTCCACAGCTCTCGCAAGGCTCACACGTGCTTCAGAACAGAGAATCATAGAATGGGTTGGGTTGGAAGTGACCCTAAAGCCCATCCAGTTCCACCCCCTGCCATGGGCAGGGACACCTCCCACTGGATCAGGGGGCTCCAAGCCCCATCCAACCTGGCCTTGAGCACCTCCAGGGATGGGGCAGCCACCACTGCTCTGGGCACCCTGGGCCAGGGCCTCCCCACCCTCACAGCAAAACATTTCTCCCTAAGATCTCATCTCATCTCAATCTCCCCTCTTCCAGCTTAAAACCGTTTTCCCTCATCCTATCCCTGCACTCCTGATCAAGAGCCCCTCCCCATCTTTCCTGGAACCCATTTCAGAACTGTGTAGGCAAGGAGAAAACAAGGATGCCCCACAGTTGGATCCCATTGGCCCCTCAGTCCATCAGGAAGCCAAAATTCCCTGGTAAAATTCAAGCTCTAGATAAACTGTAAAAGATGAAATTGGCACATCTTTAGTTTGGAAATCATGGCAAACCTCCTTTAAATGACACTGTGGTAACGTGGCTGAGCGGGTTTTGTGAGAAACGGAAGAGTAAGGCTGAGAGTGTGCAGAGTTCTCCCCGATCTCCCATGGAAGGCAGCAGCAAACCCAATGCCCGCAGGGCTTGGCTGCAAAGTGTGGCATCAGAAAGCATTTCTGTTAAAGTGACCAATTCCAGTGTGCGACGCATGGGATATGGGATCACGGGATGTTCTTCTGTGGAGAGGTACAAGTTTCATATCTCAACATTCAACAGCCAGAAAAAAAATAAACCCCATTCATAATGTTACATGCCTTTGTCTCCAAAAGAAGATAAACTGGGAGCTGAGTCCTCATTGTCGTTTGGATCCTTCTCATCTTTTTTCAGCCAGATGCACAAATTCCTAAGTTCAAACTTGTTCATAGCCCATGCTTCCCGTTAAATATTTCAGATTTTCCTTACTCTAATGACCATTAACGGCACATTTTCAGTTCCCTCCTTTGAGGATACAGCTGTGATATGGATATTAATAACTACATAACATATGGAGATTCAGCAGTAAAGAATGAGGGTTTTTTAAAGTTGTTTCAAATGATTCTGTTCATGTTTTGTTTGGGTTTTTGCATACTGGCAGCACTTAACCCATCTTGAGTGTCTAAAAAGCTATTTCATATGGCAGTGCAATGGCAAGTTGTCATCATTCAGACTTTACCTCTGCTTCTAACACAGCGGGGGACAGTTAGTTAACTCCACAGTGATGTGCTGTTTTAATAGTTTATAGCAAAGAAAGATGGTTCCAAGGAGTCAGACAATTTACCCAGCGTCTTGTCACAAAGGTACTTCATGATTAATGGAAAGTATATGTTTGAAACAAGTTTATATTACAGCAAGCCAGAATTTTTATGCCTCTTAGTTGCAGAAATCTTTTAATACTTTATATTAAAAAAAATAAATCAGAGCGAGCATCAGCTCTAAAAGCAAAATTCTTCTTAGCAGAGGTTTGTAAAGTTTTTACTTTGTTGGTAAAAAGTTTACTTAGGGATGGGATGTAGCCTTAAATAAGAACTCAGTGTAAGGTTTACCAAGAGAGCTGTTGCTGTTATTATTATCTGAAGGTCATCAATCAACACCAAGGCCTTGCTGGGTGGAAAACTGTGCTTATCCATTATTCATGTACTGTACCATACACTCCCCAAAGGAAAACAATTAAAAGAAAAAAGACAAAGGATGGTAGGGGAAGGAAATGATGTCATCCTTACATTACAAGATAGGAATCTGAGGGAGAAAGACTTAAGTAGGAAGAGTACAGGAGAGCTGTGGAAGAACCAAGGATCTATCTAGAATATACGCAGGTCTTCCTGCTCACTAAAGACAACAGAGAATAGATGTAACAACAAACTATGTCCACCAGCAGGCTCTCATCTAAAGTCATCTTCATGTCACCCACAGAGACAGATTATTTTTCTATAGCATTACAGTAAAATATCCCCAAATACTGTTAAGTAGAAGAAAAATACCATTCTGCCCAGGGAGGTGGTAGAGTCGCCATCCCTGGAGATATTTAAAAGATGAGTTCCTTAGGGACATGGTTTAGTAGGCATGGTTGGACTCGATGATCTCAGAGGTCTCTTCCAGCTTTATGATTCTATGATTCTATGATTTTAAAAGAATCAGCTGCAAACACAGCTGCTTGCACACCGTCTAGTCCATTCAACGTGAAGCTCTGTCCATGTAGCAAGAGAGAAACCCATCTGTCCAACCCTCTCATGGCTTGACAGAAAGACTTCTTTTGGCACCCTGTCTTCTAGGCAGCCGCAGGAGGAGGTCTTGGTTTTCAAGAGAATTTTGGACTTCTCAGGTTTTGGGTACATCTCACAGGATGAACCTCAGCATTAACACTACCAATCAAGGCAAACATCTGAAGGAGACTCCGCTCCAAGACCACAGCTACTCTTGAAAATTTAGGTTGGATGCTTGTTTAAAATGTTTATTTCCTGCTTTTTTTCATTATGCAAGTGCATTACTTTTACCCCATGTACAAAACTGATCTGTAGGACACTGTTTTGAGGAAGCAGGAGTAATTTTTTTCCGGTGCTCATTTTTCAAGATTGTACATGGGCTGTATATTCTACCACTGTGATCTCAGTGTCCCGTAACACTTGTCTTGGTGGGGAATGCAGGCACGTATCAGTATCCCCTCTGTGCCCAAACATATGTCTTCCAGAGATTCTCACATTCTCTGCTAACATAGAGAAAAACCACAACAGGCATTGCCTGGAGGCTTGCAGGTTGACACAGCAAAGCTTGGGAAAAGATTAACCCTTCAGCCTGAGGTCCTAAATGTGCACCACAAACTTAGCAAAGACTTTTTCCATTACTGAGAATAGAGGTAGATTCAAGGGTTATTTCACGACCCTTAATAATGGAATGTTCTATCCCAGCACAGATAGAAGAAGGCATTGTACCAAATTTGACCACTGGCATTACAGTTTGCTCATCATGCTTTTATACCCCCAAGGTACAAAATTTTGCCCCTCTAAATAAGTAGAAGAAAGCAAAGGTCAGACCGAAGCTGCTTTTACTCACTGTTACGTTCATATTCCTCCGCTTGGGAGTCACAGTGCCTTTAGAAGGACAAAAGACTGCGTGAACAATGTGCTACCCCGCAGCTGTGGTCAGGACTGCTATGTTTAAAGGTTACAGTGATTAAGCACTGTGATTAATTTAGTCTCAGCAGAATCAATTCCACTCAACTACAAATTTAATTTACATACTGGAGAGGACTCTGCCTTTCTCTGGTCGGCATGGGTTTGAATTTAGATTCATTTTTCTCTAGGATGTGTATTTTAAGGGCTCGCACTGCAAATAGCAAATGTTTTGACGAAGGTGATGGGACAGTTTTATCTGTGTGTCACTGCTTCCATGGCTTGCTGTCATCTGCCCTTTCGGAAAATGATAACCAGCTCCCAAACTTCATGAACATGAAAGCTATATCAAAGGATCACCTACACAGCAGTGTATTCAGCAAAGTCACCCCACTGATAGCACACTATGGCAGGGAAGTCAGCTCCCGTAATGTGGATTTCTTTCCAGCTGTCACATTTCCCCCCAGATAAATATGATCCCTCTGAAGAGATCTAGTCCTGGACAACAAGAAACAGGACTCAGACTCCAAAAGCCAGGGAGATCACACAGCGTGTGTAGGCAGCAAATGTAGAACCGGTAGGTAACTGGGTCTACACAAGCAGGATTGGTAGACATGGAGACAAGAGATACAGAGGGAATTCCTAATGCAGACAAACCATGGGTCTCTATACATCAGTATGTATTGACAAATAGGCAAATGATATCAAAATCATGATTGAATCTAAAAAATAACAGCTAAATTAAGGCAGATTGCAAGGTAGATCTCAATGCCACTCAGGCAAATCTTTAATGTGAAAGAACTGCAGCTCTCTGGATTTGCAGGGACCTGTAGTTCAGAGAAACTCCAGTTTCAGTACAAAGAAATTACTTTAACAGCTATATTTTGGAACTGCTAATTTCTAGCGTATTTTTCCAAACAGTGATTTCCAAAATTTATGAATAACTTAATTCCTTCACAGAAGCACAGCAATGGCAGCCAAAGGAAACCACATGAGCCTTTTCTCTGAACAGACCAAGGGGAGAAAATGATTGCTTCCTAAACCTAAAATTGATTTTCTCCACAACGATTTATATAGCATTAGGATACCTGCAGCCAGCGCAACCTGAACCCTCACAAAGTGCACCTGCTGAGCCCTCTTTACTGTTACCTCCTTCACCTTACACTAGAAATATCTTAAATTATAAATACATCACAGAAATCCGATCTGCAACGCCCCCGGCACATCCTGATCCCTATCACGTACTTCTCCCTTTCAGCCCTAGTGCTCTGGCGCTGTGTTTTGTCAATACCAGCCTAGTACAGCTTCAAATATTTAGCTTAACTTGATCTTCCAAACTGCAGAAGAGAAAAGCCAGAGTCTCCTAACACCATTTGCTGAACAAACAATTGATCCCAGAAGAGGACGGCGGTGTCCTCCAGCCCCCCGGTCGCCTGCATGCTCGCGGACCGGGCGCCGTGACAGATGCCAGGAGTGACAGCTTTGTTTTGCCGAGGCTGTGCACGGCCGTCAGTTGGCAGGCGAAGCCGTGGCGGAGATGACAGCTTCTCTGATTCTTTCATCAACCGATGTGACTGAGTGACCTTTTCCAGTCTTAGCAGCTGCCTCCTTTCTTTATTCAATCATGGCAGAAAATAAGTCCCTTTGGGTAAATCTCGCCCTTTCCGTAATTTTAAATGACCACAATTGTCATTAGGCTTGTTCACTAAGTAATGGTCGTTGAGTGGGGTACTCCTCGGCAAGAGGCACAACCGGGAGCACAAGGCGTGTGGCCCGTGTGCATGTCGTCCCAGGAAACCCAAAGACTTCAAAATGCTTAAGAATTCCTCGTCAAAATTAATGCTGGAGTATGCTCACGGGGGATTTCACCCTGGGTCCTCGCTCCGCAGAACGTACTCGCTTACCTCTAGGGCTCTGGCATGGAGAAGGAAGAAGCTGTAGCAACATGAAAAATCAAGCATATTCAGGCAGTTCCATAGTCGCAGTTTGTTCTTCACGGTGGGAAAGGAGAAATGCCCTTAATTAATAACAGTGACAAAGTTAGGGTTTCTCAAGCGGTTTTGCCATGAGCCTGTTTTGCATCCCTGCTCATTTACTGGAGCTGCAGAAGAGGCGAGATTCCGATTGTCCTCATCGCACCAAAGCGATTAGAGATGGCAAATAATGCAAAAAACCCAAAGTTCCAGGCAAGAAGCAGGCTGTTTGAAATTGAGATGAGTCTGCTTTGGCTCAGCATTTGTCTGCTTTGTATTTGCTTTCTGCATACATTTGAGCAATTGAGTTTTACAAGCACAAATGTTCAAGAAAAGTGAATTTCAACATTGCACACAGTATTAACAGAATCATTATTTAAATCCTCATAGAATTACTTTTGCTGAGAAATCACATCTACACAGCTAATCACAATACAGATTTATTTTTGGCACAAAGACTGCCTGTCTTTTGCTATTACACTGACTTCCATTATTGCCCTTTCCACCTAAAATAAATTGGAACAATAAGTTTCCTCAGGGGTTTTCTTTTATGCTGTGCTTGTGTAATGCCTGCACAATCGGATAGATGCTTCTCAGAGCCCCTACACCTAACATGACAAGTCAAATTTTCATACTGGGGATAAGCCCAGAGATTAAAAAATATATTTATAAACAAGAAAGTTCAAGCAACAAAAAAGAAGTCCCAATCTCTGCATAAATACTCAAGCTAACAGAATTAAAAAAAAAAAAAAGGTTAAAATTATTCAATATATTCCTCTTGTCAATAATTTCTTCCACTCCAGCAGAGAAAACGACTCTGTTCAGGTAATGCAGTAACAGGGCAGGTAATTGCAGGTCCGCAGGAAGAAGATGGAAGATCATGATAGTGGCAGAGAGAGAGGAGACAGAGTAATGTACAGTATCCAGGCTTTTCCCCGGCCAAGGCGCATTTAGTCATTACTCTAAATACCGTAGTTTCAGGTGCCCCAAGGAAGATCTATTTTCTGCTGAAAGCTGTTTTCTCAACAGCATGATTTGTATTCATCTGTCTTAGCCAATAAATTCATCTTCTTTCATACATCTGACATCATATTGGCAAATAACAAATGGTGTCTGCCCAAGACGTACACACCTCGGCTGGGCTTGGCTTTGTTTTGAGCTCACTCAGAAGTCATTTCTGCCTGAACTACAGAATTCTAAGAACCATCAGGTTACTTCACGGGATAACAGATTGAAGCTTCAGTGGCCCAAATTACAGGAAAAGATGAGATGAACCGTACTGGCACTCAGGCAGAAAACCAGATGAAAATTTCCTAGCGTACTGAACGCTGATGGGTGCTCTGCCCATGCTCAAAACCTTTCCTGTACCTTGCCATTATTCAGGGATTACAGGACCTTCTGTACAACTGCTGAGCCTGCCAAGTCCTACAAATGCTAACCAAAATCCCACACAAGCTGCTAAAATCTTAGGGGGTTTTACAAGACAAATTTCAATAATCCCTTTAAGTGCTTCTTTAGAATCGAGCATGAATTTGCCAAATCCAGGGTAGCTTATTCTTCCTAAATTCATAACACAACTAACTTGTGCTGTGGCGTTACGAGAGAGCCCACGTGCTCACTGGAAAAAATGCTGCTGAGTTTTAGTCATCCCAAACCACTCGATGTAAGAAACTGGGCTGGAAATCTTGGGATCGAAGAAAGCACGAGCAGCACAGTATTTCCTGACTTCGATCAAAACGAAAATAAGAAGGATGTCGATGAACAAGGATAACACTCAAACTCAGTGTTCCCACCTTTTCATGGAAACCATTACCACTGATTAACTTCGCAGACCAGGGAAGTCTAGAAATGCTTGAAATTTTGCTCTCTGTAAGGGGAACAACTTTCTCTAATTCTGTTCCAAAGTGACCAATGCAAGACTAGGGGAGAAAGGAAAACACCATTCCAACAGGCACCTGGGGGACTACGGGACAGATGAGAGAGAGCAGAGACCAGGAAAACTAAGGTGGAACCAAAAGGGGAGCAAGGGAAAAGAAGGCAAAATGAGTTGATGCAAAAGGAATTAAAATTTTTTAAGCCGAGAGGGAGAAAATTAAAGGAAAGTAGTTGAAAGGAAACAGCTACAAAAAAGAGACAAGGAGGAAACACCAAAAGTATTAAATGGATATCAGCAAAAGCAGTAAGTGGAAGTGGCAGAACATGGAGAAATCAGTGGTGCACTCTCGATGACTGCGGCAAAGGACATGGTGTCCAGCAGCTCGTCTGCTTTGGCTTGCACATTCCAAAGTGGAAATCGTGCCTGAAGAGCTACAGTGCTCAAACCCAGGGACTGACAAACCCCCGAGCCTGGGAAAGACAGTCTCTAAAAATGAAGATATCCGAAGTTATTCATCGCTCTTGAAAAGCCCCATCCACATCCACTTGTGAGCCATTTAGAGCTGTACTGTACCTTCTCAGATACGGAGAGCTGTGGAGTACATCTTCCCTGTTCTCCAAACAGCACATAGCGCTGCGTGCCCGATCTGCTGGGAGCTGCAATCCCTGTCCCCCTGCTGCTGCCAACACGCACACCCGCCTGCGTTCTGTACGGCGTGAGGCAAACAGGGGCTGAACCTTTGAAGTTCAGTGCAGAATAATTTATAGCGCAGATCCATAATTCTTTGAGAGGGAAGTTTGATTTAGGGTAACAGTAGAGGCCTTAATCTAGACACTGAATTCCCAACAGGAGGTCTTGATAGGCACTGACACCCCCATAAGCAGATATACTACGTTTGCCCAAGGTGAAATCTCTTCTCAGTTTGCCCTCTGGATACAGCTTGCCCAATGCACTATTTCTATCCTGTCTGTCCTTACAGAAACAACTGGGACTGGAATCTGCTTCCCCTTCTCACGTTTCCAGCATTAGGGGGGGGGAAAAAAGGTGGATTGGATCACCAAAAAAAAAAAAAAAAAAAAGAAGAAAAATCAATACAAGGAGGGAGCCCTGTGGGTCTTTTAAGAAGTCAACCACAGCTGTAGTCCGGAGGTGGCAAGCAAAGGGGATGTTTCAGTGTGCTCCAGCTTTAAGCTCGCTAATGCCATTGTGAACCTGACCCTGCGGGGTTCACAGAGCTCTAATTTTCCTGCTGACGGTTGGAGATTACAGCACTGGTAGCTGAGCTGAGAAAATGTGCTCTAGAAGGTCTCCAAGACAGAGAGAAAGAGAAAATAAACATTGAGCCCCATGGTGTCACTTTTATATTCACGTCTCTGACAGCAGCCAAGCTTTATACATGGCACTCAGAGTAAACAATTCAGAGCAAATGTTTTTTTGACTGTGGGAAGAGGATGCTCTTTTCAGATTTGCTACAGCATAGACAAACTCAGTGTAAAGGCAAACAAAGAGCATAAACCAGGATGGCTCATTACTTCTCATCCCTCTTCCAATTACACCTATTACTCGTGAGGCGACGGAACCAGTGGATGTGCAGCACGGTGCCAATAAAACCAGATGAATATTCACTGCCTAACAGTGTTTTCTGAGAGAAGTACATAAACATCAAAAGTACCACAGGATAAATAAGACTCATGGATAAAATGGGCTCAGACCCATCAATCACAGACCCCACCATCAAAAGGACATTGCCATGGTCCCCATTATGTTAATGATACCTGTGAAAAACTCAGCTACTATTATTTCATTTCCATTTGAAATCTATTAATTTTAACCCTTTATTCCCTTGTCAACAAAGTTTCTATGATGGTCTCGCACCCAAGGCAAAACTGTGATCACTGACTTCCACTGCTGAAAATGGATTTCTGCTCAGCTGCAACAGCCACTGGTGGGGACACCCCACTGATCCCCAGCCAGAGCGCACACGCTCAACATTTCAGCAGTACGGTGGTTCGGGACTAATTAATCTTACTAACGACTCCCACCTTTGACAACACCTTTGTGTTGCGCTGTGCTAACATTTCAACTCTGGGAAATGGAACTGGAAAGCAAAGTTTGCTGTACAAGAGAGTTCACGTGAAGTGCTCCTCCTGCTTCTCATTGATTAATGCAGAGCCCGCTTTGCCAGTCCGTTCGAGGAAGGGCAGGGATGTAACGCTATCTGCTCATTTTCAGCTTCAGGACCTCCCGATATGTTCAGCAAGCCTAGAAAGTCTTTAAACTTTAGCATTACAGAACCATCAGAAGGGCAGTTTTCCAACACTGGAACACAGGTGGAAATCAATGGGAATAAAGTAATTACGAGTTTTAAGTACAGCCATTTAATGAGATGCAGACGTCACTCTCATTCCTTTCCATATGTAATTGTAATTGCATTGGGATTGCTTAGAACAGGCCAGGTTTTAATTCCTGGAATATAAAACAAAAATGTACTTATGTACTAAAGTACCACATTAGAAGGGGATAAACCCCCCCCCTCAAATAACTGCAAAGTTACATCAAATTCACACAAACAGAGGAATCCTACAAAATCACAGCACCAATGTTCTGGAATCCCTTAGACAAGAATACAGAAGGCTTTTGGAAGCATTTGTAACTCTGGCTCCACAGTATATTTTCAAAGCATGTCAGAAGACAAGAAGAGGATTAAGTTCCTTATACTGCCACCTCCTCCTCCCTCTTCCAGGGATGACGCTGCTAACAGGATAAAGTGAGTGACAGGGTTATATGATCATTACATAAAGGTAGTACACATGCAAAAATCTTCAGAACACGGGAGAAAAAAATTATCAAAGAGGTTGCACCATCTGTCTGTGGAGAAAAAAACAACAGCTGGTGCAAGGAGCCGCAAGATGCCAGCCTTACAAGTGACAAGATGGGAAATGACAGGAAACAGCTTTTCACTCTTCTAACAGCAAAAGAAACGTACAGCCCGTGTTCTCATGTTTGAAAACCTCCAGATGCTGCCCTCTTCTCACATTTCCATATCTTTGTTCATGCAACATCTGAAAGCATTTCTATTTTTACAGAGGGAGGGGGAAAAAAGCACAAGGCCATCAAATGTATATACTTTTTTCCTTGTGAGAGAATGTTGAATGAATTTTAATCATGATCATGAGAAAAAAGAAGAAAAATCAGCACTATTTGATGTGAGAAACCTTTGAAATGTTCTCCATCTCAGAAGAAATTACAATGTGTTTGGCTTTTATAGAGGTTGTGTATGATAAATATTAGCTTATTCTGAGACTGATTAGGCCTGATTGATTCAAGGCAATGCTAAGGTTCACCGTAAGTGCTTTGTAAAGGGAGCAGGCTTCCCTTGAACAGGATAACACATCCCTTGGGCCAGGGTTTCCCAACGCTCGGGCTTTAGGGGTTGTATAAGCACTAGACGTGACCCCTGGGCTAAATGTCCCGACTTGCCCGGTATTGCTAAGGCTGCAAAACCAAGTTGTGTATTCAAAGAAAATAAGCCAACCAAATTCATTCCACAAAATCCAGCAAGCAGTGGATGATACTGGGAGCCGTCTGTCAACTATGACCCCATATGACCCTACAAACTGGGTGTTATTAACAACCAACACATACTTTACGAGAGGAAACACACTGAAAAGTCAACACTCCAGGAAAAAACGGTCTTGCTCTGTGTGCAAGAGGCACACAGAACGGGGTCCTGTGCACACCAAAAGCAGGATGAGCAGGGAGTGTATGTTTCCAGCACAAGGCTCTGGGAAAACTCAGCATTAAGATAACACTGATTGGAGGATGGATCTCCACAGCCTAAGACTGATGATCTCTACATCCCTTAGACAGATTAGTCCTTGGTTCATCCAAGTGTTTTGCAGCTGGGAGATATGCTAGGATTTCTTACTCCAGATAGAAGTGAGCAAAAGGAAAGGTGTCTTCCCAGAGCAAAGCACTGTTCCCACGCCAGACCTCAGCAGGAAAAAGATCTTTATCTTCAACTACCCTGGGAGGCCACTCAATGGCTCAGCACTGGGATTCACCTTTCACTCTTCACCATAAAAAAAATGTTGCCCTCCTGATTATTTTTTCTCTCCTGATAGAAATCAGAGATCTCTGCTGAGATCTTTGGTTATTGCGTGCCAAAAGGTTACATTAGAGTTCAGACTAAGAGAACAATGCACAGATAAAGTGAGGTAATATCCCCGATTGCTGGTCGGAAATCAAAGTGGAACAGGTTCAAGACCGTCAGGCAGGATGGGTGTGGAACAGGCAGAGCAAAACCCCTGTTTTCCTTACCTGAGCCTTGAGCTTTTCCCATCTAATCCTTCAGACAGTAGCAGTTGGTCTTTTGAGACTGAAGCAAGGATTCTGAAAGCCATCCTTACTGCATTAGCACCAGCCTACGCAGAGCAAGTGGAATCACAAAAAGCCACTTTAAGCATCATCAGGCAAGCCAGCTTAGAGAGAATTTACTAGGTGCTGTTTATTTCTACCTTTGATTCTCTACATGGTCTCTACAGATCAGAGTACTTAGAAAACATAATTATTTTAATTAGGAGTAATTCAATTAGAATATCTCATTGCCAATAACAACTTCACTAATAAGAAATGAACACAACTTGACTTTTTTTTTTTTTTAATCTTACCTTTGGGGACTCTGAATACTTTCCCAGATGTGGAAATATTTCTTTGATGTTGCATGTCTAATTCTGCTCTCCTGTAGGGTCTGATTCAGTGTGTTACTTAAGTCCCTTGAAGTCTTTCCTTTGCTTCCAGAGGGCACTAGATTGTGCTTTTCTGCATTGCTGTATCCCAGCAGGAATGATGTTAACTCTAGTGCAGGTGAGCACTAACATGAGTACCCTGTCTATGAAAATGATGATGCCAAGTAGGTCTGGTAGGGTAACAAAATCAGTTAAAGGGTAATAGTAACCACAGTAGTAACCACAGTGGAGATGCTTTACTGATGAGTCTTTGTTAATGCCTTCAGCACAGGAATGTACTTTTCCAATAAACCTACCATAAGAGAGTGGTAAGAGTAAGAACAGAAAATAACTCTCCCCTAATAGCACAAGTTAGGTAATTTTGGAAATGTGCGTTCTGTGGTACGCAATCCTTGTGCATAAAATTTCCTAAGAAGGCCAAAGTCAATGGAAGTGTCTGGAATGCCACCGGAACCGCAGGGCAACACTCGATGATCTGTAGATTTAATCAAAGCTGATGTTCGATAAGGGAGACCGGTACCCTCGAGCTGTGTAACTCATCTGCACCCTTGCACCGGGGCAGCCTGGCAATCTGGGAAACACCATTCCAGTACACAGGTGACCTCCCAGGGACACGGGTTGATCCAGGGCCTCACCACTTTGTGTGAGTTAGTCCCACAGCTTGGGTAACAACAGGGAAAAGTATGATTGGACACCCTACGTAACATCCACCTTGGGCTTGGTTGTTGCCGCTGTTCGGTGTAAATTACAGGGATTGGGAATCATCACCTAAGAAAGAAGCAATCTAAGATCCGTGCTTATGTTTGCATGCCCTTAATATCAACAGAAACCGCGTGGATGTAGAATATTTTACTTTTCCTATCTGTTTGCTCTCTGATCCAACTGGTAGGACTGTGAGAAACTTGCCTTGGCAAGCAGAGATCAATAGAGATGGGGATGATTAGCTGCTTCACCCAGTTCATTCTCTTATCCTCTTAACGAGCAGCTGAAGAATATTTTAATGCTGATCTGTCTCAGCCTTAATTGTGATACTATCCTAGCACAGTACAGCTTGTTTTAGTTCATATCTAACAATAAAGGGTCCCATTATCCAAGGGTGGTACTTGAAAGCATATCTGCAAGAACAGATCTCACGATTTTAATTAAAAGCTTCCACATATTATTTTCTAAGCTAACAAATATGGCCATAATTGTAATTATGGAATCACCAAATATAGACTCAAGATCTTGTTAATAATGATATCCTTTTTAAAATCTCATAATCTTAAAAAAATGTTGTAATTAAGTCACCAAGCAACTATATTTGTCTCTATGAAATAAAGCCAAATCTACAGATAATTGCAAATAACTCGTTTCCCAGTGGACTTCTTTTTTGTATGCCAATTAGGCTCACAAATCTCAAGCTGTCACCTTCATCTCCAGACATGCAGCCGGCTGATAGCGCAGCTATAAACAAAACAGCCTGAGTGCCTCTCAGTCCCTGACTAAGAAAGAAAATGAAGTTACCAACACACATTTGTAGATGTCAGCCCCCAGAGAACAGAAAAGGGGGAAAAAATAATCCTTGGGTGTATGACAATTAAAATACTTCATCTGGCTTTTGAGAAGAGTGTTCTGGGAAAGCTCCCAAGAGACCTCTGTGATTGCGATTCTTTGGTTAACAGCTGCCTCATGACTCAAATCCGCACGCACAACCTACTGCCGCATCCCCAGCCCTTGACGTTGCTTCCCTCTAAAACGCTGCAAGTCCTGGGAGCCCCTGCTAATGAATCTCAATTAGACGTGTGCACCTATCGTGTGTGTCACACGCTCATCTAATTACACCTGGAGGGCTCACAAGCTTGGAACAGTGACTTGGCAAAGCAGGGAACCGGCAGGAGCAGCAGCTGGGAATGCTGTTGCCTTCACCTCTGACACCAGTGTCATCTCGGAAGGGCCCGGGGCAAGCTGCTGCTCCAACACCCATCCTCAGGCATCTGCACAAAGCACCTCCTGCAGTCCCTCACTCTGTCCTCTCCTCTTCTACAGCACCTACCAGAATGTGGTTGCTCATCTCAATGGAACGATTTCTTCAGAACATGTAAACGAGCCTAAGCACTGGCCCTTATTAAATCAACAAACCAGCTTTATGACCTGAAAAATCCCAAAGGGTCTTGCAACAAGTATTTAGATGCGAGGGAGCCACCTCCCACCCTCAGCACATGCAACCTGTCACAACAGCCCATTGACAGCAGAAGCAACTGTACAGAAGCGCAAATCCAGAGAACATGGGAGATTATACACTCACAGAAAAAGGAAACAACTTTCTTACAAGTCCATTTTTCAAAAAATACGACATCAAATTCACAAAACTTGAAATTAAGTTGAACCTTTAAGATGTGAGATGGTGGCCCAGACTGTACACATCTAACTTCAACCTCCACTAAGCCAAGAATTTCCTCCTGGACACGTGTCCCAAAACCCTGAACCAATCAAAGTGAAAATACAGGAAACCTGGCTGAGGCTGATGGTAGCATGGGCACAGGGATTCCTTTCGCTTACTTTGTGGTTCCCTGGAGATTTGATGGTTCCTTGCAAAATTCCTACACCTGGCAAGAAATCAAAGCATTTCCCATCAATTCTATCACTGTTCCCAGTCCTCAAGTTACCTGAGATTCCCTTCAGCACACGAAACGTAGAGTCCTTTCCTATTCCTTTTAAAAAATCTCTGAATTCATGTCTGCAGGCAAAGGGTACACCAGGTAACCTGGACCTCTGCCATCCACTTTGTGTCTCTAACTAAAACATCCATATTTTCCATCCTTGTAACTATTGAACCCATCCTTTGCACACTGGGCTGGACAAGGATGTTTATGCCATAACTGTGGCACTGGATTCACTTTGAAAGGAGGAGAGGCTGACTCTTGGGGGAGATCTGCACTTAAACAACTTAAAGATGGCACAGAAAAGAAAAAAAAAAAATGCTATGGAAAGTAAAATCCCTAAGATGCTGCATCTATATCTGTAATCAATCAGGTTTTCAGAAATGTAGATTAATCCTAGCATCCATAAAACATCGGAGTCACAGGTCTGTCACATTTCTGAAACCCAAGCCACTGAGGACATTTGCGAAGATCCACACAGCTACCTTCAAAAAGCAGCCTCTCTTTTTCCAGCATCATTTCAGAATGGTTTGGGCTGGAAGGGACCTTAAAGCCCATGCAGTGCCACCCTCTGCCATGGGCAGGGACACCTCCCACTGGGTCAGGGGGCTCCAAGCTCCATCCAACCTGGCCTTGAACACCTCCAGGAATGGGGCAGCCACCGCTGCTGTGGACAACCTGGGCCAGGGCCTCCCCACCCTCACACAGTAAAAAAAATAAACCCCGAATGCATTTGTAGCAAAGCACACTGACACTCAGGTAGATGTTTCATTTTTTCCTTCCTGAATTTAACGAAAGCCTGGTTCTACCACTCAAATTAAACAGAGTGCAGTAAAGCATTAAGTCTGTATTCAACAAGTTTAATTACTGTGTAAATGAAAGAAATTATTATTCATTCATGACATTTATTTCAGTTCCAGTGCTAGTTGCTTTTATAAAGCTGGGACTGGAGGGTGCGAGGGGGAGGAAGAGACTGGGTGTATAATTACTACTATATTTCTTTGCCAAACATTAGTGAACTTAAACAAAAAGTGCTTGTTTTCGCTAAAGAGGAAAAAGCATGTGAGCTATCAATGATGAATCTTACGGACGCCCACAGCCTTGACTCGATGCCAGGCTCTGATAGGTATCCCAATATCGGGGACGCCGATAACAGAGAGCTTATTGAGGCCCCAAGACCAGTATGGGACTCTCATGGGTCAAAAGCCACCCAAACTATGGGAACAATCCAAGCTGGCAGTCCTTGGGGAGTAATGGGAGCCACTGGGCGACATGAAAGATAAACTGGCAGCTGATGCTATCGGGGACTGCCCAACAATGCATCTTTTCTAATGGATTTTCACAGGGCTTAAACTGCTAACAAAGGAAAAGGAAAATAAAACCCTTTAAGCTGATTCAGATCAGGAATTTCTGAAGGTCTGAAGGAGAAGGCGAGGGAGAGGCTGCAGCAGGAGGGTACATATGCAATCCAAGTAAATAAGGGACACTCTGCAGCCCGTTCCATAGCACACATTGTGCTGACCCCAGAAGAACAGTCATTACCTGATCTGGAACCGGATGATTTTTAAGGTCCCTCCCAACCCAAACCATTCTACGATCCACCCGAACCACTGGAGCTTTCCAGAAAGCTCTACAAACAGATCCTAGTGACTAATCAAAATCTACCTTCCATAAATAAGCTCTTTCTGGAACAAGCCTTTCCTGTACTCTCCTAGCCCTCCAACTACCAGCATTTACGTTCTGCACTACAGGAGAGATTACGCTCTGGCAGAAGTGGCCTCAGTTTACTTTAAGGAAGGGAAAAAAAAGAAAGAAACCCCAACACTGGGCCACACAAGCTGTGTGTAAGATATTACAGCTGATGAGTTTAGATAAGTGGAAGGAGCAGGAATGATCCGGAAGGTCAGCATAAGCAAGGGAATAACTGCACATCCACATTTAGACATACTGCTGATCCTATCGAGCAGGCCTGAGAATATATCCTTTTTAAGAGACGTTCTACAGGATTGCCGTGGCTGCCTACCCTGGCGAAGGCATTCCAGTGATCCTCTGAGAGCATATGGAGTGCACGCTCTCAACTACGGGAATAAACACAACTTTAGGGTTTTTTTAATTTCAGAGTAATACATATCAAAGCCCGTTCTGATCTCATTCCCAATTCATTATGAGTCGCTCTGAAGTTTGTTCCCAATTCCTTGCTGCACCAAATCAAGCCAAGTGGAACAAGCCATAATCCCAGCGGAATTCAATGAACTGCACCCATTAAGATGGCTGTTAAAGCTTGTTCTCAGGGCTTAAACCAGAAGGAGATTGAAGGTGGAGAGGAGATTATCCCACATCTGCCTCCCAGGACCTCCCTCCGCTGGCACCAGAACTGCCCTCGTCAGATGGACCAGATCCCAGAATTAGTGGATGTGAGACACTGACCTATTATCTCACATTCTATGTTGGAGCTGATTTTTGCCCACTGACTGCACCTTTATCACCTCAAATTCTGGATTATGTGGAAATTCAAAGCTCAGAAATCTCAAGACTTTGCTGGTTTGGGCCACGTGTGCTGCCACTTCCATCAGCCTCGGAACAGCTCACGCTATGGCTGGAGCCCGCTACAGCTTGATCCTCCTTCCTGATTAGACCAGGGGTTTTCAGACACAAAGCACTATCTCGTGCCAAAACCTGATTAATGCTATACCCTAACAACCACAAACATAATAGGGAAGGCAATTACACCCAGAAATAGGTTACACAGAAAGCCTTGTCAAAGCCAAGTACTTTGGTTCACATCTGCACAAAAATAATTGCATTTAGTTTTTCACTGTTGCTTAAAATAATTGCTGGATTTATGACATTAGCAACAGGAGACCAACAGTTCCGTCCTCTTTGGACTTTTCAACACCGTTGAGAGATGAGGCACAAACACGGGCAGCATTCCTTGCAGCACTCCTCTGCGTGCTTCACCCGTGGTTAATAACCTTTCGTTGGAGGACAGTTGATCTCGGTGCTCAGTGGAAATGTCAACTGTTAAAATGGGCAAGAGAGGGCTGGGTTGGGTGTTTGGGAGGAGGTGAGGGGACACTACACACATCCAAGCCAGCTGACCCAACGGCTGAGGTCTGACTGCAACAGGCAGAAGCAGACAGGGGAAAGGGAACCACCCAAGGTCCAGACACCACCAAAGGGTCATTTCAAAGAAACCATTTCTGTTCTTGGGTACCTGTACATGAGCTAAAGGGCTCTATCCAACTCCTTAGGCACATTCAACATGAATAAGGTAATCACTTCTTTACCACACAGGTGTACTGTATGGCTTTATCCATTCCCCTGAAGTCCTTACCTCGGTGTCCGGAATCAGCCAATCCTAAGTTTTCAACTTCCCAAGGAAAGGAACAACCACAGAAACAGGGCAACGGAACCGTGTATGTGTATCTACCACGTGAGGCAGGAACATCAATATCCCTTAATTTCCATTCCAGGAAAAACAAAAAGGCAGAAAACGTGATTTTTTTTTTTTTTTCTGATTTCTTGTCTAGTAGCCTCCTGTGTCTGTGCTTTCGGATGCAGGCTCCTCTCCAGCCACAGAGACTTTACCTTGGAAGGCAACAGCATTCACCAGCCGAAGGGCGCTGGTGCTCGCCAAACACGTAATGGGAAGAGCAAACTCCACCACCAACACAGGCGCTCACAGCAATGGTCAACCGGTCTGGAAAGCGCACTCTGGCTGTCATGAGGCATTTCCACAGCCAGCTGAGATGTTCGAACAACTCATATAAGGCAACACCAAAAATAAAGCTAATTACTTTAGGCTTATGATAGGAGAGATCTCTTTCTACAGGCAACTTTGCAAGGTCACCTTTCTTGCTTCACTCTCTCTCTTTTTTCTTTCTTTTTTAAAAAACAAATGACATTGAACTGATTTCAAAGCTTATCTAATCCCACCCCAGGGCAGGAAGGGGTTAAGACCTCAAAAAATACATCCAGATGAATAGAAACCCAGGCTGGTAGGAGATATTTTAAAAAAGGAAAGGGAAAAAAATGTATTTTCTTGCAGTCAAAACACAAGCTCAACCCCAGTGTTTAAGGTCACTTCCTCTCTTCAGAGCCCGGGAGCAATCCTGTCAATCAGCCCTGTGCGCTGGGAGACTCCGCGCACTCCGAGTACCGAGAGTGGCACAGCACAAGAGTAACATTCACCCGCCGGGAAAGAGGGATAGAGGATGCAGCTTTCAATTGATTGCAAAGGTCCTTTGGGAAGGATGGAGCCTCTGGTTTATTAGCACTGACATTCAGCTCTGAGAGTAGCAGGCTGATACCTATTTAATTTAACCCATCTTCCAGCATGGAAATCTGTTTGTCCAACTCTTGCCCGGGAAGTCTGGCCAGCATCAACCCCCCTATGAGAGCTTTCACCCTGCCCATAATTAAGGACATTGGTGGTGGCTGGGCTCAGCTGAAGGGATGTCTCCAGCTCACCAAGAAGAAAGGGCTTGTGCTCCAGGCTCTTTGTTCCTGCATTTGCTAAAATGCTGGTCTAGTGGAGGGGATAAAAAAAAGCCCAGCATTGTGTTTTGAGAGGAGAGCCTACCTTGCACGGACATGGGAATGGCGTTAGACCAGCTGAGGCAGTGCCGAGGAGAAATCCTGACCCCTCTGACATGAAGAACAAACCCAAGCCGGCCAAATCCTGGACAGAAACCTCACCCTCGTTGTCTTTGGGCAAGCGCCTTGGCATCTAGGCTGGTGAAAGGAGTTATTAAGTTCATCTTAGAGACAGATTAATTGCACGCTAGGTCTTTCAGGGCAAGACATCATTGTTCTTTCCTGAAAAAGCCATCCTTAGACGATGGAATTGATCTGCAGGTGGCCAGTTGCTGCTATCTGCATTCTGCTGCGAGTGTACATTATGCTGGGGTTGTGTGTCACCATCGCACGCATTCACAACACCAATAAACTGATAAAATGATTATGAGGTCTTGGGCAGACTCAGGAAAGGGAGGTGAAAAAGGCTTAGGTTCATTGATCGGTGCTTAAGTAGCACTTTTACAGTGAAGCCAGTGGAGCTATACAGAATTCAGACCCAATCTAGGTCTCAAGTCAGGCATCAAAAGATGCAAATACATTCTTGGTGTGATATCCAGTATCACACAAGGAATCTGGACATCTGTTTCTCGCTGATCCCAGTCAGACAGGCGCTTAACTCACTCATCTGCCTTGTGAAGCTGCAGGATGCACTGCCTGTAACCAGACACACTGGTCAAGTGGCTCCACGATTTCTGCCCTAATCCAGTCTAATGAAGATCTACGGAATTATACAAAATTTCGCTCTTTATCACAAAACAGAACTGTATTTCAGAAAAGGTCTCCATGAAATTTACAGCCTGACATCTTGTCTTCCAGACTTAGCAATGCTATTAGATTAGACAAGCAATGCCAACACCCAACAGCACATTTTCTTCTATACACCTCAGTGAATTACTACAAAGTGGAAAAATATTAGATTATATATATCAAAATTATAAAGATACAATCAATCCTGTACTTGTGTTTGGCAGTATTTAAACCTCAAAGTTTTACAGGACTAAAAATATACACGCGCACACAAATCTTTCAGGTGTTTTAACTATGACCATGACAAAAATCATTTTGCAACTCTGGGAAGTCTTCCCAGAGAAGTACTGACCACTGTCTCTGATCCACACGGTCTGCAGACTTGGACAGAATTATTTATGGAGTCATGGGCTCTATTTTGACTTTTTCAACTGAAGAGGCTGAAAGAATTGATGTGACTGCGGAGGACAGGCTGCTCTTAAGAGATACAAACACACATCCCTGTATATTTCTACCTCTAGTCTCAGAGAGGCAAAGCAGACAGTGTTTTGCAAGCCAGTTTCCACTAATGTACGGAGTGTCAGGACTGCCCACCTGGAGCTCAGAGAGGGAGGCCAGGAAGGCACCCAGCATCCTCCTGATGTTCTGTGGGTGACCCACCGTCACAGCCAGCCTTCCCGTTCCCTGCTCTGCTACAGATTCTGCGCAGCTTTGGATATTGAACCACCCTTCCAAAAGGCAATCACAGCATCACAGTATCACAAGGTTGGAAAAGACCTTTGAGATCATCGAGTCCAGCCTAGGACCCAACACCAACATCTACGCATCATCTAAACCACGGCACTAAGTGCCGCATCCGATCTCCTTCTAACCACCTGCAGGGACGGTGACTCCACTACCTCCCCAGGCAGCGCATTCCAACGGCCAGCCACCCTTTCAGTGAAGAATTTTTTCCTAATCATGCCCCCGAGAGACTTGCTGGTCTCCTTTTTGTTCCGTGTTTTGTCCAGCCTTGTCCTGTAAGGCCCTCTGTGCTGACCAGCTCTCCCAGGCAGACGTTGTTTTACCGCACACAGTGCCAGCCAGGCTCTGGCCTCCCTGGGGTCCCGCAAGTGGTACTTTGGGTAAAAACCACACCTACAAGTGTAAAGCTGCCAGATCCATGGTTAAGAAACACCTGTGGGTACTTGCTCATCTTCACAAAAACGGATTACTCATAATGTTTGAACTGACATTTCCTCCCTGTGTGCAAGGCAGCCGAGCATCCCAGAGCCTCCAACATCCAAAACACAATTGCCCTTCAGAGACAGAGAAATAACAAAATATTCCTTGTACACAGCAAGAAACTGCGGCACAGAGACTCAAGATTTCACCTACCTATTAATGAGCCTTTAAATGAAACAAAGCTGGAGACTTCACAGTCGGGGCTGCTTTACTATGAAGGAAACTTTGTACTCCCAGTGTCTCTTACTCCCGAGCCTCAGCGATATCTGAGCATGGAATGAGCCCATTTTCTGACATCAAACAACACAACTTCAACCCATACCTCCAGCCAAGGGTTTCTCTTCTGTTTCCATTTTTTATATAGAAGGGGAAAAAAAAAGTTTGGGAAGTTGTTGAGCACAACAGCAGGAGGAAGGAACAGGCAGTAAGGGGTGGGTTGACTGCTCTGTTGCAAAGCGCTGCCCTTCCTACGAGGCTTGGCGAGCTCTCCAGGAGCCCAAACCTGACAGCACAGCCAAAGCCCTGGCAACCTTCGCTAGGGCCGTACCCAAAATGTAAACGCAGCTCACTCCACCCACCACCCCGAGACTTTCTTATCAAGTTACCCAGTTACTGCCAATCCTGACGGGAAGAGGGGACGCTTCCTCGGAGTGTAAGGCACATATAACACCTCCAACGTACCATATGGATCCCTCTCTCCAAGTTTGATGGCTTGACCCCTTTCCATTTCAGCATCCTACTCCCCGTTTCTTTACGGCTGCAGAACACAGTGTGTTTCAGCAAGGGCACCCATGGACACAGCAGCAGAGACCTTTTCGGAACACACCAGATGATGAACCTCAAACTAGGAAATCCAAACCAGGTTGTAACAAATTGAAGCAGAATGGAAACCAGCACAAAATCGTCTCTGGGAGGCAGGTGATTTTCCCTGTCCAGGCAGTGCCGCTAATGTATTCTAACACAGTTTCAGCTGTAACTCTCTTGGATTGACAACAGAATTGAATTACACTTCCAAATCTCTCTCTCAACTTGTCAGAAGATTTTTTAATCCAACAAGAAGCACTTCCTTGGCAGACTTGCAATCGTTATATTTTTCCAGCTTTTCTGATTTAGGGATTTTAATCTTTTTAGCCATGAATTGACTTCTCTGTACTAGCACTCAGAAAAAAAATCAGCTATTGCTTGCCACGCAAGCTGCCAAGTTCCTGGGACCAGATGGAACGGATCCTAGGTTTTTAAACGAGATCATTGACAATCAGAGAGGATACACTAAACACAAGTGAAGTTTCAAGAAGGCTGAACAAAGATTGATCGCAGCACTGAAAAATTACAGAAGACTAAACAAGGAAGTAGAAACACTATCTTTTCATCTCTAACATCCGTATCATGTAGAGTACTGGAAGCTACAAATATTGCTTGAATAGAGCTAGAGAGTAATGCAACCCACATGCACTCCTGAGAATGGGGATGCACCGCCCTCTTCCGACATGGAGGTTGGCCCTGCCCACATGTGGAAGTTCCAGCTGGTTATAATGGATTTGCAACACTGCAGAGCAAAATGGAAAAAACAGCTATAGGGGAAAGCAAATGGAGACACATTTAAAAACACTGCTGAGACCCACCGATTAGATATTTGCCTCAAAGCAGAAATTTAACAAGGTAGGTTAGAGCTGCCATCAAAGCCGTGCAATGATGCCAGCTGAAAAGACTGGAGAAAAGACCTGCTACAGAGCTTTTGGAATATTCCTATCAGTATCTCTGAGTGATAGGCATCATTTGTACAGAGGCAGGTCTTAATTCACCTCCTTTAAACTCCTCTGTCTTCTTTTGCAGTTTATATTTGGGTGTTCAAGAAAGGAACGATTTAGTTACTGAACCCGAGTCTATGATACGGTCAGTGAAACTCTACCCCATCTTTTAAGCAGATTAGGATCTACACACAGACCTTTGAACCTCATGTGGTACCGTGTTACCTTTCATAGCTCTTTCCCAAAGGAATAAAAGGACTCCATTTAATTAGTCTTCATCTCTCCTCATCTGCCCCAGAAGTTTCTTGTCACTACATTCAATTGTAAACATAATTCAGGCTTATGGGTTTGTACTGGTTTTCACTGGGGTCTTGAAGAGCTCCATAATGCAACAATTCACCTAACGTGAAATCTTTCTGGCCACTCTGCAACAGAAATGCTGCTTGCCTCCTCTTGCAACTGCGTCTTGTCCAACTGATTCAAAGAAATGCATTGGAAGTCTCTCGAAAACGCTGCACAAGCAATAATCCTGATAACACACATGCACGCACACCAATTTTATGGGTGGAGAAAATGAAGAGGGGAAATGAGATTCATCTTCCCAGTCCCAGGGCACCTTCAGCAGAAAATTAGGAATCTGGCTATTAATACTAAACTATAATCACCACACGACGTGCTTTCGTTTTCATAACAATCACAGTCATATCTATAGCTGGTAAGTTTGCAGGGTGTTGAAGAACACCAGTTTTATATAATACTCTATGTATAAGACAGGATGTTTCAGAACAAGCTGCCCCAGCACCATCAGCACAGAGAATGGCTGTGTTGGTCCAGATCAAAGGCTCAGCTTGTGCAGCATCCTCTTTCCAACAGTGGCCATAAATGGATGTCCAAAGGAAGAGAACAAAAATAGGCTAAGTATATATATAATACGCCTGTCTCTCTCTATTTATACACCTACATCTTTTCCCCTTGCTTCCACCTCCAGTCATTTCCAGTTCACTGAGCTCCTGATGTGGTTCTTGCCTGCTCAGTGGCAATCAGTTGATTTCTTTTCCATTAACTTATCCACTCTCCCAGAAGCAATGTAAAGTTTCAGCATCTACAATTTCCTCTGACAACCAGTTGCACTGGTCAACACCTTCACAAAGAACCACCTACTTTTGATCTCTTTCAGCCTGGCTTTTATTTGTCTTTCTTTGTCATCCCCAAGTTCTTGTGTTGGAAGGCAATGAACGGCCCCCACCCTCTCTACAGCCCACTTGATTTCACAGACCTCCGTCACATCTCCTTGATCTATCTACCCAGTTGAAGGGAACCAGTTCATTTATCTCTTCCCCACACAGAACTCGTTCACCATGTCTGAACAGCCTTGTGGCTTTGCTCTGAGCATCCACATTGTCTGCAAGTTTTTGGAGATGGGAGGATGAGTGCTGCACTACATATCCACGACACGGGTAAATCAAGGATTTCTGTCCCATCATCGCAATGTTCCCAGTCCCGTGCTTAGTACATTTCCTAATATTGCAGTCAGTCCTTTTCACTTCCATTGAGCACCGTGGTGATGTTTTGATAAAAATATCCGTTATAACCCTAAGATCTCACAATAGTGAGTGCACAGTGAGTGCACAGAAATGGAGCTAAAACCTCCCTGCTTTTGGTCTAGCATGAAAAGCAGCTCAGAGTCCATCATTTCACACAGGGTATCTGGACTGGTTTAGGGAGGAGTCAACCCAGTCCTTAAAAGCAGCAGAAGACGAACACACTTTGGCACAGGCTTGTCACTGCAGTGAACACAGACACATGTACTTCCACTCTGAATCCCTTCTCCGATCTCTGCTCTATTTGTGCAGCTACCCCACACCGCAATAAAACATTATTTTAACATACCCAGCACTGTTTCATACAATCAGTGTCTTCAAATTTGCTAAAAGCACCATAAATATTTGATAGTGCAGGCAACGCTGCTCTCACATCCAACTGCAAACAAGATTATTTTTTCTCCCAAACAAATCCAATAACTTGATTATCTGATCTGGTCTAGTCTTATTCTTCTGCTTTACAATTTTTAAATATTTGCAGTTGTAAGTCTGTCAAAGCTTTAATTTGCTTAAAATGATTCACAAGCACCTTGTTAATCTTTCATCAGTTTTATTACAAACTGTAAACAAAACCCAGTTCTTAAATAATTAAAGGGCAGAACCAGCCCTCAGGCAAATTAAGTCCGGGGGGGTGTGTGTAAAAAAATAAAAAAAATCAGAGTAAACCTGCAGATTTTTTTTTTCTTCCTATCTATAGAACTGGTGAATCTAGCTTCAAATCAGACAATAATTCTAGATGAACAGATTGTGTGTGACATCCCCCCAGCCAGCCTCTCTCATCTACTGTGTCCTGAATATTAATCTACCAAGTATCTACATGTTGCTGGCTACAGCGTTCAACATACCACAGGCTTACCAGTCAAAAGCTGTGTCCCAAACAGCCTCTGAAAAGAATTCCTCTGCGTTTGTGTGTGCCCAGCCATGCTTGAGTCCACTTCTTTTCCAGTCCCAGCAGCCCCTCCCAGGCCTTACCACGGCTCATCGCCCAGCGAAGGCAGCGAGCACACATGCTTCTGCCCTCCATGGCACTGACTCACCCAGGTGAGACCTCACCGGAGACATAAGCAAGACTCAGGGAGCTCTTGCCCACATCATTCCAACCTGAAGCCCACACCTGCACCTGGGCAGCTCCCGGCAGAGCAGCGGAAGCACAGCCTGTTTGGCCAATCCCCCCCAGAAACCATAGATACCGTTGCTTTTTCAGATGACTTCCATACTGAGAGTGTTGCTACCATTATTAGCAGTTTCATTGCATCCTCAAATAGAGGTCAACAAGGTCTCTGCTCAGCGATGGGCAGATGCCAAATGGGAGCTGGAGTCCTGTAACAGGGGCAGCTCAGGAAGCAGGATTTCTGAGCAGGGATAAAATCATGGAATCATTAAGGTTGTAAAAAGCCTCTAAGCTCATCCAGTCCAACCATCAGCCCAACACCACTATGCCTACTAAATCGTGTCCCAAAGCGCCACGTCTACATGCTTTTTGAACACCTCCAGGGATGGACACTCCACCACTGCCCTAGGCATCCTCTGCCAATTGCTGAAATGGAGGCCAAAGCCTTCTGGTAGGGTCACCAACATCCCACCCTTTTACTGACAGCGTTCACAGACACGAAGCACCGTACAACCATTTTAGAAATTTTGATACAAAACCAGCCAATCCAGCTCTCTAATATATTTAAAACTGGATTTCATTCTTGTTACAAAGGCACCACCTGTAATGAAGCTCTCCAAAGCACTGCAATCTGAAGAAAACCTAAGGAACTATGAAAGCAAGACTGCACAAACCCTAATGACTTTTTGAAGACTATACTGCCATGCACATAAAACTGAATTTAAATGCATTGCACACCTAAACGGTGTAATGGATGCACTGCTGGCCTATTACATGCGGTTCATTGTGCAAAGTTTTTGGGTTGTATATTTTGTGCAGTGGGCTGTAAAAGTTGCTTAACAGAAGGAAATCCAGTTGATTAAAAATTTACATCAGAAGAGGGTAACAAAGCTTTTTTTCCCATGTTATGCTCCCTGCCACTGACCATTCCCATCGGTATGCAATTCTTCTTACTCCCACAAATACATGCAAAAACCAGGAATACAGATGATGAAAAAGTTTCAGGCCTCAATCCCAAATCACGTTAAAGACAACGCTGTCCAGGAGCTGGCTCCAGTTGGTAAAAACCCCCACACAGTCCCACTTTTAGGTGGGAGGATGCTAAAATGACACCGAGATGCTCAAACAGCTTCTGCTTCAGTGACTCCCTTTGTGAGAAATATCCAAGGGAACACAAGTGGCACTCGGACTCCCTGGTGCCTCAGCCACGCCAGGCTGCTGTGAGTCCTGCAGGGCTCCTGGCATCTGCCCAGGCAGAGGCAGCCTGTGAGTTGTCCCCAATTGCAGGACACAACAACTGCCCTGGCTTCAAGGAAGAGAAAGACCTTTGAGTCTCTACCTTTTTCCCAGCAAAGCCAAACAAAACCACAGACCCTGCTGATTCTTCACTTCAGAATGTGACGGAACAGCGATAACCACTTAGAGCAGAAAGCAAATTGCTAATGTTCAGTTTGCAGAACTGAAAGAAATCAGAGAGAATTAAAATCTCACTTAAAATGCCCTTATCGAAAAACAAACAAGAGCTCTTCCAAGAATGAGTCTAACCACCAAGGACTGCAAGAATTGGAGAATGATTTGTTTAAACCAAAATAAATAAGTAAACATTACTTAGCCCAACGATCTTCAGCATTCTGCACCAAATGCTTAGAAATCTGAGCTGACTTTATGACTGTAAGGACAAGCTGGACAATATAACACACAGAGAGATGAAGTGGCTCACAGCCTGTAACTGTTAGCTCATTCCATGACCCATCCACCAGCACAGAAATGAGGAGAGGGAGCCAGAGCAGAGCAGGGACCTGCACACAGTTCACGTAGCAGGAGGTTATTCCTCAGCGGAATATTTCTCACCTCACTGCACTCTGTTCTGCAGACCCAACCAGAGGAAACCAAAGGGGCAGTTTCTGACACAAGCACGTGTGGCTCGCAGCGCTGCCGACCTCCCATCTCTCTGGGGCTGGGACTGCACAGCAACTGCATTTCTTCCTCTGGGCTGGAGACCTGCCTGCCTTTTACCGGGCACTCAACACTAGGAAGTTGTGATCCTACGCTTTGTGCTTCTGAACCAGCCAAACACAGCCTTCGAGGGCAAAATAAGGGAAAAGTTGCTCAGAGCCACTTGCCAGCCTCCAGCAAAGCCCCAGCAGCAGTGTGGGCTCCATCCACCACCAGCACACACCTACTGTCCTTTGACACCTTTGTGTTCAGAGAAATGCCAGATAAAATCAGGCTGTGATAGGGAAAATCCAAAATAAGCAGCAAAGCAATTCTCTGTGATGGGGCAGTAATGGCAAATACAGAGTCACCCAGCAAACCAGAGGGGTAGGAAGTGAAGTCAAATGCAGCAGGGGCTTTTGAAGCATAAGGGCACATTTATAATAATCAGCATTTACAAGTAAAGTAAATTCCTACAGCTGTTTTCCTGAGTTTGTTGTGTAGGCAAGCACATAGACAACAAATCTCACTTATTTCCCTAAAACACTGGTAGTGACATTTGCAACACAATTTAAAAAAAATGCAAACTTTTAATATTCATAGTTAGGAAAGGAAAAATTTCAGCAGTGAAAAATTATAAAAATACTAAACCAGGTGGCTGTGCCAAGTAATTTGGGAAGACACAGTACTTTGCTGATCATCTCCAACAGTTTGAGGAGTAACATCTGATTTCACACCTGCAGAAATCCATCTACAAAGCAATGAGGAAAAGAAGTAGTAAAAATAAATAAAATTAGCACAATTAGCTCCAGTAAACGATTTTGGAGAAAAAGTAGGTGGGTTCGACCCCTCCCAGGCGCCAGGAGGAACAGCCTCACTGGAAGACGGCCTTGCTCTAGGAGTAGGCTGGTTAACTCCCTGCCCTTCCTCTGACCCAAAAAGTCACCGATTGAAGAAGTTACCCCTGACTTGGTCAAGCTGCCGGTACAGATTTTAAGGAGAGTTCATCATTCCAGTGGAAATAAATGTTTCAGTGAGCTCAGGTCACAGGACTGAGCAATCATAGAACTACAGAGTGGTTTGGGTCAGAAGGGACCTCAAAGCCCACCCAGTTCCACAACCCTGCCATGGGCACGGACACCTCCCACTGGGTCAGGGGGCTCCAAGCCCCATCCAACCTGGCCTTGAACACCTCCAGGGATGGGGCAGCCACCACTGCTCTGGGCAACCTGGGCCATGCTCCAGTCACCTTGGCTTTCAGCTCCTTTGAGCCTCGGTGTGACACAAATATCATGCATATTTCAATATCTGGTCTAAAATCCCATGGACTGAAAATGTCTTCCCTACCCCAGCAAGGGGAGGAAACATTCCCGAGATGAAAATCCTTTTTTTGTGCGCAGTGGGAGGCAGGAGAAGTTGTGCCTCACAGGAGATAAATAACCAAATGTCTGTCAAATTACTGTTATAAATGACAAGACAAATAATGAGCAAAGTCAGAGAAAAAAAAAGAAAAAAACCCTAAATTCTCTAAAAATACAGCCAACACGCAGCTCTCCAGCTGCACAGCAGCCCTTTCAAGATGCAACTCTCAGTGCTTCTCACATGCTTCCTGCCTCGATCCCCCCGGAAGAGCAGCACAATCTAATGAAAGTCACATTTGCTGCACTCTGCGCTGCTCAGCACCAAGTGGCTGAATTACTGGGTGCAGACCTCATCATACTCTTAAAAAGTAATTTGGAATCAGGGCTTTGATTTAGATTGGCTTTATCCTTTACTTTCAAAGTACAACCGGTAATAATGTAGTCTGCAAGTTTAACATTTGGAACAGGGGTTCCATTTACCTCTTTGTACTTACTCGAGGAAAATTGCTGTAATTGAAATCTTTCTGCTGGAAATGAAGCCCTTCGAACATTCAAAGTGGTTGCTTGTCCTTAAGGCTTTTTATTTTAGCTGTCAAAACTGTAAACTGCCTTTCAGAGTAGTGGGAGTCCTACTTCAGAGGAGGAAATGAACGTACCTGTATCTTGGTACCGGGTGTTTTAATCTAATTTTCCAGTAGGAATACAGCACTTCTCTCCCTTGGGCGCTGCTGGGAACAGGAAAATTAAGCTTCACTTCAGCTCAGCAATATCTTGCAATAAGCCTCAAACAAGGGACAGGGCTTTTCAAGGACAAAGTAAAACCTTTCAAGTCCCCCAGCTTCATCCATACGATCCCTCAGATATGAGCAGGAACGCGGGAAGGCAGAGTGCCCACTCACTCTGCCTCTCTCCACACATCTCCCACACCTTCTAGAATTTCATACATTTCCAAGAGCTTGCCTTTCGACCCCCCCCCCAGATCAAACCGATTTCCTCATGTCAGCGCTATTATTTGTATGAAGCCGTTGAATTTTAATTACAGTGTAAATGCACTCAGACTGAATACGGGTATTATGTAAAAATGGCTGGGGTCCAAATGACCTTATATTAAATCTTTGAAAGGGTAAACATGAAAACTGGGTATTTTCCAGTAGGCTCCCTTGAAGTTTATATGATAGAGTTGTTTGCAATTAACTTGATAATAGAGTCAAGATGAAACTGTCTGGATTCCTACTCTGGTTAGTTTTATTATCTCATTCTTTTAATCACAATTAAAAATACACTGCTGTGAAATGGGTTTACAGCACTTGTCTACCGCAACATAAAATAACTGTTTGGATGACTTGAGCAAACTAACATGGCCAAGTACATCAGCTTCTCCAAAATTTATCTCTTGTGTCTCCAGTTCCAGCATATCTTTAGGATAAAACATCCAAAGGCAGTTGAAGACCATTTCTCAGGCTTTCTGTTGAAGCTGCAAACACACGGCCATTGGATTTTATTCCTGCCAGTATAAACCAGCCACTGCCCAAGCAGGAAGCCAACACCAGCCAACCGGCTAAGATATTTCAAGATGCCAGGTGATGTAATGAGTGACCTGTGAGGGCTGAATTTCCTTGAAGCTCAGGAAAGTGACATCACTTTGGTGGTTCTGGTCTATCTGCAGCAGCTGCCAGTAACCCAGGTGGGATGAGCAATGTTCAACCACAATCAACACTACAGTTTATAGCAGTAAAGCATAGTTACACCAAGCGAATAAAACAGGCTGGCAATCTGTATGTGAATTAATATTTTACAATATACAAGCTGCCTGCAGAACTAGCTCTGACACGTATATAAATATATATGCTTTAGCACAGAGGGGTCTTCAGACAACAAAATCTTTCAAAACAAATAAAAGGGGGAAAAAAGAATTGTGATGGCTAAAGGCAAGGATGTCAACTTCAGCGAAGGCAGCCAGCTAATAAAAATGTCAATGAACTTCTTTACAAGAGAATTAAGCGGGCAGTGCAATGTCAGTGTTGTGGCAGAAATACCAGTCTAGTTCTGATTAAAGAAGATATTGCAGAGACCCAACCTGTCCCTAACCTAAGATGACCTCCATTAAACAAAGACTATACACCAAATGAGGAGAGCAAACTTGAATTAATTTAGTTTTCACAGGCTGTTGCCCGTCCTTTCGTCTCACTCTCAACCAGGCACTGTCAGGTACCTCCTAGAGGCTCTGCACTCGGGGGGAACTGGGACACACGCTGAGCTGCCTGAAAACGAAGCCAGCCCAAAAAAAGGAATAAACTCCATTCAGTTCCAGTTGGATCAGCTCCCAGAGCCATGTCACCATGTGGGTGCACAGCACCACCGCTGACAACGTGTAGCTGGGACCGGGAATGCGCATTCCTGCAGCAGCCCACACTGATGTTCCACTGAAAATGAGAAACTGCAGCTCCAAGTGAGATTTTAAATCCATTTAGACCAACTGCTGGAAAAAGCTGGTTCGAGAATTTCAAAGGTACTTCAGCTTAGCTAAGATAAACCCACTTCCTAAAGCCTTGACAACATGGAAGAGTCGCAAAAGAATCTGACCTATTTATTTTAATCACAGTGGCTGCACTAACACCAAGGCACTTGTTTCCTGGAGTGTCTACCCACATTGTCCAGCCAGAGAACTGCATGAGTTTAATAAATTCAGCGCCAATTCACACCTAACTCACACTAGTACAGATTCAGAGACAGACAGTCTTGAAGCTAATGCAGAACAAGCCAAGCACCAACCGCAACAAGAAAATTGACACAGACCCCGTGTTCAGCAAGGGGTACGTCTCTACCTCATGGCCAAGACCTACATCCTTCAAGAATCGTCCATTAATGAACCCTCATTGCCACACAAAGGACTAACAGCCTCTTATCACCCACAAAATTAAATAAAAGACGAAGCATGCTCTTCAGTTTTTGCCTCCCTGCATGACTGCGTGATGGGCTTGGGCTCGGTAGGTTTTTTCCCCAACAGATGAAGAGACTTGGCAACTTCCCTGGTGAATCAGAAGGAAAATCTTGTAAGGCACAAGTAACTCTAAGAAGCATACAGATTAAATGGGTCCCCTGGATTTCATCCATGCTCAAATTTCCCAGGTTGTAGATCTCAAAAATATCTGTGTCTGACAAAACTGGAATGACAGGTTATGCAACAGAGACACCAAATCACCCAGTGACAGAAAAGCAGGAACATTATCTGCTCTGCTTGGAGACGTGAGGGCTGTCTGGATATAAGGAGTACTGAAAAAAAGAAGAAGAAATGAAATTGCAAAATGTGAAGATGAAAAAACAAAATTCCTTGGTATTTTACATAGCTGGCCTCACCCACTGGCAGATAACTACTTATTTCATTAGGTTTTTCTTTCCAGGGAGAGTTTCATAGGCTACATATGCAGAGTCAATTTGTTTTGATATAGATGTTTATAGGTCTGTTATGACTTGAAATAACAGAGAATTATTGCAGAGGAACATCCAGGAGATAAAATATAACTGCCTAATAAAGTGGATTTTGCAGTCAAATTGCCTTTGTTAGACTGCCCAAAACAAATGAAAATGGAATAGTTAAATCTGTGACTTTGTTAAATACGCTATTTGCAGCCCGGGATAAATGATAGGAAAATCTTGTTAAATGGAATATATATGCTTTGTGTTAAATGAAATAGATACGCTTTCACTGCAGTATAACTTGAGGCACAAAGACAAGAAATAAATCAATATGTGACTATTTGCCAGAATAGAAAATTTCAGGCTAATAGCACAAGCCTGGGTTTTCCCCTGTTTTAAGAACAGCAAGTTGCTAACTGCTCGAGTGTGGTTAGGGAACAGACAGTGAGAGTCCTTAGGATTGCCACCAAAAAGTTATCTTGCTCTCTTCCCCATTTTGCTGGATTAAAAGAAACAGTAATGCTACATTCAAACACTCTAACTACGTCTCAGCATGACTGGCAACAAGATCAGTCTTGAACCTGGGGCAGGAAACCCTCAGGGAGATACTCAGTGAAAATGCAGTGCTGCCAAGCAGGTGCCTGCCGAAATCTCGGTCCATCCTATCCCCATCCTTCTGTCTGCCCCAGGTATCTGGGTACCCAGGGACAGGCAAGATAAAGTGGGAGATGAGTGGAGAAGGAAAAGCCAACAGAAAACATCACATTCTGTGCAACAGAAAATGCAGCAACTTTCACAGTACAACCCCCAGCAAACAGTCTTAGAATACATCTTACTACTTTTTGATCAATAAAACATCCTTTTTTCCAGTAGTAATTACAGATAATAAAATATTTACTTTGTTACTAAAGGGGAAGAAAAGAACAGAACCCACTTCCCTGCAGAAGCAGGTGGCATCTCACAACCAGCTCTACAAAACACAAAATATTCTTTTCATTCAAGCTCCACACGAGAAAAACAAACACATCCCTACCACTGCTTCTTTTCACCCCCGACACAGCACTGTAGGAATGAGATCTGAGCTCTTCTTTTCTCTTTGCCTTGCACCACGCTGAAGTTGGGGCTGTCACATTTCAAGCCCATAACCTGCACTGCCCTGGCTTTCGCACTGCGTTATCTATCCAGCCACGGGCAAACAAATCCACCAGTGAAACTTCTCAGCAGCATTTGCTTCGCTGGTGGCCAGAGCTGCCCGTCAAGAGACGGGGGCCGCAGGCAACCACACAGCAACCCCTTGGGAAAGGCTGCCGGAGAAAATGTATTGACTTACCTTCTCCGCATACTTGAACTTGACGTAGAACCAACTTGACTTGATCATTGTCTCACCTCCTGCCCTCGTTAATCAACAAAAAAGCAAGCCAAACCTATCCTGCTGATGAAAAGCTGCGTGCCGGCACTCTTTCTGTTAGAGGTAGTGATTTTCCAAGGGGAACACAGGATTTTGAGGAAGCAAAGGGTTTAAGAAAGAAAAAAACAGAGAGAAAGGAGAAGCGATGCTTTTCTCCACGGTTCCAGTTTGTCCCCTCCTGCCCTCCCAGCTCAAAGCACGATCTCGCTTGCTGCAACAGAGCTTGCTGAATGCCTCTGCTCCGTGCTGCGCTGTCAGCTTGGCTGCCTGACAGGAGAATTCCTCAAATGGACTTCAGCTGCATTCATCACCAATGGCACATGTCAGTAAAGCCAGGAGGCTGGCTCCAGCGCTGGCAGCCTCCCAGGACCGTGACCTCCCCCAGTGGGATGAATAATGAATTCCAGCACTTCCCTCCAGACACAGATTAACACCTGGCTAAACATTATTCTGACAATGAGCTTGCCCATTCGCAGAACCCTACACCACCACGTTAACCCCTTGCTCTCCCACCAAGCAGGGCGGTGATGCTTCCGAGGCTGTCCCACGGTGCCCTCCCCATCTAAAGAAAGATTACAGAACTATATATAGTGTAGAAACAATAAAGCCTCTTAAGCATAAAGCAAATATCTCCTTTCCAATGCTGCAGCTGCAGTAATGCTACCATGTAAGCAGAGCAAGCAATGAGGAGTCAGGCTCTCCTCTGCTTCCCCTGTCTCAGCTGTCCCTCTCCACACTCACTTTGAGGCTGTCGGGCTAATGGTTTAAAACAATATCTGTAAAAACCTTTAAAAAAAAAAAAAAAAAAAGGAAACAAACCCAGTACTATCAATAGGAAACTCATGGATAAACAATCCAGGGAAGACATCTATCAGATGATTTGTTCTTTTGTCCAGTTAGAAACAATGCCCAATTCCCCATCTCTGGTTTAATGAGACACATTGATTTGGTTGCGGCTCACTGCAAATCTCCCAGCTCCGAGCATGCCACAGAGCAGTGAATATCAAGTTGCAAAGTAAAGCATAAATATAATCAGCCTACTGTATTTCCACTGAATACAGAAAGTGCCATGCTGGAACAGAGCTATCTTGTCCAGCATCCCATGCCCACACACTTTAAGATGGATGAAGAAACAACATAAGAAATCTCAAGTGCTCGCAGCATCACGCCCAGTAACACAGATGGACCTGAACCTGTCAAGCATGTAGCTGACCCCCTTTATGTTTCCACAAGATGCTGAATAAGGTTCAGAATTTCACCATATGCAGTAGGAGAAAGTAATCTCATTCTGTTGTTTTTTTAACCAGCTGCTTGGTTATTTAATTGGGAGGCTCACAGTTTCCTATCCTGCAAAAAAAGAGAATTCACTCTTTATAATTTTCAGATCCATTAGGATTTTACAGATTTTTCTTGTCTCTCTTGTATCACACCTTTTGGGGACTGGAGACTCCCACACTACTAAATTTCTCCTTGCAGGGAAATTGTGCATGTCTCCACAGATCCTTTTCATCCTCCTCTGCACCTTTCCTAGCTCTAGGTATAGGCTGAGTGAGAATAAATACATGCACCACCTCCTACTACACACACACACAGAGTTATATTGTGGATGAGACACATCCTGAAGCCTAGTTTGTCGATATTACTCACCCAAAAAGGATTATCAATACCGTGGAGGTGTCAGTGCTTCATATGAGAGCTGTATCTTTGAGAGCCTGGCTACTCATTCACTTCCCAACAGAGGTTTTTAGAACTTCTCACCAACTAAGACTTATACAGGGGATCCAGACACCCATAATGACCAATGGCAGCCACCTCATTTCGCTGATGGCATGGCTCTAACCTCCCCACATGACTTTGCTCTGGTCCGTACCCTGCTGCAGCAGCTGCAGGTAAGGCTGCTCAGCCCAGCTCTGCAGGGAGATCCCTGTCCTCCCCTGCCCAGCACATCCCTTTTAATCTCCTCGATGCAGCCTTAGCCACGCTGGTTCCAGCTACTGCCATCTACAGCTGGAAATAGCTTGCCATGGATGCCTCAGAAAAGTATTTCCACTCTCCCTTTAATTCCATGCTTCTCTGGGAGAACTAACATATGCTAAAAGGGTGGGAAAATGCCTCAGCCTTTTTTAGGTGTATGGAAATATCAGAAATCACATCTTGCAAAGGCAACAGTGGAGGGGAATGTCTCCTACGGGGAACACTCATCCAAAAAAAATTAGAACACGCATTTTTATTGGCATCTTTAAATTACTGTACCTAAAAAGCTGGGGTTTGAAGTAGCAAATGAATAAATAGGACAGCTTCGGCTGTGTGTTTGAATGAGAACAGGTCAGAACAAAAGCCTCGCTCCCTTCCCAGCTCCCACTCTGCCAAGGGCTTCGCTGTCACTCTGGTCCCTACGCAGGGAAACCCTGCCTGCTGGCACTGCTGCGGATTGACTGCAGACACCCAACAGGAGCCACATCAGTGGTGTCGAGCTCATGGCTCGTCCTCAAGCTGCCTGTGTCCACATGGCCACCACGCTCTCTTGTACCCAATTATAGGAAGTGCACTCACTGCGTTGACCCAGGAGCCCCGAAGGGACCTTGGAGCAAGATCACAGGGCGCAGCCACTGAAGCAGCGAGCTTTGACGCTGTGTACCAAGCACAAACAGCTGTGGCTCAAAGCAATTACCAGGCCCTGGATGTTTTCCACTGGTTCATTAGCATCTGGCAGGATCTAAAGTTCCAGGGTCACAAAACACAGAGCTATTATTCTATCTCAGGAAAATGCACAATGACATCCCTCGAGAGCTGTCCTTTTGTAATCAAAGGACAAGTGCAGCGTGGGGAACGGAGATGCAGAATTTCCAGCCATCATGTCCCCCTGCCAGGCTGACTGTGCCACAAAGTTGGTCATTTTTTGTTGCACTGTTGAAACCCCCAACATCAGCATTCACACGCAACCTCTCGCCTGCACCAGCAGAACCCTGCCATTTCTTTCAACACTTAGGTTTGAACATCTACACAAAGTACACAACAGCTCAATCTTCAACATTGCATTCACCTTTGCAGCTGAGCAAAATGCATCATTTATTTCAAAACCTACAGGGTCAGTGCTTTGTCTGAAATGTAATTGAGTTTCTTGTTTTATAAAGTTAATGTCTTTATGGTGCAGCACACAACAGCTTTGCTTCTGTTTTGCCAATTCATTTTCACTGGTTATGGACACATTGCCAGACAAGCAACACCTTGGATAGGATTTCATCGCTAAATGTGCTGTAGCACTGACCTCTGTCATCCCACACCTCCTCTTTCAAACATCATTGACAATATGAAACAACATGCTATTCACATTCTAAGTTTGTACAGCCAACATCCAGAGTCGATTTTCTGTACCCCCCAAGGGGAAACCATATTTTGATAAAATATTTGCAATTCTCCCAACATAAACATATTTTGATTGATTCAGCAGGTTTTGTCATACTCTAATGTACCATTTCAAATGTGAGACAGTATACAAAGGAATCAAAATAACCTCCTTTTTAACAGACCACTGGTTCTAAGCCTTTTAATACACTCTAATGTATATTCAGGTATCGATTCGTGTTCATTTCCATTATCCCCCATGACAAAGCTAATCATACATTAACACAAACAAATACAACAGCGAGTAGTACCAGCTTGATTTTTAAGTCATCTAAAAGTAGGCTGTACCTCCTCCTCTTCTCTTTCCTTCCATCTATACCATCAAGTCAGACCCACATTGTCTTGGTGCTCCGTGCGAAGGCGGGAAGGAGCAAACCAGGCACTATTTCACCTCATCCATGTTGCAGTACCAGTGCCCTGAAGAATCCACTTGCAAGGGCAAACAGTGGAGCGAAGCTACGCTGATCCTCGAGTAAGGTAAAGAGCACTGACCCTCATCCCAAGCAAAATGAACCTCTGTGAGTGCATCCAAGTGTGCACGGAAGCTAAAGCAAGATGATGTATTTGCAGCAGGGACTACATCCAAGATGAATTATATCCATTCCTATCTCCTTGGCACTATGAAAGCAGAAAATCATCTGACTCCCTATTACCATAATAGCTTTCACACTTCCCAACCGACAAAGTGAAGTGTGGGGATGTTGAAAAAAATAGCACATAAACAACAATCACAAACAAAGTTTAGAAAAATAGCAAGTTCCGATCTCCAGAAAATGTTTACAGCAATTTTTATAATTAGCCTGTGAAAAGAAAAAGGCAATTTGGAAGGAGAATAAATAAAAAGGATTTGGAAATGTTTTTCACAGTTCAGAACAGCTCCTAACATACCAGCCAAAGCAGTGATCCCCGGAAGGTTTCTGAAACTGAGTAAAGCCTGGAGGATCTGCAAGCTGACTAAAAGAGAAAGTTTTTCCCCAAGTTCAGCGAACTGCAGAGCGATATGGATTATTTTAAAAGTGCGAGTGCTGGAGCTCCATCTGCCTGCCTTCCAGCATGCCCAGCACCTCCTGAGCTTTCCACCTGCAAACACCAGATTCACTTCAAAGTACCTATATCCCACAACTGTGCTTCCAGTTTAGAAGTAACCCAGAGTTACACCAGCTCCGTCTTCAGGCTCCTTTACACCCTAGAAGGCCACCCATGTACAGGGAGGAAAGGGGTCAGAATGACCAAACCTAAACAAATGGTTGGCTCCATCTCAGAAACAACATGATGAACCAAGGAGGTGTCTACAGCCTCCTTGAGTGTGTGCTATCGGACATTTCTGATTCATACAAAGGCCAACAGGGAACTATCATCTTTCAGGCTAAGAGGAAGCGCTGTGGGATTTGCTGTCTCTTTATTAGCATGATAACAATCCCATCTTGTACCTTATAACCCTGCTCTCCCATCAACGCCATCTGGTCTTTCATCTTGAGTGCTGCTGAAAAATCTCATCATAACCATGCTGCTGTCAACTTGTACTTCTGCACATATTTGAAAAAGAAGCTCTTTCGGTCACTGGTTCGAACCCAATGCAGGCTGGCAGCATCTGAGAGCTCTTATGCTTTAATTTCCACGTACAGCAAGCACAGAATGAGATGCATCCCGTGTTCAGTGTATCAGAGCTCCCAGGACTGGCACCACTTCAGATGGAGGTGCAGGACAAAGTGGTGCAGGAGACCAGTGCCAGCCCTCCAGCAGCCCTGCTTTATGGAAAGGCTTTTCTTGTCATGACTGAGTGGTGCAAGTAAAATCTTCTGTCTGTTGTAACACCTATCAGCTCTTGCAGCTGCTTTTCTCCGGCAGTAGGATAAAACCTAATAAGTAAGGCTGCTTGATTCAAAGAGAAAGAGTACAGGTTAACTTAAGAAAAGCAGTTTGAAGTACTTTATCTCCTACCACGAAGTGACAATTCATAACGAGTTATGGTGAGTGATAACCCAGCTCAGGCATGTGCTCAGCTCTCTCAGTGAAATTATGGCTCACAGGCACAACCAGAGAAGCCTGAAGGGTTCAAAAACACCTTCATACAGTCCTCAGATGACAAGAAGCAGACATTTGCTAGTGGTTTACAATCTGCAAGAGACAGACTGAGACAGAAGAAGGGCAGCCCATAAGCCTGGCGCACGAGAGCTGGGCTCATGATGGCTCACAATATGTTACTTCTGCCACACTGAGTTGTATCAGGTTACAACAAGCAAAGCTACTGACATTATAGAATACATATGTAACTGTGCCAGGGAGTCACATGCGGGTGTCTTCAGCAAGGGGAGGCAAAGGTTGCATAAAACGCCTTTTTAATCTCTCTAAAATACAAGGTGGAGTGCTATAATCCGTAATTTAAAAAATAATAGTAATTGTCATCTGGAAAAAACAAAATCGAAAGATCAAAGGATGCTTTTGTAATCCAACACAATGCTTCTGTATTTTGTTCCCTGGCTTTCTGGTTTCTAGAGCTACAGTGCAAGTTGGCCAGGGTTTTACTACCTGGAGGAAAAGTTCACTTCTGAGAATGCACCAGTACCCAAAAGTGTTTGAAATGGCACAATTGTCAAATGCAGAAAGCAGTGATTTCTGTGACACTCCGTCATTTCACATCCTACTGGAACACATCTCTGCAATACGTTATGTGGTCGTCTGTATGTATCGCCCTCATTTACACAGGGAGCACGGATGAGGGAGTAATATATCCAGGGGGGAAAAAGTAAAGCAATGCCTGAAAGAAAAGACAACCTTTCCCTGCAACGTATGTATATGCATTTAAGCACTGCCGCCAGTTCCCTTTGAACATACAAAGGGATTAGATGGCAAGGCACTAATGCCCACAGTTAAATCAAGTTCTATTCAGCAAAACGTTTTACTCTAAAAATCCATACCAGCATAGATAAGCCCGCAGTGCTGACAGCTCCTGCATTCAGCAGCGGGTACAGGGAAATTCACACCTCAGCAATAAGTGCTGGAACCTGCTTAACGCTCACCAAGGCACAGAGACAGTGATTATGGAGTAGGGAAGGAGGAACCGTGAAGCCTTGTCCCCCCACACGCTGGGAGGTCCATGCAGCCGTGCCCGGCAGCGTCACACAGCAGCAGTCGCAGAGCCAGATCACAGCAGCCCCAGGCAGCCCACTCACACCCTGGCATCGCAAGCGTAACAACCTGTAAGCCTCACGTGAGCCCTTGCCATGGCTTTTGCACGACCCAAACATCTTTGTGCGTTGCACAGAACCAGTAAGGCAGACAAAGGAACAACCAGTATCCCCCCAGATATGGGATTACCAGTCCCAGCTCCCATTTGCCCCACCAAAAATACCCAGAAAGTCCTCTCTTTTTTTTGGCTATCAAGGGTCTAGTGTGCTCATAACCCCATCCTGGGAAGCTCCCAGGACACTGGGTATTACCCAGGGCTCCCCATACACTATGCTGCTTTAAATAATTCTGTGGATGCTTTGTACTCATGAAGGGGAAAAAAGCTCCAATGGAATCGGAGCGGAGCACAGTCCAAAACCGCACGTGTTTATGCATGTGTGTGTGTACAGAACTAAAACCCAACCAGCCAATTTACACTCGCATCGCCATTTGTTTTTCAAAGTAATTCTAATTCTTGGGAAGTTTCCCTTTAAAAATGAGATTTGGTTCTTTAATATTCATTGACTTCTAGTTTGCTTCCCACACACAACACATTATTTACTCTACAGTGGCTCGGTGCATCAATTATGGTAATAGTTTGTGAATAACATTTGCATTATGGGAAAATGAGCCTGGTTATTTAGCACTAGCCCAACCATCCCTCTGGAAAATTGTCACAAACATACGTATCATACGCCTCCACTTAAATAGAGCTGTAATTACACTAGTTTATTAAGAAGTGCCAGCTTTTTTTTTCCTTTCTTTCCCCTAAATCCTCTTTCTGTGAGCAGACTAACATCTATACAATCTTTTCCCTTTGTAAAGGCTAACGAAGTTCTCATGGCAGGGCTTCCTCTATATCAAGACATTAGGGTGTAATGCATCTTCTACATTAGTTTTCTTCAATGCAGAAAGTGTGGCTCAGTAATTGTGGTGCTTGATTAATGCTCCATTTCAGTCCCTTCGAGTAAATTCCAAGCTCAGTTCAAATACTGTAAATTCTGATTAACATCTGTATTACATCAGCACCCAGAGTTTATATTCCATGAGCAGGACTGCACGCTGCTTGGCACTGTGCATGGAGAGTGGCACAGTCCTCACCTTACCCAGAGTAACTGCGTTGCTGCTAAAGTTACGCTGAACCTTAATGACTTTAAAGGAGTAAATAAGACATTACACCTTCTCAGTGCTTATGAATACCTGCCTAAAAACTTCTCTGCTTGTTTAAAAAATTCAAAAGAGCTACAAAATATTACAACAGAGGTTGTTAAATAAAAAATGAAAAAACTAACCCGCGAAACAAAGAAAATCCAGATAAATGAACAGCTTTGTGCACTGAGGAGCCATAGTACCAGCACCCCTGGGGAGAACTCGTGGCATTTCTTAGACTGCAAAATACTTGTGAATAAGCAGTTATGTGAGTGTATAGCAGCTGCTGGCTTGCTTTTATATTGCCTATTGTAAGTTTGGGTATATTTGGAGAACTTAATCAACGCTGAAACCTTTCTTAGAGCACCGTGAATCGCCACTGAGCACACAACTGCTATCTTTATCCATAAGAAAGTTGCAGAACTGCATGAACTGGGAGAGCAACACAGGCAGAGCGATGCCAGTGCTGAAACTTGGCTCCCAAGGTCCTAAACTGTACCGTGGGCAAATGAAGCTGCTGATGGCAAGAGATCTCCACAAGTAATTCCACAGTCAGAGCTAAACTTACTGAAGCAGAGTATGCTATAAAGAGCCTTAAAATAAGTAAAGAGAAACTGAAAAGTGAGTGATGTACACAGTGTAACACAACAGCACTTGAGCTGATGCACATAACTGCAGCCAGCAATGCCGCGTGCCAGCAGTTCCTCTCTAAGTCAGCAATGAGATAAGATATTGTTATTTAACCTATCTTTCACAGTCCGTGATTTGGTGATCTCGGGCCAATACTAATGTTTCCAGCCAAGAAATTATCCTAATAAGCCATGTCAAAAAGCAGTCAAAGATTACATAGGCTATTGACATGGAACCGCATCCTTGATAGTCAGCCAGATGGGAAAAACACCCAACAACACTGGACTAGTTTGCTCTACCTCTGTAAAACATAGCTGGGACTGCTGTGCACACGTGCTTAACTGAGCAAGGACTTCCAGTCATTTCAGCAGATCTTGGCTGTTTCTCTGTTTAATTGGATGTGCTGTAACCTTTAAACCATGCTGGGAAGTAAACACAGGCAAGTAACTCCTGCTAGTTCTTAGGCAGCAACGTCAGTGTGGAAAGGACTGTCACTTTCCCAGCTTAGGTACAGGTTTTCCATCAGCATTAATAATTCTTGTGATGTACTTGTAATTAACTCGCATTGAAGCTCTTGATTCGCCAGAGTCCTATTAAAATACAAAAAAGCCCAAACAAAGGCCCAACAAAGCCCAAAAGCTTGCTCCATCCAATCTAGGCAATGTTACACCCACCACATCAGCGCCAAACCAAACCCAACCTTTCCCTCTACTAAACAGCATAACATCATGCTCGCCAGAAGACTGAAAAGCGATGCTTTTTCTCTGTCTCGGTAGAAAAGGTGTGCTTGTTTTAACAGAGAAGGGAACAGGTTGGCAGCTCTTGACAAGTCTGAATCAAAGTGTCTGCAAAGAGAATGGCAAAGGTCAGGCTGACGCTGAGAGCTGGCACTGCAGTGATGTGCCACGAGCTCCCATCTCGGCTGGAAAAACCTTCAGCTCTGTCTTTGACACACTCTCCCTTGCTACAAGTTGATCCTCCTGATCCCGAGAGAGGAAAGATAAAAATAGACATGTAAAAAGTATGAGGAAAAGAAAGGGGAAAACTCTGCAGAATAGTCCTCTCCCTCATTTTAATTATTGATGCAGACAGCCTAAGCAATCTGTAAGCCATATACATAATGTATTTACTTGAAAATCCCAGCAAATCCACGTGGTATTACAGAATAAACTACAAGCTGATCTGGGAGCACTGTCTTAAGAACTGGGTAAGCTGTCTCCATGTACTCAAAAATCTGTTTGACAAACGGAAAGATTAGATTAATGTTAATAATCCTAACGTGCTCAGTAGCTCTCTTCCTACCCTCGCCATGCAGTCCGGGGTCCTGCTTTGCATCCAAAGCAGATCCTTTTTCCACTACAGACTTGCTTATTTAGAATGACAAAAGGCAAGACTGGCTCCCTTTCCTCAAGACCCTGGTTTGATTATACACACCATCAGCAGTGTTTAGGAATCAGCCAGAAAGCAGCAGATGTTTTATATTGCAAAAGACCATGTTTAAAAAAAACCCCAACATCACTTCTTTTGAAACAGCTGCTTTTAGGTTTGGGGCTAAAGAGGGTGGGTAGGTGAAAAACGGAAACAGGGGCAAAGAATTAGACTTCAGCCTGACTTGGGTGTCCTGCTCAGCTCTATCTGTCATTGCCTGAACTGCCTGGACAAGAAATACATTCATTAAAAATACTGTTCACTGTAGAGCTTAACAGACAGTGCAAGCAGCAGCAGGCAGCACAGTTTAATACAGGGTGAAAGTGTACGACCTGAAGCTCATTCAGCCATTCATTGTGTTTCAATTTAGAGTTTCACCTCCCTCAGTAGGGAACTACAGACAGCCAAGGCTTTCCACATCTACTTTGCAGAGCACCAAGTGAGCTCATGGGGTACAACAGCAAGGAGTGAAGAGGATGGGGACCAACACTGTCACATCACAGCACCCTGCTGGCACATGCGGAGCTTTCATTCTGTGCTCACAGATCCCAGTGAGCAGGGCTGGACCTCTGCAACACCCAGATGTCTGCGAGTCCTCCCTGCAGGGCAGAGCCTGTTTGCAATTTTCTTCTCAACCACCAGTAAGAAAACACAAACCTTTAGACAAACGGATCCTTCACTTCCTCCTAGCTGCTTTTAGTGGTTTCTTTAATCTTTTAAGCTTCTGGGTCTAATCCAGCAGCTGCCATCAAAAGTACTTATACAACTGCAGGGGAGGGAGGAGGGAAAGAATGGGATATACCAAATCGTGAAACACATTTTCTGAGCCTCTTTGTTCTTACATACACACGCATGCAAGTGCATTTGGAAGGTATCTGTTCACAGACCAAATAGTTTACGTACTGCTACCTGTGATGTCCTGTACTGCCTTATCCATATAATTCATATGCTTTAGAGATACACTGCCAAATAAACACGATGACACATCTGAGATGGAATACTGCAGCGCATGCCTGGACAATAAACCGGTGTATCTCTACTGTAAGTAGCTCATGTATGAATACAACATAAGCAGATGGTTCCCAAGATGATAAAATCCCTGATCTTTGTCTCAAAACTGAAAATATTTAGTGTTTTTCTTCAAGGAAGGTTCCTGGAGTCAGTGAGCATTCAAGAACGCTTGTTCTCATTTCAACAACAGCAAACATGTCTCAGCTCTTCTGGCAGAAACGTTGAAAACATGGTCTAGAAGCACAGTGAAAGTTCAAAATCCACAAGCAAAGAGAATCCAAAATTGTTAAGGTTTATTTATTTAAAAAACAAAAGGACTCTTGTAATTGCGAGCACCAGGATCTTGCAATTTCTATAGGATATCAGCAGTTGGGTATGTGCAAACCCACATGTTTAAAGGAGCTGGAAAGGCAGCAGGTGGACAAATTCCCTGCCCTGCCAAGGGCAGTGCTGTTCCTGGTGGTATTCCCAGGACACACCACACAAAAATGCCCTGTTTACAGGGTGAAGTGAATTTGCTGGTACATCCCTCTCTTCAAGCACAATCTCATTTCCCAGCACACTGATATCTATATTAAGTTTCTAAAAATAGCACGTCCCTCTTACATAAACATGATATAAAGGAATTAGGTGACAGCTGACTAAAAGAATCCCTTTAAAGGCCAAATTTGCTGTGCACCAAATGTAACCAATACTTACATGCAACAAAGCCTTTTTGCATTATATGAGAAGTCGTGGCTTTCCTCATCCCCGGAGGTGTTCAAGGCCAGGTTGGATGGGGCTTTGAGCCCCCTGATCCAGTGGGAGGTGTCCCTGCCCATGGCAAGGGATTGGAACTGGATAGGCTTTAAGGTCTCTTCCAACCCAAACCATTCTAGGATTCTATGAGTGCCAAAGAAAGCTTCTAGATAAAGTCACGGTTTGCCTGGAAAAGAAACATATTTCCTATACACATGCTCAATCACTCCCATTCCCACGTATTTATAAGATGATGGAATTTGTACAATGGATTTCTATTCCAAAAATCTGCTAAAAGCACCTTTCCAGGTGCAGGTCCCATAGGAGCTCTGCAATTCCCATCGCGATGGAGGATTTTGCCATTTGAAACCAGGGGTACAATTCAGGCTTTAAAACACATTTTAAAAAGGAAACTCACCTAGAGGAAGGAAAAGCTCCTAGAATTTCTAGTCTTTTTCAATAACATGACAGCTGTCCAAACACAAACCGGAGCAGTATTAACTTCCTGTGTCTGCAGGCGTTTTCAATAATTCTTCAGTGTCTCACAGCTTATCCCTCCTAGCAACAGGATGAAGTTCACCAGAACCAAATCAGTAATGCATAAGAAAGTTACTATGCAAATCAGTCCGTGGAAAAGAAAATAAAATGGTTTTGCATAACCTGGCTAATCCCTAAACCTCAGGGTACTGAATAATATATGAATTATCAGATCAGGATCCATCTCTATGCCAAGGTAGAATATGCTACTGAGATACAGGACACAGCCCGACACTGAATCACCAAAAGGTCCCTGCTGTGCATCAAAAAGAGAATTAAACAACTACAGAGAAAGCCAACATCCAACACCCCTGACACCAGTCAAAAGGGGACCTTGTGGCATTTGCTGCTGAGTTGACAGGGAAAGCATGGACAGGCACAAACTCAGCTGTCTGTGCTGGAGTCAGCAAGTCGCTCCCTGTCACACCATACCACCATGAAATGCCGCCGTGGCTTTACGTTGCAGCTCATGTGGCTCCGTTTTCCCCCGGGGTCCCCTCCAGACGTCATCAGCCATCACCCAGGGATGCCTGCAACACCCATGGAGGGTCACCAGTGTGTTCTCCCTGGCAGCTGTCACTGTGCAACTGAGATCTGCATCAGAAGTCAGAGCTCTGCTGAGGACAACCGAGTGCTTGCAGGTCAAGCAATTTTCTATCAATTCCAACATCGCACTTTGTGCTGCCAGGTAACCAGCAGGATCCCTCCCTCCAGCTGACACACAACCTGCCATGTGACGGCTGGGGAGACCCAACACCTACTCCCATGCTCCAGTTCATGCTTAACTATTCGCTGAAATTCAAACAGCACTGACAGAGAAGACTAAGATTGCTCCTGAGTAAGGAGATATCTAGGTCACATTCCTTGGAAAAAATGGTTTGCAAGCCCTTGTGGAGAGAAATTAATTTACCTGGTCTCCAAAAAACAGGTTGTCCTCCTCTGCCAACACATCCCTGAAGACAGCATCCTCTCTCCTACTTTTGGTCTCCCAAAGAGCACCCTCCTTCTTGCCACCTCCTCAATGCCATTTAGACAAGACACAAAGTACAGCAGACAAGCAACAAGCTATTAAGCAGACAGCTACACCATCATCTGAGGGCATGACCCCAAAATGCTCAGTGCTGGGACTTAAGTATCTCTCAGTGAAAGTAAGAAACGGAAACATGATTTTTCCCATCCTCCGTAAGCCATGCTGCTGGATTTGCTACTGATCTCCAGAATTTCGTAAATGCTCCCCATTGCTGAAATTCAACCCCAGCTTGATTTTTGAGTGGCTTTTGGAGATACCAGAATCAGGTTTTTGGATGAGCTAGATCCTACAATAACTACAACTTCTAATATCTCTTTATTTGCTCCTCATATGCGCTATTTCTGCAAGTGCAGAAGCCCTCAAAGCTGTAGCCCTTCAGACTGCACTCCTCTATAGCGTCACAAACTCTGTGTCAACAAGCTAAACCACTTTTTCATTGCAGCAAAGCAAATACCGACCTTTGGCTGCTGGTTTTATTCTTGCACACCATTTCCTGGTATAAAGAAACCCCTCTTAGCAGTTCCCAGCTCCTACCCAGCACAGTCAATGCAGTGGCAAGCTTTGCTCTCTATTCTTTTTCTGTAACAGAACACATTTAGATCCAGGAAAAAACCTAGGAATTCAGAAAAAGGACTGATGTGTTTCACCATCGCTACTGGCATTGGAGTCTGCTTTGGCCACCCAGCCTTGAAAAGCAGGCAGGCAAATCGCTCTGTACAAATGACTCTTGTTCCCCCCTGAATGTTTTTATTCATTGGCTTAAGCGCTGTTGCAAAGCACACGGGAGAGATGACCCAAAGGGACGGGGTAACATCCCCGCTGAAGCTGCTGCTAATAAAAGCAGCATTCAACACTACTACCCCTCGCTGGTCACAGTTTCCAAGGAAAAGACAAGCAAGGGAAACTGCAGTACGTGTAAGCCCAGCCTGCGTGACACGCAACTCCGTGCAAATTCATACAGTAATTGGGTTCTGATAATCAGGCTCTTTGTTAAGGGCAACATATTTTGGGCACGTCTACACACTTGACACACAGCACATATTGTATTAGACCAGCCAAGAAGTAAAATGAATTCTACCAGTTATCTGTGGTGATGTCCAGTATGAAAATTACAGAATTAAAGCTCCCTTTACACTAAGAAAGAAGCAATGATTCTTCTGACAGGTCATCCAGCAGGACTGCAGAGCTGAGTAAAAGAAGCAGCAACATGAATTACTGGAGACAAACTTTAAAGCTAAATTAAAGAAAACAAAAGTCTTTTCTGATATCATTTCCACATTTTATCTCTCATTTTTTTACAGGGCTGGGGTTTAGCCAGATAGGAAAGATGATCTAGGTCAATGCTTCTCCACCTTTTTCCACTGAAGGAAAAAAAATCCTGCTTTGGCAGGAAAAAAAATCCTAATCCATATTATATTCTATTTTTCATCCCCAGCTGGGAAGATACAGCTGCTGCTGGAGCATCTGTTCTTTCTTTAAACAGAACCATATTGTTTTACAAAACAGTAACTTTAGTCTTTTAATTTCATATATTTTAATTAGGCACTGGAAGTAAGCAAAGGTACACAGCTACACTTCTTCAGGAACATATCTGAGTACAGAGGGGGTGTTATAGTTGGGGGTTTAACCAGTTGTTTTGTGGATCCCCTTCATTGCCTTAGAGACCTGAGGCTGAGCAAAACTACTCCAGTAGAACACAGACCAGGGTTCAAGAAACTCATTTGTCATGGGCAAACCAAAGTTTCTCCAGCTTGAAGACTCTGCTTTTATTCAATTTTTTTTTCAGTCATCTGACTGTTTTGAGCAATAATGTTTGCACTGTGCTCTGAAATGCTCAGATAGCAACCCTACAGCAAAGCAAAACATCATTTCAGGCAGCAGGAGATTCCGATGAGCCTTGCACAGGTGATGACATCCCAGGACACAGCTGGGGAATGAAAAAACAAGAAAACACACACAGGCTTTGAAATTAATGGATCTTCCGTCTCAGTTTTCACATTGTCTAAATGGTCTTTACAAACAGTTCATGAGCCACAATTTTGGTTCCCAGTTACAGCACCTTTAGCACTCAGTGTTACTTGGAGCCCGATTGCTGGTACTTGCACTCCCTGCCATCATGCACGGGGAGCGGATGAAGACACAAGATTGCTCTTTCTAGTACAAGTAGCTGGATCTCCTAAAGAAGATACATGGTTTATAAAAGCAGGAGGAGGCCAGGTGGCAATACTAGGGAAAGACAATAAAAGCACACATCGTCCTTTTTCCTGTGTGATCTGACAGAATACCAGTGTGAAATACTTTCTCCTCTTCCTTCCATGTCCTCTGGATTTCTCCTCTGACTATGCACACCAGGAATCAAGGAAAGGAGAAGCAGCATTCACCATCTCACATGTGCAGACTGTCACTCGTATCAGCTGCAGATACTCTGCAGATAGAACCAGCAGTGTTGAGAAACAGCTCCATAATACAACGACCAGACCCAAATTCAGATTAATGTGCTGCCCATCTAGCAAGACAGTCTGTATTTATTCCCAAAATACTGACTAACATGCATGGGATACTTAAATCCTTTGTGCTTCTTAAGGATGGCTTCTGCTTTCTTTGAGTGAAGAAGTCCAGACATAGCTAACAGCTATTCTAGTTGCCCAGCAGCCTGCAAGCAACCGGGGGCTCTGTGAACAAAGAAGGTTAACAGCAGCTGCTGCTTTGCGGTTTTAAAAGATGCCATCCATAACAACATTACACGATCCCTTTTACTTAATAAGCACTGAATTTAAAAATAACCTATAGATTTCCTTTGATTTGTGGAAGCTCTGGTGGCTGAGACGAAGGGTGAGGGGAAAGAAGGGAGAAAAATGAGTACTTTTGTTGGGCAGTGATTGCAGAGCAGTTGGCAGACAGACTGAAGACAATGAATCCCTGCGGAATGAATAGAAACCATTGTAACAGAACAGCAAAACCATCAAAGACAGATGACAAGTGTTTAACTGAATTAATTTTCTTTTAAAAACACAAAACATAATAATAATAAAAAAATCTGCACATCCAAAATACAAGATGTTTTCAGCAGACTCTCAGTAAGGCAATGTGCTCCAGACTCCAGCACTGGAGTGAGCAAACATGAAAAGCGTGTCACACGTATGCCATGCCCTGGCCCAAACTATTTGTCCTTGCCATTGATCCACCTCCTCTTGTCCTCAGTGTGAATCGAATAATATAGGAGAAAAGAGAAACTCAAGGTAATCACTAACACGAGAACTAACAACAGTGAAAACAGTAAGTGCAGAGAGCCAACTCTCCTGCTCCCGGTCCTGAATGGAAAGCTGACTGCTGGAGGCTGTGCTGCTTTGTATTTGCCTTGAAGCTATAAATGTTATAATAAGCCCAATATGCACAGAACCTGACTCTCTGACAATAATTCAATGTACTCGGGGCCTTTAAGCCCCTGTTAGCCTGCTCATGAGCTTCTCAGTGGAGCAAGAAGGCAGCAGTGCCGGGGAGACAGTCCTTTGCATGCTCTTCAAGCATCTCTTACCTGCAAACCCTGGGATATGCAAGCAGACAAAATAAACAGAAAAACAGGTCGCATCTCAGTGATTTCAAACATCAAAAATACAGAAAAGACTCAACAAAGGAGCAGGGGAGATGACAGGATATCACACACTTCTGATGAATCTATTTGATCCTGTTACTGATGAGACTTTTTCAGCGAGATCGCTTTCTATTTTATGCTTTTAAATGGATGAAAGGACCTTGATCTTACCATTAAATTTATGCAGATAGATCCTGGAGGCAACGCTATAGAAAACACCACTGAAGTGCAAAGACATTAAATTAACAATGCAAACACTGTGTGTGTACCTAGAGTCCCTCTGAGGATCCAGCAGTGGTCATATCCCCTGGTAACCCCTGCTCTGCCCTTTTGGCTTTAGGAGCAATTGGAGATGTCCTGAAAGCCTCCAGTCCAGGTGCCCTTGCCCTTTCTGAAGAGGCTGCATTAATGACACACAGGGTTTGCAGCAGGAGGTGATAGCTGTCCCCTGCCTTGGCAGAGGAGGACGGGCAGCCAGCAGAGCTGGGAAGCTGAGCCCGGCTCCACCTGACAGGCTCTGGGCTATATTAGCTTGCTTCACACAATGCCATCAAATGTCAGCATGAAGGTTTGGTGGAATTAGGATCACTGTTAGATTAGTTAACAGCTGTATAATTAGCCACGCTAAGCCTAGATGTTTCCCCTTGAAACCTAGTTTTTACAGTTATAAATAGCAGTGTTAATGATCTCCAGCATCACTGGTTATACTTGAAGGCTTCAGCCCCTCCCTGCCTTCATCAGCTCTGGTGTCACTCACTGAATGTCATAGTCTCCTGACTCTCCTGCAACAGCTATAGGAGACAAAAAAAGAACAGAAGGCAGATATGCCTAAACCCTAAATGTAAGTGGACCAAGAAGGATTTTTTCCTTACACTCTTTCAAATCATAGCAAATAACAGCTCAAACTTGTACTTAAACAGCATTTTCAACCATTAACTTAATTACATTTCACAATAGCAGGGGGAGATGGCACCAACATTTTATACACAGGTAAACCGAGACAAAGGACTAAAATAGTCTGTTTGGAGTCACATAGCAAGATGATGAATGGGACCGAGAATGAAACCTGAGTGCCCAGCACATCCTCAAGCTATTTACCAAATGGTATAGAGCACCAGGGCAATCTAGCAGTGAGACATCTTTCATACATCTGTCATGGCACACTGCATGCTAATGAATGTATATGAAAGAGCATTTTTCTTTATTTTGAAGGTGTTCAGTGAAGGAAAATTTCAAAAAATAGAGTTCAGATTCTTTAGATTCAATTTGTCAAATCCATGAACGAGGCAAAATCCAGATTTGTCATCTCTGAAATCTAAAGTTCAGAAGATACAATTCTTGAATCCTCCCCATACTGGTAATTTATCACCAGTCATACTACCACCTAACCAAAACAACGCACCACTTTCACCAAAGACTAAAAACACTGCTTTGTAAACATGTAATCTCAGCAGAGCTTTTGAAAAATTCTGCAGTGCGGCAACACAATTTCTGGAAATGTCCATAGCACAGATTACGGAGAGAGTTACTGCAAAAAAATGATAATACACAGATATTTTCATCTGTTCCACATTTCTCACCATGGCTGGCACCACACATTTGAGCAAAAGAGCATCTTTGGAGGTAGAAAATAATCAGGTGCGAACTTTAAAAGCTGTTTCGAGGAAAACTGTTAGGGCTTTAATGGTGTTTAGAAATGGAAATGTGAGATAATATTATAAATTGAGTTACAATTAGAGCTGGTCTGTGCTTTTCCATCCCGGATTCCAAAGCTATGCTTTGGGGCTACGTTCCCTCCAGCAGCACAGAGCCCCAGGAATGGTTTATAAAGCTTGAAACTGCTCAGCGCTTGGCTGGCTGAGGGATGGCAGCCCTGAAGCACAGACATACGCTTCCATGATATTCCCTGCACACTGTGTCCACACCCCCCACCACATTCCTTGTAGTGAAGCCACAGAGCCCCAAACACCGGGGCTGAAGGGAGCTTCTGAGAGCAGCACAGGGCTCTGCCAGCATCAGGCCATGCTAAAACACACATTACAGGTCCTCTCACCTGCCACTCCCCCTGAGAAGCGCTCGTGCACTTGCCGTGGGAAGCAAATCTCATTATTGCCTTTCTTTCAGATAGGGAAAAAGAAGCAGGGCTGGGAGATGAAGTGGCTTCCCCAGATCACCTCGAGACACCGATGGCAATATCGCAGCTGGAATGACCCCTGCCCTGCGCACTTCACACTCGCAGAGAGCAACCGTAAGCGCTGCATACTCACTGAATTAATAACCCAAGTGCCACATCACTTAACAACATCTGCACCTGTTACAGCGGCAGCGAGGAGCAGGAGGTGCTGAGCAGAACAGCACTGTGCTCCTCCAACACAAACCCTGCCATTTGTGATTATTTATCAGTGCCCATGCGACACAGGAGATCTGCTCAGCTATTGACCGGCCCAGTGAGGAGACAAGTCCTGGTCACACGCAAGTAAAATAGCAGAACATCTACTACAGGAAAAGTTCTGTAAGCAAAACATAAAAATAAGGAAAACATGTATCTTGTAAAGAGAAACAAGTAATTTGCAAAATAAAATCCCCAAGCAAATCCTATCTGTTCCCTCTCTCTCCTGACTGGCAGGAGGTGGGGCACTGCTGGGGAACAGGAGGCCACGGGCAAGGCAGGAACTCTGTGCTTCCTCAGAGCAAGCAGAGCTGCCCACACAGCATGGATGGGCAGAAGCTACTGCAGCCACACCAGAGGAGGGGGCTCCCAAAGGAAAAACCATTCCAGTTCCCAGAACATGGCTTAGCAAAGAAACAATGGAAGAGAAAGTCCAAGAGGGCCCAGGACCCAGTTCATGCTTGGGTTCAGAGAAACCTGCTGTCCTCAGCAGCTCTGGGGGCTGCCTGGCTTCACCCAGATCCCCTGCCACCATCATGCCTTTGGCCCTATATCCAACACCCGCCTTGCCAGGGTAACTGAGGGGAAAACAACATCCTGAACACGTTCCTGTTGGTGTTTATGCCTGTGAAGTCGCAATAAAGTGCCCATCTGTTTCGACAGGACTGGGGTTTGGCACCCAAAGCCTGTTGGAAGGCCCTGGGACTATTTGCATCGCCGAGATTTCACTTTGCTTTAGATTCCCTTCACGCTGTGTACTGTGTAAATACGAGGCATTGCTTTTGCTCTGCAAAGCTCGCAAATCTCTGGAATAAACACTACGGAAACTTGGCTGCAAACATACTGCACACATTTCGCCTGCAAGAATTTCTGCACGAGTTTCTCCTCTCTCACGCAAAGGAAGGAGGAGTGGAGGGCTGTTTGCCTCGTGGCATTGCTCCATCCTCTCAAAAAGCCTGCAAGGGTGTTGCTAAACAAGCCAGTGATCCAGGGTTGTAAGAGTATTTGGCAAAGCATGCATCTGAGCTGCTCGAGCCAGAGGAAGGAAAGGACTGATGCCCTCTCAACGTAAGGAGCCAGAGCCCAGCAGAGACAGCTCTGATTTGTGGTTCTTGGGTAGCTGATGGTTCTAGGACAAAAACCTTTCATCGGGGAAAAATACATCTCTTCTTCTTTTCAAGGCTGACACAGGGATGTTTTGTACTGGGAAAACAAGCAAAGGAGAAGACAGGCACAGGAAGGCAGTATTTGCTTGGAATCGTCACCAGGCCAAACAAGATGACTGTGTCGTCTGAAGGAGATCAGACACTCTTTAACGCTACCTGTTAATGGAGACAAATTTGTTGGTTTCTGTAGTAAAGCTGTGCTACAGAAGAGTAACCACTCCCCAGAAAGGTATGTGAAGCAAAGGACGTCAGGGAATCACAGGGCCTCCGCCACTCCAAGAGTGCAGAACTAAACCCCTGGCACAGCGCCGCACCACAGAGGGGCTGGTGAGTGCCAGATCGCTGCTGCCGAGAGCTGTGATAAACATCCCAAAAAGCATTTATTAGGACTCACACAGACACAGGGACAAGGATCTGCAATGTGATGCACCCGTATCTGGCTGTCACACACACAAGGCATGCTTTCATCCCGCCATGGGCAGGACTGGAATCACTGCTCTCTGGTTTTAACATTTTTAATTTCTTGCAAACCCAAGGGGGCTGCAAGGAAGGAGCTGGCCCTTGCTCTCTGTTGCTTCCCCAGCCCAGTGCCTGCACCCAATCATGGTCCCAAAACAATGAACCTCCCAGAGCCAAACAAGCTCCAAGCCTCCTACAGCACTGCTGATACAGGGCAGAAGCTGTTATCCTTCTGCCAGTGGCTCCAGGGAACAGTCGGGAGGAGGTGTGCTGAGCTTTATAGAGGTAAGGACATGCAAACTATAGTCCACTATCTAGGGACAATCCCGCTGAAGTTTCCCAGTTTCAGCCTCTGAGACACATTGAGGCCCCTGAGTTGAGAGCTCGCTTCATGCCGTTGTGTCTCCCAGTTTGTTTTACCACTGCTGCCTTACACTGACACCTGTTGGGAGAGAAAACGTACAAACAGGGTGTTTCTTCAGAAGAGGGAAAAAATCCATAGCCACTCAAATGTACCAGCTTTTGCTGGCTTCTGTTACCATAACGGGAGGACAGTTTGAGCGATCTCCTCCCCAAACTATGAAAGAGTTGGTAGGATGAAAAAAAGCTGTCATGTGTGAGAAGTATGCCCTGAAAAGAAATCACTTTCTGCTCACACAAAAACTCCACTGAAGCAGGAGGTGCGGGAACCTTGTGCTGAATCACAGCAGCATCGCTCTGGCTCACGATTATTTAAATACACCAGTATACAAAACAGGAACCCTTACTGGTATCCTATGAGGTATGGGTTACTGATGAAGGAGGTGGCTGGCAAAAAAACCCCAAACCCACACCACTTCCCCGCCAGAAATGGTTTTTATATGCTTGGCATAGAAGAACACAGTTGGGTACAAAGTGGGCTCATCTCACTGATTTCAAAGCAAGCAATTAATTTTCTCTTTCACCGAGGACTGACCTACGCTTCTTTGCAGGGATGCTCTTCCCAAAGTGGATGAGTATTTGTACAATCAATAAAATGCACAAATTCAATTCCTCCCCAAAATGAAGTCAATAACTGAAACAGTTATTAAGTTAGAAGTTGCTCCCAGAACAACATGGAAAGGATTAAAACACTATTCCTCTTATCCCTGTATCCTTTTCCTTCCCATACCACAGCAGGTGACTAACCTGTCAAGACCAAAGCAGAAAGAAAGATGGATGCCAAGGCCAAGGTCAGTAAGATTTTGTTTTTATAAATTCACAATATTGACAGCATTACCCTTGAGCACAAGCCCAGGAGTTACGAGAAATGGGTTTCATAACCAACCACTACAGAAACTTTCTCTGACCTTTCCACTCTGATCTCTACCGTGAAGAGGAATAAAGGGCCCTTACTAAAACGAGACATTACACCTTAGGAGTCTTAGGAAACACGAAGTTGTAATAAAATACCTGTGACAGAAGGTTCATTCACAATATCCATCTCCTTTGATTACGATTTGCATATTCACAGAAAATTGTTGGTTCCTAAAAACCCAAACAAGATGGACTTTCCTCTCAACGCTCTGTATTTCCATTGTGGTCTGTTGTGAAATGCCAATATATATTTTTTTCCAGAAATGAGTCAAAATGGAGCTCTTTCATCATGCCACCAACTGACAGTAAAGCAACATTTCGGTGTCTGCCAGTAGTAAAACGCTACACCAGCTTATTTAAGATGCTAAACCTATGAACGCAACACTTCTACATTAAAACCAACACTTAAAACGCCACATTTTTTTGGCTATTAACAAAGAATGTTTATCCACAGCTTACAAATATGTCCTACATGATTTTACCTAAACTATCAGTTCAGTGTTACAAATTGCTTGGCTCCTTCTAGAGCACAATTTGCTTCTGTTTCACGCTGATTTGAAGGATATGGCAATCACAGAACAGGTTTGAGATATAAGGCAGAACAAATTGTAAACCTAGTTGTATTTATCACAGAAACACATTATCTACTGCTGTAGCCACTGCCTTTATCTTCATAGTTATTATTATTCACTCATATATAATGGAAAACTAAATATACACATTTTCTGCTAGGCTTGCACCCTGATGTAAGCATATTTAAACTGAAAAAGTAGAGCACAAGCTGGTCACAACTGTGCCAAAGAAATAACTGATTATTTTAAAACGTTCTTTCAATGGAGAGCCCTCACCCATTCATAAATTTCTTTGTAATTATTCTATTGGAAATTCTGCTTTCCATAAATATCTCTTTATAGGCACGCCAGAGGGATACCACTGTAGATCAAGCTTGTTACTGACTGTAGCTTGCCGTGGACAGGATTCTCTCCTGTGTGCCTTGTAGTGGGACACACCTACACGTGTCTTCCAGATTTCCTAAAGATAACATATACAAAACCCCCAGTGCACACACAAACATGCAACACTGCCTTTTTCAAGACAACAGTTCAATAGCTTTGTTAGGAATATACATCAAACACCACTCCTCCTCCTATCAAATGACCACCACATTAAAGCCCGTCATCTTTAATTAATCTAACACAACATGGGCACAGTGAATTATCTGTATATACATTTTAAAGACATGCTACAAAATCCTAACATGTGACAGTTCATATTGCATGTTCTGAACTTCACCCTGAGCCACAAGACAAACTCTTTCAACATAATTACCACCACCATCTGGGCATCTCTGCTATTGAAATGTTTCTAATTAGGATTGTATAAGTTACACATGTTGAAAGAGTCTGCAAATATGTTTTGTGGTTGACAGTTAAGCTCAGTATTTAAAGTAATGTGAACTTTTGTATGTTTGCATTGCATTTTCTGTAACAAACACATCATGGGCATAATAAACACATGCATGTGCACACACTATTTTGTTTTAGCAAAATAAACATAAAACAGGTGTCAAAAATAGTAAAACTCACTGCTGGCATAAACACATTAACCAAAAACATATTTCCAGTGCCCCTCTGCTCAGCTATTGGCTTCTAAAGACAGAATTTAGAAGTATTTCTACTTTATTGCTAAAAGGCTTTCTTCATTGGATTTATGTATTTACATATGTAAACTTGCATACGCTACTTAAAATACATAATTAACTTCTTGAAGAAGTTATCTGTATATATATCTACACACAATTTTTGCCACCAAAAGAATGTTATAAGCAATTCAAAGATAAAAAAATCAAATTAATTAAGTAAAATCTCAGAGCACTACAACACAAAAGCCACTGGAGCAGAGCCATAGAAAGTACCAACAATACACAGGTAAAGAACAAAAATCAGTCCTTTACAAGTTCAAAGCCCAGGGCAATTAATTTTATTCTAAAACCTAATACAAATATGTCAGGCGTGAAGACGCTGCCTGTGAATTGCAAACAGGGCTTTGGAACTCTGCTTTCAAAATCATTATTTTATTAGATGTGTGTACATCTCCCTTTTGATTTGCAAGAGCCTTACAAGATGTAAGAGGAGTACACAGATGCATTTAATTGCTAATGATACTGTGCTATGTTTCAAGTTTCAGCATTAGCATCTCAAGGTAGAAGAGCATTACAATCCTTTCAAAGCTTTAAAATCCACTTTCCACATAAACACATTACTGTCTGAGTTTTCCTTTTGAGTCTTTTGTCTTGTGCTCACCCTTGAGTTCAAAGTAGTAAAATAACAAGATATTTCAATATTAAGATAGCTCATGATACTTCCTTGAAGCAAGAGGGATAGCAAAGCGCCGTTCACACTTCCATCTTTATCAATAAAACACAGACGTCTCTGGAGCCCAACTCGCTTGCCTGCTCAGTCCTGTAATACACCACAATTTTCAGTTATACCAAGAGCCCTTTACTGCACTCAGGCGCCTGAAAAATGGATGGAAATGGTGGTCTTAATATTCCTTGCCCAGAGAAAGCTACTAGAGGATAGGGATAAGAGCTTTACATCACCTCTGTGTGCCCAGGGTAGAATATTCCACATTGTTCCTGGGGACACAACCAGGGCAGCCCGCATTTCTCCAACACACCACACAGATCTTCCAACACAAACCCCTTTTCCACTCTTTTTCTCTTCCAGGAATAGGAAAGCAACTGACAGTGCTGACACACTTATCGGCCACAGGAGATAGGAAGAAAGGAGCAACTGACACCTTCAGAATCATGGAACGGTTTAGGTTGAAAAGGATCTTAAAGACCATCCAGTTCCAATACCCCTGCCATGGGCAAGGGAGACCTCCCACTGGGATCAGGTGATCATTGCCCAAATGTTGTTCCTGGTGCTCCAAGAAGGTCTCCTATCACTACCTCAAAAATTTTAACGTATTTAGTGCTAACTAAAGACTTGCTGGAGGTGGAGAAGGATTCATCTAATGCTCTAAGCCCATTCCAACCAAACTCCATCGGAGCTGCTGGCAGAAAAGGGGAAGAGGCCTTCTTCATTCCTCCCGTGGATTTTCTGCTCTCAAATTGTAATGTAAAGCTCCACTCCAGCAATCAGCCCTGTGGGAAGGCTCTGGAAGTTCTCAGATTCTCACAGACTTTGACACATGGAGTCAGCCAGTGGCTCTCAGCGAGCAACACCAACAAACGCCATTACAGGGGCTGCAATCTCTATCGTACTTTGGTGAGATAAAGGGTAAAAGTGGCGTATTTGGGGAAAATTCATTCAACAACCCCTAAGTGTTGATTATATCCATTGGCTTTTTCTTTTGCTTATTCAGGTAGCAGAAGGAGACCAGGGGAGACCAGCCTGATGCAAATAGGAATCTGCTCCTGCCAGCACTCCAGCAAGGACAGAGGGAAATCAAAAAAGCCAAGCAAACCCTTGTCTATATGAGCACAGTTTGTCACAGGGAATAAAAGGGGAAAGAAAGAAAGGAAAAAAGAACATCAACATACACACAATTAATTTATAAGGACAGGTTGACAGAGTTGGAGAAGAGAAGGCTCCTGGTAAAGCTGGCAGCACACTGGGCAAAAAGGAAGGACTGAAGCTTTTCCACAGAAATAAACCAGGTTAAAAGGGGACATATTCTTTACTTAATGCCAAGAAAGCAATGTGATTTGGTCCTCAGACAGCTTTGTAACTTGGTCAGTATGTGCAGATCGTGTCTAACTACAGATACAAACATACAGAATTTTTATTTCGGTAAAAAGTTTGAAATTTAAAATATTATTTCCATTCCAAATCAGTAAAAAAGTGCAAAAAAATCCCCCATACGTGAAGGAAAAAAAATCCAGACGCTTCAGTGTAGAACTGAAGAGTCGTTATATTACTTAGATAAACTGAAATTATCTGTGTTTCATAGGACTCGGTGTGGCACTCGGTACCTGTTCAGTAGGATTCTCTCTATAAGGGAGCCCTTAGAGCAGCTTCCAGTACTGAAAGGGCTCCAGGAAAGCTGGGGAGGGGCTCTGGACCAGGGAGTGCAGGGATGGGACGAGAGGGAAGGATTTTGAGCTGAAAGAGGGGAGATTGAGATGAGATCTGAGGGAGAAATGTTTTGCTGTGAGGGTGGGGAGGCCCTGGCCCAGGTTGCCCAGAGCAGTGGTGGCTGCCCCATCCCTGGAGGTGTTCCAGGCCAGGTTGGATGGGGCTTGGAGCCCCCTCACCCAGTGGGAGGTGTCCCTGGAACCTCGGCGCTGGATGGGCTTGCAGGTCCCTCGCAACCCGAGCCGTTCCGTGTCTCTGGCGCCGCCGTGCACAGAGCGGGCCGGGCCGCAGGGGGAGCCCCAGCCCCGCCGAGGAGGCCCGGCCCCGCCGCGCATGGGGGAGCGGGGCTGGGCCCGCCGCGCCGGGAGGGAACAGCAACCCCCTCCGTGCTGGAAAGCAACGCCCCCTCCCGCAAACCCCCCTCCAGCGGGCACTGAAATAACCCCGAGCTCACCGAGAGACAAACGAAACGCATTTAGACAACGGCCTCGGCCCCACGGGGTGAACGTTGGGGTGTCCTGTGCAGGGATGGGAGCTGGGCTCGGTGGTCCTTGTGGGTCCCTTCCACTTGAGGACGTTCTGTGATTCTGGGAAGGGCAGGGAGGTGCCAGGGCAGGGCTGGGTTGGACATGAGGAAAAGGTTCTTCCCCCAGAGGGTGGTGGAGCACTGGAACAGCTCCCCAGGACAGCAGTCACAGCCTGACAGCATTCCAGAAGGTTTGTACACCACCCTCAGATACATGGGGTGTCCTGTGCAGGGATGGGAGTTGGACTCGATGATCCTTGTGGGTCCCTGCCAACTGAGATCATTCTAGGATTCTGTGAAACACACAGCACACGGAGGGGCAGCAGCTCCCGGCACCGCTGCAGGCACGGGCATCATCCTGCCGGCTGCCAGCACCAGTGCTGGGACCAGAGAGGGACAAACAGTTCTCCCTATGGTCAGGGGCAGCCGGCAGAGGTGACAGCATCATTGACCACAGTCAGACAGCCATGGCGTTAAGGTCCCAGAGCAGATTTCTGCTGCTGAAGCATCTTTTTAAATTCATAGATTGCAAATCAATTCCCCTTACTGAAAGCAGAGAGCTAAAAATTGCAAGGCTCAAAGATTCGGTTCACCAGCTCGGGGTGAAAATCACAGAAAGCCAGGCAATGTCTGTATTCCCAGATGTTCAACGAACCCCATCGCAAGCTGTATCATTACAGAATGCCAGGTTGGAAGGGACCTCAGGGATCATCTGGTGCAACCTTTTAGGTGATATGTAGTTTAAATGAGATGGCCCAGCACCCTGTCAAGCTGAGCCTTAAAAGTGTCCGGTGTAGAATAATCCACCACTTCTCTGGGGAGATTATTCTAATGTTTAACTGTTCTCACACTGCTACAGTTTCAAAAATCTTCCAGAGAATTTTTTCTCTCTTGCCAACACAGGGGGTTTGGGGAGCCAGGACAGGTGGCAGGGTAAGTTCCAGTTTGGTATCTGGGTGCAGGGGAGGGAGGTGAGAGGTTTCTTCCAGTTGGCGCCACTTTTCTGCTCGGCGGCTGCTGTGAGCGGGAGCCATCATCTTGCTGGGCTGGTGAAGACATCTTGGAGGGAGGTTCCTTGGCTCAGCCCACAACTCCATGCGCCCTGTGCTGTCCTTTGGAGAGAGAGTAGTCACCACTGCCTGGAATTGCTGCAGACTCCCTGGGGGCTGATGTCACCTGCAGAGGAGCTGCTACCCTACCCCCCCTAGTAGGGTACTTGATAATAAGGCCTCCTCTAAGCCTTCTCTTCTCAAGGCTGAACAAAACCAGTTCTCTCAGTTTTAAATGGTATGGAAGGTTTCCCAGTCCTCTGATCATCTTAGTAGCCCTTCTCTGGACCCTTGATTGGGCTGAGATGCAAGAGGAGCTTCCACTGCCTGGCAAATTGGCTTTGACTACAGAAGTTCCCATAAAATGTGCCACTGGTTCTGCTGGAAACAGGCGGCAACTCACAGAATCATTAAGGTTGGAAAAGACCTCTAAGATCATCCAGTCCAACCATCAGCCCACTGGGGGAGTTAATGTCAAAGAAGGCCATTGCCCCAACACAAATACCAGTGGAAATGCATCCCCTCCCTGCTCGAAATGTCCACTGATGCCCTCTTCCAATCACAGATAAAAGGGCTCCGGATAAAAATCACTGCCTGCTGTTTACCCCCTCCTGACCCCAACCAATCCCTGTTAGCGCAGAAGTTCAACCAGAACATTAAAAAAGAAAAAAAAGGCAAGAGTCAAAGTCCTTAAAATTACATACTCTAAACATTGAAGTAATTCAAATAGATTAAAAATATTGTAAATAATCAGAACTCTGGAGTGTACAGGATGAACAGCAGTGCCAAAGAGCTGACTCCCCCTGCTCCCTGCATGTGCAAACACAACTGTATCCACTGACAGCAGAATCTTCCTGAACACTTTAACCACCACTCCTTTTCCTTAAAAAGCCTTTCTGGACAGAAAAGGAAAAATAGTTCTCCATTTCGCCTAGCAAGCTGTAGAAGTCTCAGTTCAAGGGTGAAAGGAAGGACAGAGAGAAAATTGCCTTTCCCCTCCCATCCAAGTCAAACATTTCAAATGCATTCAACCCAGCTTTTAATTGCAGCTTGTACGTGGATATTGCTGTGTGCATTAGAACACCAGAAAGCCTTTACGAGTTTATCTCGCTTCTGTGCTCGCTCTACAACTAAAGAGGAACTTAACAGGCAGAATCCTCAGCTGGCATAAAGCACCCCAGCTCCCTTCAATCAGCAGAGCCGCGCTCTCCAGCCGCCTCACTGGACCAGGCATTTCCTCCAGTTGCATCTTCTCCCTCAGCACTTCAAGTGCTTGGGGATGCATTGAACCAAGTGAGGATTCGAGGAGAGCTGTGAGAAAACTCTGTGCACTTTCATTTCTCTTTGTTTCAGGAGAACCTTTTCGTTTTGTTGTGCTTGGCTCTGAGTCACCGGTTTTATCTTGCATTTCACACTTACAGAAACCCAGCCAGGCCTGTCAAAACTTGGACAAGCTGAGAACTTTTACATTCTTTTAACCATAAACCTTAAAGCAACTCAGACTTTTATTTCACTCACAGCTCAAGTTGGAGTGTTTCGTGACATTTGGCCAAGCTGGCTTGAGTTTTCCATTTGTGGTTTCATTATGAAATCCTAATTCCAGAAGTATAATTAATACTTTTATTAGTAGTATCTGTAGTAAAAGATTATAGGGCTTGGGAGAATGGCTCCAAGTGCATTCTGCTGCCCAGCAGACTACGCGTGGTCCAAAAGGGAGATCTGTACTTTAATCCAACTTGTAAAAACCATGCACTAACAATAAAGCAAAGGCTTTTGGCAACAAACACAGCGACCATTTCCTAAGCTGGCTTCAGAGTTGCTTGCTATACACATTGCACTAGCAGCCCAATGGTACACAGAAAATAATTGTAATAAACAACTGTTTCTGCTCCCAGGAAATAAATTACTTGCTCAGTGAGACGCTCCACAGTTTTGGTTGGAGGAGCCCTCAGAGGTGACCTCGTCCCAGCCCTGCTCCAAGCAAAGCTGACTCAGCTCAGGAGAGATGAAGCTGCTACATGAGATCTCCATGGATGCATCCTTGGAAATCTCTGGACTTAATGGACCTGCCTCCATGGGTAGATTGGAGAAGAGCACTTATGGGTCCTGATCTCACCAGTCTTATCTTATTCTGTGCTTCATTTGGCATCGTAACACAACAGCCAACAAGCACCACACTGCACCGGTACAGACCACAGCTTTCTGATTACAGATGCCAAATCTAGAAGCAGTTCTGGTGTCCATTTCCCATATCTTCTACTCTGTCCCAAAATATGAGCTTTAAGAGTTTGAAGGTTAAACACAACTATCTATAAACTCTGCCACCTGCCAGGTCCAGGCCGCACAGAAAGTACAGCAATGCTTTTAAAGGAGGAACTGCCAACGCTTTGCCAGTTGGAGTAAGATTGTGTCATCCCTCTCAGCTGGATTTCAGTGGGACTAGAATTGTGAGGAACTGTTACACATGCTTGTTATGAAGCTGAAATGTTTTTATTAACATAAATGAACAGAAGTTAGGTTAATAATCTGAACACACCGACAGATGTTCAACAAATACTTGGCATTGCTGCAGCCAGAACAAGAAAGAATTAAATGTTATCTTGGAACAGCCTGCAGAACAACACAACCCAAAGCAACAAAGCTCTTGTACCAGGTTAGACACTTCAATACACAGAAAAGCCATGCTCTCTCCTACCACAAACCCAAGACTGACCATGATACCACACAGTATTCTCTACAGGCGTGAAAATAGTGCAACTGATTGTAGATACAGCAGGCTGCTCTCGCAATGCAGAGAAGGTAAGGGGCTGCCCACTTCTTTACACTGGAAGAAACTCATTTAATTCTACTCCTGATTGTTTCTTATTGAACTCAAGTTCTGTTCCATCTGCCGCAAGATGAAAGCTGTGAAAGGGTTCATGGTGAATTACTTCCTGCAGGTTTCTGACACACTTAAGGATGTTGGAATTACAGATACACAAGAGGTTTGGTAGAACAGCATGCAAATGCACCTCCAGCACTGATTATCAGCATTCCTCAGCTCTTACTAGGATGCAAGCTTATCCTCTCTCAGAGGCACTGCATGTTTGTAACATGCTACCAAAAGATTGTCTTGCCTTTAAAAGACTCTGTTTACACCACTCCGATGACTTTGCACAGGAAAAGACATTTTTTTCATTCCATCATAAGGCTTTAAACTGCATAAAATCATTTAAAAACTATAAAAAACTGTGAGTGGGAAGTGAGCAAGAAGAGAAGGGCCAAGGACAATGGTGAAACAACGCTCAGGAGGACTTGGAACTTGTAACCTCTTTGTGTCAATAGCATCATTTTACATGTTAAATATTTTTCTTAAAGTGTTAATCCAATCCAAACAAGGGTTTGATTCTAAATTAAACAAACTCCACTTTTATTGGTATTAACTGAAACATGCAACGCTAATTTCCGCTGGCGTGCACTAACGAGAGCAGCTATGCTGTTCTCCAAGGCAAGGGAGGAAGGATATTAACTTGAATTTCCTTTTTCCAAGGAAAATGCACTTATTACAAAACCACAGTGAGGTTTATAAAAAAACCCCAACAAACCAACAAAACAAAACAAAAGCCAAAATTTCCTACACATCAATGCTTTTAAAGAGTCTTTTAAAAAACCTCCCCTTGCATCTCCACTTCTGATTCAATTTGCTGTCAAAGGTCATGAGCTAAAATATACAGTTTACGCTAAAAGCAGGAAGCGGGGTAAGTAATTGAATAACATCAGGAAATGGAAGAATGCTGCCATTTTCCTAATGGATATAGTACAAGGTTTACTCTCTCCAAATTGAATTCTAGGAGCTACTGTAGTAAGGGGTTTGTTTTAATTCAGCTTGAATTTTAGCCTACGAGGTTTCAAGAAAAATCCGCATGCAATCAAAAGGACAAAATACCAGAGCAGCTTTATTTTCTAACAGACAAAGATGATCATTTCTGCAGGAGAGAGAAAAACCCCAACAGTGTCGCAGAACTGGTGTAGCAGGTTGGCTGTTTAATATACATGGGCTGGAAATCATTCCACTAAATCACATCTCCAAATTATTCATGAAAAACAGATTTTCATGATTTAAATTAGAAAGATTTAAAAACACAAGTCTTGCATTCCTCGATAGGTCAGGTCTTTTGCCCCCAGTGTGCTGTTACAACCTCATCCAGTTCTACTCCAGGAAATGTTTTATGATCGCTGTAAAATAGTATGCAAGATGCCACACCACTTATTGCTTCTGGAAACAACACACTCACTGTAGACAGTAACAATACACCAGTAATAATTATACCAAAATGCATCATTACTACGAAGAATAAAGTCCGGGGGGGGGGGGGGGGGGGGGCGCGTTTTCAGGATTTATTGCTTTTTAAAGCACAGGTCCATTTAAAATATTGGAAACACAAGCCTGAATGCTGAAAAAAATATCTTTCCATCACCAAAACCAGCACAAGTCTTTCAGGAAACAGACTACAATTTTTACTTCAAATCATAGAATCATAGAGTGGTTTGAGTTGGAAGGGACCTTAAAGATCATCTCGTTCCAACCCCTCCCTCTGTGTATTGGTGCTAATTTATAAATACCATGCACCAATAAGCTAAAGATTTTACATCGTTTCCTGACAGGTTCTGGTCATTCGACAGAGCATTGGGTTTTGAGAACCCCACAGTCAGCTCTAACTGCTCTGTACTAGAAATTAATATTCATTGATTACATAGGTACAAAATCTTTCATCTGAAGATCTCCAAACACTGCAAAAATTCTCTGATTAAGCTCTTCTGCCCTCATTAGGAATTGGTAGACAAGTTCTTTATGATTAAACACGATTTACATACAAGACGAGCCCAAGGAAGCGAGGCTGCGACTCACCACAGGGCACACATCCATGGCCGGAGGGTAGCGGTCCCCATCCCCCGCTCCCACCCTGACACTGCGACCCAATGCTCTCTTGCAGGGGTTTCACGTCTTGACACCGACCGATTTGGATCCAAGGACATGGCAGTTCCATTCAGAGACAGAGTTTTTTCTAAATTGTAAGAGTATTTTTCGTAAATCCCCAAGCTGAGCCGCAGCCAAAACATGAATGCAGCAACGCCTGGGCTGAACACAGAAAGTGCTGCTCAGGTTGGACCAGAGTCCAGAGCAGAACAGCTGCAACAGCTGGCATAAGCCACAGTGATCCAGAGGGCTAGGTCATAGGAACAGCCTTCGTGGGCTAGGGCAGAATCCCTGTTTCTTGAATCTTTTACTGTGGCACAAGAGGTATAGAAACTCAACTTCTTTTACCATTGCGAGGATACACACACACGGTTCCCCTTTATCATCAAAAGGGGTGAACACAACTGATATCAAATCTTGCAAACTCAGAGCAGCTTGCCACCCAAATACAGCCTTTATTTGACAACACAAAGTCATCTATCAGTACCACCTCCTTTCCTTCTTCAGAACCAAAACCCAGAGCACCTGTCTACATATTTACTTATTTTCTTAAACATAGGAGCTATTTTGCTTCACCTAGCAAGCCCTATTGAATAAGTTCTATAATTAACATCAAAGCAATTTGAAAGCTGCTTGACTTGCTAAAAGCTGGTAAACAAGCAGGAAGCAGAAAGGTGCTTTACAAGAGAAGAACATGTGTCAGGGGGAGGGGAGACTATAAAACATTAAACAGATTGATTAGTAATTTTAACAGAATTTCCATTTTTATTAACTCTCTGCCTGCTTTGGGTGCTCAATTTTTATTTTTATTTATAGAAGTATGAGATTTTTTTGTTCTACTAGAACGAAGTAAAATCTGTTCAGAAGGAAATGGTGAGCGTAGTTGGGAAAAATAAAAAGAGCACCATGGATAATTTTCACGCACTGAATGTTTGCGGCTTCATATGGCTAGGATAAAATCTACCGCTTCATGATTAAAATATTTTTATTAAAAGCTTTAGACAAAGCCAACTGGTAATCTCTTAAAGAAAAAGTATTAAACATCAGTTTCCAGCTCTACACTCATTCTCAGCTGTACTGTTTTTATTAATTTAGAGACCTGGGAGATGGGGAGGGTTAGGAGGGAGAGCTGAGCTTGGGCCTGACTACATTTTGTAAGCAAACGTGGGGTTTTCTCTCTCGTTTTTCTGCTCCTGAAGAAAAGAGCTGTGAGAAAGCAAACTTTATTCTTCTTTGAACTCAATTCTTTCTTGAGCATGTGGGTTCCTAAGTCTGTTTTAACTCCACTAACGGGGAAGGCAAATGGGCATACAGGACCTGAGAAATTCGAGGTCACTGATTCAGCTCTCTACTGTCAGAGACGTCAATGGCATAGTTAGTGCTTGTGATGGAATCTAAATCAAGTTGGGTCTGCAAACCAATGATTTTCCTGCTTCCTCCTTCCTACTGTGCCGTACAGGATATCACTAGGCTTTGGGTTCCTGATAACATTTAGTTTACGGCCAGGTTGTCTTTTGCCAGACTTTTTCTGTATGTTAAACAGATCTTATGCCTCATGGATGTTCACACAGGGGACAGACCTAGAAAGGCTATCATCCCAGTTCATAGAATCAGAGAACAGTTTGGGTTGGAAGGGACCCTAAAGCCCATCCAGTGCCACCCCCTGCCATGGGCAGGGACACCTCCCACTAGATCAGGGGGCTCCAAGCCCCATCCAACCTGGCCTTGAACACCTCTAGGGATGGGGCAGCCACCCCTTCTCTGGGCAACCTGGGTCAGGTGCTCCCCACCCTCACAGGAGAACATTTCTTCCTAAAATCTCATTTGAATCTTCCCTTCTTTCAGCTTAAAACCGCCCCCTCCCCATCCTATCCCTGTGCTCCCTGATAAAAGAGCCCCTCAACAGCTTTCCTGTAGGCACCCTTTCAGACCTGTAAAGCCGCATTTCTATATCTTCTTTTTGTTGGACTAGAAGGAGAACATTCTTTTGATGTCTTCCATACTACAAGGAACTAGAATTAAACTGTAATAGCAATTCTTCTTTAATTGGAGAAAGTGGAGAATTCAATTTTCTTGAATATAGGTCACCACAACTGCTCTCCAAGATCAGCAGTGTAAGAAAATACACATCAGGAAAGCAGCTGTGGTGAAGAAGATGCTAGTACACTTTCCCAAGTAAGGGTGGGTTTCACTATAAGCATAGGAATTCTTTAAGAAAGTCCGTTCACATCAGAATGACCTATCTGAATGATCTTTCCGATAGCTGATGCAATACAAAAGGATAAATGAGAAACTGATCCTGCACTGACTATTTAAAAAAGAAAACTTAGAAGCATCAGGAGTACGTATTTTGTCACAGCCTCTACGGCGTTACCAATATTAGAGGCAAACTTCCAACAGCACTGGAAATGCCAAACCACAGTGACTTTTGCAGCTGATCTACAAAAATATGTTTTTCTTTTAGCAACTTTCACTTAAGGATAACTCTTTCATTTTTGCTCCTGTAACCTTACTGTATTTTAATATTAAGCAAAGAGAATTGTTCCAGGGAAAGGTCAGGACAGAAGGACAAGTCTTTCAGGAGTCATGGTCTTGTGTAGTAACAGCCCTACTGCTTTCCTTAACTGGCAATGGAACTCTTTGAATTATTCAAGAGTACAGCAAGCTCAGCATAAAAATAAAGCTATGTCACACTAATAAGAAAGAGGCCTTCCCAGTGCATATAATTCATATACTACGCAAAAGGGTTAAACACAGGAAATCTGGACTTACATTTAAAAGTTTGTTTGATTTCAACACGTTTGGGTACAAAAACCAATCAAAACGCCCTAATTTTATAGAAAAGCAACATTCTGACTTGTGAAACCCCGCAAACTAGAGAATAACCTCCTCAGGGTAGAGGAAGATGATCGATATTTTTCCTGATCTTTATGCACAGATTGGTTTTGCTGAGATGCAACAAAGAGCAAGAATTTCAATGATGGGCATAGACATTTAGCTGTGTGGTGCTACCACAGCCACATTTCAATACATCGCCCCTACACCTTCTCTCTTCGTGAAGACAGGGTTTGTGGGGAGAAAAATAAGAGCAAAACAGAATTTCTAAGAAATCTGAGGATAAATCGCCCTGCTTCCACAGGCAAACCTACAGGTCAGAAGTCCTGACTTAGATTTAGCTTATTTGTAGAATACAAAAAAAAGATATTTTAATAAGTGCTGTAAGATTTTTTTAATGTAAAATGGTCACTTTATTGTATTGTCTTATGTCCCTCAAGCTACAGCTTAATTTATCTTCAAGCAGCCTCAGCTGAAATTAATACTTCGTTAATTCCTTATTGGTAATATGGTCAGGAACTTTTCAGACAGCAACTGATTGCATTGCATACTTAAAAGATGCTTCACTTCCAAATACAGCACCTTTAATAATCATTGAAGTTTTCAATTCAAATAGGGTGCCAACAGTAAAACAAAAAAGATAATCCTGGGAGACAGTAACTGCTCCATGCACAGTGGTTTTAAAAGATAGTGTTGTCAAGATATCTAATTGATTAACATAATAAGGTTAACCCCAAAGCCAATGTTTCTAATCCTTTTTTGGTTTGGAATTTGCTGGGAGTTTCTGTCACACTGGATGCAGTGGGTGTGGGGTGCACAGGGGCACTTTCTCCCAGCAGCATCCCTGCTCCAGTGACAGGGTGGTGACATCTCTGTGGCAACTCTGTTTCACAGCTGCACAAACTGGAGCCAAAAGACGAAGTGCGATGCAGCAGGGCTGATCGCAAAGCGGTGGCAAAATTTATGCTTGAAATAAAAACATGCCAACATTGCTCATTTTCTTACAAGCCTGATCACCTGCAATGCAGCAGCGAAGGCAGGCGAAAGCAGGGGAGCCGTTCTGCCACATCCCAGGTGCGACCAGCTTGCACTATCAGCTTCAAGGAAACATGGGAGATATTAATATCCCATCATTTATTTCTGTTTCTAGATAAGACTTAAGTCCTTTCATGCCCTGCCTTGGCTGTACAATTGCTATCATCCAGAAGTAATACTACCACGATAATTATGTCTGTCACCCTATCAAGTATTAATGCTCACATTTGAGTCCAGGTTAATAGACAAATCTTCACTGCCACCAGCCAATATTATAGCCAGAAAGGGCAAATACCAGGTTGTAAGCAGGTTTTATGCTCGTATTCTGCATCTACGAATGGGGACCCTCTGCGCCTACACCGGAGCCTGGTCAGCTTCAATAAATTATACCTTTGTAGGGTCCCTCTTGCCTTTGAGCACATACAATCACTCACAGGAGAGGGACATGGCAAAACCAAAGCCCTATTGTTCCAATTTCACCAGCCCTGCAGGTGAAGCTTTCCACGGGGAAGGCATTTTGAGTCCATGAGATTTCCCAATATGTATTTTTAACCTATCTAGCAGGGATAACAGCCTTTGTAATCAATTTGACTCATGATTACTATTTCAAACAGAGGCTCATACCCAGACAAAAAAGGCACACTTTACATGGCAATATCTCCAGAACAATAACATTGCCAGATGGTATAATACTGAACAGAATTAATTTCACACATGATGTTTTCAAGGTGTTAAAACATGTCACAGCTTCTGCTAATAAAACATCTTCCTCTTCCCTCCTCCTTTTAAGAAAGTGCTACATTCCCACCAGCCCGTATTTCACATTATATGTGTTTTCAATTCTGATAAGGGCAGCTGATTGCTTGCAAGCCTAATTACAGTCAAATGAAAGTCTTTCAGAACCATCATTAGCAATTAGGACCCGCTGGATTTGCAGTGTATCATTTAGAGAGGTATAATTCAATAGCTTATTGAAAAATTGCAGGTGAAACTGGTGATTAGAAGGGGGGGAACGCCTGTGACACGTCACTGCAGGCAGATCTTCAGGAACGTGGCAGCGTCTGCGAGCGGCCGATCAATGCGTGCAGGTGTTTGCCTCGGCGTGTGTGGAACGCAGCTCCTCGCCTTGCTCGGAAAATGTAAGCTGCATCCTGTCAGCGTGCTCGGTTTTGTGAATGGCGCTGGATTTCACATTATGTGCCTGGTTTTGTGTGGGTTTGAGGAATCCAAAGGGGCCTATTCAGGAACTTCATTAAACTTGCGGGGGGATGTGCAGCGCACAACAACAGGCACACGAAGCAACACATTATTTTTCAGTCCTTTCTATAGAGAACAACAATCTCTTCTGTGCCCATTGAGCTCAATTATATATTATCAGGGCCCAGAAGTTGTTTGGATGCTTTCGAGCAGCTGGGTGCCTTCACAGATGACACGCTGGAGATGGTGACTGCGGGTTAAGTGCAGCTGGAGATTTCCGTGGCCTCTGATCAGAAGCAAACAGCACTGGGAATCACAAAACGCTTGTAATTCAAGCACTGTTTGTCACCAACGGCGGGTTTGGAGAGGGAAACAAGAGGGGCAACTGAATAGCAGCCCAGCTTTTAGACAGGCGCTCTCTCACACAGACAAAAATCCACCTAGTCTGCATGTGTGCAAAATAAGCGCGGTTCCCTTTCAAGGATGAAATGACTGACTGGCCAGCACGAAGCACTCAACGTTCTAACAGCACGACAGTAACGCTCGGCTGGACCTCAGCAGACACAGATGATGTCCATTCACACAAAAGCTCCTCTGGGCATATCCCTCCCTATGCACACCCTTGTGTAACATTCACCCCTCCAAAAAACCACGCTGCCCAGCCTGGACCTGCACGTGGTCCCTTCACTTCACCCCTTTCCCATAGACAGGCTCCTCCTTTTCCATCCTACAAAGGCTTGTCAAAGCCCAGATCTACCTATGTGCCTTTGCCCCCAAGCATCTTCTTCCACTGTATTATTACTCCCACTCATGCTGGGATGTAACCTCAAAGCACAGTTACCTATATGTGGCCCTTTCTATACTTTCAGTGCTGTAATCTGAATTTTTTCTTCACAATTTCATAGTTTTATTTTTCGAATTAACTGTTGTTAATAAGGTGGACTGACAAATAAATCCTAATAAACAACACCCTTGGATGACGTGATACCAACACAGCAGACAGTTTCACGATCGTAGTGCCCCTGCACAGTCCTGTCGCTTGCAACATTTGCTTGAGGTGACTTCAACCTTTTGGCAACACTTCACATAATCAAACCATGCTGTGTAGGCTGCGACACAAATAGCAAACCTAGTAATTTCAGAGTGGTTGTGCCAGTGTTTTGAAACAAAAGACAATATAACCTCTCTCTTTCTAAACAAATTGGAAAGAAACATGATCTCTGTTTCCGTTAATGCATGGCAGTGTCACTGCTGATGGGATGTGAGCTGGTACCACGCTTGAGGCGTGCGAGTTTGTCCCACGCTCTGCAAGACAGTAGCAATGTTTCCTTTAACTTCAGTTATACAGAGCCAGACCTCCAACAGTGCAAAACCAGAGCGAACACAACCACCGTGGCTTGCAAAGCCCTCTGCTGTCCTGCCCAAGCTGTTGTCATGGCCCAGCTTCCTTCCCCATCTGAAATCCACTGGCTGCCAGTGAAGCTGTCCCAAATCACAGCAGCTCTACAAAAGGGGATTCAAGCCCTTATTACTCATTCTGGGTGTATGCACATTCTACATGATATTTCCAAGGTGTCCAATCTCACACTGCACACACAAATACATAGGTTTTTTCCCTTGCTGCTGCACAAAGCTACAAGTTGGGAGTCAAAGAAATTAAATCGTTCTCCCTGGTTGTGTACAATCCTTGTAGCTGCTATTGCACTCCCAAAGCCCACCCACAATTTCATTTTCAATTAACAGCTCTTAGAAAAGCAGTAATGAAAGCAGTTGCTAAAGAGCACTCAGATGTCATTGAGAGACTGCAAACCCAAACTGTAAATAGCACATTGTAAATCGCTTGTCACCACAGTCGGCCCTCCCCGGAATCATACTGCTGGTGACAATCAAACCCATCTGCTCAGCTCCCCGGCCAATGTCACCACAAACCATACAGTGAACACCCATCGCCTGCTTTGCTCTGGATACCTGTCATGTACAGGCTCGTCTATGAGCATGCAACAGCCATTCCTGACTGTAAGCGTGATTCACCACAGATTGCACAGCCCTTATTTCACCCTCCCCACCCATGGTTTGCTGCACTGAAGCACCTCCACACCGGGACAAGTGTGCTATAACTACATCTGCAACACAACTAATGATGTGATGCTCGCAAGCGACCACGACAGGCAGTGATAGTGGTCATTCAGCTCAGCCACCAAAAGCCTCAGCAGTCTCGAATTTAAGACTGCCAAGGGGATCGTGGACTTAATTCTGAGAAGGAACAGTTTCAATACTTCCTTCCCTTGCCTTTAATTGATGGATGTAATGGACTACAAGGTTAAAGCTAATAGTTCACAGCTGCCAGAGTCAGCAGCGTATCTGTTTCTGCTGTTCTTCCCATTTTTCCTTTATCTCATTAGAATTTACCTCCTAATTCATCTCTCCATCGTGTGTTTTCTTCCCTTTATTCATTATCTGCCCCTTATTTATTACCAGTTTGTCTTGCACTCACGTGATACCCAGGGATTGGGATTTGATATTCTGCAAGTGGCTTTGGAATCAGATGGTTAAGGTGGAGCCCATCAGCAGCTGGCTCCCATGTATACACAAACGAGCCGAGATACCACTGCCCAGTACGCAGATTACTGGTTTAGGAGCACATACCAAAGGCGATCCTCTTCTGCAAGAAGGCGTATGAATCTCCCAGCAGGTAAAGAAAACAATGAAGGAAATGGTGGAGGTAGCAAAAGTCAGTGTCTTGTGCTCTCCCCAAAATGGTCACCAACTGAATCAAGAGAAAGACTCTTCCCTCTCACTATCAAAATACTCTCAACACTCCTTCCGCAATCAAAACTCTTTGTATTCTAGCGCACCCCGTTCCGCTCAAACCTTGAGGAATTAAAACTCGTTAAAAACTATTTTAAAAGGCTTGCCACCTTTTTATTAGTTTAAAAATGTTCATTTGATGTCCAAATGATGTTTATAGAAAACACATAAAACCACACCATCACCAATTAATGTAAAGGAAATTAAATTTAAAATGCTGGAGAAATATTCTGATGAGTCTTATGTTTGCTTAACGCCAACTAAAATTTCCTTGAGGGATTTAATAAGTACATTTATAAAGGCTCACAAAGCAGAGTTCAAAAAGTCTTCTCGCTAGTAAAATACGAGCCTTCATTAACCTTTTTCTGGATTTCAGTAAACCTGTAGGCATTTCAGCATAGCTGGGTGAATACCTGCATGAATACTGCAAGGATTTTCTCTGAAAACTAATTAGCAGCCCTTCCAATAGCTCCAAGTTCAACTAAATCTGTTTGACAAGGGAGCTTCATACCGTAAATCCTGCACGTGAGAGTTACTTCCAGCTGATAACAGATTCCACGGGAAGGCGCAGACAGGACTGTTCACTCCCAGTGACGCAACAAACAAGATCTCCGGGTATAAAACATCTCCCAACACGGACAGGCTGTGGCCAAGGTCTTTTGCCAGCACCGAAATGCAAGTGACAGATCGAGACTGCATCCTGCCATCCTGTTACCATAGTCACATGCACCAACTGGGAATTCTGTTGGGGATGATAGGGGCAAGATACACAGTTTACATATAAAATGTGTAGCCTTAATATAGAAAGACACCGTATTGCTCCAAAAGCATACTAAACTGTAGTTGGCTTCGGAATCTCCGACTATATCAAGCACTAAACACAGCGGGCCCTGTTCATGGCCTGTCTTCATCTGAGAAGGCTGACAAGCATCTTGACTTCCCACTGAGAGGCCAGGAATTCAGTGAGATGGAGCTGGGTGGGGAAACAAACTCAAGATGTGCAGCCAAGAGCCCCTCTAGGAGAAGTGTTACATGATCAGAGAAAACCATCCTCAGGACTTACCATTCTCCTCTTTTTCCAGGGTCTTCATTTGTCTTGAAAGAAGACAGAAAATGCTTACCATAAAAGCTATATATATAACATTGTGGGCATGTCTTTTCAAATAAGCTTTACCGTCTTTTCCATGACATCTTTTTTCCACGTCTAAGTGCCAAAGCCACTTGGATTTGTCAGCACCTAAACTGTTCATGAGACTGAAATGTTCTTATCTAAGGAACTATACTCCTACCAAATGTATTAAATTTATATTGAGCAAGATATTTTATTTCCTCTCAGCCTTATCCCTGAGGAATTAAGCAAAGCACTCAGATTTATCAGCTAAAAGGAAAACCATTTTCCATGACATTTGTCAACTCAATACCTTCCAAGCCAGTATATATTTATTCTTAAAAACATAACCTCACAAATAACCTTCAGCAGCAGCCAAGCTGATTCTTTCACTGCTTAAAATACTGGGCAGAAAGGGTTTCACCTGACAGTAGGCTATGCCAGGGGAATCAAGGAGTGCAAAACGTCGGCTTTTCTGAAGACCAGTTCCTACTACACAAAGCACATACGTTTACCATTTGACATGCTAAACAGCAACAGAGTGAAGACCGTGTAGGTGAATACAGAAAACAGCCAAGGAAACACCGCAACCTTCAATATCTACTTATAGCACAATCATTGCATCAACTATCCTGAGTTTCCCCACGTCCCGTTGAAATACAAAGTAAAATTAAATCAGAAGTAATACTTTTAATGGGTGTGACAATGTGGAATAGGCATTCTACAATTTGTTTGCTTTGCTGAAGCACTGTAAACTCATTTTATTTCTATATACACTATAAGCTTAAAAATAATAATGAAAACTTACTTTTTACCAGCTTCTGTATATCTATATAACTCTGAATATCAAAATTGAATATAAGTCTATGTACTCGTCATCCTCAATGATGCCTCCATTTCCCCAAGCTCACAAAATAAGCAGCAGTGAATTCTCATGATTTTCAACAAGTTTCTCTGCAATGCAACGTTTGGTTTGCAACAAACAAGGATGAAGACATGTTCTATGAATATCAGCCATCACTATTAGACATACGCATTTTCAGTTGAAGAGTCATTAATATCACTAAAATTTAGGTCAAAGCTGCCCTCCAAGTTCAGTTTCGCAGACTACAAGTCAAATGACCATATAGGTGCATGCTTTGCTTAAAACACAAAGCTCTAATTTAGACTTGTATAGAAAACAAACATAAGGGTTATTTATTCAAAAAAAACCAAAACAGGGTTTTTTTTTCCCCACATCTTGCTCATAAAAAAAAAATCACATTTGTCACATTTTTTTTCCTTTTCAAAAGCAAGAAAATCAGAAGAAATGCATCTAATAGGTGTGGTAGCATAGAACCAGCAAGGAAGCACAACTGTTGGGAAGGCAGAAAGATCTCATTTATGGGTAGGTGATTAGTTATCCAAAAGAGCACACACCAGAACCACTGACATCCTACAAATGAGCTCCTCGCACTGTAATCAGTCTTAGAGCTTTGTCTTGATTAACAGCTGCCCCTCTCACAATTATCTCACCTTGCCCTTGGTGTTCAAGGAGGGCTTATGCTTCTGCGTACAAAGCCTAAAAACAAGATGGCATATTTATCGTGCAAAGTTGGCCTAACAGTGTAATAGAGACACCACATTTGTTTGCCCTGACAGCCTCACAGCCAGCATACGGAGAGCTCTCCCAGCCTTTGCACATTTATTCACCAGCTCAGCTCTGACATCAATACGCCGCGCTGCTTTCCCACTCAGTTATCTCTTCCAGGGCAACGGTACCACGTGGCACCAAAGAGCCCAAGAGTCAAACAGCTATGAAGGGGTTAAAATAAGCAATGCCACAAAGCGAGAAATCCACTTCTAGAGATCATGTGCCAACAGCCAAAGTCCTCGCTCCCCACAACAAATTAACTTGTCTCCCACCTGTCTGAGGCCCTTCGGGATTTTCTTCCTTTTCCCAAGGTGCTGACAAAGATTGCGATCATTTTCTCGGTCGGAGCTGTACTGGTGGTGGGGAAGTCTGTTCTTTTTCGGAAGATACGCCAGCCCATTGGTAAGTGCTTCCCGTTTCTTCTTGGCGAGAGGGTTCTGTCGCTTTTCCACACGTTCCTGAGGTTTCAGAGCTATGTCCTTCTGCAGAGGAGGGAAGCGGGGAAGGAAGAGAAGAAAACCACAGTGGTTAAGATATGGCTCCCATTTGGTTGACCTCTTTAAGCAGCAATTCCAGGTGACCAGCAAACCATTCTCAAGGCAAAGCTACAGTCACCAGGAAAGAAGAAAGCAGCCTTCGCTGGTGCCCACGTCATCAAAAGACAAGCAAGCACAAACCAAAAGCTGTAAGGCGATGTGAGCACACGGAAGCAGACACATATTCCTTTAGATTTCATGTCGTCAGCCTCATAATTCTCAAACCTGTCTCGTGTATCAAGTGAGCACGCAATTGTAAGTTCATAATGTTTAAATTATCAATTCTATTTTATTTAAACAAGGCTTAGCTTTTCACTTACATTTTTTTATTATTTTTTGCGTATGGCAGGGCAAGGCAAGAATGCTCCTAAATCCAGCTAAAGCCAATGAATCTCAATTGACTTTGGGGCACGTTACCCTCAAGCCTGACCCAAGCAGACTTCCAAATATCAGGAGGGATGGCGCAAAATAAAAAGCAGCTTTGTTACTAACCCTTATTTAAAGCCCAGAATCAATATCTGTCTATAAAAAACTCTGTTGTAACATAAACATGAATTTTTTTGCTTAGCCTACACCTACTAGATTTTCTTGCTGATAACCTGCGACACACAGAATTCATATTCTTCTTTCAAATAAATGTTACTTCAAAAAATTCTTTCGATAACACAAAATTAAAAGCAGAAGAGGAGGCTGGAGGGTCACTGAGAGGGAAGAATTAGAAGCTATTGCAAAGGGGTTAATTATACTGCATATTTTGTATCTAATAAGTACAACTGGCTAAGTAACACCTGTTCCAAGACCTCCATACGTAAGCATATGGTATTCCTATGTAACGGGCATATTACTTAAATAGTGTAATACTTCAAGCATACTCTCTTAACATGCCTCGATACTTTGACCAAAAGCTCTCCATGCCCTACCATAAAGTACTACACGATCTCGCACGCCTTCATGCTTTTGTTTATTGTCACTGACTATTATGAATGACAGCAGAAACAAAATTGAGCTGTTAATCCCTGTGTCATAAAAAGATTCATGTTCAGGAGAATACAATGCCACCGAAATGCAACACACACCCCCTGCCTAAAGGCAAAAATCAGTTTGGCTTTAATTAAAGAATGCTCCCTAAATGCCTATCTAAAACACAAGAGCTTCCCAAAAGTCATAACTAAAACCAATGAGAAGATTAATTAAACTGGAGACTGTCAACGTTTGAATTTTATATTTGATAAGAAGAATAATTTTAAAGCACTAAAGAAGGGAGTAGGGAACAGAAGCTACAAGACACTTTTGCTGCCTTTCCTTCATCTAAGACACTGTGGGAAATACCCCAAACTTTTCTTCACAAAGCATTATTCATATCAGAAAAGTCAGGACTCTTAGCCAAGCTCATGAAAAGAAAATCTTGAGCATCCTTAGCTATAAAGTAGGATCGGTATTTGAAGAATATCATGGCTCTCTTCTCTGGTTCCTCCAGCTCCTAAAATGTTAGCACCAGCACTGATCTTCACGACGTGCTTTGAGATCTATTGGTGAAGAGCGCTGTGCCCAGAGCTGCGAGACCTCGCGGAGCCAGCCCAAAGGAGAATAAAGCAAGAGGAATCACTCTTCTGAGCACAGCTCCTGTCTCCTTTCCAGGAAGGTTTCAGATTTGGATACACACCAGAAAGGCAGATTCTCCCAGTATACACTATAGTAACGATTTCACCAATTCTCAGCAGCAGCAGCTTCACAAAATAGCCATTACAACCACCCCAAATGAACGCTGCCCTCCTGGATAACAACAGCCATCCCCACACTCAGCCCTGCTCTGCCACGCTCCGTGAAGTAAACTGGAACACTAAGACTGCAATTCCTGCAGAGCAGCTTCACCACAGGAAAAAAAGTACCAGAATTACAACTTGTCCAATGTACAATATTGAAACAATGAGGTATTTTTATCATAGCACAGATTTGTGCCTTCAGGTAACCATCACCGCACTGCCAATGATAAACAGAAATCTATATTTTTCTCAGAGCAATGTAAAAAAAAAACCAACCCAGTGCATTATAAAAAGCACATCACACCAGTGCAGGGCTTCTGTTAAAACAGAGCTCATATTTGTAGTTAGAAATGCTATTAAGAGGTTTCATTCTCAATGTGAAAGGTTGAAGCAGTGAAGAAAGGGAAATTTTCTGGAAAAAATGTTCTTCTAATGACTAAATAGCTTTTGTGGGATCCTTGTTTTCCCCCCATTTAGGGCTCTAAATGAAACAGTGGCAGGCTTCCAGAAGCTTATAAAATGTCTAATGGGGCTAACACTGCCATCAAGAAATTGCTAACTCCTCTTAGCTGTAAAGAGGGGGTAAGCTGGGTCACATCTTGCAGATCACTGGGAGCACATTGGGGATAACCTCCTTGAGAAGCAGCCCATGTTCTAGCCAACCGCATAAAGTTGTCCAGATGCACCTAAAGCAACGTTCAGCTTATGTCAGGAATGGGATGAAAGTATCTGCATATTTACTACAAGGAAGCTGAGTGACCACAGCTTCACTAAGCCTTCTGCAAACTCTATGACCACATCTTCCCAGAGAGAAGGAGCAATTTGCAGGAATCTCCAACAAGAAAAAAACAATCTCTTCAAACTGTGAAAGTGAGCCTTAAATCCAGTTTGGTGGGTGGGCTGACTGGAATTTAGGCAGAAAGGCTGGTGTTTAGACAACCCCATTCCTCCAGCATAGCCATCTGCTTCTCACCAGCTGATCTCTGCAGAGAAAATTACAGAGTGCTGTGGGTCAAAACCTCCTATTACTGAATTGTATGGTAGAACCTCTCATTGCTTTCAACAGATACACGATCTGGCCTTAAAATATATATATATATATATATATATATGCATAAAGAGACACCTATATTAAATCCTACATCAGCAGCTGGGCTGCAGCAGCACATTTTAAATGAATAAAAGCTGAAGCCCAGGTGAATAGGATGCAGTAAAACTAGCTTGACTAGTGATCACAGGGGCTGTCAGTTCTCAGGTCGGAGGGTGCACGCTGCCCAGGACTGTTTCGGACACACTGTCAGTACAGCTGCAAACACGAGGTCAGGGAGGATGTACACGGATCCTGCCTTCTCGAAAGGCATCGTGTCCGGCAGAGGCGGCGCTCAGCTGGGAACCGTGGCCCTGCATAAATCACTTCCTCGCTTTCTGCCCTTTCTCCCTGATCCAGTTTTTATCTTTCCGTTGTTTAGATAGGACAATAGCTGCACCACGCCGCGTGCTAGTACATTAGCCAGCACAATCTTAATTACAGACTTCAGGCATCATCATGATTAGAGTAATAAGCTGTAATTACTCTAAGGTGACAGGACTGCACAGACCTTATCTACATAGATAAGGAGATGTAGTAATATTTCATGTCGAGACATATTTTTCAGCAGCTACCCATGGAGTCAATTCAAACTAAGCAGCAGATCCTGTGAACAACACATTCAGACTTTAATGGAGGTTTTTCTCCTCTCCTGCCAGCATATAAGCCCACACGTTATTAAATAAATCCTACAAACATATTAGGCATGGTTTAAAACCATCTTATTCAGAGATATCTTTCATCAGTAAAGTGCCTTAAGTGTATCAGGAAGGTGACTTACATGTATAAATATGTAATTACATGCAATTCAATACAAAAGTGCATTAATATTTATGTGTGCTGTATAATCTAAAAAAAATTTCCATTTGTTTTATTTCCATTTGGCACATTAATCTGCCCGAGACCACTGTAGGTGCCATAGCAGGGAAGAGCTGCCCATGCTGAACAGAACCCTGCCGCACCATCAGCGAGCACAAGGGCTGCTGGAGCTTTGGTGGGGTGACACAGCAATCATTTCAGCTCCAATCAGTATTAACCATTTCAATCCAAGCCCTGCATTATTTGGTGAGGGGAGGAGAAGCAGCCTCTGTGCGTATGTCAGATAACTTCTCGAGGTAGGAGGCTTGAAGGACACGCTGCATTCCCATCAATGTAAAGCTTTCAGGGGGCTATGCTGGATTTATTTCTAGAGAATCCACTTTCTCACTATATAAATGACAGCTCATTAATTACAAATCAGATCTTCAGTGGCAGTTGAGCAGTGCTTACACAGATTTGTGGGGTACACACCTCGCCCCCACGCATCACACCCAAGGGCCAGTCCCTCACTGCCGCCCTGTCCTCCTGCCTTTGTCTCACAGCCACCTTCCCTCTGACGACAACTTAAAACCCACATGTAAACAACAGGAACTGTGTTTCACCCCTTGTTCCAGGATTTTCTACGGGACCCCTTGATGAAAAGCACTGCTGCAAACGCTTTGTGCAGCAAACACACTGCAGGCACCCAGCCGGATCAAACCTTGAGGTGCTGCTCAGGGATTTCAAGTCTTAACCTTTCGGAATCATCGTTATGGGTTATTCCGATTCCAGTGCTATAAGAGCTTACTTTCCAAAATCGCACTGAACACAACCCAAGCAACATGCAGCTTCTAAAAACTATTTATTAACGTAGATCAGAGTGCAGAACTAGTACAAACAAAAAACTGCATCAGGGTGCAACTATATCCCAGTGATTCGCTCTTCAGATCTTACTGAAGTCCACACCAGCTTTATAGCAGAGTCCAACAACTTATCCTTCACTCCAATAATAAAGTATAAAACAATAAGACTTTTAAACACCTGAAATTATTAAACAGTCTCAAAATGCCAATGTACTGCTCTGCTTAAACCATAAATGGTTAGAAAAGCAAGCCCGAATTTACCAGTTTGCCCCGTCCGAGATTCAGACATCTCAAGTCTGAAATCCAAGCATCCTTGTCAAATAAAACTTGTCAGAAAGGTATTTCTGTAGCCTTTTGTCTATTTTCAAGGTACAAGCAACTCACATTTGATCCAGAACACTAGCCCAGAAGCAAGAAGCCAATTAAGTCAAAAAAATATGTTTTCACTAGGTACAAAAGTTGATTTGAAATTCTTTCCGAGTTACAGACACAAGGGGAAGGCAGAGGCAGCGCCTCAGCCCTGGCTGTCGGCTGCAGCCACGCTTCATCTACCAAGGTGTTACGTGAGCAGCAGGAAGAAACAACCCAAGGGTTTCCTACGAATGAACACATGAACAAAATCATCTCCTCCCTATCTGCTGAGTAAAGTTATAACACAAGTTTAACTTGCACGAAACGAAGATGTCCAGGGGGTACAGCTGAGAGCAGTACTGCAGCTTCGTTTGCATCCCACCGTGGGTATCATTAGCTGGAATTCAGTAGAGCAGCACACGCACCCCCAGATGCACAAACTGAACCCAAACCCCCTTGGTATCAGGAAACAGTGCCAGGCTGAGGGTACCAGATTTGGCATCGCATCTGGACAGTCCTCATCGTCTCATACCGTGGGTATTGTTACATTTGGGAAAAATTTTTATACCTAATGGATGCAAACACTGTAAGACATGCATAGTTCTCACGCGCATTTCATAATTCATTATATTAGTTCTGGCAGTAACAAGACATAAAAGTCTGAAAACAATGCACTGACCAGTCCCTGCAATCCTCCAAAATCAGAAAATAAAACAAGATGTTTGCAATAACCATTCCTTTATCTTCAGATAAAACAGTTAAAGGCATCGTGTATTCCTCTGAATGTACAATTAATTGCTCAAAAGCATTACTCTAGGGGAAAAAAATTGCAAGCACTCTTAAGACAACACCAGAGAGAAAGGTGTAAAGTGCGACACAAAAGAAAAAAAGGCTTTGCAAAGTGTAGAAATGATGGGATTTTAGAACACCAGGGACTGGTGAAGAGAGCCGGGATGTCAACTACAGTGGGTGCAGCAACGCATCCGTTAATCCCAGTGATTTCTTCAAGTTGCGAGACCTCTGCAGAAAGGTTTAATCTTGTTTTGCTGGCTTTGTTTTCAGAAAATTACAACCCATTGCCTCCTGCATCTCTCTGGAATCTGCAAACAAAGTGGTTCAGTGTTGTGCAAAAAAAAGGTTGTGCAACAGACTGGAGATGAAAAGCCGTACCAGGCTGCAGGCCGCTGCGCCGTGGTTACAGATGAAGGCAAAACAATAGGAACGCAAGTTGCTGTCTGCTTGAGATATGTTTTATAAAAGCGCTTCTGTAGCAAAGAGATTGCTTTGATTTTCCATCCCAAAATCATTTGTTAACAATATCATTGATAAACAGAAGGCTCCTTTTCAGGTGCTGCCGATTTAAATTACACACGAAAAAAACTACATTAAAGCAACATTATTGAGGTTACGAAGTCAAGGGCTTGGAAGTTATGAAAGGCCAGGATTAAGGCTGCAACCACCACCTTAATTCAGCCCTCTGGTGCATACGTGTCATGATACAATCTTTAATTACGTGATCGCATGCTCTTATTTCCCTGTGTGGAATGGAAGGTATTCAGCTAATGAGGAGTTTGTTTTCTCCTCTTTGTCCAACATGTGGGCCTGAAACTTGTTTACTTTCACTCCATTCACGGCCGCCTCCGAATGCGCAATTATTAATTTCCTCAAGGGCTTCTCGCACAGTATCAGATGCTTAACAGCTATCCATGACCTGGTTTACAGCTGTTTGGCCAGATGAAGGGATTTATTTCTCACAGTGCCACAACGCAGCGCCCCAGACGTGCTGTACAGAACTTCCCTCCCCGAGACCGCTCGCACACCACGCAGCCCTTGCAGCCAAGGGAAATCTATTCCCTCTCGCCCAAGGCTTATTTCACAGTGCTGGGCCTTAAATAAATGTGCTTGATAAAGCTCGCCGGCAGCACGGCCACATTCTCAGGAAATGTTTATTTTCTTTGTTTGAGGAATGAAAAGAAATAGCAAAGGGGTGTGGAGAGAAAAAGAGTCCCTAGGGATGCTGGCTTTAAATCTTCATGCCAGCAAAGAGGGCTTCGCCACTCAGTTACGATTACAGATAGGCAAAGAGAGGAGCATTAAGCCAGCTCCTAAAACAAGGGTGAATTTGTTCCCCGTGCAGCAACATCCCAGTTGCACATTTGCAGTAATGATCTCATATTTGTGGGTTATTCTATATAGAAAAGCCATGCACAGCAGCGCCTTGATCTGATGAAGAAATGTCTTTGACTGGGGGCAGGGGCGGGGACTGTCTGTGTTCCACATAGATGCCTCAGCCCGACTTCAGGGTCACCTTCCTGTCACAGAGGGGCCAAACATGTTACTCCTTGGAAAATGGGCGTGAAGAGAATCACAGAACCATTGAACAGTTTGGGTTGGAAGGGACCTTAAAGATCATCCAGTTCCTGCCCTGGGCAGGGACCCCTCCCACTGGATCAGGGGGCTCCAAGCCCCATCCAACCTGGCCTTGAACACCTCCAGGGATGGGGCAGCCACCACTGCTCTGGGCAACCTGGGCCAGGGCCTCCCCACCCTCACAGAAAAACATTTCTCCCCAAGATCTCATCTCAGTCTCCCCTCTTTCAGCTCAAAATCCTTCCCTCTCGTCCCATCCCTGCACTCCCTGGTCCAGAGCCCCTCCCCAGCTTTCCTGGAGCCCTTTCAGTACTGGAAGCTGCTCTAAGGGCTCCCTTATAGAGAGAATCCTACTGAACAGGTACCAAGTACAACACCGAGTCCTATGAAACACAGATAATTTCAGTTTATCTAAGTAATATAACGACTCTTCAGTTCTACACTGAAATGTCTGGATAATTTTTTTTTGTTCACAAAATTTTTTTTATTTGCACTTTCTTACTGATTTGGAATGAAAATAATTTTTAAAATTTCAGACTTGCTACTAAAATAAAAATTCTGTATGTTTGTATCTGTAGTTAGACACGATCTGCACATACTGACCAAGATACAAAGCTGTCTGAGGACCAAATCACACTGCTTTCTTGGCATTAAGTAAAGAATATGTCCCCTTTTAACCTGGTTTATTTCTGTGGAAAAGCTTCAGTCCTTCCTTTTTGCCCAGTGTGCTGCCAGCTTTACCAGGAGCCTTCTGCCCTGCCATCCTATTTCCCTGAAGCGGAGCCTTGGCACGCAGCTGACTGTGGGCTCCTCCGCTCTCCAGATCCATATGGTGTTCGCTGAATAATTCAAATAGCACTTTCGTTGGAGGCCACAGACTGAGGCCAAGGAGTTAGTGGGCCAATAAATCTTACATTTAGAGGGTATCCCCCCTTATTGGCAGGTTTAGAATAAATGGCTGTGGGCTTAGACAGCTCTCATCCCTGCCATTCCTGCACTAGGGCTAAAGCGATGACTTCAGCCTCCCGGCTCTCACGCTGGCACCATTCATTAGCACAGCACTCAGCGTTCATAAAAAATGTATTATGGTTTGTAAATCAAATCAGAAGCACCTCTGTACTCCTTGTCTTGTGGAAAAATGGTACAGCACCAGGGCACTCCAATGCATCCTGAAGGTCTCGCGATGCTCACTGACATAGCGTGGCCACAGAAAGGAGCTGAGCCAGGCGCCGCACGAGAGGTTGGCTTTGCTGCCAGGTTAGCCTCAAGGCTACACCAGAAAATCTGCTCTGCAGGAGTCAGGACAAAGAAACCGCCTTGAGACAACACACCTAATAAAAACAACTAGGGAACTGCGCTATATAGGGAGGGAAGGGGGAGAGATGGGAACACCCACACCATTCAGTTCTGTGTCACAAACCAGAGAATCATAAAATCAGAAGGTTGGAAGAGACTTCCGAGATCGAGTCCAACCGTGCCTGTCTCCCCACTAAACCCTGTCCCTAAGGAACTCATCCCCCCGTCTTTTACACCCCTTCAGGGATGGCAACTCCACCCCCTCCCTGGGCAGCTGTGCCAATCCCTGACCACTCTTTGAGTGAAGAAATTCTTCCTAATGTCCAGTCTAAACCTCCCCTGGCACAACTTGTGACCATTTCCTCTCGTCCCATCACTGTCACTTGTGAGAAGAGCCCAGCCCCCACCCCGTCACAGCCTCCTTTCAAATGAAGCCTTACAAGCAAGCAGGGAAACCAGAGGCATCCTCTGCACTGACAAACCCAGCTCTTCAGGCAGACAATGCAGAAATCAGCAAGGAAAAGGACAGAATTCAAAGCACTCCTAACAGATCATGCCAGATGGGAAAAGCTCCAACCTGCAGGTTTTCTAACCAAACCAAAACCCTCCACATTACGATGGATTATAATCATCGAGCTTTTCAAAATAAAAATCTATTTTGTAACAACTGTTTTCAATCTCGTGGGTCAAGAAGTTGAAGTACTTGACACACTAGCTTTTCTAAGCTCCTACTGTCTCATATTCCTCTTGAATTTCTTTCTCCTTCTCTGGGAACCATTTAGCTCTAAAGAGTTCTTGGCATGTGGCAGGCAACCTCACACAACAGCCTCGTGAAGGCAGATTTTAAATTGAAAGAACAGTGATTAGGAAATGAGGAGAGAGAAAGTGATCTCAGGTAGGACTAGAGGACTGCATCACTTAAGGAGAGCTTGGTAATATTCTTCATTAGGAAAAGGATCAGAACCTTTGTGCAATTAGAGGGGGGAGAAAAGAAATAACCATTTAACTTCCCATCTGCAAAAAACCCCTTCTAGCAGTCAGGCTGAAAAAAATGATAAAGAACAAAAGTTTAAGAAATAGAGCAATATGTAACCTTTCCATTTGCTGGCTTATTCTTCCCCTAGGAAATAGATACAGTGAAGATAAATTTGATGATCAAAAAAGCAGAGGGATTACATTCTTGTACGGTGCTGATCACTGGCAAATCCCGCTCTCCGCAGTTCAGAAGCACAGCTTAGCATAACAGACAAGATTTATCATTGCCTTGTCCTTTGCGCCACTTACAAAGTAGAAATAAGTTGCTCCTATCTCAAGAGTCCTCATTCACATACAAAGATGAAATAAATACCAGAAGCATTGCGTTGTTACTTTACAAAGGTATAAACCACCGTACCGAATGCAGAGAACCAGACCCAGTTCCATGCCACACATGGCTTCTGTCTTTATTTCTCCCCTTCTGCTGGTGCATCACATCCTTGCAATAAAGCATTTGTTTCAGTTTAAGGCCAGTGGATGCTCCAAAGTCTCTGTGGCATCACCCTAAAAAAAATTACGAACTACTGAATACACCCAGGAGGAGAAACAGAGTTCTTCCTTTCCGTCCTGTATTTAGCATACGGAGTCTCCAGTTACACAGGCACAGAAGAGACCATGAACAAAACAAAAAGGGAAAAAGAGAGATGACTGCTTTCTTGAGTTTTATTACAGGGCACAGATCCTGTAAAGCTACCTCATACACCAGAGAAAAAACCAAACCCATTCCATTACAGTTGTGCTGTGGCTGAAAATATGAAGTCTTCTGCAAATATTCAAGTTTTTTAAGCTATTTTGTGGGTAGATCTTTTAAAACTGAAGTGTCATCTAATATTCAGGGCTATTCAGTGGCTGGAAAAGCAATTTCTGTGATATGTCTTGTTTATAGCCACCTAGAAGCTACAAATTTAACTTTGTATGGATGTGGAAAGGGGATCTGGTTCCAAAAGAGAACATCTCAAGTCAAGAGCTTTGCTAATGCCTGCAGCAAACTCACGAGGAGTTACAGAAACTGTGAATCATACGGCTTGAGCAATGCTCATATTCAAACCGCTCTTTATCATATAGCTGGCTGTCTCGACTGAACTTGTAACCATTTCTTCTGTAGAAAGCATCCAAACTGCTGTCTCTCGGTAAAAACCTGCCTCGAGCAGAAAGCAGATAAAGCTCTGCAGTGCATCTCTCGAGAGCTACGGTGAAGAGAATTAGAACTACGCAGGAATCAGTCTGCACTTAGAAGGCAACCTTTCCTATTAAAGATTTGTTTTCTAAGCTGCTTGTTGGTGCTGGTATCCAAATCTCTCGGGTCTGATCTTATCACAACTTGTACCCTGCCAGGCACAGGATTAGAGCTGGACTGAGATGGTGAGTTATTAGTATGGGTACTTGGAGACCTACGTAGACACTCCCCATCTTCCACCGCCTCTCGCTGTGACCTGCAGTAGAACACAAAGCCCCATCCACACAGCGGGTGTTCAGGGGTCTGAAGCCATTTAATTCCCATTGACTGGTTTTCCAAAGGAAATAAATGGCTCTGTGAATCCGGGCCTTCAGCCCTTCCGTGCGGCAGTGTTCATCTGTAAAATGGAAGTAAACCTGCATCTTGCCTCATCTGTGCCTCGCAGGGCTAAATACTTAAAGAGGTAAAGGGGTCCGGCGCTGCAGGAACAAAGGGGGCTGCACAGAGGCTTGGAAAAGCAAATGAGACTTTGCAAAGTGATGTGGGTTCACGGAGCGGTTGGCACATCTCCCTCCGGCCAGACCTAGATCAAGACAGCCATCTCCTGGATAAGAAATAGAACAGTGTCCAACTGCTACACACCATAAAACATCTCAGGGCTTGCACTGTTCATTAACTGATTTTGGAAACAGTAGGTAAATCAGTCTCAGCTCCCAAGCTGCTTTGGCCCTTCAGCTTCACCACGCCAAGCAATCCCAGCTGCTGTGTTCCCCGTACAGGGATCGCTGCAGCCCTCTTCCCTGCTTCTCCTCGCTCCTCATCTCCCTACCCAGGGCTTTCCTCCAGGCCTCCTGCCAAGCAAGCACTTCTTGCATCTCCCTGTACTCCTCTAAGTGATGTGTGGAACAGGAAAGCCATGGCTTTCGTATCTGCTCCATCATCCATACTGGAAGAGGAAAGCATCTACATCTCACTTTCTCTGCCCTTCATTCCAGACAGTCTCACTGCTGTTGCTCATTGTACATAAATGCATTTGCTCTTGCTTTCTCGTGTTTTTCCTTCCCATGCCTATAGGCTCCGGGCATGTCCTATTCCCCTTCCTAAAACAGAAGAGTCGCAGCATTTCATCTTCCTTGTCCTTCATCCTAATTCCAGATAACTCGCCATCTCTGTCTGTGGCCAGGAGGATGGGTCTCATCCTGCCCTTCCTTATCACCAGCTCCTCCCTCTGCCCTGAGCCTCTGCTTCCCAAGGACCTCTCTCCTGCTATCATTCCCCCCACCGACAGCTCCCTCCATACAAGTTGCAGCCCTTGAAATAAAGACAGACCTTTTCCTCTCCTGCGGGTTAAGAACTTCTGATGTCTGCACTGGAATGAAGAGTTGAGGAGGGGAAGGGAAGAAAGCTTGCAGGGAGTTTCCTATCTAAGCTCCCCCCAGCCCTTGAACATCCCCTACCGGTTGTTTGGGAAGAGCCACGCTGCTTTGACGAAACACCAAAGAGCAAAACTGCACAAGAGACGGTATCTTGTCAGTCTGTGCCAGTCCTGTCCTCCCTCCCACTTCCCAAGAGTCAAACCTGCTGCGTTTGGAGGGACCACTTGCCTGCCCAACATCCCAGAGATCCACAGATGCTCCTAAGGCCATCACCACACTCCAGTCACAAGGAATTCAGGTGCTCCGTTTCATACAGTCATTAAGGTTGGAAAAGACCTCCAAGATCATCCAGTCCAACTGTCAGCCCAACACCACTGTACCTACAAAACCACGCCCCAAAACGCCACATCTACACATTTTTTGAACATCTCCAGGGACTGAGAGTCCACCACCCCTCTGGGCAGCCTGTGCCAGTGCTTCACCACTCTTTCAGTAATGAATTTCTTCCTAATACCCAATCTAAACCTCCTCTGGCGCAACTTGAGGCCATCTCCTCTCGTCCTATCGCTTGTTACAGGAGAGCAGAGACCAACACCCACCTAAACCCTATTTCAACGCAGTTCAACTGGCATTAGGTGCAATTCTCCTAGAGACCCCAATGGGTCCAAGCCAAAGGGCCAAATGCACTTTGGCATTTGGAGCATGCGAAGCAGGCCCTGTGGGGAATGGTGGGAAGAGGCTTTAGAAGAAGGATCTTGAGAAGGTCATCCCTGTTTTTCAGTTCTATAACCTGTCCCCTATTCCCTGGCCTAGCTGACATCTCATCTAACTAGGGCACTCCTTATAAAAGGAGTTCAGGACAGAAAAACCAAATCAACCCTTCAAAAAGAAATCCAAATTCTGTAGTTTCATTATGAGGCAAAAATGACCTCAAAACCCCTGACTAAACAAATGCCTGGAGTGAAAAAGATGGAATAAATTAAAGGATATAATTATGGCTGAGAAAAGAGGGAAGGAGGTCGCTCAATAGGATGAAAGACGGATTTGAGAAATAAGAAATGAAAGGAGGTGTCAGCTTGAATCAGCCAGGCTGAAAACTGCTGCTGATTTTGACTGACATCCTGAGACTTTCCGACTGCAAACTCATTCTCTAATAAGCTGTAAATTCACCTCTACACTTCTACTTTGATCTTAATGCAAATGTTTTATAATGGACAGATTTAATGATGTTCAGGTGCTTATTGGTTCTATCGGACTTGATACTGGAATCAATCTCCCCCTTCTGAAAGCCTAGGTTAATGGCAAAGTTTATTAAACTGCACGCAGTCATTCAGAAAAGATCAATAGAGACATGATTACAGAGCAACCAGAGGATTAAACGTGAGATTTATCACAAAATTAAACTGAATTAAATGTTCTCTGATAGCTCTTGAAATGCTGTCGATACTCTTAACTGATAATCTATGCCTTCTGTGTTTACTTAACAGCAGCAGGGATGTCTGACTCACCAAAATGGCTATAATGTAAAAACAGAAGCTGCAAAGATTTGCTGAGAGCATTAAACCTCACCTAGAAAACCATTATTTCTTCCTGTTAGGAGAGCAAAAGCCTTTTGCTTCCTTGCCCATTTCCTATTGAAGAGTGAGGAGGATCCAGCCCTCTCATACCACACTTCTGCAGCCTCCTTCCCAGGACTATTGAGGGATGAACGGGACTCTAAAAGGTACTATACAGGCTTTCAAGAAACTATTTTACGGTTTCCTCCCATGGCAGTCTTTACCTCATTCAGAATTATTTTCTCCCTCCTTTCTTGCATTCTTGATGACCTTCAGAAAAGTTGTTCCACACTCTGAGAACTTTGCCAGCCTTCCTGCTTCTCCCGTCCCTCTGGCCCAGGCAGCTCCCCAGGCTCGGTCGCTCGAATTTCTCTTTAAGTGCGTTGGCCCAGCAACGGGCAAACTTCTCTGATCATCTCTTCCAAAAATTTCAAACATAAAAAACCAGGAGCACCAGCAACAGAATCTAAATTCCGACACTGCTCTTCTGGGATGAGATCCATCCCTGTGACAGAGTTGGAATTTCCCAAACCCTGCTGTGTCCCAAGATCTGTTACCAGGATCATTCACAGAGATTATTGCCATCTGCTAGAACGATGTGGCTGGCCTGGGTTTGAGGACCAAAACCTCAACTCCCAGCAGAAGGGAAAGGGAGGAGCAGGAGCTTGGGAGTACACAAAAGACCAGATGCAAAGTAATAATCAATCCCAACCTCAACTTTGATAAATTCTGAATGTCTTCGTGTTTCTGCAGCTTTCCAAAACGGTCACAACATGCAAAGTCAGCTGCAGAGCTCCTGCAAGAATTAATGCTTGTGTTCAACAAGCAGGCAGGCCGAAGGATATCAGCTTCCAGGATGCTTTCATCCATCCTGTTTTTCACAGGAAGGCTGTATCCCACCATCCCTTCCACCAAAAAGCTTAATAAACTTTGATAAAACAACCTCAAAGGAAACATAACCATCCAACAGCAAACAAACCACCCAAAACAAAAAACATCGAAAAATCCCTGACCGACTACCATGAATTGAATTTTTCCTGACTTAGAGGGGCTTAGCTGCTTTCTAAACAGGCTCAGCCATCCCTAGTGTACTTTGCAAAATTCAATCCAGTAATCCAATCCCAGATGCATTACGTGAAATCTTATTTCTCCAAGCTCTAGGAAAGAACAAGTAAAAGGAAGTCTTTAGGAACACTAATTTACCCATAAATACCAACACAGCCAATTTTGCTTTTGCTGCGTTTGGGGTGAAAAAATAAAAGGAAAAAAAAAAAAAATAAAAAAAAAGAGAAAGCTGCTGCCTCCCATCACTAAAACTTCACTTGTGGATAGAAAAGATACCATGGAACACGTACCCTGAAATTAGCCCAGCATGTGCTGCCCCAATAAACAAATCCTCACAAACTAGATTAGAGCCATTCCCAATAGGTTTCCACTGCAGAAATCACTACCGTTTCTGTCCAGAAAAGGAAAATTTCTGTAATATCTAATAAATGGACCAAAACAGCTAAATGAATAGCAGGGCAATAGCACAGCATGTTCTAGCAGCAACCAATGAAGCTATAGTCAATACACACAGTGGCTGTTAAATTTTACATCAATACCATCACACAATTAAGTCACTGAATGCCTGAGCAGAGTAGTAAAGCACTCAGCGATATGTGAGCTCTGAGACTGCGTGCGGGAGCAAGGGAAGCCAAGATTGGCCGTGGTACTTCAGCATTAAGAGAAAACCCGTGTTTATCGCCGTCTCTCTGTGCTTTATGGGCTGCTCCGCAGATGACACAGATGGCATTAGTGATACACGAGCGCTGACGAGCTCTCGGCTCCACGACGCTGATGCTAACCCAAAATGGCAGCATTTTGTCAGGAGAGCAAGAACCAGGCAAGCAGCTGCACGTGACATTAAACATCCAGCCCTGACAACATCCTTCTGCCTTGACGCTCTCCTGCAGGACCCCGGTTTATCTCCGTTCGAACCAGCTGCTGCCTGGCTGCGGACCCACAAGCCTGGCTGCCTGGCAGCAGAGATGCATTAACTATATGTATCTCTCTGCTTAAAAATAAGGATTTCTGGTTTCTTAATATGAAAAAGGGAAGCAAAGCACGTAGAAATACAGTTGCACATCTCAATGTACCACCTAAAACACAGGCTGAAGCCAAGCACGTAACAGGCAAACAGTGGCAACGTTAAAACTATGACTGACCAGGCTGTTGTTTCCCTGCATCTGCTGCTCTCCCAGAAACAAAAGCCGTTTGACAGCTCTGTGTGAACACGCAGCGCACTGGTGCTGATACCAAAGCACACCAGCAGCTGAGAGGCAGCTCCTGCCCACCCGATGGGTCAAAGCGGTTCATGGTTCTGCACTGGGCTGAGGCAGCCTGCTACACACAGCACTAAACTACAGCTGGGCAAGGTGCAGCGGCACAAGTCATTCCCAGTGGCAGCTCATCCCTGCCAAACGCGCTCCTCCTGTCCTGTCCCACAGGTAAGAGATGCTGCACCTGCTTTTTTCCACCTCCCCTGGTGGCAACAGGCAGATAAGAACTTGAGATGTGAAGCTGGAGGGGTTTGCGTGGTACCAAAATCATCGCTTCCCTCAAAAAGCTGTTGCTGTGTGCTCCTTATTTTATTAATTTAATGGTCAGGATAATAAATTTGTCAGTAATGACAAAGAAATTCCCTGGAAACTGGAGTGCTCGAGTGTCATTGAAACTACATCTATTTAGCAAATAGATGAATGCCTTTCACTGACGGCTGTCGTGTGATTAAGCATCTGTCACCAGCTCACGGAGCGGCTGCTCCCACTCCAGCAGCACAGGTAGCCTCACCGCTCTTTTTTATCCAGATGTAAAGATGATCTTGATGTGAAAGGAGAGCAGCAACTGAGAACCCAAGTTAATGAGCTGGCATACAAGTAGTGGGTCATTCCTTCCAAGTCTTCTACTCCTATTATCCAAGCTAAAGTTTTTATAATTCGAATAATTTAAATTCTACAAACAACAGAGTTTGCTTTCTGCTTACTGAAAGTGAGTTTGACTTGAGTGGACTCCCATCTTCATCACAGGGTGTGAGCTTTTTGCAGAGGGCTTTTGCTTTGCTTCTGAGAGTACATTCAAGTCTTCACAAGGACTAAGATGCTGTATCATGTCAGTAGCCTGGTTTCTTATAAATTGGGGGTGAGGTAAGCCAGTCATAGAGTCACAGAATCAGAAGGTTGGAAGAGACCTCTGAGATCACTGAGTTCAACCGTGCCCGTCTCCCCACTAAACCCTGTCCCTAAGGAACTCATCCACCCATTTTTTAAACACCTCCAGGGATGGCGACTCCATCCCCTCCCTGGGCAGCTGTGAATACTAAATATTTACACCAATATGTTCGCGAGTCTGGTCTGCTGAAAAGCACCGTAACATGGGAAAGATTCTGAGCAAGGCACAACGGTGGCGGAGAAAGAACTGGGGGAGGGCAGGCCCTTCTCAGCATTCCCAGCTGAGCACAAGCACACACAGTACCATTTGGGAGGCAACTTTATGTGCTCTTAGTAGTAGATTAATGAATGTAATTACCTAACATTGTGACTGTGAATGCTGCAAAACTGTAATTTATAGCATGCTGTAAAGTTCTAATGTGTTTTTATGTCCATAAGCTGCTTAACCATAATCTAATGCATTTGTACACGAACACGCTCCTAAGTGGTTCTCAGCTAAGAAGGAAGCCCAAGCCCCTCTTTGCCTGTGTGCTTCTGCTTTGTGTCCTGATAAACCATCCTTTCATTTTCAGCAACTGAGGAGAAGCAGCTGCTAATGATATGAATAATTTTAAGACTGGTGGCAAGAATTGCTTTCCTCACTTGATGAAATAAGTTCCTGGCTGGCCAAAGCTGCAGTTCTGACAAAAACAAGCCTCAGTTTTTTTGCCAGAGCAGCGTAGGTGTTTCTGGTGAACAAAGGGATGGAACACAGACCCTTGGCCAGGTGCAGAGCCAAGCTTCACCTTCACTCACTCTCACATCTTGGGCTCTCAGGCCACTCCCGTTCCTTGGTCAAGGTGATTGTACCACTGTGATCTCCTCCACCAGCAGGACACCGAGCGATAACACAATCCGTCTACAGCACCGCGCCATTTCCAGAGGGAATTCCCAGTGAACTACCTCAAACAAACACATCACCTTCTCTCAAGTTTTCCACTGCTGTGCCCTTCTATTTGCTGCTGGCAAATCGCAATGGTTACTCGATACCTTCTCTGTTCAAGAGGAGAGACGTGGTCAGGGCTCCTGGAGTACTGCTTATTGTTGCCACTGACTCATTTAAGCAAACCATTTAACTTCTTTATGCCCTTGCTTAACCATCTGTAAAATGGGACTAATAATAAACCTCAGAGGGATTTAGTAAGGCTTAATTAAATGGTTTGTAAAGTGCTTTGAGATCCTCAGGAGAAATGTGCTGTGCAAGTGCAAATTATTATTATTGTTACAGTGCTTTCTACTTCCAACACAGTTAAATATTAATGATCCAGTCCTCCTAATGCCCAGTGATACAACTTTCCTGAATAGTAATTTTCTCAGCTAAAAAGACATAAACTACGAGTAGAACATCAAAAATTTTTCTTTCTTGCTCATTCCTAAGTACTCTGAAACTGCAGATAGATTAAACATTTTAGTATGTAGTTAACTAAGGATGTGGATCCCAAATGCATGTGTTCTACACGCAGTCAGTTCAGAGCCAAAAAATGCTAATTCCGATCCCTGAGTCACACAATGTTCATATCACACCATAGCAGAGACCCATTCAGGAAACATCTTCAACATAATAAATCATAGAATCACAGAATGGTTTGGGTTGGAAGGGACCCTAAACATTATCCAGTTCCAACCCCTCTCCCACCAGACCAGGCTGCTCAAGGCCCCAGCCAACCTGGCCTTGAACACCTCCAGGGATGGGGCAGCCACCACTGCTCTGGGCAACCTGGGCCAGGGCCTCCCCACCCTCATTGTGAAGAATTTTTTCCTAATGTCCAATCTAAATCTTACCCCTTACAGCTTAAAGCCATTCCCCCTTGTTCTATCACAACTTGCCCTTGTAAAAAGTCCCCTCCCCTACCTTTCCTGTAGGCCCCCTTCGGGTACTGGAAGGCCGCTATAATCAATAAATGCTTTTCCTGGTTAAAAATGTACCACTTTGCAGCGATCACGGCACGAGTGACGTGGTTAGCATTCAAGTAAATCCTCCATCTCGTCAGAAGGAACATCACCGTCCTGTTGGTAGGGCTGCTGTGGCTTTGGGGGCTGGGGGCAAGTACATCTTGGATTTTAGATAAGATACGTCTATTGTGATCCATCAAAACGATCTGTAAATCGCCCGCAGGCAAAAAACCCAACAGCCACAATTCCTCCTCTTCCAGGCCAATCCAAAAAGAAGAAAACTAAAAAAAATGAACTTATGACTTCAGGTCATGGGAGCGGAGTGAATGTGACCTGGTTGGCAATGGACCCCTTCAGCCCACTGAGCGCCTGTCATAAACCGCAGCCACAGGTACAGCGAGTTCTTCCCCAAACAATGAACTCTTCCTCGCTTGACTGTGTTAGAACCTGTTAGAACACCACATCACCGCTGGTGTTTTCTTAATATCTCTCAGTATTTAGTTAAAATATACAATCATAATGTTGGATTTGGCTTCTAATATAAGTAAAAAACCAACAAAAAAAGGCAATGCCATGCTTGAAGGCGATTGGGTTACCCATGCACCCCCAGTTGGCCTCTGCTTTGGAGCTGCAGGAGGAAGCAATTTTTAATGATAGGGTGAACTATGACTTTTCAATTTCATCTCCAATAATAATACAAGGTGAATAATAAAGATATGCAAACTATTGACAGTGAAGTGCAAACACGTTTTTCTCATCATTACGCACTACAAAGTGAGCCTGTCTAAAGAAAAAACTGATTAAAAGAAACTTCTAATTTACTTATTATATTATAGGTGCCAAACGTAATAAAAAAGCAAAGGAAAAGAAGTCAAAGGGAAAAAAATACAAACAAAAAATTGAAAACACATCATCACCATCCCCAAATGAAAAATCCCCTTTGCACTGGAGCAGAAGATGTCAGAGCAACAAGAATACACCAGGTAGAAATGTAGCAAATAGAATTGCATGAAGTTTGCATACTCAGCATTATGAAGTCTTTATTTCTAAGCACACACCTAAGACACAAAAAGCTGTCATAATAATGATGTTGGGTTTTTTTTCCCCTCAACTTGTAGACTTTGATCCACAGCCCTGAACTGAGATGGATGCTTGGATGCTCAAGTCCTGCTCCTTCTGTAGGCAGCAGAGTCAGGACCAGTTCTAGAGGGACATTTCTAGGTAAGGCAACGACTGAAGCTGTGGAGGTGTGCACCTCCTCTCTATCAGTTGTAGAGGGCACCTACAGTTCACTCCCATCCAGCCTCAGGAGCTGTCAACAACTCTCCCTGCAGCTCGGTGCTAACCAGAGCACAGGGGTGAAGGAACTTTCCCAGGGCACATATAAAAGCACCAGGACTGAAACCCTGCAGGCTGTGCACCTTCCTCCTCCTTCATCATGGAACAAAAAACCATTTTCACTTGTTTTGGTTTTCTACACCTCCCCCAGCCATTCAGGCTGTTTATTACCTATTCAGGCACTGCTGTTGTGCATGGTTTGTTCAGTCTATCTGGAACTCCAGATAAAAAAATCCACTGTTCAGGGCCTAAATATCATCCAACACAGGATCAGTTAACTGTCAACACCAAAACAGTGCTAAGCTTCCAGAAAAACATCCCCCAGGAACTATTTTCCCAGCTTCACATAAACAATCTCAAGGTGACCTGTATAAATCTTTGATGCTTTCAAACCCAGCCAGAAGAGCTGTTACTGCAGCACAAGATCATGGAATCATAGAATGGCTTGGGTTGGAAGGGACCTTAAAGCCCAGCCAGTGCCACCCCCTGCCGTAGGCAGGGACCCCTCCCACTGGGTCAGGGGGCTCCAAGCCCCAGCCAACCTGGCCTTGAACACCTCCAGGGATGGGGCAGCCACCCCTGCTCTGGGCACCCTGGGCCAGGGCCTCCCCACCCTCACAGCAAAACATTTCTCTCCAAGATCTCATCTCAATCTCCCCTCTTGCAGCTCCCATTGGCTCTAAACCAGGTTGGCTGAGCCAGCACTGAACCAGAATCTGCTCTTGTGGATCACCCTTTAAAACACCAGCCTGAGAACACAAACCAGGCATCTCCACACCCTCTAATCATGAGGGTGCAGCCACTTCCGAGCAAATAAAAAGAACTGGGTATTGCTACGGGTGACAGAGTTGCCGTCACAGCAGAGTGAGGTTCCTCAAGACCTGAAGGCAGTGGAAAGTCTCCCACTGTTTATAAACTTTCTCAACTGGAGCATATTTCACACAGGCAATCCTGTACGCAAAGATTAAAAAAAGAAGATTTGTGACAATTTTATGGTAGCAGTAATTTTAAACCCATCAACTTCAACGTAAGAATTTCTATATATTCCAATATTTAATTTATTTAGCTTTCTAGTGTTCTTAAATTAGGCAGACATTTTATCGCTCTGGTTGACATTTTTATGACAACTGAACCTTAGCTTCATTTTTTCAGTGGAATTTCTGCACTTGAAAAGCTAATTAGTGCTTGTGCCCACACTAGAAATGCAGGTGCGAAAATACAGCCAAGAGCAACGCACACATGGTTTGCCTAGGTGGAAGGATGAATACCCTTTTGAGAACTTGCCTATATAAAACACATATCTATGTTCCTAATCTTTTCCTACTATTCCACAATTAAAACCTGCATCTGCGACCAAACGCTGCAATCAATGAATCTCCATTTTTTCCTAAGCAAGGATTAAGGAATCACTTCACAAGTGCGGGCAGGCTATGCAGTAACGTTAATATACTCTATCTTCCCTTACTCTGATTTTAAACGGTAAAGAAGTGCTCTGGCAGCCTTGAGCTCCATCCCTTTTGCCTTTACCAGCTGATTATTTTCGGAATAGATTTGTTGGCCTCAGTGGGTCCCCACAAACAGCCTGACTGCCCGTAATGATGATATACCTGAGCGCCGGTACCAGGCCACCTGCTCACAGCTTCCCAGGAAGCTTTACGGAGAGATAAAAAGCTTCCAATATTTTCTCCACATAATCTGTAAGCCATCCATCAAGTTGTTTACATCACACTGAGATATATGCACCTTTATCATTAGAAAAGCTGTCTACAGAAATGGGATGAACACATAGAGACATCATAAATCTCTCCTTTAAAAAAGGCTTCCTAAGATTGCATTATTTTTGTTAGCGGGAGACCCACCCGCCGGCATCCTGAGAGCAGCCATTAAGGGACCCAGCGCAACAGGAGACGGGCAGAAAAGCAGAAGGGTTTTAAAACACAACCCAAACGCTCAAGACATGACACGATAAGGTCTACAGCGGTGGTATTTTGCTTGGCTGAGAAGCTGTCGTTCCACAAGCACTCTTGAGGCCAGGCAGCTCCTGCCAAGCTTCTGAACTACCTACAAATCTCCCTGTCTGGCCCTCAATTTCTTTCCTATGAACACAGCCAGACCACTGCAATCTCACAGCATTTCACATTCCTCTGCTGTTGGAGCAACCACGCCATGCGTGAAAACGTGCCCGGGTTGTGACGGCCCATAATCCGCGGAACACCTGAGCAGCCCTTGTCCTCACCCGTTGGAGACTTCACACATTCCGGCAGCTCCCGTCACCGCTCAGCACCGACACTGGCACAGAGATCCCGCTCGCCTTTTCAGCACAGAACATCACACCCTACAGAAGCTGAGTCCCAAGAGCCATCCACTGGGGGGAAATACTTCTCTCTGACAAGCAGGAATGAATTACCACAGCTTCCACACCATGGTAACACCTCTTTTGAGCTGCAAAGCTGCACTGGAGGATGTGCTACGGTTAGAATTGGTTTTCCTTTTGAGTTAGCAACGAATGGCTCTGTGGATTCAGCAGCTCTTCTTTTAAGCATCCCTTAAAGAAACAAAGGAGAAAGCGGCAGAGGAACCTGTGAGAAGATCCCAGCAGTGCCACAGAAAGCTGTGCAGACAGGAGGGGCAGGAGCAGGGGGAGAGAAAGAAAGCTCAGGTCTGTGTCAAGGTTGGGTTGATACCCAAACCCCAAAAGAATCTATGCTTGACGTGGGGGAATTCCCACCCCAGTGAGTCGGGTTACTTTGACCAATATCTGAAAGAGACCTATCATGTATTGGCTTTGAAAACTGCTAAAACAGATAAGGAAAAACAGAATCTGCTATTGTAAGCTTCTTTTCTTGAGACCTAAATTCTCTCACAGACTAATGATTTCTTTTCTATCACAGTGTTTTGACAAAATAAACCACTCGAGGAAAAACAGGACATGCAAAAATAACAACAGATTTCAAATAAAGGCTGGACCTTAACACGAGCTACAGAGAGAACTAAACAAAAGCAGATTAGAATTGGTATGGGAACTGGCAAAATGTGTTACTACAGAGGCACACAAAGTTACAAAGACAACCAGAACACAATCAGCTGTCTCCCTACGGTGTCCCTTTGCTGCAACCCATCCCGAGCTGTGACCACGGGAACTGGAATTAATTGCATTTTCCCACCCCGGGTCCCATAACAAACAGCAGCAGAGCTCAGCCCTCACCCTCCACCATGGCAGCGCTGAGCTGGGTTGGCCACTGCCTGGGAGCAGGGGCAGCTGCTGCTCTCGGAACTCGGCAATACAATACCTGACTCCACAGCTCACGGTAAAAACAAGGACAAGATCAGTTTGGGGGTTTCCCTTTTTGTTAAATGCAGCTGCATTTAAACTACACCACGCATTTGCTGCTTCAGCAGGAGTGGGTTCAGCCATGACAAGACAAAGAGACAAGGAAGGAAGGATTTCCAGGAGAAGAAACAGCTTTTATGCACCCCACTGGTATCAGAGGAAAGAGAGAAGCTTTTGGGCACACACGGCCTCTGCGAGGTTTGGGCGGCTGAAAGCCACATAACGAGGACTAAGGACCAGCAAAACACGATGGGAGGAGGCCCCTGCATCCTGGAAGAAGAGACAGACGTTCCCTCCACTTCCATTTTCTATCCTGAGTAGGAGAAAGAATAACCCCAGGGTACATAAAACCAGCACCCAAGGTGCCTCTGGTACTTTCCCAAGCCTTTTCCTGTAGCCTCGATCCACAGAAAGGTAATGACCCAACCCCACCAATGCCAGTGGAAGCCACTCAGTGAAGCGGACAGGGCTCTCTGCACCAAACACGACTCCTTCTCTTCTCCTCACGAGGCGCTGTGCTCTGTGGCTGCAGTTTGTTCCTCCGTGCGACACAGAGCAGGGGACAAGGAGGAGCAGTAACCACTTCTACTAGAAGCAAGTTAGAAGACCACCACTTGCCACTCTCTGCAGCCTGTGTGGAAACCAGATGTGCCCACCTCTGATAGCCCCGTTTGCAGAATACAAGCCTGAACTCAGTTTTGCATTTGCAGGAAAACACGAAAGATTCAGTTTCCCTAAAGACCATTCTGGCCAGTTTATCCAACACTGCTATCAGTTCCTTTTTTTATGAAGTGCCTGTGTTTACCAGCTCTGTGCTGTCATCTGAAGTTATAAATTGCTTCTCCTTATTCTACAGGGCTATGATATTTTTGTGACATTTACATTTTCCTTTCAAGCGTATCAATTCCTCCTTCGTTTCCAATGGTAGTTGCTCATTTTATCTGCCCTTTAAGTGTTTAAAAAGATTCAAACTGGATTTTAAAATAAAAAAAAGAAAGAAAGAAAACAAAACCCCACAGTCTTTTCTGTATTTCTGGGTTTTTCTGATGTGTTTTCCCTGCTGTAACCAATCAGATAAGCTCCTTAGTTCCCTCCAGTGAGGGATTACTGAGTTTTTACTTACGTTTCTCCTTGTTTAGCCTCCGAAGCACCAATACACTTGTACCAATGTCTCAGCTTCAGCTCCCATTAAGAAAAGAAAAAGCCTGCAAATGTGATCAGCCTTGGAGGATTTCCAGGATGCGAGCGCTTCTGAACCTTCCACTCTGCTCGATAAACATTTGGCCTGACTTTGCCAGCGCGGTGCTCTCCTCCCGGCCCTACTCCCCATACGGGTTCAATGCAGCTTGAGGATCCCTCACTGCCTGTCACCCTCACTCGCTGACGGCCGATAGACAGGAGGAAAACAGGGAAAAACAGCACTGAGCAATGGAGGCCAAAGTTAACTTAAAGAGCAATAAAGACCGTAAGCTCCATCTCTCGTCATCCCCAAGTTTTGTACAACGTGTCCCTCCTGATTGATGTTCACTGAGCTTTTCATTCCCTTCCCAGGGCAGGGAAATGCTTACACTTTTAAACTCATGGTCAGCTCCAAGTGAAGGAATGCTGCGGGTTACTTGACATGGAAAGATTCCAACTCTCATATTTAAAGCCAATTTTATTATGCTTGCCTATTTTAATTGGTGCAGAATTGTTTTCAAAACCATCCCGCAAGCGCACTGTCTGTAGGTATTTGCAGCGTTAACACAACGATGATCTCCCTCCCAAGTCACGGCCTGGAGAGAGATTTAGCTCTGCAGGAGGGTGCAGAGTTAACTGCTGAAGCAGCTCCTGGCATCACATGAACCCTGCTTAGACCCAGGTACAGCCTGAACTGCCATCAAGCAATCTGCACTGATCCCCAACAAGAACATGTTGAGATATTCCCTACCTGAAGGGCACATTCCATCAATATTAAGTCTGATTAATTCAACTGGTAACGCTGATTTATCTTCTGGGGTTTTATGCCTGGCACGAGTTAGATCATCTATGGCTAAACTGGGATTTTTCCCTAGGTTAGACAAGAAAAGAGGCAGAGCAACACGTAAAGAGCAGAACTTTTCATGAGGTGGAAAACCTTTAGCTTTCCCTACACAGAAAATGCCTATATACTGTAACTTCCAGGAATTAAAGGTCACCACAAACCTTACTGCTCTGTAATCCAGGTGGAAAACACATGAATTCAAGCCTAAATATAGAACGTGCCCTATGAAAGCAAGACACCAGCTGTAGGCACACACCTACAGCAAAAGCTGTGTGTCAATCTCATCACTTCCCCTGTGCTGCCACAAAAAGAGAATTGAGTCCAGATTATGAATAACAGCTTGCTTGCACCCTGTACAGGTCTGCTCTCTTCCTGCCCTCTCCAGTCTTTCAGATTCTTCGTCGAGCTGCGTTCTACCTATGGTAACGTTACGTCTCATTGATCACCACGTGACCAGTGAGGTCAGCTTGCTACTGCTACAGCTCCCCAAAATAAAGAAAGAGTTTCACTAGATTTTTACCTGTCACCTGGGCAATGCAGAGCTTCATCCCTGCAATTATTCACTACAACAGAGATTCTTGATGCACTTGCTGGCTGCTTTGACCTGGAACCCACTAAGACAAACAAAACATTTTCAGGAACCCAATACCTGCTAAACTCATTTCAGACACCTTACAAGACACAGAAATGAATGCTGACAGCCACTGCTATGACAAGCTACTTGATTTCTCCAATTTCAGGTGCTTCTAAGTGGCTATTAACATCTGTGAAGAGCAAAGATTAAGAAGATATTACACTGTCAGCAAAAAATCCATCTCCTCTCCCATATTATACATTTCAAAGAACTGGTTTACCTTATAAGACAGCAAATCAACTGTAAACAGAGTTGTTTATGTAACCCAGGCTGGACTGAGTAGAGAGCCCTCAGTTCCAAATCTTTCAATCAGATGCAGGCAAGATCAGAGGAAGGCTTTCTGTGGCCCAGGGGCAGATAAAAACATGCTGTCCTCCATCCTTGCTCTTACCCAAACTGCACAGTTACAGCACAAAAAAAATAAAGGAAGAAGCCCCTTTGATTTTTGCAGACCCTCTGAATTCATCCAGCTCAGCCAGTGACAATCACACTGGTTCTCTCTGCACGCAGGGCAGCGTTGGAGGACTGGATGGACGGTCCGTTATCCCGGCCCTTTGCCAAGAAACCAGGACACAAACAGTGTGTGAAACAGGGGAACAGTGCAGTTTTACATTGCATCTGCTTTTATTTCTGATATTTGTTTTCATCTTACAGCAGTACTCAGGCAATCTCGTTCCAAAGCAGAACTAAGCCATTTAAGACCAGGGTAGAGGAAAAATCAACTCCATTCCTTTCAGCACTGAAAATCTCAGTACATCGTAGTAATAACTAATGGCAATGCCTGGATGGATGTCTTCAAGTTAGATTCTAGCTCAATTGTCATCATATTGGGATAGATTAACTCTGGCTTGCAGTCTTGGATCATCCAGAAAAAGCAAGAAGGAAGGCAGGCAAGCAAACTATTACTACCAAAACCATGCAAAACATCTCTAAGTTGTTCAACTACACGAGAATTGCCGCTTCTTGAAACCGCAGGACTACAAGTCCCAATTAATAGATCCAAATCCCTTGGATGACTGAGTTAGAATCTACCTGATAATCATTCAGATATCGCCAGTAGTTATCACGTAGGAAGGGCTGAGCCATAGCTATTCAGTGCTTCCAACAGGTAGCAGAGAGACACCGTAAAGAGGGGAGGAGGGAAGACTGATGTACATCTACGTGCGCATAGTTTGTATTCAGCCGTACCAGCTCTCTGTGCACAACAGAGGGAAGCTGGGTTTGAGGAGCCATACAAACGCTGAAAGGTGTTGGCTGGGTCTCCAGTGGCCGTAAGAGCCCAGAAATTCAAAGGTGTGAACATGACCTTGTCATCAAGAGCTATTAAGCAGACAAATGCAGCGGAAGGTTTACCGTAACAGAGACACCGGCTCGCGCAGTCCCCTGGCAACAGCAGCTGAACGCTTTTTAAACAACCTTCTGTTAAAGATTTAGGGAATCCTGTTAGTGCGTTACATCTTACAGTGCTTTCAGGACGGCTTTTGTTTCAAGTGACACTTCTTGCCTTTCCCTTTAGTTGAGAATTGTCTTTACAAGGAAGAACAACCGCGTTGCGATGTTTTAGCTGGGACTGGTGACAGACAAGAGGAGAAGCCAGGTGAGACCAGTTGGCCCTGCTGCAGTTACACCACCCTTAAAGACAAGATCAAAACATGATCTAAGGCTAAGAAAAGAAAGCAAAGGGAGAAAACGTGGCTTCCATCCTTCCCTGCCACTGGCCAACAACAGCCCTGCTGCACAGCACCTACACACCAGCCACACAGACCCGGGGGCACAGGGGCAGGCCCCACCTATATCAGAAAGTACCGACTTCTCACTCCTGGCTCACAGGGCCACAACAAGAACCAGAGGGGAGACTCTCATTAAAGAGAAAGCAAAAAGAAGCAGCAAGGTAGGAAGGCAAAACTAAAACAGCACTGGAGAGAGACGACGAGCAGAGACCTCACCTCACCATGCGAGTGCTGCACGCACACGCCTCCTCCTGCCATCCAGCACATTCAAGATGTGCTTCAAGACCATGACAACAGTGACAGGCTACTGCAGCTTCTAGGAGACATTGAGGATGGCTGGTCTGCAGAAAACTTCTCATTTCCTCTTTCTCAATTCTTTTTAACTCCTTTCAACGACCTCAAAACGGGATGAGAGGCAAAACAATCCTATTTCTCCTGCCCATAAACTATGTCCACTTTCCACTATATGCCAGTCTGGCTGTTCATTTCCTAAGCTCTCTCTTCATTGTGACAAAAGGGGTATCACAATTGCTGGAGAAGATCAGTAGGCTTTAAAATGAATCAGGCTACCTTTCCCTCTGTGTAATCTCCAAGCAAAAGTTGAAACCAGACCTGTTGGCTGGGACAAGCCAGCCTACAGACCCGTCCAGCAATGGGCAGAAGGAAAGGTAGCATCAGTAACTGAAAGGATTTTCACGTCAGTTCAAAAGAAGGCTTAATCCTGGTATAGTTCTCCGCTTTCCTTCATTCCTCAACACAACACATGGTTTCGGTAATGCACATGGGTTCAATGAACATCCCTTACGAAGCAGATGAACTGCACGGTGCTTCTCTTCCCTCTCCCTTCTTCTCCCATGCAGAAAATTAAAGATCACGGGTTTCACAGTTTGTACTAAACCCAGTGGCTCAGATGATGAGTGAAACACTTCCTTGGGAGGATTAATACGGAATAGACGGCAAAGGAATGCAATTACGTTTTGGTTTCAGTGACATTAAGCATGAAAAGCATCCTTCGTCTGGGGAACCTGGCAGCATCAAAACTCAGCTGATGATGAAGATGATTAAGGAAAAAAAAAGTTCACATGAAACGACTTTTCACAGAAATATGCAGCTCTTTGGAAAGAGAGGACTAAAAGCTGCTATGAGCACCTCAGGAGGCAGCAGTGAGTGCCATCTCAACCTAGCAGGGCCGGTACGGGCAGGAGAAGCAAGAGGGCAAGGGTGGTTTCCTTGAACCAGAATGCAGTGGGATATAACGGGGGGTTCATGAGCTGTGGGAAGTGCAAAATCGAAGAAAAACAGGTGTGAGCTGGGCATCAAGTTTGAACATTAAAGCCCTCTCGGAGGGAACCGGGAAAATTAAAAGTGAGGACAACTATTCAAAGGGAATGGAAGATGAGCAGAGACATAAAATAAAGTGAATAAAGAAACAGAAGCTATGAAGAAAAATATCTGATGGACAGAGAGGAAGCGCAAGTCACCTCAGGAGGCTGAAAATGGTCAGGAGAAGTGAAAGGAAGGCAGAGCAAAGCTCTAGGAAGCCTTAAGCATTAGGACTAGCATGCAAGAGCTTTAGGAGAAGCCTTAACCACCCTAAAGCAAATAGGTCAGCGCAAAGAAGCCCTGGGGCAGCACAGGGGCTGGGGAGCCAGGAGGTGTAAAGGAGCCCATGGAAGATAGCAGGAAGAGAATGGAAAAATGGCACAAATCAATGCAGAGATGGAATTGATTGACACGTAAGAACTGAACTAGAAACGGTGGCCCTTGGGAACAGAGTGCAGACAGCCAAAGGGCATGTGAAGGGCTAGTGCAGCGTGGAGAAGGGCAAGGAAAGGAAGGATGTTAAGTGGTTTCTGAAAAGCACCAAGTGGAGGGACTGCTGTAGCAAAGCAGACAAGAAGTCCATCCTTCCTACTCCCTCCAAGAGTAATCACTGCCAGCTGCTTTCCAAAGCAGGAATTGAAGTGACTTTAAGCGGTTTTGCTAGGTAATCCATAGCAGTTCACAGAACAAGAAATGTCTTATTGACTCTCCGCTGCTGTTCACCCACAAACGCTGCAGCCAGGAGACGCTGGCAAATTTTTAATAGCTCGAGCCAACACTGATGGGAGCAAACAGGAGCCCGGCATCCCTCTGTCAGGTCGGCGGATGCTGCATCTCATGTCAGTAGAACATATACAAGGTGACCGACTGAAAGCAAAGGCAGTGTCGTCTCCTAACCTGACATAACTTTAATTCACAGTTTCTCCCCATGCTTCACCAGGAAGCTGGAAGAGAAAGCCCCCACGGTTCTAAATGCAAGAATTTTCCCTCTTGTGCCCTCACACTCCATCTGCCACTACAGGTCCTGCTCCAGCCCTGCTGCTCCTGGGCTACCACCACGCTGCTGAGGGAAATACTAGTGAAAAAAGCCAGCTTTTGAGCTACCTGTAAAAGCCTTGCGGTCAGGCAAAGGCTACACATCCCTGTAAAAGGTTAAAAAACAGAATGAGATTTATCAATGAGTTATGTGACTTCTCACTGAGTGCGACTGTAGGCTTTAGTCGACACCGACATACCAATACTCTAGTGGACTCACTTAAAAACAAACAAATAAATAAATAAAAATCATCACCAAGCCGAAGGGATGAGCCCATTGAATTAATGGGGCTGCTCTTTCCTTCCGTTCATTTGCAAGGACGGTCTTGGTAGGGGTGAAGTCAACTGCGCAAGTCAACCAGCCAAACATCCGGCATAAAGACCAGCACACGCACAAAGTTAACTCTCGTTTGTTAGCACCTTTCTAGAAGAAACAGGAGCTGCTACTTGCTACTGGAGAAGTTTCACACACTCTGGTGGAGGTGAGGTTCCAGCTGACTGCCAGGGCGATGGGCAGAGGGCACCCTCTGCCACCCCAGCACTCGGTCCCCTCGCAGCCGGCAGTGCTGAGGGGCCAGAGTCACTTCGCAACGGGAAAGGGGTAAATACTTTGGAATATTGCTAACGGGGGCGTTTTCTTTCTTTTCCCAGAAGTGGGTCATTAATTGCTTTCCTCCTTAGTGAATCCCAAATGGAAGCACACACATTTGCTCAGTGGAAGTCACTGCTTTTAGATTTTACCAGCCATGAAATTGCTGTGACTGACACGCTCCCTTACCACAGGTTGATGTGCCAGCCCAGCGGAAAAGGATTCGCTTTTCGCAGCAGCACAAAACTTTATCATCCCTTTTGCCACACAGACTTAATAAAAGAGAACTACCCAGTTAACACACTTCCTACTATGCCTTCAGCCCACTCTAAAGGGAAGAAAATGACATTTATAAGCTTTACCATCTGCCAGTTCTTACTGGGCAAACCATTCGCAGGTACGGCAAAATCCATCACCGCCTTCACTGTCCCACCAGGGCTGTTCTGAATGACTCACTTTCTAACCCAATACATCAAAAGGTGCCCAGCTTCCAAATTCAGTTTGCTATTCCTCACTGACAGAGTTACTAGATTTTCCTTCTTCCCTGCGTTTAACTCTGTGAAATGTGCAGTACTTTAAAACACCATCACTATTATTAAATTTTAAGTATATGGTAACTAGAGATGTATAAAAGACAGCTTTAAAGAATCCCTCCAGGACAAAGCACTACGTTTTGGTATGCCATCTCATAAGTAGCTCAATAATCAAGGGTTTAAACCTTGGCTGTAATTTCAGAAGAGCCATATATAAAATCTTATTTATAGCTGCGTCTTTCCCCTCTTTCTCTTCCCCCACTGAGTCATCCTGGTCTATTTAGTCCTTAGAAAGGCTGTGCATGAAAAGCAGCACTGAAAACGTGCTATTTCAAACAAATACATGAATATATATATATATATATCTCGTATTTAACGCATAACCCATAAATCTGTCACTCATTCGTACCACAATGCCTACCAGTGAAAAATAAAGGCACTGAAATGAATTGTTCATTCAAATCACTGAGCAAGATACCAGAGTCTCCCATCATTACCTGGTGTGCATTCAGAAAAGCCTCATCAGGGGTGATTACTTCACAGTATGGAACCTACTAATAACCTGTTCTTTTTAACACTTGTTAATTTACTATATCCTGTAGAAATGGTGTTTGGCTCGATGCAGCTGGTACATCATCCAGCTGGCCCTGGCCCAGGTTGCCCAGAGCAGTGGTGGCTGCCCCATCCCTGGAGGTGTTCCAGGCCAGGTTGGATGGGGCTTGGAGCCCCCTGAGCCAGTGGGAGGTGTCCCTGCCCATGGCAGGGGGTGGCACTGGATGGGCTTTAGGGTCCCTTCCAACCCAACCCACTCCATGATTCTATGATCATGAGAATTCACGCACACGGCTTAACACGTCCGATTTCAGAGATCACAGCCTACTTCAACTGATTTAGGTACTAGTGATAAATACACGCTCCTTGTGACTTTGTCAAGTTTAGATGACCCCTGTTTCGACCATCAACAGATAACTTCAGCCTGAGAGGCACAAACTTGCATCTTAAACTCAAGAAACAACTTTGCAGACAAGCAACCACCACACTGCACGTTTCCAGCTGGCCAAAATGAACAGAGACGTCCAGAGATCGACCCGTGCGGTGCCAGAACGCCAGGCTTGTCAGACTGGGAATTGAGTGCTGAGGATTTACTAAGAACATGAAGTGCATTTAGATCTTTCTCCCACAGAATAACGACACCGAGGGGCTCTCACCCTGCGAGGCTCTGTGAATGTTGTGCTGGGTGCACACAGAGACTGCTCACCACACACAGCAGCGTGCTGTAAACGCAGTCTGTTGGTCTGGAAGAGGCACCTCCTGTAAATGTCAGTGGTTTTTTAAAGGTTAAGTAAGCATCTTGAGAAAGGCCTCCACGCTCGTGCGCTTCACCTTAGTGCAAGCTGATAAAGGATTATTGAAAAAATAGCCTGCAAACAGATAAAAAGCTCACAGGTTGATGCTGAACAATTGAAATTTTCAGTTCCCAGCATACAGTAGTAGATTACCAGTGGCAGATTTACCATTGTTAATTATCAGAGCAAAGTACTAAAGACTGTTTTCGTTTGCCTAATTAATTACCTCATCTACAGCAGAATGTTAATTCATATACACAATCATTTCTTAAAGCTACAGCTTTTCTTTGAGTGCCCCTCAAGCATTTGCCTTTAAGATAAGAATTTGCCGTAACAGTGAGGACCAAACAGTTTGGTGAATCGAGCCTGGAAAGAAGCCCTAAAACTTTATGGGAGCTCTGTGCTGTACCACGAGTTTTATTACTGAGGTTATGGGAAGGGAAACAGGCTGGAAAAGCAAACATCAAGAAAAAATCCTGCCCAGGAAAGACCTCCCCCCAGCAGCACAGCTCCTCTGAGTTGCCTGCAGAAACACCAACGTGCAAGTAGTCTTCCCTCATAGAGGGGACTGGAGATCTGGTATTGCACACGGCATCCATGACGAGAAAGCCGGCTTTGGAGTGTGGGAGGACACACCTCAACACACCGCCTACCCACCTTCTCCCTTTCTCCAGGAGCTTCCCACTCACCTACTGAAGGACGTCAAATCAGAACAACTAAATGGATGCCAACTATTGCACTATGAAAAGAGGAAGAGATTTGTTCCTTTCAACGAGGACAGAAAACAGAAGAAGGAAAAAAAGAGTCAGAGTAAAAAAAAAACTGATACCAATTGCCCCCACCTTTTATGTCTAAAGAGCAGCAGAGCCTACTGAGAAGTGAGAGGAGAGGAGGGAAGCGGGGACGGAACCCAGACACGAGGAACATGCTGAGAAAGAAAAAGCAAAATGAGGAACAAAAGATGATGAGGAAACAATAAAAGCTGCAGAGAAGAAAAATCCACCGAGGGAATAAAGAAAAACAAAAGAGCAAGAGCGGAACAGAATCAAGTGGGGGAGGCTGAAACAAGGATCACTGAAACAGTTCAGAAAGCTGAGCTATCTCATGCAAAAAAATCCCGAAACCATAAATAGAAGGAAAAAGAAGAGCAAAACCGTACAAAAAGATTAAAGGCAAAGGAGAGATCAACTTTAAAGATTACCCTACAGAAAGCTCGCAAATGCTATAATAAGAACGCAAGGCAGATTACCACCAAAATGTCAACCTCTGCTCAAAGAGGAGTCACAGCGTGCAGAAGTCACCAACACCATCAGCCCTTCCAGGAGCACCCGTAGCAGAAATGTTACTTAGTTTGGTCCCAGGCTGATTTGATCAGAGCACAAAGCTCCTACCTACTGAATCTCACCAGAAGAAAAGCTTTTCCTTGCGAGGTTTTTGATTTTAGGGGTAGATGATACTGAAGATGCTCCTAGAGTGGCAAAGGACAAAAGTTCACAGCTGTGCCTGCTCTGCCTGGCTCTAAGGGGGATGAAGTTAGACGACAACAGGGTTAAAACAGAGCACTGACACAACCGTTTAACCCACCCGCGCTGGCTTTCTTCACTCAGCTCTACAAAAAGACCTCCACATTCTCTCATGGAGATGTTGGGAAGGAAAGCTGCAATTCCCCAAATGAGAAAACTGCTGATGCATGTCCCGTGTGTCCCATGCCTTCCTAGCTGCATCCGCACAGGCACGCACCTGCGGCACCTGCCTGCCAGCTACGTGTGCTGCAAAGCGGTGCCAGCTCCCAGGGATGCTGGAAACCCTACTAAGCTGCAGGGAGAGCCAGCTTGGATCCTGTGATAGGAACCAAGAAGAGGAATGCGCACAGCAGCAACCCCACGACAGCCCACATCTCGTTTCTTCCAGCAGCTCTGCACCCCCTTCACTAGCAGCAGCAAAACCAAGTGGAGACACAAATAGCCCAATAGTTCATGGAGCTGCTGCTTTTTAAACACAGAAATGTTTAACAAACTAGGTCTGAGTACGCAAGCTGTACGGCATCGGAGGTGTGGGGAAGGGCAGTTCACCGGACCTCAACTACAGGCGGACAATTTCAAAACCATGTAAACATGAAAACAACCGCATGTATTTTCTGAATTAAAGCATTCCTGCTGCCAAAGGCTTGCCAAGTGACTTGGAACGACTGCCCTTCGCGCCCTCTCTCCCTCCTGCACCCTTCTGAAAGGAAACCACTCTTATTTGTGTTGGTAATGTGATTTCTGTGAGCTCCAACGTGGATCAGCATGGCTTGTTCTGCAGCTTCTACTTGAGTCCAGCTTCTTAGGCACAAGGTGTTTTCAGGTACCTAAAGCAGCAGAATGGATGAGAAACCCTTCATTGGCACCTCGGTTATTTCTGAAATCTTCCACGGCAGTTTTTCCCTGTCCTCGAAGCAGCGTCAGACGCTGTGGTAGGTTCGGTATGAATCTAAACAGAAGGCAGCACTACTTTGGGATAAATTTGCTCTCTGCAATTTCTGCTGGCTGTGATTTGTAAGATAACAATAACAAGACATGATTTCTGGACAAAAACGCGCTGGTATAATTTGAATGAGTAAAATCAAACTCTTCAGGCAGATTTTCCAGAGGGGGGTCACATTCTTTGCATTAGTATAATATTTCACAAATCCTCTGAAGTGCAGCAGCACGCAAGGATGTGGTTTGTTTCTGTTTCAAAGTCATCTGCAAGCAATTTCATTCAGTTAAATATCAGAATTAAATTTTAGCCATAGTAGTGCTTCTGTGCAAAGGAAATGATGTTTTAAATAGGCATGCAGATATGATCCTGCAGATTGGGGCTTAAAAAACATAAATAACTAAAGGGGAGAAAGGCAGTCTACACAGGCATTTATTCTTGAATTGCTATTCCCTGAGGACACTATTTTAGTCCAAAATAAAAGTTCTTTATACTGAGCTAACTAAAACAACTTCAGAAATTAAACCAAGCTGTTACGGAATGAATCGCTCTTATGCCCAGAAAATTAAAAAAAAAATCACAAAATTAATAAGAAATACTCTACTTCAAAGTGGTTTTTTAATTCCTACTAATTTCTCTGTTTAGACGCTCCCAAATAAAGCTGTGATAATGAAGTATTTTCAGCTACCCCATCTGTGAGACAGAACCAGCAGGTGACACGATGTGACAGGCACAGCAGCAAGGCTTCCTGAAGCCGGGTTAAGCACGGCTCTCGTGCAGCTCTGCGGGATTCCCCATGAAAAACTGTTCCCTGTCAAAACTCCTGCAGGCAGGTGCTCCTCAGGAGGGAGCTCGCTTAAGGAGAGCTCACAGGACTGGCTTGAACCACCAGGGACAGGATGGAGCGAAACGGTGCTTCGTTTCGAGCATCATTTTGCACGAAGGCACAAACCCAGCCCAGAACGTCTGGCTTGGAGAAAACCACTTCTCTTATGTTCATCTCTTCCAGGCGAGCACAAGCTGCATCCCTGCTCCCCATGAACAACCAGAGGGCAATGAGGCTGGAGGGAAGCACTCCCCAGGTGGGAATCCGGAGAGAATTTAAGGCACAGAAACGTGCAGAGAAAGAGAAATACTTAAATGCCTCCTCTAAGCAACAAACACAAAACCTGACAGCGAGGCAGGATTCGGGACAGAAAGCTCAACCGCCCCCGTGTTTCCCAGCTCTCGCTCAAAGGGCCGGTGCCCGGAGCCATAACGTGTTTTGGAGTGGAAGGCTTCTCCACTCCTGTTGTGCTTCTGCATCAGCTCTTTTGGGATGTGGAAAGACTCCAAAAAATTATTTCAAGGTTTTGTTGGGAAAATTCTTTTCTTCTGTCCTATGGCAGAACGGGACCATTTTGAAACGTTGGGGAAAAAACCCCAAACGTGCAGAAGCACAAAATCCTTGCTGCTTCGTTTCAGTTCTGTATTTGACTCGAGAAAGGGGAGCTCTGCTGGCCGTGAGGGAAAACTGCTGGAGGGAGCAAGTCTTCTGGGCCAGCATCTGTGTGTCCCACACCAGGGCTGGACTAACAGGCATGACCTAGCTTGTTTCACCTGGAAAATGAAAAGCTCTGTGTAGCTCTTAAATATTTTATTATTGAAAAGGGATCATATCCAACTGAGAGCTTTGTTTACAGCTTGGCAGAGTAAATGGAAAATATCACATTGTTATTTGCATTTATCACCTCTACGCATTGGGAAATGGGTAACCACACGCACGGAGACTGAACACGGGCCGCAGCCAACAGCCAGCTAACCACCCCCTAATATTCAAGCCAGCATCTTTTCCAACCCATTCAAGTCCCCAAATTTAAATGCAATGATACCTTTAAATCAGAAACAAGCTCTCTAGTGTTCTGGGAATGAAATAGTGCTAAACTATGCGGAAATGCCAAGTAAAGAGATTGCTCCCTCTCTATAATAAGCCCACAGGAGACCACAGCCCCTTGCATAGCTATTTGCTACTGTGGGATTATTGCTGAATTATTGCTCAAAAAGAGTCTAATAAAATCTGAGTAAAACCAGAACCATTCCCACTGTTGTTATCAAAAGACTTGTCTGTATCTGCGTAATAAACTGTGTTACAGGGAATGAAAATGAGAGCATAAAAATCCACTCTGATTAATGCCTTCCTAATGAAAGTAAAATATTTATTATTTAGCAATTCTTACTTATTGACTATGAGCAAAATATTTTGGGGTTAGATGTCTAATTGCTACAGAATGAAACTGAGTCTTTTAAGCAGAACATTAAAAAATGAAGAGTATTTTATTTAAATTAAGGATCAAGCTCAAAGAAGCCTTGTGACAATGAACGGCATTTCTGCGACCCACTAATTCAGAACACTGCTGAGCAGATCGGATCAGCCTGCGCTAAGGGCTAAATACGTGTGCCATGGTTTTAGGCTTTTTAAAATTATTACTTGTGTTAAAGCACCACGTGAATTAGCGCTGTTCTGTACTGCTGAAACCAGAGTGCGAGTGCTCCGATTTAAAAACTCACGGACAAAGCTCTCATTTAATTCGGTGGTCCAGTGACAACTTTATAACCTGGAGCCTTCACAGTTTGCAACCAGAAAGGTGGGGGGGGGAAAGAAAATCCCCACAACAAACCCCACAAAACCAGCCCTACCTCACGGCAGCCAAACGAAGGCATAGGGAGAACGAGGGGCATGCCCTGTGTCATGGAGCTGTCGGGAAAAGAGTCAGGAGTGCAATTCAAGTGTTGATTCACTCCTAACTTCCAGCTTTTCTGGTCCATAACCATTTCTCATCTTCCTTCAAGTCCCTCAAACACATTCCTCGCGGCAGTCCTGAATTCCAGTTTATTGATTAAAGTGATGGGCAGAGTCGGTATCAGCCTGGGCTCCTCCACCAGCTCGGAGCCCGACCTCTGACCGGGCTGTTAATCTCAGCGCTCTGAAGTCCTCTGCTAAAGGTGCTCTGAACAATAACCGTTCAATTTTCATAGTCTGCTGAGCACCCACACTTCCCATCAACATCAAAAGAAGCTCTGGGTGCTGCGCTTCTCTACAAGTCAGGCCATAAGTTCAAAGTCTAATGATCGCTGCGGAACGGTACCATGCTAAGTGGAGCAGGAGCTGCTAAATGAGGGCTGTTACAGTTGACGAGGTCAACGTGATTTTACTGCTGTGCTGTTACCCTGAGAACACTTGTGTGCAGATGCTCGCAGGATTTCCTGGGAGTTAAAAACGGATTTTACAGTCTTTATTTTACCTCTTTGGTTCACTAATTGTGAACAAGAACGGGGGAGGAGGGTGCTCGAGGTCGACAGAAATTCCTTGGTCCCATTACTTGTGTTTCATTGAAAAAAATAACCTATTTAAGGGGAAAAAACAGTATTACCAAAGGTAGAAATACCAGGAGTTTCAACTAATGCTGACACAGCACAGACTGCTTGTCAAATATTTGTCAATGAACTTTTTAACGCTATTTAACTTTGGTTTGTTTGGGTTTTTAATATTTTGACACTTTGTCGTTATTTATTCCTTTTCCACAGCAGGCTTTGCTGTGAGCTGAAAACTACTTTTTTTTAAATTATTTTTTTTATTTAAACCACACTATTCATGTTCTGAGCGAGTTCCCAAAAAACTGTTTCTCAAAGCATGTTAGCCCTGGCATTTAACCACCAGGCTGTCCTAGAGCTGAGCCCTCTAACCTCAGCACCGCAATATTAGACTTCACAGCAACCGCTTGCAGAAAAGGGCAGATTTTTGTTGCTGACAGAAAGATGGCATTGACATTGACACAAAGATTTATGATATTTAAACGGTTCATCCAAACTCCTGCAACGTAATTACTGAAGCTCAGATGGCTATTCTGTTTTTAAACGCACAGATACGCTCTGTTGCAGCTGCTTGTAGATGGCTTTGATGGGCTAATTTGCAATAAAAAGTAAGATCACAAGAAGAACCTTCAGGAGTCAAGTTGGCTGCTGTGATGTTTAAAATACAACTTTGATTTCTCAACCAGCTCTACTGATTGTGTGCGCTGGCCACGATACCGGGCCAGTTTCTACACAACAGCTCCGCTACTCGGCTCATGGGATGCTCCAGGGAATTTCCTTTAACATTTATGAGTGAGATTCAGGCTTAAAGTCATTGCCATGCTAATAAACACCAACTAAAATGACCTGATTTTGAGAAGCCCAAGGAATACCCTATCATCACCTATTTTAAAGTTGTAGGATGGGCTACAAGAACAACTATTGTCAAATTCCTCTTTTAGGCTTCTTGAAAGCTGGTAGGAATTTTGAATTTCAGTCAAAATGTCAAATTCATGTCACTCTTAACAGGGTTGGGAATCTTGTCAGAAAATGTCCCACACCAGACTGAACAGTTTCTTAGTTCCAGCTCCCAGTTCAAATGCAAAAACACCCCGAAATCAGAAGACATCCTCAACAGTTGGTGGAAACCGACCTCAAAGCTACACAAAATATAGAGCATTAGCCACATTTTCTGGAAACTGTTTGGTTTTAGCGGAATTTTTTGGCCAGGATTCAGCTATTTCAACAGCACTGTCCTGTCCATACCCAAAGCTGAGGAACAGAGGCACCACCGCCCGGCACAGCTGATTTCTATCAGTCGGGTCTGAGACCATGTAGGACGAGTTTTCCACTAAGTCTTAATGCAGCAAATAGAAACATTTTAAATATCTAAATGAAATAGTCCAGGCAGAGCAGAGATCTTCAGATAAGAACAGGTTCAGGTGAGTTCCCAGGGGGAAGGGAAAAAACCCTACAAAGAGGATAGAGTTGTCTATACCAGCTGACAGAAGTTCAGATACAGCCAGTCAAGTGCAGCCGGTTATGATTCAGTTGTAGAATGGCATTTGCACTGACAGACAAGACAATCTTTCTCACAACTGTCTGTAGCTTTTTGCCTTGAAGAATCTTGATGCTCTTGCAAATTGCAATTTCCCATCACATTCGAAATATCTATATATTTTTACAGGACACGAGGCATTTGTATGGCATCTGTTACAAAACATATATTCCTACAGCCTAGAAAATGCATTTCAAGTCTTCATATATTAAGTCTGATTTATTCAAGCCCATGGAAAAACTATTTCCAGCAATCTGTCTTGAACACAGGATGCACAGCAACACAAAGAACTGGGGGGCCAGAGCCTGGCTTCCGATGCTCTGCGCTTCGGCAATGGGATAAAGAAAAGTTACCTTGACCTGAAATTAATGTAAATTGAAAGTGCCGCAACCTAAACTACTTCAAGAATGTAATTGTAATCTCATTTACCTGACATCATTAATCTGTAAAGCACTGATCATCAGTCAGGTAGCTCAGAGTTCATTGCCGTTGTCAGAGAGCATCCTTGTTTACGGAGACGTTACTCTTCAGCAGAGGGGCTGAGGTTTTTACTCAGATCACCTGAGATACCGTTTGCAGAGTCTCCCCAGCTGGCCGAGGCAGACCCCAGCGGGAAGGGTGCACTAACACACCCACTAACACGTGTTGGTTATTCATGCATCTCCCCTGGCAGTTCTCAACCACTCTTGCGCTGCTGCCAGGCACCACACAGTGACGAACAGGTGCCCCAAACTCAGAGAGTTGCGACCCAGCTATCAAAGCCCAGAGGTGCTTTTACCTCGGAGAACCTTTGCAGTCTGATATTCCTCGTGCCTCATGGTACCCTGCGACAGCCCAGCACTGCCAGAGCTGGCTCTTTCCCACTGCCCGGTGAAGAGCATCAGTGGGTGGAGCCAGCTCAGCAGTGGTGGGGAACAGCTACACTGAGGAATCCAAGCACAGCAAGGGCACGTCAAAGACAAGATGCAAACACACGGCACTGCACTGGATATGTTCTCCAAACTCTCTCCTGAGCAGTCTCACTAGGGGACTACAAAGAGGCATGGAGATTGCACAGAGCGGACACGCCGTGCCCACACTGCAATTGCTTCTACCTCCCCTTCACACTCCTTGCCCAGGTGCTTTATAGATCTCTTACAAAAACCCAGGAGCCAGAGACATCTCTTCTGAGATATTTCACGCTTACTTATAGATGGTTGTGCTGGTTTGGGTTGCAATAGAGTTAATTTTCTTCCCCGTAGTCGGTACAGGGCATTTCCCTTCCAATCCAAACGCGATTCTATTCTATGATTCTCTTTGCACTCTATTTGTGACCCTTCCTTCTAAAGCACTGCAAACACCCTACACAAATTATGGGACAGAGTGAGCCCGCGATGCCCTGCCATAGGACCACGGACTGTCCCCACGTGCCAGCTTACACTGCTGGGCGTTCGATCCAGCACACAGAACATCGTTTAGGCACACAGACACAGCATCCCTACTTCACTCAATACAACAGCAGGAAAAGGCAAACAACAACCTCCACACTTTAAAGGAGAGAAAAAGCTTCACCGTGACACCAGTTTGGATTCACAAGACTTGTCTCAGCAGCAGCTCTTTACAGGAGGGGGACAAGAGCCGGCGGAGGCTTTGTTCGCAGCTCAAGTGGGCAGGCACTCCAGGGTAAGTACAGATTATATAATGGCAAAAGAGAAACTGCCTGCTAAGGTAGCAGAATGAAGTGAATACTCCATCTCAGTTCAACCACTGTCTTCTTCATCACAGCACACGCAGGCAGGAATTGCCCTGCACATCCATCGTGGGTACCAGGAACACAGAAGCCCGGAGGGAGCACTGGTTCCAGCACGCAGGAACCACTGGAGCCCACGACTCGAGCAGAGGCAGCCAGACACACACGGTACATTGCGTGCTACCATCCCGATGAATTGGTTTACTCTAGATACCATAGTTCGAGCTTTTCTCCTCAGAAACCACAGCCCACACTCATTTTGCTTTTAAACAGAAAATACCAGTCCATGGAAGTATGAAACACAAGTCATTTTAATTCACTCTTATAAATTTGTGGCAGAGCTCGTAAAGCGTGTCTGGAGAACATCAGCAAGTCAGCCAAACCACGTGGGCATCGCACGGGGAGAGCGCCCCGCTCCTGTGGACGCCCTGCCAAGATGATGCGTTTTACAGAAGGAAATGGGATGGGCTTTACCTTATCAGTAACGACTGAGACTGCACGTTGGACAAAAACCTTCCACAAAATCCCTCGAGATCTGGGACTTGGAACGCGCTGCAGCTGCCTCCAACAGACTCTGGTGTAACAATATTGTTTTTATAATACAGTGGACTAAAAGCTGGAAATCAGCTCACCAGAACGTGCAAACTGCAAGTCTCAGTACAAGAGCGAGCCCCCAGTCTGACTTCAGCAAAGCAGTTTCAGATCTAACGATGCAGAGCCAAGCTGATCAGTGAAAACAAACCTCCACAACGAGATGTGCTCTGTACCAGGATTTCAGCCATCGCCTTCAGCAGGAAAACCCCGATGCCCTCTGTCAGAGAGCTATACTAGAAACCTTTGCCCCGTTCAAATGCAATTGCTGTTTGTTAATAAATCCTTGTTCCACGCTGGAATTTTGCTTTCTAAAGGAATAAATAACTGGTACGTGCACATTCTTAAAACTCAGTCTTCAATATGACATAAACATGTGCTTCAGTGTGGTTTTAATTGTTTGGGCTTGACTTTGATTTTTGAATAACAGGCAAACATTTATTCTTAAAATAGAAATAAAAACAACAAACCACCGCCGCGGCATTGTGGATTTAAGTGGTCACTGGACCAAACATTCAGGGCATTCATCTGTCAAGGCAACATCGCCTTTCACAAAACCTAGGTTTAGGGGTTGACAAAAGCTAGTCATACCAATATAACAAGCTTTATTTCTCCAAATCTCATAGGTATTACGAAGTGCGACCCTGCATGGAAATCACTCTCAGAAACCAAAGAGGTTCTTCTAAGACAGACCACAAGGCAAATAAAGGGATTAATATTCAGTCTCCAAAGAACAGTATCTATGTCAACCAGTGCAATTATTTCTCCTTAAAAATATTAATAAAAAAAGTCAAGGCTGCACAGATTTCTGATGTTATTCTTGGATTGCAGACACTTCCTAGTGTGAAGCAAAGCTAATGTTGACCTGCAGAAATGTGTCCAGCACAGTTCCTTCCTAGAGCCTTTACACCGAGACAGGTCACACCAACTGCTCTGGTTAAACCACATCTGTGCATCTCCAGCTGCGTGTGGACACTGGGAACTCTCGCTCGCACTCCGGGCCCTGAGCAAAGTTCAGGTGAGATTGTCCTTCTTTGCTAGAGAACAGCTTTTGGCAACACAAAGACCTGCAGGAAGAGACCACGGTTTCCCACACAGTGCTACGCGTTGTCATGCTGGGAAACGCAGATGCCTCCGAAAGCCAAGAAAAAATTCAGAAAACATGGAGAACCAAGCTTCTATGTTGCATTTGATTTGCAATATTTGGCAAACTTGATGTCATTTTTGGTCTGGATACATGAATTATTACACAGCCACAGTGAGAGACAGAAGAAACAGCCACGACATTGCAGTATGGAAACATTTTACGATATAAAGAGCACAGCCAAACTCTCCTCCACCAAATAAAGAAATAATAAGTTTTTAATAGATTTCTAGAAGCTATTTTGGCTAATTCAGATAGGTTCCAAGCCGCAGACCACATTCACATGTTTATCTAGTGGTAAGTACAGCACCGAGAGATGAGATTAATATTTCATACTGAAATTTGAAACGTTCCACACAACGAGAGGACGGAGCAAAAGGATGGAGAACAGCAGGTGGCTGTGAGGGTACGATGGGCTTTTGGTGGACATGGGCTTATGGAAAGTCCCAAAGTCATGACAAGAGGCTTCTCTGGGGTCTGATGCTTTCTTCAACTCACCAGATCTTGCTAAAAGAATCACGCGTACCCATTATCTCAACCTACTGCGGCCATAAGCACTCGGTTCTGATCACAACCTATAAAGGAAACCAAAATGAGTAATTCATTTTGACTGACACATCTGTAACAGCAGACAGATAATCAGCCCTGAGTCCATTCCTGACAGTCCTAAAGCCTGAAAATGCCTTGGGTCACGCAATCAAATCAGGCTGGCACAGTGCATGGCTGGTCCGAGCACAAACCCAGCCTACTGCACCTGCCCACTGAGGAAATCACTGCTTCAGCACAGCTCTTCTAGGGCTGTCTTGTAGGTCCCAGGATCAAATGCTGCTGACAACCCACGAGAAAAAACGTTCCCCAAGCAAAATCAAACACAAGAGCCATTGCTTTGGCAGATACACACACAACAATGTTGGGATACGGAGCTGACACACTGCAATGGCTCAAACCTCCTCACGGACACTTTCCCTGCCACCCTGGCCAGGTATAAACAGAGCAAAGAGGATGCCCAGCAAAGAATGGGGGCTTGTGCACAATTCTGATGCTCTAAAAAAAGTGAGAGGGAGAGGGAGCAAGAGAACAAACATTTAATTCCCTTGTAAAACAGATGACTGCATTGTAATTTACTACCAGCTGCTGGCAACAAACACCACACTCTCATATTCCTATTAACCAAGCTGCAGCTGATTTATTAAAGGCTCAGATACATCAAAACAAATGACTGTAACATCATTTATATTACTATTTACAGCTCTTTAATAGGGTTATGCGAAGGGGCAACGCAGCACAAACTGGAATCTGGTTACAAGTCTGTCAAGCAGCAGTTGAGTATCTCTCCCTCGCACCAGGCTCCGGCACCGAGCTCCTCTGTATCGTTCCCAACGACTGCTCGCGCTGGCAGGGCACGGCTGTGCTGGGAACGGGTGACGGCAAGGCAAGCAAGTCTGCCCACACGGCACGAACACTCAGCAGTAACAATGGTTTAAAACAAACCCAAAGAAGCCCTCCAAGAAGAAACCAAAGGAGCTCTCTGCCCAGCAGTGGGACTCCATCGAACACTGCTGCACCAGAACGAGTCGACGCCATCACCCCTCGGCAGAGCATGCGGCTCCTACACCTGCAAGTGGGCTCCATTGAAAGCAGCCAGGGATCGATACCATCCCTGGGACTGGAGTCGGCCACCTGCACAGAGCTCTCTCTTCTGGCCTGTCTGTCCTGTAAGCCAAGGACTCACAAACTCTTGCTCGCTCTGGTGTCCCCATGGCAGAGACAGAATGATGTGCTCATTACGGAAAAGCACTGGCAGGGCCAGTGGCAGCTCCCATGCTTGGGCACAGCGATGCCATCCAGCCTGGCCTCTCCTCTTGGATGAACACAAGGTGCAAGCATGAGTACCTATGCCAGGCAGAAGAGGAGAAATTTGATTTCCCCCCTCCCCCGATCTTATGAGACAAATCCAGCTTCCTGGGCTTTTCATTGCCTTTCCTCGTGCTGTTTTGAGTCAGCCTTCCCAAGGTGAGTGGCACAGCTGCCACAGCCTGGAAATCTCAGCCCCAAATCACTGATGTTCAACACAAAACTACCAGACTGGAAAGTGAGTGCATTAGAAATTGGTCCCCAACTGGAAGGCAGGAACGGCTCATGCCACTTCGTATCCTGATGGAAGTGACCCGCAGGATCCTCTCCACGCAGAGGTGTTTCCCTCTCAGAAATCGCATGGATTTTCCCATGCACACAAACGGGATCGGCATCGGGGGCTTTGATGAGACCACAACTCCAGCCACAACAAGAGGCAGTGCTGGTGATTCCCTGCTCCCTCACGCCCAGCATTTTGAGGGCAGGCGCCTCCGACACCACGCAGAGCAGCACTTCATCTCCCCCATCCCTGGAAGGAATAACACTGCGTCCTCACCAGCCACGGATCGCTCTGTCTACCAAGATCCCACTCTAAACAGTGACAGAACATCTCATCTGAAGACTCTCTCCCAGCTGACACGGCACACTTTAAAGGATTTTTAAATTAAGAGAGCTCTGTATTAAGAACATAAACCCTTTATCAGAGGTGCCAATGAAGGCAAATGGAGGATTCCTTTGCTGTATAAATTTCACAAGGAATTCCCAGCCCACCCCACGAATTTTGAACCAATGTGTTCAAGCCTCTGGTTTTCTCTAACCCATAAAAGCTCCAGATAGTCAAATATTATGCTTCTGCTTTTTAAATATTTCCATTTAAATGCAGATTTTGACCTTCTTGCCAATGAAATATTAATAAGAGAATAAAATATATATTACTCTTCTTCTGAGGGAGAGGTCTCTCTAAGTCTGTCATGTTCCCCATCGTTTTTTTAAAGAGGATTTCTTCAAACCATGGTGAATTTATTCCTCATTCCTACGGTTTTTAGGCCATGGCAGCTGAAAGCAGAAAGGTGATCCCTTTATAATATCCCAGGAGAAAGAAGGGGGAAGAAATTCTGTTTCTGTAGGTCAATGAAACATAAATAAGGACACCAAAGAAACTACCATTTCCAGCAAGATGCAAAAAAAGCTAATTTAATTTGAATTTAACCCTGTTCCTAAACAAGGAGCCAGGCTAAAGATTAACTGAGACTTCCACTTCTTTATATAAACTGCAGCCCATTAAGTGGGATGAGAATAAAACTCACAGACTGTCCTACATATCCATCTTTATCTTCATCATTGCGCGAAGACGAATACCCCCTCCCCACAACATTATGTATCTGTCTCGCTCCTCCTTTGTCGTTAACAGGAGCAAAACCAACAAAATACATCACGGTGCTGCAGCGCAACCGCAGCACTGGGTAACGGGGATCAGTTCTGCTCCTGCTGATTTAAACGAGAGCCAGGCTGGACCCCAAGGATGCTGCACAGTCCTGTTTACAGCTGCATCAGGAGAAATGTTTCACCAACACCTAATAACACCCTCTTTAAAAGACCATGGTAGGAACAACTCTACAAATACAGTTGGTAAACATCACTGGTACCCAGCACAGCATCCTCAGGTCCCTGCTGCTCTTCTGGGTATTTTCACTCTGGGTCCTGTGTTGGGTGACACTGCAAATGTACCACAAGGGTGGTGGGGAGGGGGACACAAACCACCCAGGGAACTACAGAAAGATACACGACAGCTGAAAAATCTAAGCCGGGATGAACGGAGACCTTGGGAACCTGCAATCACCAGATAAGAAATATGTCGTGTGATGAAGGAGACCCTGGCAGGATCTCAATCACCGCCGAGTGCTGCCCTGTGCCGAGAGCTTTCTGGAGAGAGCCATAAAGCAGAGATCAGCAATTCCTCAAACTTCACTTACCAGCTTTGGCTGTTAATTCTCACGCTAGTGCCTCTCTAATCTAACTCATGGAAAGTATCAATCCTGACTCTTCAAGCACACAGCTCTTAGCATTTGGCTAAATTAGAGCCCTGCGCCGTCAGCCCGGGTACTCTCTTCTCACCACCTCCAGAGCACAGTATGATTTATAGAGGGTAGGATTCTGAAAGGCAGCTAAATGCCCCAATCCAGGTAAATTTCAATAAGCACTGGGTACCTAATTCCCTTAGGCTTTTTTCAAAGTCTAGTGCCTTTTTCTTTTTTTTCCTTTAAGATGCTAGCAGGGAAAGGTCAACCTAATTTGTCATAGCAGCAAGTGAAGGCAAAAGATCAGCACATGCTGACAGGCTGTCTGAGAGCTTTCATTATAGAGCTGTTTACAGCATTTATTTCTCCTGTTGTTGCTGCTGTTTTCAGGGTCAAGGAACCAAGATCCCATTTCAGTAGCAGAGATCACTGGCCAGGGAACAAAATACTGGAGTTTCACCTCCTCCCTCACAGGCTGGTTGACTCAGATGCCACTGCCTGCTGAGATTTTTCTGAATGACCACGTTTGCTGAAGTTTACGCTAACCCAGGTGGCAACACTAAGTCTAAATAACAGCACTAAGGTCACTAATTAGCATTAATACAAGTTTTAAATGGAGCGTAACACCAGCGCTAATTCACGACAGCGTATCAGCCAATCCAGCCAATTCACTGGAAGTTTGTTTCCTTTGGAACATAAAATTCTTTTTGTGAAGGAGAAATGCATAGATTTCTAATAATTTCTGAGGCAGTCTTTCTTCACAGCTTTTTATATTCTGCAGTTCATAGAGAAACAGGCTAAAGGTCTGTCATTAATACAGGTACACAAACACTAATACACTTAAGTACAATATTTAATGTGTATTATAACACCAGCGAAGTAAGGAAACACCGATGGACGTACTCAAATGCGTGCTCCCCACCAGCTGCCACCACCACGTGAAGGCCTTCCACAGGGTCTGGCAAGTTTGTGTCAGAGAGAGGACCCTCTGGGCTGTCCCTGGGTCTGCAGATGGAGGTGCCTGCTGACCTGAGCACCCACAAGCCGGGTACACAAGGTCCCATGAGACAACTGCCCTGGCAAACACTCCTTGACCATTTACAGTCTTGACTACAGCGCAAGGAAGAGAGAAGCGGCTTTGGCAAGGTTGCTGCTAAATTTCTCACAAGTCAAAGAGGACGACCGAGAGTCCAAGCAAGCAAACTGAGTGCAATAGCCTGGCCAAGAGCCAAGCCTCAGAGACACAAGACAGTAATGGAAGACCTTCAGCCACAGCAAAAAAGTTCACTTGACAACGCTGACAACAGAATTTCTCTTCCAGCAGCAGGAAGAGCGGAACCTTTAGGTCAAGCAAACCACATCTCCTGACTCTGCCTCACAAAACTGCTAAGAAGGTTAAGAGAGTTTGTACCTCCCAGCAATGTGATGAAAGACTGTGCCACACACCCATTTATTTCATATTGCTTTTGTTAGGTGATGGCAATGTTCACCTGTGAGGAACAGATCTGCAGGCAACGCAGTATCACATCCACATCACCTTGCTTATCCATTGAAGCCAAACGTCTCAGTATCTGTTTAGCCGATGGAGAGCTGGAAAGGGATAGGAAAGTTTCTGAACTCTGAAGGAAATTAAGGGTGAAAACTACTCCGGAAGAGTGCTGTGGAAGTTACGTACCGTGTATGATCCATCTATACATTACTGTGCCTGGAGAACATAAATGGGATTTCACATGGCCAAAGGTATTTTTTAGCCTTCCGCATGGCCAAAATCTCCTGATGCCGCACTCCCACGACTAATATTTTGCTGTGTTATCAAAAGTAAAGAAGAGGGAACAAAACCAAGACAAGCAACATAATGTGTGGGGTTTTTTTACTATCCCCCTTTTAAGGACTTCCATGATAAGCAAACGTAGCTTCCAGGAAAGCAAACACAACCCCCCACCGAGTGAGAAGGCAGACAGAGAAACACTTTCTCACGAGTAATTCTAATGCTTTCGCCCATCCACAAACCCCCAGTGTCATCACATCATCACGCTGCCTTCAAGGCACTCTGCACCAGTACAAAGACACAAGACAGAAGAGATGCACTGACAAAGAAAAAGCCCTTTCCTCTCACTTGGCACCCGGCAGCCACGATCCCAGAGAATCCATTTTCCAGTAAGAATCTCCTGAGGCTGCACCAGCTTTCCATTCTGGATTTCTTTCTCCATTCAAATGGCCGGGAAGAGAAGAAAACTCCCAGCCCAATTTATTTAAGTGTCTTCGGCAATATCCTTTACAGAGTTTCAAAGGGTCGCTGGCAGTTGTTAAGCTGGTGCTGTTTAACTTGGACATCTGTCCACCCAGGCTGAGATGACCAACTCACTTTACATCACCGACGAGCAATCAAATAATAATTACTTTGGGTTACTACAGACTGGAGCTGGATTTGAATGAATGATTTCAGAGCACTGGAATCCATTACCAATAACCCAAACCATCTGGGTTCTCGTCTCTGTTACAAAGAAAGCAGCAACAATTCCAAACATTAATTCAGACACTAAGTACGAGCTGGATCACCGGTCCATGGGAGCGGTGGCATGTATTTGGAGATAATTACCTCAAGATGGAAGCTGCACAGACATCCTACGGAGAGAGGTTCAGAGTTTACATTCTGTGCCACATTTAACTCTCTGGAGTTCTACGGAAAAGGTTTGTATTAAATGAAAAGCTCCATTTAATATTATTTCCTTCGCAAAGGCAAGCTGCATAGCTGGTGGAAAGCGAGGATTTTGCATATGCAGCGTGCAGCCTCCCAGCAAAAGCAAAGCCAGCTGATGAGCAGGAACTGTGATTTCTGTAACAAGTAAGTTAGACTGTGCAACAAATTGGTACATCCAAACAAACAAATCCCTGAATCCCCTCCATTTGCCTTCGTGAAACAAATGTGTCAGTGCTGACTAATCGTATTACAATACTGGGATGCTTGTAATAGGCTTACAAACCGTGTGTTTACAGGCTTATTATTGTTCAGGGCTTGCTGAGATAATAAGGAAGCTGCAAGAGAAACACTTTAGAGTCAAAATCTTATCAGATATGTTTTGGAACTGAAATTCGGACCAAGCCAGGATATGAGAGTGAGACTGTAGTGACTGAAAAGGAAGAATATACATCTCCTTATGTGGGACCAGGGATCTCTTGTTTAAAACTGCACATCACCAAGAGGGCCCAAAGGCAAGATTAAAATAGAGACTCTCCAAATTCCTACCGGAGAAACCAGGGCTAGGCACCCTCTGGAGCCATCACCCCTTTGCAAAACCGCCCCTCTGAAGGGCCAATTTCATTGAAAAGAGGGAAATGAAAAGGAGGGATTTTTTCAGTACTCCCTGGAAAGGACTGAGGTCCATTACACCTTGGTTTTCTTTTCCATTTGCTATTTAAAAGGGCAGCTTTCTTCAAGAATCCAGCTGAACCACACAAATAAATTCCTAACACCGCAGGATGTGTGAACCAGCCCATGGAGTGGAGCACACAGATGCACCTCACCTTTATAAAAGGATTTGTAAAATAAAGATAATGGTTCTCATCTTCTACAGATTTTAATCATAAACATCAGTAGATGTTTAAAAGTTCTATCTCTTATGAAAGCTACAAGCCTGTTTTAACAGTGTTGTGTATCTATTTCATTCTTAAAATTACTTCACCAGCAAAAAAAGATGCCCCTCTCTTCTCTTTTCTGACAGCCCATAATAAATTAGAGATGCTTTTCCCCTAAACTCATTCACATGCAAACTCTGAGAGCCATTCTTCTTGCTGTGACAGAAGAGAGCTGATATGCAATAGCATTACCAGGGTTTTAGGAGGTATTCTCTTCTGAATTTAGTAGCCCAAAGCAGAGAACTCGGTGGTTTCTTCAAATACACAGCACAATGTGCCTTGCTCCGAGCTTCAAGAAACCAGGGTCCTCAACTTGCAGCAAGTCATGAACCTTGCTTACCTTGAGATTATTAAATCAAAGGGCTCCCAAATACCTTCAAAGCCTCAGTAAAAGAACTATTTGGTGGCCTCCCTTCATCGTCTCCAGGGAAAGGTACAGCTGGGATATGTGACAAGCTGATACAAACAGGCTGTAGGGAAATCCAGGAATCCCAAACCAGGTTTTGTGTCAAAAATTTCTAAGGGACATTGCAGAGTGGGCAGCAAAACGCCATAAAAATTATCTTAAAAGTCCAGCTTCAGGTCCTTGAGGATCAATTAATGCAATTTAAATGCATTTAACACATCAACCCTGTAGTGGGGCAGAATATTCCTTGTGGACAGGTCAGCCCTGTTAATGGGACGGGTCAGCACGACGCCGACGTCATGAAGGAGAAAGAAAGGCTAAGGATAGATCCCTTCTGACCCTGCCGTCACTCAGGTCACCCCAAAGGCTAACATTATGTTTATTCAGGACCATTAACTTCAACTTCTGCACACAACAACAACCCAGCTGAAGCGATGGAGCTCAGCCAGCATCGCTGCCAGAAGGGCGCAGGGCAACTCCCTACAGGGGCTGTAGCGACGCGTTTGTCCCTCTCCAATAATACACGGAATGGCAACAACCAAGCTCCACACGCGCAGTCAGAGGTCCTGGTATGCAGCGTCAGCAGAGTGTGGGACCGCACAAGCACATTGTGTCTCACAAAACTGGCGAGAACACCAACATTTCCATTCTCCTCTCACACCCACCAGGGCAGAGGTTCGTAGCCCAGACACTGGGGAAGCTCCATCATTGAAGATTTTCAGGTTTGGCCAGACAAGGCTGTGAGCAACCTGTTGAGCTACCCCTGCTCACAGGACCGGTTGACCTCCAGAGGTCTGTTCCAACTGAAAATACACCATGATTCCATGAACACTGTTCTTTGTTTTGAAGAGTACGGCAGCCCCTGCTTCACGTTCCCATCTTTACCAGCTGCCTTTCCTTATACGCAGCCTTTCCAACAAACCAGTTTAAACAGAGACCAGCAACCAGCTCCTGCCTTCCCAACGGCTTCCCAGGGGTCGCACCTCTCTTCCCCGGAGGCTGCCAAGTCTCACAGTGCCACCACTGCGGCACCATTCTACACGTTACTCTATTTGCATCTGCCACTTCAACCCTCTGTGGCAGCCCTGACCTCGGCAGGAGCATCCTTGGCTCTCTGAACAAACCTGTGCGGCTGCATGAACCTGGTAACCTTCCCATTCCTGCAGCGCAACGGCAACAAGACTGTGCCCACAGCGGCAGACATCACGTCTGAGTCCCCATCCCTGGAGGGGTTTAAAAGATGGGTAGATGAGTTTCTTAGAGACATGGTTTAGTAAGGGGACAGGTACGGTTGGACTCGATGATCTCGCAGGTCTTTTCCAACCAGGTTATTCTATGATTCTACGAAACCTTCTGCGTACGCAGCTGGGGAAACCCTCTCCCTCTGAAATTATCAAATAATAAAATGAGAGAGCACGAGAGAAAGAACGGGGCGGGGTGGAGCGGAGAGAGAATATCTATGGCCTTCTGCACACAATTCTGTCACTCTGACATTTCTTTCAAATACAATTATTTAAAGCCTCCTGATGGCAAAGCTGAGGAAATGGACTAATAGTAGCTTGTTCGGTACCTCTCCATCAGGCAGTTCAATAAATCCTGGCAGTGCTGTGATTTGTGTTAGGGGAATGAGCTTTTCAAGAGCAGAACTATCACTTTACACCGTCAATAATCTCACTGTCAAAAACTCCCCGAGTAACCTGACCGGCACTTCAGAAGCTTAATTTATAGATGCGCTATTTGCCTTCAAGGTATTTTATGCAGCTAAATAATGGAAGTGGATATTATCCCAAACTACTCTGCAGCTTTCACAAGTGGAGTCCAAGAACACGCAGGAGGACAAATTTTCTATTAGCTTAGGGCTAAATTCTTCCCTCTGTGACACTTGTTTGATACCATCAAACAAGAACTGGTTCCAAATTATACTCCAGGAAATAAAAGCAGAACCAAGTGCTCTTGCACTTCCAGAGGAAGATCAGCACCCAACACATGGGGAAATGCCACAGGGTCTTCGCTTTGCTGTGGACCACTTGGATTTGCAGAAAGGAGCTCTAAGCTCTGCTTCTCCCACTCAAGGACAGCTACGAGCTGCACTGGGATTGCAGCAGGCTAAAGTTTCTGCCTAGAATTCCAGGACTGCCTGTGCAGAAGTTACAAGATCAAGACTGAAAAATAAATGGACCATCTAGAAGGACCTGGGCTCTATTGCTGGTTTTCAGGTTCAGGGACATATCCATAGAATCATTCCACCACATTGGAAAAGTAAGCATTTTTTTTTCCCCTCTGGTGGAACAGAGGATGGGCTTTTTCCTCTCCACCATAACTATTTAATGGAAAAGGCTGGATTTCATTTATTCCTGGCTCTTAATGCTGATCAGGCAAGAATTAGTTCCTTTAATGGGAAAGTATTTGTGCAACTATAACAAAGAATACCAGGGAGAGACTCTGAGCAACCACCAACCATGACCGTGCCATTGTGTCCCACACATCTGAGACCAAACTGTTTTAACACAGAACAATACAAATGAGCTTTCTCTGGAGCAGTGCGTGCCCTTTACGTAATGAACCAGCAGCAAAAGCATGGAAATCACAAGCATTTGCACACGTTTTGGTTCCAAAGCATCAGAGGGAAAACTCAAGGTGTCAGAGAGAAACTAGGGGAAAAACAGACCTAGGGAAAACCTCTAATCCACACCAAAACTCTGTAGCTTAGATTCAAGTGTATGTTTTGTGATACCTGCATGTTCCACACTGCAGGACAGCTTCAGTACCTTTCTTGGTCAATACCTGATTAGACCGCTCCCTTTTTCAGTTAACAACTGAGCGCTGCAGTGGGTTTAGTGTTTAGAGCTGGGCTTGTGCCCTCACTCTGACAAAAGAGAACTGAGCTGCCCTTCATTTGTGTTACTCACCAGTTTGGCTTAAACAACAGCGTTTCCTTGACTAATAAGTCACACGCCAACAAATCAAGATAATTATCCAAAGGTCAACACATTAACGACGTCCCTTTTTGCATATTGCTGTGACCCAGAGCTGGCCATCTGCACAGCCAGCCTCCAGCACCCTCTGACAAGGATGGCAAAGTCAGATGTCTGTAGCTCTCTGTCTTTGTATGAATGAAGAAACCCTTCCACGGTGTACACACACACACACAGAGCGGGTGGAATTGTGTTCCCACTTACAAAGACCCCAAATAGCAAACTAAGTGAGAAGGGTTTTAAACAACTCCAAATCTCTTTGTCTCATCAGACCAAAGTAAACTTGGCATCTGATACTCTCCCCCATAATTCCCTATAACCAACTCAGTTTACCAGAGCCTGCCAAAGCCACAGAATAAATTAATCGCAGCTTACTAACCAGGCAAACACATGTAACCTCTCCTGGATGGAACTAGAGCAGCTTAGCTACGTAACATAGATCCTATGCCCAGTGCTAGCAGCTAATAAAACACAGCTCAATTGGTAGGATTGCTTCCCCCACCCTTTCTTTTAGTAACATAAAACTCTGGATCATTTCTACAAGGTTCCAGCAGCAGCCTAGCAACAACAGGGAAAAGCACAGCTGCCTTGCCCTTACTGCAGTGGATCACGGTAATCAAGATTTAAATCCCCTATCCCCACCCAGTTCAAACCCATCAAACAGTCCAATTCACTGACCCAGTAACTCTGATGTAGCAGCTCTGCACTGCTGGCTCCCCTAACGAAAGCCATTTGATGACTCGGAACTTGGCGGCGCCAATGCTGACTTCTGACACCAGGAATAAGCAAATACGCAGCCCGCTTCACTGGCCAGAGAACACTCGGGGCTTTTTCCCCTCTTCTTTGATCATGCCAGTGTTAAAAATTAAGATTAGCCTCGGCCCAGATCCATCCTGCGTAAGACAGAATGATCACCTGGTATTTACCTCAAAATCTCCTTTTTTTAATACTCAAACTGCCGTAGATTAAAGTCAGCGCCATGCGGCAAGCAAAGCTCTTGCTAAGCCTCAGCTGCACAAAGATCTCTATGGGAATATTGACAAGATTGACTTTTCTGCAGGTTTAAACCAAGTGTCAAAAAATATTTATGCAAGGTTTTTTCCACCCTTTCTGTCCTCACTCCTTAATCCTGGTACAGTTGGAAAAGCAACTCGTGACAAGTCCATAAGCAACACAGTCCAGGGGAAATATTTACATCTGCTCAGATTCAGATATCCCCAGGGCTGGGAAAGGCTCCTGGAACAGGCAGCTTCAGTCTCCTTGTGTTTCCTCACGCCTGTGGCAGCGGGCTCGGTGGGAGCCTGGCAGGGAAATGCTTGGCTCCCCTCTGCCCCCTTCCAGCTCGGTCTCTTTGATCTCTGTTTGCCATCCAGCCCACAGCAAGAGAGGCTGCGCGATCACACACTGCGGTGTGCTGTATTTAATGGGAAATTTGAAGTTTCAAGGTTCGTCCTCCCTTTACAGCAGAAGTGGGTACCTAAAGGCAGGGATTCCTCTTTGGTTGCTAATTCAAAGACCAAATTCCACCCACAGCCACGGCTGAACCACAAAGCAATGGCCTTGCTCGCAGGTACGGGAGCCTCTCTGTTGTGTCAGCTACCTAACCGATGGAAAACCTGCAGATACATCCAAAGGCTTGATGCATCAGTGCTAAGCATTCTCTGCAAGAATACATGAGAGATGGCAAAGAGTTGGGTTTACCTGGAAAAAACACCTGGGTGAGGCAGCCCCAAAATCAAGTTTCCCTTTATTCCTGGGAAACTGCCCTCTTCAGAGAGTTCAGATGAAGGGGACAGGAGGGATCCCTGGGGTCAAGAGGAAAAACCTCACTAGGATGTGTTTTTCACCCCAGCCAAGCCACAGCCCTCTTTCAGACACCCAGAGACAGCTTAATACCTAATTGCTTTTTGTCTCCTCTTATCATTTCACTTTCTATTATTGTTCCCCATCTCCTTTCCTGTCGCAGTGCACGTTGCTGTGTCCTGCTATAAAAAACAGCGGCGTTCAACACTCTCGTATCCAGAGAGCCATCACATACACGCACAAATATACACACGTAACTGAGTTGACGTGCCACGTGCACACTACAGCAAAATATTTTGTGGAATTTCATAGATACTAATCACTCCTGCCATAATATTTACTCCTCCTGCTGCTTCTCCTGCCCATCCTCCAGTTAAACTCTTGTTTCTTTAAGGCACGTGTACGTTGTCTCCCAGATGGGACACTTCTCACGGGGGTCCCTCAGCCAGAAGCGATCCGTGGAAGAATCACCCAGTGTTACCTTTTGGTAGTCGGAGACTTTAAATTGATCACCTCAACTTTCTGGATTTTTAACAATAAGGAAACAAGAGCGTCTGATTCCACAAAAATATCTGAGCAAGCACGTTACTAGAGCAACAGAGCGTCGGAAGTGGCTTTCTGTGCTCGCGCACTCAAGCGCTATCGTCTCCATAACCCCAGGGGACAGCGTGGGGGGAAAGCCCAGCATCCGCCGTTCGTCAGGTGAGTGACGAGACATTCACACGTCTACACAACGTCAAACGCTTTGGCTGCGGAAATCCCAGACTCCCCAGAGGCCTGAAACCAGAGGTTTTGACACAAAGCTGTACCTGAGCAGTAGGTGGTAAGCTGCCTTCCCCAGACTACGCGTGACGAGGCAGATGAAAGTGAACAAAGCCCATGAATGACACATGAGAGGAAGAAACCTTGTATTCTCTCCCTGTGACAAAGGAGCGCAGCAAACACGCGAAGTGCAGCTTCTCGTAGGGAATGGACGTGAATAAAGTAAGACTTTTTGCAGCACCGCCCCAAAAGAGGAGTCTATGAAAACTCAGGGCCTCAATTTTCTGAAGTAATCTCCCCAAAATCTTAGCAAACGAGTACAAGAATACTGTTGGAACCCCTCTAAAATATATTTTACTTGAAATACACCTTTAATTCCAAATAATCTTTAATCTATCTACTTCAATCCCAAAAATAGATTGAAAGTCCATTGATCCTGCCCTCAATCAGCTCTTAGAGGAAAATGTGCGTTTGAATCTTTTGTTTCCAGTGCGTGTGGATTCAAATGTGTAAATTCAGTCTGGACCAATGTAATTTAGGTTCAGCTCATTGAAACAATTTATGCTTTATCTCTTTGACTGAAAGGCACGTTTTGGCCCAGGTTCCTGCGCTCTGCTGCACAGGTCTGTAATTTAGTTCAGATCGAGTGAAGCCTTAAATCTGGAGAGCCAACACCCAGGTTTTCACAAGTAACATTTTACTAAAATTAAAGTCAGGCTAGATCTTGAAATGTTTAATATTTGATCTTAAAAGAATAAGGCTGATGTCATCCTAGAACTGACATCCTTGGTAACCAGAAAATGCAAATAAATAGGGTGCACCCAATGCTACACAGGACGAGTTAAGCAGTGCAGTCTCCAGTTCGGTTGGACTTCGAAGTGAAGCTAAGTGCGTGCATTGCTGCTGCTCTACCACAATCAAAGCATCTTTAAAATTTTCGTTCCATGAATACTACTTTTCATGGCCAACTCAGTGCACGAGTTAAGCCTCTGAGAATGAATTTAGTCAGAGAGCAGCGCCAAGGTGGGTCTTCATTTACAATGTGCCACAGACAGAACCAAAGGCCTTTAGGTAACAGAGAAATACAAGATGTGGTTTCTTTTCCTCAACAGCTTTTACCTGTTGTTGTGGTTTGGGATTTTTTCCGAGGAATTTTGCTTCCTCTTCCAATAAAGGGAATTTCAGCGGCACGCGAGAGCGGAAGGGAAGGACGTTTCCAGGGAAATACACTCCATCAAACACTTTTAAATGGTGTTTTTGTAGCCCAAAGAACAAAGCAGGGAGGGATGCTGACCCATTACTCTCCCATCACTGATACTGGGCTGTGCCGCAGTGTTAATGTTTAGCTTGGACTGGTCCTTTGGCTGCAGAACCTGAAGCTTCTCAACTGGCAATAACGGACTAGGCACTGTTCAAAGCAATGACTGTTGTTGTTTGATTATGTTATTTTTAGGAAGAGGTAATCCTGGAGATTTACATCTCGTTTCCCAGAATGCCCCAGGGCTTTTCCAGCAGTTGGAATCTTCCAGGATAAACATCTTTCCCTGATTGTAATTGCATTATTAAGTATGATTGCTCTTCTCTTCCTTGAAAATGTTTTAAAAGCAGCAACAAAGAACACTGCAAGAAAGCATCCTGTCAACAGCACGGAGGAGATTCGCACAACGGAGAGAGACAGGAGCATTTCCCCTTCAACTTCCAGATGCAAAAGAGGACTTTTCTAAGCCAGAGATTCCCACAGCACCATAAAAAAGCTCAGACTTCTAAATAGCTGAAGGATCCTGATAGGCCGCCACAAATAACTGTCTTTGTTACAACATACATTGCAATAGCTCCAAGAAATCTCATCAAAGAGTGGGATTCTGTTACTGTAAATCCTATAGACACAAATATCCATGATCACAGAGAAGTCGCTGCAATAAGCGACAGGGGACGCTATGGAGGAGACCATTGCGATCCTGACCAACACAAACAGTGCTTAGTTTTAAAGTCAACTTAACCAGCTTCTTACATCTAACACACAACAATGCACTTCTTACATATAACACACAACCACCCTGTGGTTTGGCTGGTTAAATTCCTTCTCCTGCAGAAAATTCCTCTTTTCTACGACACCTCGTTGCACCTTTTATAGCCAAAGCTTTCAGTTTGATGAAAACCGTAGGAAGAGAGCTATGAATGCCAAGTATCTGCTCTCAGCAACAACTGCTACTATTGCAGCCTTCCTGCATTTAACAAGAACAACCAGAAGATATTTAATTAAGCATGCATGTACAATGCTTCACTGTAACACCTATTAATTTTTTAAAATATTAATGCATATAAAGTGCCCTAGCAGTTACACAACCGTAACAAAGTATATCAAATCAATGTATGAATGCGTTTCTGCCTTACTTGCATAATTCTGGAAACCAAAACAGACTTTCTGATGAGAAAATCATGTGATGGAGTACACATTTTCAGCGCTTTCAAAGAAGAAAACCAGCTTCTCCTGTAGTTCAAGGGACTTCTCTAGGTACAGAGAAGAGCTCGGTTCATGGATAGTCTTGATTTAGAGAGCCCTACTGCTACGTAGTCTCATCTATTTTGTAACACCTTGCCAATACTGTACATTCCATATTTATACGGATGTCATGAATATTTACACTTACACAAGCACTCATACATACAGAACACACATTCAGCATGTACTCTACACGGAATCCTGTGGTTAGGTATGCATGTGTCTTTCTATACAGCGTTAAGATTATTCCCCACAGAAACCCAGCCTGGGTTGGGGGTAGGTGGAGAAGAACATGCCATAGCAAACTGCACGCTCTAAGTAGCCGTTAAACTGCTCGAGACCACTTTTCTGCTTTCAAGAGCCTCAGCTCAAGTGTTTTCACTGAGCTTTCCATGTCAGCTTCATGGCATGGGAATCAGTAATGCTTCTTCAGTGAACTCTTAAAAAAAGAAGTTAAACATCTATAAAGGAAGGCCTGCTACACAACAGATGGTCTAACCTCTTGAATGTCAAAAGCCTTGTGTCAGGCAGTCCAATTAAAGTGACATTTTTAGCAGCATGCTTCTCTCCACTGTGCCCTTCCTCCCACTTTAGCCTGAATGTCCCAAGGGGTAATTGCTCACCACACCAGTCTACTGTAGTTCTTTCTCCCCAGTCTCTAATTGGGAGAGTCTATGATGATGGTTAATCCAACTCCTGGGTCTCAATGAAGAAAACTGCTTAAAAGGAGAAGACCTGAGAGAAAACAGGAAAATCCTCAGCAAACTAGCACAGCTCCAGTTCTCCTAATTAGGACCGTTTTGGTTTAGCCTCTTGAGCTGTGAGCAAAGGTCTCAGCCATTCATCTTATCTTCCCAAAATGCTAAAAAGGCAGCTGTGTCTAATAAATATGAAAGAGGAAAAAACAACAAAAGGAGAAAATAGAGGAGAAAAAGCACTAGAAACCATTGAACTCTAGTGGCTTTCTGTTGTCTAAGTAGGATGTGCTTCAGTTTAAAAGAGATGCCATGGACTCTTCTAACTCTTCTAACCTTTAGAACAAGACAGTCCTGAAATGCACCAGCAGCCTCATTTCACCACAGCAGGTGCAGCCACAGCCAGGCCAGGTCGTGAATAGCAGGCACCCAGCAACCCCCCCTGCCTGTGGTGGGCCCGCCGGTGCCAGCACGGGAGCTGCAAGGTGATCGGAGTTGGGTGCAGGTCAGTCATCCCTATTTCACATCTTGCTGAAGGTCTTCAATCCCTCCTCCAGCCTACAGGAACCAATGATGGGGAGATAACCCTCTTCCAGAGTCACAATGGAAAACAGTAGCACAGAGTTTAAAAATTCCACGCGGGAACTTTGCAGCAAGTACTACAGACTTGAACGCAATGTCTCGATGCCCTCCTGAGTGAGAACACCCACATAACTCAGTTCTGGGTCTCTGTTTCTGTCAGCGGAGGTTGACAGCTTTAATGCCACCATGACATAAGATGGTCAGGCAGATTCTGAACAGACTTGAGATACAAAGCAACGCAGCTTCTTCCCCTCCAGCACGCAACAGCCCCAGAGCCTACAGCGAGGAGCCACAGCTATGCCTAAGAAAGGATTGCTGAAAAAGGCAATCAAACACTAACGAAAGCATAATCCTGTTCATCCCCAAGCGCATCTTTCTCAGATGATAAAGTGAATCTCACGTTCAGAAACTGCAGGCTGGAAGACAGGGCAGCTCTTCTGAGGCTGCTTCGGAACAAGAAGACTGTTTTCTCCCCACTGCTTAGAGAAAACATTGGCAGCAGAGGCAGATTCTCAAGACATCGCCTCGTTCTACAGGGCTGCAGGATGCAACATTTAGAGCAGATAATAAAAATGGCCAATTATTTTAAACTGGCTGCAACCTGTACTCAAGCGAGGAAACTGATTGATGAAAGAGCTTCCACCTACAGGTTTGTAAAGCTGCTGGGGGGGTTGTGCTTGCTGCTGAGACAGAACCATGGATACCTTGTGGGTGGAGGGGCAGTAATGCTTGGAGACTAGGATAAAAGACTCCACTCCTCATGAAACGAGTTTCATTTCCAGCTCGACATCAATTTATTCTGCTAGAAAAAAGTGACTGATCAATTTGGAGTGGATTCTTCATCAAAAGCATGATTTATGACTACAGGCTTTACTAGCATCAGTCTTTTGGTCTCCATGTATGTAAAATTAGTGTTAAACACACAGTGGCAGTGTTAGCTGTGAGTGTCTGGAGCACTTTGGAAACCACAGACCCCACTGAAGCACAAAGTTGTTCTTGTTATTGCTCACTATCAGAGCTGAGGCATTCATTTATTCTAAAAAGGAGTGACAGGTGAGTGCTGCCTATCAGAAAGAATAAAGGGAAAGAATAACACGTTCTTAATCAGAGGGATTAAATAAGCTATAGCATCATGCCAGGTATCAGCTATTTTGTGGCCACTGATAGAGCAGAAAAGCTTACTGTGCATCTATAAATCCTGCATCACAGAAAGCCTGTTTCAATCAGCATTATATTCCCCAGTTTCACTTCAACATCTCCTAAAATGCTGATAAGAGTAGGTTTAAAACAAGGCTTTGAAAATGTGCAAAGTCAACCCGCTTCCACACTCATCTTGAACTTTTGACCGAGCTGATAAGCGTGATGGTATTTAATATCCCAGTCCTGAGCCTGTGAGCAAACCGTACAACTGGAACTTAGTTCTGTAGGTTTAGTCTCCTCTGAAAGCATTCACACCGCGTGAAGCTTTTAAAAATTTCTGAAACCTTCAACTTACACAGGAGGATCAAAAGATAGAGAGAAAGAGAATCCAGACTCCACTACCTCGCCTTCCTTTCCTCTAGACAGATGAGCTCCACCCCACATATCTTTTATGGGGGAAGCAGGAAAAAGTAGGCTGTATTTTAATCAGTGGGGGTGCAGGAAAAAGTTTGCAGGAGGCGCATTTCCAACAGCTTTCTCGACTTCCATCTGCTTTTCTGAACAGAAGCAACCTCCCTGAAATCTGCAAAACTGAGCCATAAACCTCACGAGAAGAAATTTCCTGTGGGAGATCCACCACCTCCAGCTACGCTCTGAGCCAGAGACACTGCAGGAACAATTCCCCACGGGACTGAGCATTTCTTCTTCCCTGCTGGAAAGCACAAGTGCAGACGTACAGCAAGGAGTGGGAGGCAGGGAGAGGATGGGGGACAGAGCCTAAACTTTTTCAGCCTTGAAGACGCACATTTCCGTGTTTGAAAGGGGTTATGGGAGAAGGTGGGAAGGAGTCTAATTGCATCCAGATTGTTTTGTCCTTCCCCACTTGCTTCATCTCACTGGCAGGTTTGACTGTCAGTACCCGCAGCGGTTCCAAGCCCGGCACCAGCTAATTGTGGTCCTTATATACATCCCCCCAGATCTAACTTGACACAATGCTGCGTAATTGGCAGCTCTGGAGAAGGGGGGGAGACGGGCATTGAATGTGAATTACCTCTCACACCTACAGCAGGAAGATCCTCTGAGACAGAGGCTGAAGTCACCAGCAGGGAGCTTGCCCCGTGCCCGTTGACACCGAGGCAGGTTTGCAGACAAAATGACAACTTAATTTTCCAGTGCTGCCAGTCTTAAAGGTCTGAAAAACAAATACTGTCTGACAGGGAAAAGAAGGACAAAATGAGAGCAGGGCAGTAGGCGTGCGCAAGGGAAAGAGTCAGCAGTGGAAATAGATGTTTAATAGTGGAGTTAAGGCTGCAAGTGAAGAAGAATCACAGAATTCTCACTCTGCCCCCTCGACAGAGCTCAGTTTGTCTGTGCGGTTCTGTTGGTTGTCAAATGGAAAACCAGAAGTGGGGAATTTTGCTCTCGAATGAATATTTATTCGATAAGGTCAGAGCCACCTAAACACGTTTCAGTCTCAAGTGTAGGAAAAGACTCTGTCCAGTTGCCTACAAACAATGGCAACACATCTGCACCTTTTCCACGCTTCCCATCCTCCCGACTTTTGCTGCGGAACACGACCCAGCCCTGCAGCCGGAGGCTGTCGGCGACCCATCACTGCTGCCTGCGCTGCACCGACGTGCGAGAGCACTAACGTCTTCCTGCACAGCTCAGGTAAGGGGTTCTCACCACTCACTACTCAGCTAATTGCTACGAACAGACTGTCTTGCACAAAAGTGTGCAGCTTGTTTACCCAGGAATATTTGCTTTATGTGCAAGATAAAGCTGTCACGCTCTGGACTGCGCTGATTAATGTTTCATCTCTAGCCTCCACATCTTCATATTAACTTCTGGCTCCATCTCCTTGGGCTCCCTCTCAAGCTCCTTTTCCCTTCATGTCTTTAAAGAAATCAGGCCCTTTTCAATAATCAGATGGGTTACGTGAACCATGAAGATGATCAAAACTTGAAAGCAGCTTAAGATGGGGTGCACACTTAAGTGGGGAGGCTCAAACCACCCATTCTACCCCAGGGAGATCACAGTGGTGACACCCAGTTCTGAACACCAGTACCTGGCCAATAAGTTTTTGGTGATGCTTTAAGAGTTGTCCTCCAGGCTGGATGATATAGGACTAACTGGAATTATTTAATTTTGGGAGAGATGTCCTCCAGGTAAGACAGGCAGGGAAGCAGCAGAGGACAGGAGTTCTAGCATGGAAAGCAAAGTAAAACACAAACAGAGCAGGAGATGTCGTAAACAGAAGAGAAACAAGGAGAGATTCAGTGCTGGTCACACAAGGAGCAAGTTTTCCCTCTGAACATGGTGATACGGCTCTGAATAAATAAGAACGTAGTTACTACATAAAGGCCACGATCCCCGTGCAAACCTCCCGCTGTCACGTGGTCTGTTACAGACCACGATTTCGAGAGAACCGAATTTTATATCCTGGCCTAAAAGCATGAATTTTATAAAACGTGGTTGCTTCCTTCAGTCTCCGATTTCGATTCTTTGTCCAAACTGATACTTGTTAATCTTCCACGTTCTCTCTATCCTTGGGGAGGGTCCCTGTTAAGAGTTCCAAAATCTTTCAGGGAATTTTTCTCTCCTTTGCCAACACAGGGGATTTGGGGAGTTGAAGAGCCAGGACGGGTGGCAGGGAGGTGGTTTGATTGCTCTGAGTTCCAGTTTGGTGGCTGGGGGAATGTGAGGGGGGTGAGAGGTTTCTTCCAGTTGGTGCCAGTTCTGCTTGGCGGCTGCTGTGAGCGGGAGCCACTGTCTTGCTGTTTGTTCCGTTTTGGTTATATATATATATTTGTAGGTAAGAAGTGTTATCTTTCTCTATACATTTTCTGATTAAAGTCTTAATTTCAGAGGTCGTTGTGGTTTTTGGGAAGAGGCCCCTTGTCTAGTCCAGACAGACATTTTATTTTCCTTAAACTGAGACAGTTGCCTATTCTAAAACAAACAACGCTGCCAGTAGACAAGAAGCCTCACTACACACCTCCCTGCAGCTCAGCACGGCTCTTTGTACGCCCTTTCCTCCTCGTGCAATTTTGGCAGCAAATGGGCAGCAGAGAAGACTGCTTTGGCAGGGACCAGACCCACGAGCAGCCACGCTGAGGAGATGCTGCCTAAACCCTCTCAGCTGAACAACCAGGGGTTTCTATGCTGTTAAATCACTTCCTTAAGGAAAGACACTCTAACACAGTATCACAGTATAATAAGGTTGGATCATCAAGTCCAACCTATGACCCAACACCTACACCTACTCCTACTTGTAGGAGTAACTACACCACGTCACTAAGAGCCTCATGCAATCTCTCCTTAAACCCCTCCAGGGACGGTGACTCCACCACCTCCCCGGGCAGCGCATTCCACTGGCCAATCACCCTCTCAGTAAAGAACTTCTTCCTAATGTCAAGCCTAAACCTCCCCTGGCGAAGCTTGAGACCGTGTCCTCTTGTTCTGTCACCGGTCACCTGAGAGAAGAGACCAACCCCTGCCTGACTACAGCCTCCTTTCAGGCAGTTGTAGAGAGCTATAAGGTCTCCCCTGAGCCTCCTCTTCTCCAGGCTGAACAACCCCAGCTCCCTCAGTCGCTCCTCACAGGGCTTGTGCTCCAGCCCCTTCCCCATCCTCGTTGCTCTCCTCTGGACGCACTCCAGCATCTCCACATCTTTCTCAAACTGAGGGGCCCAGAACTGGACACAGCACTCGAGGTGCGGCCTGACCAGTGCCGAGGAGAAGGGAATGATGACCTCCCTAGTCCTGCTGGCCACACTGTTCCTGATGCACAAACAGAGGAAGAAATCAAAAGTCCCCTCCGTCAGCAGAAAGGCAAAGCCTGCTGCACTACCACCCCACGCTTGGGTACCTGGCGGTGAGGAGCAGCAATCAAAGACCACCACGGGTTTTCATACATTCCTCCACCACAACAGGAAGTTCCACACATGCTCATGGTTAAAGCTTCGCAAAAGCTCTATGGAGCACGTCAGGATTTCAGTAACTGTTTTACAGCTTTAGAACTACTACAGCAAGGCCGACTGCCGTCCCCGATGTCACACAGGACATCTGCAGCGAAGGAGGGAGCGGAGCACATCTGGCTCACAGCAGCTCGGGAGGTCAGGGTGGGGAAGTTAATGAAATGCCTCCATGCCAGAAGCTAAGTTTTCTGAAACAAACACCACACAGAAGTTGGCAAAACCACTGCAATGAATCACACTTGCTCAGTATTCAGAGACGCACTCACGTTACAACCACAAGCACTTATTTTAATTAGAAAAATGATCTAATTGAGATGCATCCAAAACTGCCTCCAAACGACATGGGCGATAATATACGTAGGTAAGAAAATATGTTGGCTATGAAGGTGCGTGTGGTTGTACGTGTGAGGGAAAGGATGAGGGTAAGTTGTCAGACTTGCTCTCCACCGAGCACAGCAGTGACGTTGAATACATTTATTAAACGCAATCGGATTTTACAAGGCTCTGAAGTGATAACTGCAGTCAAGGAAAGTGCAAGCAGCAATAAATATGTTGTAAACACGGAGGTCACCGGCCCAGGTGCTTACGAGCATGGGAAAGGTGGGTTACTGTGAGCAGCACGCTTCATCGCCTCTGCAGTTATTTTTTCATCTTTCTTTTCGTGGAGAAGAGGTGAAACAGGACAAAACAGATTATTATTTAATTTACCGCAATAAATCAGGAGTCAAAGCAATTCAAAGGAATTTGTAGCTTATCACTATGCAAAGAAAAATCAAACCCTATCAGTTCAGATCTAAACACAATTACAGGAACGAAATAGCTTTATGTTTAAACCATCTAACGGAGCCTGACAGATGGATACTGTTTATATCCATTTGAATTTATTGAACATATTAAAAGATTGCAGCTGTTCTGTCAACACCTAGGTGCTTCCAGGGTGCTTGGAGCTGTATATAAATATGACAGAATTTTATGGATAAATATATTCCGCGGAATAAACATGCTGGAGATATTGTGATATAACAAGCATTTACATTAACAACCGTAATACTTCAAACTGGTTTCTATTGATCTTTAAGCACTTCACAAAGGTATGGATAAAGCATCTGCACTCCCACCCTACAGACACAGAATTAAAGCTCAGAGATTAAGTGCTGCCGAAGGATTTTATAACAACTCAGTATGAGCGACGGGATTAGCAGGCAGGCCTATGGCTGCAGGCTTTGTCTTCAGCGCTTTAAATCACACTTCCCCCATCCATATCTACCTCTCTGTGCCTTTGTTCCCGACGCCCAGGAGCCCGTTTCATTGTGAACTTGCACATATTCACTGCCTAATTTTAATCTCACGCAGTGTTGGGTCAATCAAAACCAAAGCCACGCAGGCTGTGCCCAGTCTGGCTGGCAGTCGAGCCCCCAGCGCACAGCACCTCGCCCACCACAACACCTTATCCCAAGCGCTCCGAAACCGAAGGTAGAGCTCGACAGCGATGTGACCCTCACCACCCCTCCTCTGACCGGCCAGAGGATCAGAAAGAACATTGTAATTAACGGAAATATAATCCCACACTCCTCATCAGCGAGGTTTTGCAGATACATAAGAAATGATGGGTGGTGAAGAACGATGACTGCTCCTTATGGAAATCACGCGCTCTACAAGGAAAAGCTTTCAAGCTTGGCATGGGGGAGACAAACACACACAGACCTTTGGGTTTTCTTGGGGGAGGTGGTTCTCCTGCATTGAGCTCTTAAGCTCTGCACCGTGGAGAAATCCAACCAAGCACATATTTCATCTGCCTGCCACATGGGTTTTGAAATAAGAGCACCACTGCATATGGTTAATCCTTGGATATTTCTTTTCTTGCTGCTCTTCACCACAGGCGTTTGTGTTTGCGGTACTGGATTCCAACAGGACTGAAAGGGATGAGAATGGCATTGGTTGAGAAAGAAGAAAGTTTTAAACTGGAGGTTGCACAGAGCTGGGGGGTGAAACAATCCGAGGATAAGCCAGGAGTTTTGTGGGAGTCCTCTGGAGGCAGCTCTTTGGGGTTGCTCAGGCCTTAAGAATTGCAGGGTAGGAGACAGAGCATTTTTCCTGCTGAGAATTGCTTGATCACCTTCATAGGTCCTGTCCTACAGGCACTGATTTACCCAGCTTTATGCTTTTCAGAAGACACGTAAGGGGAAACAAGTTTAATGGAGCTCATCAGAAAGGAGGAATGGAAAGTCTTTACTGGGACAGAAAAACCGTTAACCTGGGAATGAGAAAGGTGCTGGAAAACACCAGAAAGTAGATCACGAACTGAACGTGGTTCGTCTGAAAGGGAGCATACAGACAGAAATGGGGAGATGGAGGAGAAGAGGAGAGGCATTTCCCAGGGGAGCGGGGTGGAAATCAAACTTCCTCTCTGCCCAAATACCTGAACTCTCAGTCACTTCTAAGCAGTGGGAATCACAGTGCTCATTTCAAAACATCCAGTGATAGCCAAAATCATTGAATAAAAAAGGGACATCATCTCCACTCTCTGTCTGTGGAAGAGGCACAGGGAGAGAAAAACGGAAGAAAAAGGAGAGCTGACCTTCTAACACCATATGGCAAATAAAGGAACTGAGTGCAGGCTCCTTGATTGCCAGACAAGAGCCCCACCGGGCTACCATCATTTTCCATCCGCAAATATGGATGTGCATACGCACAGACACAGGCGGTAGCAGCACAATCAGCTCTACACTGCCCTGCCCCTAAGCCCTGAACTCTGAAATGAGAGCCATCATCTCAACAACTGAGCAGGCATATTAATAGCGGTGCCAGTTCAACCCTCCAGAGAGGAGCCGTCTCCTGCATGTTTACATGGAGCCAAGCACCACAGGGTCGACACTTGCCTTCAGTTCCACAGAAAGGGTCATTATCCCGGCTCTTCGTTGGCTGTGCTCAGCCAACTGCGGCTTCGAGAATTAACCTACAGAAACTCAAAGCTGCTGCACCAGCACCTCAAACACAAAATCATACTCTATTGCCATTTCTCCCAGAAACATTTTTACAGCAGACACCAGTTTCTACTTAGGCAGCAGACGGACCAGAAAATACTCCTTGACAGAAATGCTTTTGAAGTGGAGATGCGACCATAACACCAGATTCCTACCCCTCCCTCCTGTGAGTGCAGATGTGGGTGCGATTCTGGTTCAGAGCGCCAGAATTTGGCCCTTTCTAAACACCTCAAGTACTTCTGGGTAAGGGCTGAGCAGTTGGGGTTGCTTCTAACATCAGAGGAGAGGTTTAAGCACCTCTTTGTCCTCATCCCACCAACGTGCCTCTTCAATTCTGCTCTGAGAGCTTAAGCAAAACATCACGAGAGCACAGCTTGTAGAGGGGAGATGTGCTTCACCACCAAAACGTGACACCAGAACTCATTTACCCAGAGGAGCAGGCAGAATAACAGCACCAACGTGCCCCGCTACAGCACCGACGCAAGCACCGCGTTTACAGGGAGGGAGGAGGCAGAACAAGTTTTACAGCACCTCTGGAAAATAAAATGGAACAAATCAAAACAACAAAGATCCTTGGAATTATTTGCTCCTGCTCTAAGTTCTGCAAATAACAAACAAGGTGTCTGCGCAGAGGTTCCTGCCAACGGCTGCCATCACCATGCACAAATCTTATGTTCAAAGGCAGCCTCCAGCAGTCAGTTTTTCTATCTTAATTTGATTCTTTTGACTTTATCCATCCCGTCTGTTTTCATCTTTCCTCATTAAAAGGATGTTTTAAGAAAAGAAACTTTAAAAAAAAAAAAAGGCCAAACATAGCTAATTATTTTAATGAGCTACCAAAAAAATATAGTTGCTTTCTACTCTGAATATAAGCAAATGTCAACATTGTGTGGGGAGCAGAGGTAGCACAGCATCTTAATACTATACTGTCAGCTCCTATATTTGATTAATGAAGACTCACAGGACTAATTTTACACTGCTTCATTAAAAGCCGGGGGCAATTAGCATAAAGGTTAGACTACTACATTATTAATTTTTTTTTTTCCTCTTCCCTTTGGAAAAAACCCCACACTGGATAGACAAAATGAGCTACTGTCCCTTTCAGGGTTGTGTGTAGAGAAACATGAATTGCTACATCTCTACAAGGACACAGCAAAGCAGCTGCCCAGTTCTACAAAAGGGCAAAGGCATCGTTCTCTTGTAAAGCTCACGCACAGACAAAGGAAACGGCCTTTCTGCTCAGAGGACGCGAAACGGTGATAAACTTAAAATGCAGCCAGAAAGTAGAGGGAGGGAGGGAAGAAATTGCTCATTCCAAACAGCACAGCCATTTCTCACACAACTAAACCTGCCTTGCAAACCTCTCAACTGATGATCAAAGGTAAAAGCGCATATATGCAACATCGCAAGAGCTGAAGTGTACACAGTAAAAAGCACAGGCATCTCCTATTCTTTGAGGCTTTATTGAAAGAACAGAGGAAGAACTGCTTTTGAACTTGCAGGTGAGCAATGCTTTAAAAGCACATCACACCGGCAGCCTTGCTGTGCTGTTGATTCAGCATCGTCATGGACTACACAAAAGAGCAAGGTTCAACCCACCTAGCCATTTCCCTGCTCTCTTTCCCCCTTCCTTCCACATACCAGAAAACTCACTTCCTCCCAAGCCTCCACCTCCTCCTCTGCCACAGCCTCGTGAATGGAAGAAAAACATAAAAAAGCAGCAGCAGCCCTAAGGAACAGACTTGATGAAAAAGAAAAGCTAACTGCCAGACAACGTTTCAGTCTACTTCAGAGCTGGTTTACACGTGGGAGTACTTGCCAAGACTTGCACAAGGCACCACTCTGCCTCGCAGCGCACGCTGGCACTCAAGGGGTTAAAGCAATCCAAGCCAGGCCTGCTGGAGAAGCACTACAGCAGGAAGAAAGAGCTCCAAATGATTTTTCTTGGCAAAAGCAGCTCATTGGAATAGTAGGAGGATTGTGCTTAGTCCTCAGATATAAATGCCAGAACGAGGCTTGCTGACGCTTTCCTGGCACGCCACCGCCCTTCCAGTGGCCCAGGACTTCAATCCAGCTTTTGGATGGACAGAAGGACACACAAGATGTTTCTTCCCCAAACAACCAAACTCTCCTCTCACGTGGCATTATCCAGCACCTTCAGAAAGTGTCCGTCCATCAGCACCACCACCCACGCGGTTCATCCTTCCCCTTCCACGCCAACGCCGGATTTTTTGTGGCTGGCGGTTGTGCGAAGCCACGAGCATGCATGAACTGGTGCGGAGATAGGGGATCAACGAAGACCCACAGGACTCATTTTAAGCCAGGTGAAGTTTTCACAAACATCAGAATTTTGCAACTTGCTTAACCAACAGCCCAGCTTTTCCCTTACCCCGTTTCTCAAGCACCCAATAGTTTTCCAGGCAAAGAAATGGCAGGGAGTTTAAGGTGACCCTTTCCCTGCTCCTCCCTCTCCGGTTCCAGAGACCAGCAATTTATGGACCTTGAGAGCTGGAAGCTGCATCCAGCTCATCATGTTTAAAAGACACTAATCTTCCTAAAGGTCTAATCCCTTTGTACCGCTTCGTTAGACTTAAACTTTTGGCTTCCACAAATTCCTTTCTCATGAGTTTTATAATTTCATTTTGCCCTGTTAAAAAGACTAAAAAAGAAAAGCGAGGCTCATCAACCCCTACTCCTATCAGACTTATCCTAACTATTATGATTTAATTATTCAGTGATTCATCATACGGGAAGTGGTTTCACAGCCTCTCAAGTGGTTCATGGTAGGGCTTTAAGAAGATGAAGGTCAAATGGCTATTTTGGGATTGATCAGCTTGTTCAAAGGCACAGGGCATCACATGTGATGCAACCCTGGGGCTGCTTTAGAGTTGGGCAGAGCTATGGCTGAACGGTCTTGCAGCTCTGGCAAGAACTTGAGCACTTCCAGCGACAGAGTAACTTCACTTTCTTCATGCCAAGATCACTGAGGCTTTGTGGTGGGCTTTGGGTTTATCATCTTCTACCATCCCTCTCGCTGCGTATCTGCTCTCCGACACATTCACATTTAACAGCAACCAACACCTAGGTGTTCTGCTCTTCCTTTCATCTCTGTTCCCCTTGTGGACACAGCTTTGTTTCACTCTGACAACCTACAGCCCACAGCAGTCATTTTGTCTTTTGCTCTCGAGCACTAATGAAAACACGCACCAGGAACCCAAAACAAGCAAGAACCTCCCCTTCTCCAATCATCATTGTAGATGCTCAGGCAATTATTCTTACAAAGGCAATCAAGAAGCACAACTTCTTTCCAGTGAATTTATATAAGGCTCCCCACCTCCACAGGGCAAAGTTTACATGTTTGCAAACAGAATGGCAGAAATCGGGTCTTAAAGCCAACATCACCCACTGCAGCACTGAGAGAAGCCACTCTCTCACCGTTACCTTGCTGCTTCTAGAGCCCCCAGGATGTCAAAGATGAAATCCCCAACCCTGACTGCTGTCCTCATCCCTTTAAGAAAATAAAATGGACTAAAGCATTTTAGATGAAACCTTAATACACTTCAGCAGCAAAGCTGAGAAATCTTTACGGGTTTAACTTTTTTCACCGGACTATGATTGATTTCTCTACTAGGATTATTATGAGTAACTCCTATCAGTTGTGATTTTTCTCTCCACATTCACATCTCATCAGAAATCCATGCTGCCTTCAGTGATGTCCACTCAGGCTGAAATGGTTTCTCATGAAAAGCTCGTCTCACCTACTTTACCCACAAGAAGTCTCATTAGTTTGAGCCACTATGCCATGACCACAGAGGGAATTCCAACGGAAGCGTTTGCAAGGCAGTTAACTGTTGGGGTTTTTTTAAGCATACACACACAGCACAGGGCTCCCAAGATTGTCAGATTAGTTTACAAAATAAAGAGACATTTTTCCTGTTTACAGGCTGAGGAAGCAGAGAACAGTGTTCTCAAAATATCACAAGGCAAGACACTACACAGCAAGCGAGAACTCAGCTTGGACCTGCTATCACCAAGATCAGAATTGCCTTAGCAGAAGCTGGGGTTGGGGGGGGGAGTCAGAACTGAAGAAAGCTCATTGTGCCGCTGCTGCAGAAGAGAGAAAGCCAATCCAATGGCCTTCTTTGTCAGGAGAACATGATGGTGTGTTGGCCAAACAGAGAGAAAGCTATCACAGCAGGTATCAGCACTGCTGGAAATGTCATCCCCACCAGTGACGAACACCCCACACTGCCCTGATCTAACTGGGTCTTTGCCAGGGGCTGGAGTCATCAGTCCTGCAAATTTTTAGTTTTCAAATCTAGCCAGGAGGTTTGTTTTTCCTGAGCGACGTGCCAGTGCTATTTCATGCTGTACAGCTTCCAGTATTTCCTTAAGTGCCTTGAGAGGCTTGGCATGAAGGGCACTATGGAAATGCAGTTTTAACTGGTAGCTTCCAACTTCTGCCTTGTAAGCTGCCTTCACACTGAGCAATTTCAGGAGAAACAGAAGTGTCCCTTCCCCTGCGTGCAAGAACTGTACACACCGACAGCGAAACAGTTCAGCTCCACGTGGAGCGTTAGGTGAGCACTGTAACGCCCCATCAGAGCGGTAACCAACATCTCCATTAATGGCGCAAGTTTAAACCAAACCCCTCAGCTTTCTCTATGCCTGCACATGACATGCAGGTATTTCTCTTTCAGCCAGTCAGCTCGCTCCAAGGACTGACTTCAAACATCCCTGTCCCTCCCCATCACAGAAATACGGTACCAAGTGGGGAAGAACTACTCCAGGTACCCACAGAGGTCAGTCATAACTTCCAGTTCTTTCAGACACGAATGCACCAGAGCTCACTGAAATGGGTTAAGCCAGGGATGCTGGAAGGTGAGTGACTCACAGCGAGCCATGGCCAGGCAAACTCCCTCTCTACTTGCAAATCTGAGTGCGTTATCCTCAGCTGCCATCCTGACCTGCAGGTCAGATCCAGAGCATCGTCACCAACAAGGAGAGGAATAAAGGGGAACCAGCGAAAAGCCTTTCCCCCATTAACATTTGACTTTGGGCACAGAATTTCACATTGTTCTTTGTCCAGCATTTTTAAAGATTTTTGAAAGAATCTCCTAATTAATCTGAGGAGGGGGAATTCAGGCAAGATTGCTTTAAGTATTTTTAGCTTAAAATGCAGTGTTGCCAAGTAATTTCCCCTTTCCTATTTCACAAGGTTCTCATGTGTTTGAGGCTATTATAAATGGGGATAAAGCACCCATAATCCCCAAGATTATACAACAGTATTAAAATACGTAATATTTCGGGGCTCCAGAGGAACATATTTACCTTGTCATTGTTAGCCCTACCCACGCCCAGAGCAACTCTCACCCAATCGTGTCAATATGGCTTATAAACATCAATGAATTAAGCCACAGCGCAGTTTTGAATGCTAAGGTAACAACTATTATTCTTCTTTCATGCCATGATTCAAAGTCTGTTGAGTTGTAAGAGAACCTGGATCAATTCTTCATTGCTTAGAAAAAACAATCGCAAAGAACAAAAAAGAAAAAGCCAAAGCCATGCAAGGTAATCTATAAATGACTTGAGTGTTGGTGCTGCAGCTAAGAAACCCGAATAGTCTCTCTTGTCTAAAGCAGCAATAAATACTCCTGCTAAAACCAGAGCCACGGCGTGATTCCCAGAAGGGACACGAACTCCGCAGCAGCGTGCAGAGCTGTGGAGAGCGTGGCTGAGGGATGTAGAGCTCGGCTGCACGCAGAACCACTTCGGAGAGCAACCCAAAGCAGGTACAGTGCCCTCTGTTTGAGGAGGGAACAAAAAAGCTGCCAAGAAATGGCACTTGATTTCCACACACAAATACACCCAACACACAGGCAAGAAAAGGAAGGCCTTCTCCCAGCTTCTCTCCTTTTGCTTATTTTCCTATTAGTCACAACACAAATCAAGCTGCCAGGGCCTCCAAACAAGTCAGCAATTCTACGGTTGTACCAACGTGCTCCCTGGCAACAGCAGCCGAAAGGCGGCCTTGGGGCCAGCGGCCGCTGTTCCCCACGCAGACCCACCAACTGCAGCTCCCCCCTTGTCGGACGCGGCTCCTGCACAGCCAGCCAGGCTCCTCGAACTGGCGATGGCATCCAAACGCACAAAGAGAACAGTCTGGAACGCTCCCAACGCGTCTGCTGGCTTGGGTCCACAGAAAGGATCACCCCAGCCCGACCAGCCTACCGGCTTTATACCAGGCAACCAAAATCTGCAGAGTCCACAAGTTACGAGGCAATTTTAAAAGCGAGGGTTTGAGGTTAAATACGTGGCTTGCTACAAAATCACAAGCACAAAGCTATATGGAAATCAACATTTCACTTGCCCTGTTAGGGTATTGCTCTGGAAGCGGTACAGCACTGCTGATATTTGCTTTAGAATTTATTTAACAGTTAGATTGAAATAATTTGGCCTTCAAAGAGCAGCTTGACTCTTCCCTTTGAGAAAACTACTGAAGTTGTATCTCAGTACTGTATTATTTCCTTGAATCCAGAAGAGGAGGATTCGGTTTCGTAAGAAATAAAATCAAACGACTAAACTTCCGAGTGTGTGGGCTTTATTCTCATCTTATGGTGGAATTAATTTTATCACATAAATGGACATAGATCTCTCATTCCCTATTAACTCCTAAGGGGTAAGAGATAATACTGAAACTACTAGTGAAGAAAAAGTCACCTTAACATCGGGTTTTATCTCTACAGATAAGGAGCTGAGTGGCTGCGCTCAATCATGTGGTGCTTAATGCATTTCATTTCAAGGGAAAATAATTACTCCCTGAAGTAACTTACATTCAGATGAGTCTGTGGAATATGTTCAGAAATGGAGAGGGAAAAAGGTCTTGAATATACTGTACACAGCTATTGGGAGTTTGTGTCCGGGCATTTGCACTATTCAGCTGTTCCTTCAAGACCTTGAGTTTCCCCAAATCCTACCCAACATCGACCTTCACAACTACCTGGAAGATTTTGCTGCACACATTTCACTAAATATGATGAAAGCGAGTCTCTTAGCAAAGAGAGAAGGACTCACTTATTAAGCAGAGAAGTATTTGAAGAAGTCCGTGGGCATTCAGGCATTAGAAACATCCGATTCGGGATGGAGGATTCTTTAATTTACCAAAAAAGAGACTTTAAAGCTATCTGGAGCATGGTGTACCACTCATCATCTAAAATGGGACAAGATGCCTGACTGCAAAACAAAACCCAATGGGATCTCAGGGGAGATATTTTCATCTTAGAAAAGAGTAGTTACAAAAATACAACAACGAACAGTGAGGCGCATTCAACTGTCAGAACCACACATTAGGAAACATAACCTTACACTTCACTGTAAAACCAATCTGCTCCTTGCTTTCTGCAAAACATTAATATGCTATGAAGTGTAATCCAATAATTGCAGAGGGGAGGAATCGCACGCATGCAAAGCTTACATAGAGGTCATATTGAGGACCCAAAATATAAAAGTACATGTAGAAAGCCCACACTACGTTCTCTTAAAAATCTATGTTCTATCCTGTCTTTATAGTGAAGAAATCATTAGGCCATTTCTTTGTTGAGCAGGAAGAAATCTCATTATTTTGTCCTCTTCAACCTCTTTCGACACGCTGGCCCATTTTGAGTGTTCAGAAACAATTTGTCCCCCAAAATTCAATGTAGAAAACAATTCCGAATATATCTCAAAAGAAGTCTTATTTGATAACTAAGAAGTACTGCACACACGTATCTAAACACTCATACAGGTATTTCAAAAGTAACTTTAAATTAGACTAAAAATAGGGAGAAGTAACTAGGGCAATGCTTTCTGTAAAGCACTTCCCCATCAGATTCGTGCTTCAGCGTAGCGTTCTATTGATTGTCACATAACTCATTTAAGTTCAGAACTGGTGTGCAAATGAGCTTTTGGATGCCAGCCACAGAGAAGCCTCCAACACAGAAACTATGAAGTCTTTTTCTTTATTAAATACCCTCCAATCAATGTCACAAGCAATGATAGGCAGCGACGCGTGGGACTGGGGCCAAGGAAGGATTTCTTGCCCTCTGCCCACTTTTCGCTTAACATTTTGGCTTTGTGCTCTGCATCCTTTGGGAGTTTACTTTATTTACTCACAAAATAATGCTATTAAATGATAAATCAAATCCTGAAACCTTGTGAAAACCTGTACTTGTCTGGCTGGATTTTCCCCATCTCTGAAACAGCAATTTCTAGACACAAAATTGCCTCAATGCAAACACACTGCAAGAGTTTTAGGTTTTTCCTAAATTGATCAGATTTATACAAGCTCATCCATTGCTCAGTCTGGAAGTTCACTCAGACTCATCTCACCTGGGTACTCTGAATTTTAGGAAGCAAAGCAGTGATCAGGGAAGGCTTTGGTGGAAAAAGCACTGGATTGGGAGACTCCTGCTCTCAGCTTTCCACAACCAAGCCAGTGAGCTCTGCAATCCTATTTCAGTCTGAACCTCAGCTGCCTCAAAAACACAAATTATGTGAATATTCACATCCTTCTGTAAGCACTATGAGACCTACCAGTGAATGCCACAGGAAAGAGAAGAATCACTAAAAGGATAATGAGATTGAACTACCCCTGAATACAATTTTCTATTTGATCTGATATTTAGGAGAATGAAAGCTCCTTCCCCTTCATAGCCACACCAAAAGTCGTAGCAGCTTAAATAAGATTTTATGCATACAGTAAAATTGTACTGATGTGATAGAATAGGTTTAGAAAACGAGTTCATTGAATTGGTGCAGTTCCCTTGTGTAGGAAATATTATTTTGATTTGCAGATATCTTACATCAATTTACTATCAGTCAGTAATAAATCTATGTAAGATTTAGGTAAATCACTGTGGTTTTCTTGACTAGAAAAGAGTGTAAAAGAATACAAATTAAAATATTATTAGGAAGAAACAGAAGATTTCTAACAAGAATTATGAAATCCAGGAATTATCTTCTAAGAGTAACTCTGCTAAACAGCACCACTTCTGCCTGGTGTATCCACACACGAGCAATCCCAGTCTGCTGGAAATCGAGTCACTGAGGCAGGACAGCAAAAGGTACCAGAGATCAGATACACCAAGTCAGTGTTGCTGGGGTAAAAACATTTTTTATCCAACTCACATAGGCAAATCAGCTCCTCTCTGCAGCTGCCTGGTCTGAGGGCAATAATTCTGCCTTGTTTCCAGCTGAGGAGCTTCCCCCCCCCCCCCCCCCCCCCCCGATGAGGAAAGCTGCACACTAGACTTATGTGGAGTCTGGGGCAGCTCTGTGAGAGGAGGTTTTTAGAGAACCTAAGAAAAGAACACTAAAGTCCTCCTTTCCTGTGCCCTTCTTAACCACTATGAGAGCTCTCAAAAAAATTTAAATTAAATTCTGCAAGACAAAAAAAAAAAAATAAAAGGCAAAAGGAAGATGAAGGAAGATGAGGAGGTGAGCGCACAGATAAGCCAGCCCAGCCACAGTCCATGAGATCTGGTTAAATCTGAGCTCTTGCTACACAGCAAGGCTGGTGGAAGCAGGTTGGAACGGGAGGCACTCGCTGCAGCTGCGCGATATTAAACCAGAGCAGGGTTTAATAATAAATTCTCTAACACTAGAGTCTAAAGAAATTACCATTAGATCGCTAAAAGCCCAGAGGAAGACTCAATAAGCAGGGAGGTCTGGAGGAAGTCTCGCTTTCTGTTTACTTCTCCCTAGGAAGGTATTCTAAGCCTCAACAGAACAGCTAAATCTGTTTCATTTGGCCACTTTCTCCTGTGTGCAGACCACGGGCATCCAGATAGCAGGTAAAACTTGATAATGAGCTCCAGAGACAAGAATTGCATTTGGCTAAAGAAATTCAAGTGTTTCTAAGAAAGCAGATTACCTTCTCACACCGGTCACCAGGAGATTCACCCACCATCACGCAGAAGCTGTTGAACTGAGTGGGGATGCACCCTGTGCTAACACTGAGAGCACTCCGAGAGTGGCTCGAGTCTCCTTCTGCTGCCTTTCATCCGCTTTAGCTCAGTGTTGCTGGTGTATGAAATGTAAAGAGCTCTGAAAAAGATGTTAACAAGCCCTAAAGAGGAGAGTGCTCTTGTGTTAGTCATTCCCAAGAACACCTGTGAACTATTGAGTTTAATTAGTCTACAGCTGGCACCGAGTGTGTGAGGAAAGACAGGGGATTTATTACCGGATTGCTACTCCTCAGATTGTCTCTTACAGAGCATCTTTTCCTGTTTGTTTGTTTTGTGATAAAGGACGCACAGAGAGCGAGTGCAATTGTTTAACAGGGAAATCCTTTCTTGGAAAGGGTGCCAGGAGCAGCAGCACTTGGACGATGGCATCACAGGGGAAGCGCACGTCGCAGCACCCGAGCGCCTCAGCAGCGGGTGGTGGCAGGCAGAGCGAGCTGGTGGTGAGCTTAGCACCCCTGCCCTGCTATTTACAGTCTGGCACAACTTGCTAATGAATCCATACCCTACAACTACAGAACAGGCAAGAGCCCAAATTTTCATTTCAGTAGCGCATTATACTTCTTTTTGTTACTCCTCAGGACTCCACTCAACTCTACAGGCACTCTGAAACAGAGCTAAGAGGTGGGAACAGCCTCTGCCACCGCTTTATTCTGCCACGTACAACACAGTGACTCACCACAGCTCGCTGGTTTAGCACTGATTATTTCACCAATATCACACATAGACACTTTTCTTTCTATTAATGACAGTAAGTTACAACTGTTCATCCTCAAATGCTTCCATCTCGCCTGCCTAAAAACAGGCTGCACTCCCACGTGATATAAGTCTTCCCCCCTGTTCCATCATTTGCCTTTACATTCACTAGGAAGTTTTTAAAAGAGAAATGTGCCTCCTGTGTTAGGCAGGAGCCAAGCAGAGCCATGACTTGGATCACCTGAGGCCTCCACTATACCCACCGCAGCCAGCGCACGATCCTCAGGGCAGGCAGGTGCCCTGCTTTATGGCAGCCGGCTCACAATCTGGGTTTCAAACTCCTGGCATCTTCACAGAAAGCAGCCACAAGTTGGAGGCTTTTATCTTCGACTGAGTATTCCCCTACCTCGTGCTAAATTCAAATCACCTCAACAGCAACAATGCCCTACTTAAACCACCATGTGCAAAATAATTACCATCCTGATATCATCTTTACTGACAGTACCTCGTCCCTGCCGCCGCAGCAGGAGATGCTTTCCGAGCTGATCGGACTTCATTCTGCCATCACCTTGACATTGCCAAGTCAGTCGTGCTGACATTTCTTCTAGCTGACATTGGAAAGCCTTCAGTAAATCTGTACTGACAGTTTAAATTCTTTCCCCCCTCCTCCCCTCATACTTCCCTCCTGTCACGTCATCTCCATAAAATTGCCCTGCCCTTGTTTCACTTCATTTTGACATCCTATTGTTATCTCTGCAGATCCTCTTTAGCGCGGCGCGCTCCTGTCACAAAGCCACAACATCTCCAAAGACCTGACACGAGAGCACCCGGAGGAGTGCGCCGGGAGCCTCATTAAAATGAATTAAACGGCTCTGCTCCTACCTCTACCCCTTCCCAGCAAGTTACTTCTCAAACTTGCAGCCTCGGTGCTAACAATGCGCCGGAGAAGGAGTTTCATTTGCAGTTCCCGACACCCATGAGACCTAGATTTGTCTGAGTTTGAACTCTTGGGGAGGCTGCACAGACCCAACATGGGGAGGAGCTGGGACTGGATGAGAAACTGTCCGGTAGCTCCAGTGCCGAGGTTCAGCAACAACTGACAAACTTCATGCAATATAAATGCGTAAAACATAACAAACCAGAGGCTGCAGCAAGGCCCTAACTCGGGGCCAGGCAAGGGCACAGCACTAGAGATGATAAAGGGATTTAAACAGAAACAACCACACAGGCACGGCACTAACACTCATTACTCCCATGCTCAGCTCCAGGGACACATTTGAGGCCTTTCCCAAACCCGAAGTACAAGCTGTAACCAACAGCTTTGGTATTTGCACTTGGGACAGACGGTGCGATTGATTAGAACCTCATCATCTCACAGCCCCACGTCCTGCATGGATTCAGCCCTCCCCCCCAAGGAATTCTCTTTTTCCCTTTTACAGACACAGATTTCATGCTAAAGAGGATTAAGAGCCAGCTATTAAGTGCAGGCACCTATGGATGTCAACGGGCGCCTCGTGGGACTCCTCCATCCCAGCCCCGCGAAGACTGTGTCGACTGCGCACGGAATTCCGCAGGCTGGGCTCCACCAGCCCAGCTCCCGGGGTCCCCTGACACCCTAGGGTTACAGCACCCCACACTGCGCCCCGATGCTGACCAAGGTGCCTGGGTGCTGCCACACCCCCACTCACCCCACTGAGGAAGCCTCATCCCAATGCCCTGATGGCAAGGGACCACCATCACCTTCCCACAACCTTGGCCAGACAGCAGCTTCCTTAACCCAGCCCAGCTGCCCTTGTTAGCAGGATCCCCTGCCCTCATTAGCAGGATCCCCTGCCCTCATTAGCAGGATCCATCACCCTCATTAGCAGGATCCCCTGCCCTCATTAGCAGACCAGGGAGCCCCACACCTGGCCCCTAGGTGACTGCAGCCCCATCAGAACCGTTACCGGGAGCCTTTGGCAAAGGGGATGCTCAGCCATGGGCTGATCTCATGCTGCGTAACGAAGAGGCTTTAAAATCCGTTTTCCGAGGGTACCTCTGGCCATGTGATCTCTTCGTGATACAGCAACAAAGGGTATTCATGCTTGGCAGGGTGGGGAAAACAGAGGAACAGCCCCGTGAAACTGAAAGGGACCTAAAACCCACTTACACTTTTATGGTGTCTAACAGGTTTTGTGCTAATATAATTTATCCAGAATTTAAAATTAAACTATATACCTGGACTGTTTCCTGCAATTCAATTCTAGCTATTGAGATGTAAATAGATACATGCTGTAAAAGTGTTAATTACGCTCTCCACGCAATTAAAATTGCACTGGTTTATTTGTGTACAATTCCATGGAGGTTTTCTCTTTACAGGTAGACAATGAAATACAGTGCTTTCTGACACCAGATACTCTGTCTTGGCTTATTGATCCATATTTCTCTGAGCTGTAAAAATCACTTACAACACAGGAAAGCCACAAGGGCCAGAGCAAGAGCCTGCGCCGGTGCTGTGAGTTCAAACGCTGACATGGATTTCACATCTGCCAAAATCCAGACTAACAATATGAAGCTTATGTACTCCTAACTCAAAAAGAAAGAAAAACAGAAATCCCTCTGGATAGTCCCCGAATCCTGAAGCTGCAGTACACTGCTCCCACAGCAAAAAGTCAGGCTAGAAGGTAAAAAAAAAACAAACACAAAAATATCCCCCAAAACCCAAACTGAGGAGCAATATACCTGGACATTTTATGTAAGAGATGCCTAATAATCAACTTCTGTTGCTTGTATTTTATGTACGTAGCGTGCATCTACAAATTCTCCCTAAAAATACATCTGCAAGAAATGCACGACTGCTGTATCTTCTTTAAAAACCTCACGTAAATGATGCCTTCCTCTCGCCTGGCACCCCTGCACTCCCCTGCTCCCACGAACACCGCGGCCTCTGGCCCCCAGGCCTGAAACAGGTTCACCTGGGTTAGAAAACGATGCGGTTAAAACCAGCGAGCCCATCCCACGTGGACACAGTCACCCCACGCCAAGGGAGCTCCCAACCGTCAGGGTTAGTCCCACAGATTCCTGGAAATAAACTCCACCAAGCTGCACGGCACAGACACCTACAGGCAGCTGAAAATCATCGGCTTCTGCATAGAAAAACTCTAACTGAATATGTCTGTTTAGGTGAAACAATTAACCCTCGCCGCGAGCATCCCTGGAAAACTTCACACGTTGCAGCCCAGGGCATCTCTTCGTTTGACCTTGCGGATCCACCAGGTTGGGCTGCAAGGCCTTGGAGAGATGCTGACAGAGAACGGATGACTGCACATTCAATAACCGAGGAAATCTCGGATGCAACTATATTAGGGATGCCATTACTACACATTTTTTGATCAACAATACATCAGCAGAACATTCTGCTACCATTGCTAACTCTGCTGTGGTTCAGAAACAAACGCTTTAGGACACGTCCTACCACACCCCTACCGCGCGTACGAGAGAAACGCTGCTGTATCCTCTATGGAATACGACTGTCAGCAATAAAAATGAATATTGAAAAGACAGAGCATGGCTTGTGATGCATTTCCCTGGATTTTGTGAAACATTTGTTCACCACATTTGCTAACTCTCAAAATACAAGCGTTCACGAGAGGTCCAGGGCATCAGCAAGGTATTGCCCCAACAGACCACAAGACAACAGCGCTCTGTTTCACACAAGCAATGGGCACACTCTATGAACAGCTCACCCATTTTTCCTAAGAGCTACAAAAACATCAGGTGAGCAAAAACTAAACAAAAATACTTATACTGCGATCTTTTGAAACAAAGCCTTCTGGGTTGCGATTTTTTTTCTTCCCTCCCTTCTGAACTCCCATAACCTGCAAAGACATAAACTTAGAGCACAAGAAAATAAGATTTAATCACCTCTTAAATAAAACAGCCCAACTGCTATCACATTGTGATTATCAGCAACGCTGCCAACGAGCCACACTGGAGCCAGAGTCCCTTCGAACACCATCAATTCCCAACTGCCGTAAAGAACACGCGCCTGCATCTATCTCTGAAGCCCTGCAAGGTCAGGGGAAGAGTTGTACTTTGCTGCATACCCAAAACAAAAAATGTTCTGCGCAAAGAAATAAAGTTGCAATATACACAGATTTTCTGAATAATTCAAGTCCCGCTCTTGACGGTGACAGCAATACAGCAGAGATTGCTGTTCCGGGGATGCTGAGACAATCCAGCAGTGGCGACAGAGGGTTTATGATCTATGTGAACCTCTATGAGGTGGGATCCAGTTGATGAAAAGTTCCTTTCCAGGCAGAGCTATTTGCAGTTTGATGTTTACAACAGATTTTCCACTCCACACAAAGCATCACCACTATATTTTTCATATCCCTTAACAGATGTATTAATACAATACACACTTCTATAATTTGTCCTTGCTTGCAAAATAAGACAGGGGAAAATGCCCAGCAGCTTTACATATTTCCATGTGGGCAGATGCGTGGCTTGTACAGATGTGCATTTGTGCGCACACACAGCAACTTTATTTCCAAATGCAGGCAGACATGCAACGTAAACATTTTTAAACCAAAGTGTCAATTTTTATCACAAGAAAAATTTTATAGATCAATTAATAGCAAGAGTCATCTTTCTGCTGTACAGAACATGGTACCGATTAAAATATCAATGAACCGTCCACATGCCATCCCCCATGCTGACAATACAAGCCCACTGAAAGATTGACTCAGCAACTGAGTCAACAAAATAGGCTCACGAGCCCATTCCTGTTACAGCATTTAAGACCTACATGTTCCCTTCTTTAGAAGCTTTAGCAAACAGTGCCCCAAAAACTAGAGAAGAAACAGAGAAAGCAGCCATCCAGTCATGGAAATCTGGCATAAAATTATGTAATTCCATCCTTGTTCAATATCTAAAGCTGGAAGGCAACCTTGAAAACCCTTCGGCATATGGAAAAACACGGAGGACTAACACTCCACCGATACAGAATGTGGAGCTCTTCCAAAAAAATCGTATCTGCTTTCCCCAGAAATTCTTCCTACACAAATCCAGTGATACTGTGCCTAATCCTGCTGTTGACAACAATATTAAATTGCTGTTAGTGCCTGCCTTGCCCTGAAGATCCGGCACGGCGGCACCAGTCCCTTGGGTAGTGAGGAGACCAGGCTGCTCTCCGGTCCAGCTGTACAGCTGCATCCTGAGCTTAGTGGTGCAGACACCCACATCCACGCACTCTTCCATATTTGTCATCAAGGCTCATTATCATTAATTATGATTCACAAACCAGAAAGAAGTTGTGCAAAGAGAATTCCCAGAGCTCCCAAGCCAGCCCACAGTGTCAGCATCCAGGCATGAGCTACTTTTTAAGGCTGTCTGTCTAAACACATGGAAGTTGTAACACACAGGCAAGTCCACGTGATAATGTGTTACGGCCTTGAAGTCTCCACAGCTCTTCTCTTATAGCTGACTTCTGCCAGGACTTGCTTTGTACTTGCTCATCCTCCTGCATCTCCCGGGGTCTTTCCTACCGGAAGTTGCCAGCTTGCCTCCTGAATGCCAATCACCTCTCCTAACTAGGTGGTAAAACAGGTAGTCGTCAATTCCCCTTTCTGATCTCATAGAAATCATACAATCACTAAGGTTGGAAAATCCATGAAATCCAGCCCAACAGCAACCATCAGCCCAACACCACTGTGCCTACTCAACCATGCCCCAAAGTGCCACATACACATTTTCTGAACCCCTCCAAGGACGACGACACCACCACTGCCCTGGGCAGCTTCTTCCAATGCCTCACCACTCTTTCAGTAAAGAAATCTTTTCTAATATCCACTCTAAACCTCCCCTGGCCCAACCTGAGGCCGTTCCCTCTTGTCCTCTCACTTGTTACTTAGGAGAAAAGACCAGCACCCACCTCGCTACAACCTCCTTACAGGGAGCTGTAGAGAGCAGTGAGGTCTCCTCTCAGCCTCCTCTTCTCCAGACTAAACCCCCCCAGGTCCCTCAGCTGCTCCCCTCAACCCCTGTGCTCCAGCCCCTTCCCCAGCTCTGTTCCCCTTCTCTGGATGCGCTTCAGCCCCTCAAGGTCCTTCTTGTAGCGAGAAGCCCAGAACTAAAACACAGGATTCCAGGTGTGGCCTCACAGGCGCAGAGTACAGGAGGACAATCCCTTCCCTAGGCCTGCTGGCCACACCATTTCCGATGCAAGCCAGGATGCTGCTGCCCTTCTCAGCTGTGTATTGGCATTAACGAATATGAGAGCAGCAGGGGAACGCAGTTCTTTCAGTGTACTGTTCGCCTACATCTAGTTTTTGCTGAGAAAGCATCAAATCTTATACCTCCACTCAGCTTCCACAGGCCACCAACAGTACCGCATGCCCAGACTCCGTAATGCTGGGATCACTGGGGCTTGAGTAAAGCGGGAATTTAGCCAGCATCGATTTAATTCCAAATTAATTTAATATCTCTATACTACCTCAACAAATAAGCCTTACAACATTACAGGTTAATCGAGCCAGGCACTAGTGAAATATTTTTTAAAACCCCTTAAATCTAATAGAAGATTACTGCACCCAACCACAGAAACAATTTTAAGCCTTAACTTGGCAAGACACATTAGTTTTATATTGAGCTAATTACTTCCAAGTGTCCAGAAAATACAATTCAGTAATTACAGCTGTATTAGCTGGATGCAAACTAAGCAAGAGGCAGATCTTATTTACCACTGAGCGGGTGAGTCACCCTGGGCATCCCACACAATCCAGCCCTGCTTCACAAACAGACTTTGCTGAAGACCAAGTCAAATCCAGGAACTGAAGATGCTCAATGCAACCCTGGTTTACGACAGAAAGGATCTGAAGGCTGGTGAGGACTGGCGAGTGGCACATTTGCAAGATCTCAGCACTGAAGGTGAAGGCCAGCTTTCTGAGGAAGCTCAAGTTGCCTTTTCTAGGACTCACGTACAAGTTCAGCTTTCCAAAACACTGGGTGCCCTGTGGTGGGATGCTTCTAGCCATGCTGTCCTACCAGGGGAAGGTACAGTGCTCCAGACTCTTCCGCATACCCAAGGGGAAGCACCTCTCACTACCCACAGCCAGCAGGTCGGTGCTCAAGCACCCCAACTTCAGAACACACCGTGGTCAACTTTAACATCAGTGCTACCACACCCAGTTCACAGAGACGCAAGATGAAATGACATGACGATGCTAGCCAACAAGCCCCTAGAGGCAGGGCTGAGCTTCACCACAAGCACAGCTCCAGTCTCCAAGAGCTTCCAGACCATCCCCACGTCATTCCATCTCCCAGGATATGTTCAAGGCATGATTTTTACAAGACACTTTCCTGCTGTCTGAAAACAGAGCTCCCACTAAATTAACTGCAGTTAAATCCCATCATCTGTACACCCCATGGAAAAGGTACTCCATCATCATTGCCAAGAGAAAACCCGTGCGCCAAGCAGGAGGCAAAATAACCTCTGCTCCCCATCACGCTGCTCAAAGTGCTTCGCTCAGCTTACAGAAGAAATGGATTGGATAATGCAGCAAGGGAAAAATACGTCATGGGACAAGAGTTCCAGTAGAGCATTCTCCACCCCTGCATTTTCCATAACAATTAATAACCAAAGCTGTTCGTGTTTAAGTGATCCATGTTCTCCAGTGCAGCCAGCAATGCCTCGAGAGGCTCTCCAGTGGGGCTAACACTATGAACTGTGTGGGTGCCTGCGGACGCACACAGCTTAACAGACGGAAGAACGCTTCTGTATAGCCTCCAAATTCCAGAAACTCTCTTTTAAATCTGAACAGGCTTAATAGAGCATTCTGGGTTCCCAAGGTTTGCCTAAATATCTTTGTTTCACTCAAGGGTTAAAGGAGTAGAATGGTTTTCCAGACTCTCAAGTGGTAGTAGATATTCTCCACTGCTCTTCCCCATTCCAAAAGTCACCTCCAGCCAAGAGAGCCCAATGAACTTCCAGTCTTCCCAGCAAATGGTTATCTAGGGAGGGCAGGCAGGGATCAGCCAGGGAAGCTGAGCATGGGGAATTTCACCCTGGTTTTGACAATGCTAGAAACTACAGCACTCCCAAACACGGTTCCAGGACACCAAGTTTTGTTTATTTGCTTAAGTCCTTGGGAACCTCTGCAGTTACCAACACACTTGTCAGCACTTCAGGAGAAAGAGAATATTTTAGCATGGAATTATAATCACGATAATCAGCAGTCTTTCCTGCCCTGCCTTCTCCAACCCCTCCCTGCCCACTCCCCCAGCCTCGGATTAATACAAAGGAAGCTCTTCAGAGCAAAGCAATTTCTCAGTTTCTTTTTTTTTTTTAAGTCTAATTTTCAAAGAGCAAGGGGTACAGAAGTTCATCCTGCCTGTGTGTGTTTGTCTATCTGTGCCCCTTCTAGTAACTTTTGAAACCCACTAATTTCAAGTAAATTTGACAGCAGGGCAGAGGTCTCAACCATACCAAGTTCCCAGAAGTTCAGTGAGGAGATTGCAGCCGCGTAGCGAAGAGGCGCCTGGCTTCTCTCACCTCCCACCGCGGGGAAGGCTGGCGTGTTAGCTCACACCTCATTAGACAGCACAAACCCACAGAGGAAATCAATTACGAGATAAAAGTCCATCGGAAACCGGCCTTCAATCACCCTGCTGTTCATGCAACTACTTGATTCCCAATTCTTCTGACAGCCCGATAACAAGGGCTGCCGTGGCCCCTCCCTGGGCAGCAGGCGGTTAAATATATGAAGACCAACAAAAGACATCCTTGCCTCCTCACCACTGCATGCTCGACCGTGGCCTTGTGTTGAGTGGGAGCAAGGACCAAGCGTCATCAAAACAGGTATCAGGTAGCAACAAGAATATATGGAGTTGAAGGATTTGTTTTGTAACTGGATGGAGTTAGAGCCACTACACTTGACCGTACACATGAACCAAAATATGAATGTTTTCCTCACCAGGCAAAGCTCAACCCATTCAAACCAGTACTCTGGAAACACTAAACATTTCCTGGCTGACTTGGTCTCTGACTCCTTTTCTTTCTTGCTTCAGATGCCAGGGAAACATTTAAGATCAATATTAGGTTTGCAGTACTGTCAATGCGGACACTTCAGCGTGCCCACCGCGTGTCCCAGGACCCAGCTGAGGGCCAGGTTCTCCCGACGTGAGGTCCCCCTCATGAGCTGAGCTCCCCCTCAGACATGACAGAGTTCTCTAAACAACTTGATAACCAGCAGTATCAGCTACGCTTTCTGGAAGGACTTAAACCAAAATAAAAACCAACAAAAAGCAAAATAACCTCAAGTGCCTTACTAACAGCTGGGCTCTTTGTTTTTCCACTTAGGGACTCGTTTCTTTAAAACAGAGGCTCCATTCTTCAACATAAGACTTCAAATATATGGAAAATCTGAACGAGACCTTCTGCACCAGGCTACAGTTTCCAGCAGGATGGTTTAATGGGATCTTCAAAGGCATTCTTCAAACATTTTATTCCTACGATTTCTTTCATGGTTCTTCTTTATGGACAGATGTGTGGGAACTGGAGTAAAATTGGGTCTATGAGGATCAGACAGATATCATAGAATCATAGAATGGTTTGGGTTGGAAGGGACCTCAAAGCCCATCCAGTTCCACGCCCTGCCATGGGCAGGGACCCCTCCCACTGGGTCAGGGGGCTCCAAGCCCCATTCAGCCTGGCCTTGAACACCTCCAGGGATGGGGCAGCCACCACTGCTCTGGGCAACCTGGGCCAGCGTGTCACCACCCTCATTGTGAAGATGCTGGAGATTCAACAGCAGGGGCAGCTCTGCTTACCTGAAGGCAAACTGCACATCCTCAGCACAAAAAAGATGAGGCTTGGATAAAGAAATGGCTGTGGCCGTAAGAGTACTCTGGCTTAGTAAATCAGATTAACATCCTCAATCTTCCACCATCATTTTCCTGTGGTTCAATGCGTATTCACAAGAACGAGCAGGCGCAAGTGTCTGGGGCACCAGGTGGGGGTGGGGGGCTGGGAAGGGCGAGTAACGCAATTCAGGCTGGAAGGACCAGGAGATGAGCCTGTAATACAGGTGGAGAATCTAAAGTTGAAATACATTACAGTCTTGAGAAATCATCTCGTATAACTGGTAGTACAAATTGGCTTTAAGAGACATCTCAGCTGGCACGTGTATTCCCTACTGAACAGTGATACCTATTCAAATGATCAAAACCCGTCAGTTCCTAAATTCAGGATAAATCCCAGCCCTCAGAAACAAGGAAATGAAAAAAAAAAAAAAGTTCAAAAGCAGAAAGGCAGCAAATGTTACTCTCAGGACCAATCTCTCTGATATGCCTCAAGCTTGCTAACAGCGTTCCAATGCCACAGGCATGTTACTTTCCTTTGCCCTCATATTTTATTTCAGCAAAGCCCTGTCCTAATAACTGATTACAAAATACCAAACAAGCTGTAGTGTTATCTTGCTAGCTGGTGAAATATTTAAGTCCCTTTAAGTGCCATGCAAAAATGAGTCTGAATATATGGGCTACAGCAGGCAGAAACAGGAGTTTTGCATTCAGAGACAGAAATATCCTACTGAGACCCATTCCTCACTCCTGGAAAGTGTGAATGCCCTCTCGCCAAATCAATGCAAAACAGCCTGCCGATGCGATAGGATAAAACATCTCCTTCGCGTTTAATGTGGAAATTACCATTCCTCCCAAACTACAGTGAAGGAGGAAGCTAAATGCAAGCTCCTCTCCCCTGGCCAGGCTCACGTGAAGAACCGTTCACCTATAAAAATGAAAGTGCTGCAGAGGAGGACGTGTTAGGGAAGCAGAGCCTCGGTAAGGCAGGGAGCAGCAATTCTGTGTTTGCCTGCTAAGCTTCAAAGGCCTGAAGAGAAGCACTGGAGAAGTCCATGCGTTGGCAGCCACCTTTTCCCTGTATCCACGCTCAGCATGTGCTGCAGGACAACAGCGTGCTCAGCCTTTGCACCGGGAGCAGCCAGAAATGATGGGCTCTTCTAAGCAATTGCTAAGGGCACAGATACATCCCAAGGTCGACACTGGCTTCTCGGTACAACAGTGTCTGCTGTGTTGTTTATCTCAATAGAAAGAAACTGCCTGTAATACACAAGATTCTTTACAAACATTGTCATGTCCTCCTTTCCAATCCGTGCGGTTTGATTTTTTAGGAATATGCAAACCGGTTTAAAAAAATTGCCCAGTGATTTTTTTGGGACTACTGTCCCCTTCAATAAACAAAACGCGCATTTTCAGAGCACAAAAACTTGCTCCGAAGGGCATTCAGAGAAGCAGAAACCAATAACCAGAAAAGGCACCAGAGTCCAGCAGCAACATCCATGGAACTTTTAGGTTAGTCCAGAGCTTTGTGTTCCTCCCCGGCTCCACACTGCGTGCTCGTAGCGCCTAAGGATACACAGGGAGCAGAGAACAACTCACCAAGAGGCTGTTTAAAACACAGGAACGAACAGAACTTCTTCACCACCCAAAGGAGAACAACAAGGTTACTGCAAATTTGGCCCCAAACTGTTACTTGCTTCCAGATTTCAAAATGTTCTCCCGGTCTCGCAACGAGGATCTAAAACAGTCTTCAAAGACCAGATCGTGAAAGATTTCCAGTCCAATTGCTCAGGGTCTGGATAAGCATCCAAATGTCTAAATCCTGCTCCAAATCCAACGAACATGGCAAAGCAGCGTGTGACGCACCGCCAGGAGGGTCTGTCTTTCCAAACTGCCAGGAAGCGCACGTGTGCCAAATTCCAGCGTCTGAAACCCCACATTCGCAGCAGCTCCACAACTGCAATTGTCACCAATGCTAGAAGAACAGTAGCCTGTGAAAAGTCTCTTCTGGTCTTTTGTGTGAGACAGATAGTTAAGTCTGACTTTATTTGCATCATGCTTGCCAAGAGCTGTGAATTGGGAATTAATAGCTCCCACTGCTACCACGCTGCAGCCACTTTTACTGCATTCACTCCCACAAGTTTCCATGCACAGAGGTCAGATGCAATTTTAATGAGTACCTCTACTGTTCTATTTATTTTAATACCTTTATTGCCCCATCAAATTTATAATAATTAAGCATATTATAATTACAGAGAATTAAGCTGACTCCTTAAATGCAACCCCCATTATTTTATAATCAATTAAAACCAATAAAATCGATTGTAAAATCTACTATCTGGTAATACTAATGCCTGTTCTCATCATTACACAAAGGTCTACTTAGGTCACAGCCAACTACAAAGATTTCTGTACTCTTAGGTCTATAATAATCCATTTTCTTTACCGATCATCCAATACATAGATCCCTTCAATGAAATACCATTTAATGCCTTGATTTTCCAGGCTCCTTCCAGAGCCAGCAGCAAGCCTGGCTGTAGAGGGTATAAAGGGCACTGAGATGTGGCACCTGGCACAAGCAAACCCACGCTTCTGTCTGACAGCAGCTCCCAGCTGTGGACAAGCCCTCTCTGCTCCAACTGGGCAGAAAATGGGGAGAGATGGGATTCAACCCAACCGCTCACCCCGCTGCACAAAGTTCTGCTCTCATTTCCAATCTAGATTCCCCACTTGCTAACAGAGAGGAGTAACTTCCTAGAAATGCAGCATTTTCCCAACTAAATCAGACTCGGGCTGTCCTGCACTGTCTAACGCTCCTCAATTTTCAACACCTAAAGATTTTGTGCTTTCACGACTACACAGCCAGCTCCACTTAAGCTCTGGCAGGTCTGCTGCCTTAGCATTTCCTTATCAATTATAAATCTTCAGTTGCTAAAAGCATCAGAAAATGACCCCCAAAGACCTCCTTTCTCCATAAGAACAAAGAGGAGCCAGTGGAATCAGGAAGATAATACAATTTTTGGTGTAAGTACATTACCTCATGGAACTTCTGGCCACAGGGCTCTACCAGGACAAACACTTTGACAACCACTATTTTCAGTGAATGACAAAGAATAGTACTTGTAGCTGTAAGAACCAGGCTGAATGTCACAAGATAATAAACTCATCGGCACTCCAAATCATCTGATGACCTTCCATGGTGAGGAGAAATCTTCTGCTTGGGTTTATAGTGCTAAACACTGGTGCTGGTGTTTATGCTGCAGAAGTCGCTACTCACCAGGGTCAGCGAAAGGAGCTGGAACATATTACCCACTGGGCTAGTCTTGCATTCTCTTTTCCTATTTTGTGGCTATTTGGGGAGGAAAGGATCTAGAAAATGAACTGTCAAGATAAACAATCTGTGATCTCTGGGAAACCAGAGTTACAAGGTGAGAAGTCCTGTCTCTAACTCTGCCCAAGCAGAACACACCTGGAAGGGGGAGTGTGTGCTGTCTGACTGCAGAGCCAACGCATCAAGGTCTTGGAGAAAATGACGAGGCGATCTACAAAACATCACCCAAAGCCCATGGATTTCTGAAAAGCTTCAAGATGGAGCTAACAAGAACTCTCTTCCCATTGAATTTCCCTGGGAGGAATCTCTCATTAATTACACTAACCAAAGCTAGCCTGCTAAACTTTGTGACCAAGAGGACGCAGAGCTAGGCATGTATCCCGTAACTGTTGCACTAATTTTGCCATTGTCACCCTGGACACGCAGTTTGGTTTCTCTGTGCTTCACCTTTCTTTGCTGTTTCGCTGCCTGGGGGTGGTGGGGGTGGTTGGACTGGTAAATTCCTGCGGTCATGCAGAACAGACCCTTTTGGTCCGTGTTTCTGCAGCACCTGACACAGAATCTCCCCAGACCTCGATGGAACTCAGGCCACTCAGGTCTAACTTCTGCAGTGCAAAGCACAATGTGAGTGTGGGTTCCTCTAAACCCACCTGCTTTTCCTAAGCATTTGAGGGCACTGGAGCAAAAGGCTTGATGTGTCTGGTATCACTTCCTAATTTGCATCGCCAGTTAATGGCAGCCACATTAATTATGACACCACGCAGATTGCAGGCCCTTTTAGCACTTGTCAGGCTGCCTTGCTCCGAGCCTCCGCGCTGCTTCTCTCTAATGTCATCGCTCTCCCCTGTGATGTTCTTTTCTCTGTCAGCTTTGGGGCGAGATGTGAGCTGTTCCCATCTCAATCAATGAGTGTGAACTCTCCCTGTGCCACGGGGTCTCGCCGCAGCGCGCCAGCGTGGGAGGTGGTACTTGCCCGCACCGTCAGCTCCATGGCAGCCAGCAATCGGCTCAGCTGCAACGCCTCCCCGAGACACCCTGCTTCCCAGCAAGTCATTTCCCTGGCTGAACCCCTGCTCCCCAGAGGAGGAAAGAAGTTACATCACAGCAATCTCCCAGGGAAGGCGGGTGATCTGCTTACTCAGAGGGAGGTTTTTATTTTTAGACTCGCTGGAGGAGGCAGTGGCCGTGTAAATAAAGAAGCTGCTCTGACTCTGAGTAAGCACAGTGCCTGCATGGCTCATGTCATCACGATGACTGAAAAACCTCTTCCCGAAGGACGCAGTGGGAGACCACAGCAAACGCTCTTTCGTGCAGCACAGAGGCATGAGAATTTCACTGGAAATGCTCTGGCTCCAGAGCTGCTCACAAACACGAGCAAAGCACGTGGCTGCGCAGGCTCCTCCTGCCTAGTGCCAGCCCCCAGCGTCTCGGTGCTTTCCAGGAAAGAAGTCAAACCACCACAGCCCTACGCGACACGATCCCAGAAAAGCCTCCCTGACCCACACACCTTCTCTTTCAAAATGTACGATCACAGAGCATTTAAGCAGTCTGGAGCAACAAACTCGTTCTCCTAACCTGTACTGACACTGTCTCGTTCACGCAGTCCCCTGCAACAGCCAGTTCAGAGACTTCGCCTGAAAAGTCTTGGTGTTCTCAGCTGCTGGATGGAGGGCGGGATTTGTGCCTTGAAGGGTCTAGAACTGACAGCTTAACTTTCGTCTGCTATTCTAAGTAAACCTCCAGGGTCATTTCTGTTGGCTTGCTGACACCTCCCCTTGCTTCCCTTCTGCAGCAGGAGGTGCCACAGCTCTTCCGCACCTCTGCCACTTGTGGAGTAACGACTGGCTTTGGGAAGAGTGCGCTGGAGTCGACCCAACCACTTGCTATTTCATCCACCCTCCGAAAGAACAAATACATGAAGTAGCTAGAAACGTCATCCCTGACTGCAGTTCCATGCAATATGCCCTGCTGTTAATCCTGAGCACACAAACACCAACATTTCCCATTTATGGGCTTAGGATTCTTTTTTCTCTCCCTGAACTATTCCTCACCCTCCCTGTGACAACTCCATCCTTCCAAGCAGCTCTCCCAGCTGAACAGGCCTTAAAAAGCACTTCTCTGCTTTCCATCCAAACGGCCATGGTTCATTGTTTAAAGCATTATAATTCTTCTGAGTCTGACAACATTTGAAAGCAATAAATAAATTCATTGTTTTCAAAACGAGCAGGCTTAAGAGAATTTGTGATGCTGTGTCGGATTCCCACCAGGCAGGGACATCACAGTGTTTCGCACGTCCTTCTGCTGCACCTCACAGCTGAGCTGGGGCTCTCAGCCGTCCTGATCCTTGCACAGGGACTCTAAGCCCCGCACACGTCTGCCACACCTCCTGCAAAGTCACTCAATAACTCTTGCCAGCGTGACAGGGTTTTTTAGTGGATTTTTACAACAGTGTTCAAACCTACTGGAATTCCAGATAATCTGAAAACAAGAAAAGGATCAGGTCTTGCAGCAATGTCCAGCAGTCTCCATGGTATGTGCAATTCACCCAGTCAAAGATATTTCTCCTTAATAGTGACTGCAGTTCTTCATTCTGCATCAGTGGGTATCAGGAGTCCTCACACACGGACTTAACATGTACCCTAACACATGCTTCAAATCTAACTGCAGTCCTCTTGCGCAAAGTCTCTCTGACAGACAGGCTCCAGTTGGGAACTCTTTCAGAAGAATCACTAAGTACGCACATATATCTTTTCGAGAGTCAAGCCCACATTTTGAACTCAAGTCACCGATGGTTCAAATCCAAATTTACAGCACTTCAAAGCTTCCATAAAAGGAAAAAAAAAAAAAAACTGCAATAAAATTAATGATCACTTGTGTTTACATTTTGTTGGTGCAATTCAGCAAGTAAGATTACATTCACATATTCAGAAGTCGCAGACACATTATTCATAGTGCTCTCAGCCCAGGACTGCCTTCATGCTCTACTTTTTTGCTCGGTTCTGCACTTGTGTTTGGAAAATGCTTACAGTGTGCATGCCCCACACAGAGGCACGCTAACAACAACTGCAGAGACCAGACCGGGAAGCACAGTCAGAGAGAGCCAAGTCCCCAGCAGATGTGTCACCACCACCTCAAGATGTCCATCCAGCCACTTCTGAGCTTGGCTGAGCACCTTCCATGGCAGAGCAAGAGAAGGCGGCTGCTCCTACACTACCAGATCAGGCAACCAGAGCTACTACGAAACAAACTCACATTCCAAAAGCATCCAATTAGCTGCACAACTCTTCATGCTATATTGTTTTCTGACACCATAAAAGAAGGTGGCATCCAAACAACCTCTGTCCATCTGGGAACACACATCATGATTTCTTACCACATATTCTGTTCAGTCCACCATCCAGCACCAGGACGAGATTCTGTTTGCACAGAGTGCTGACAGATTTGTGTGCTAGAGAAATCAGTGTCCGCTCCCCTCTTGTTTCTTGTCCTCCTTTTAAAATCTTATCTCTTTCTTCAATGGAGAAGAGGCAAGGCATGAAAACCGGCCAACACGAGACACCAGAATAAAGCCCCAGACGAGCTCCTCTCAGCTGCCCACACCCCTATCAAAACGCAGGGGTGCCAACTTTGCATACTAACAACCCTGCCCTCATTACTGACATTTCAGACTGCAGACAAGCTCCTGGACTTTAACTTGGGGAGCTCCAACACACAGTCAATGGCCACAAGTTTTATAGCATCCGAACGAGGTGTCCCCCTGAGCCAGGGAGAAGGAAGGATTAATGACTGCTTGCATGAATTATTCAGTACTCTCTGCCATTTCAGAAAGAAAGACGCTGAGCAGTTGAGACCAAGAAAGAATATAAATATTCCCTTATTTATTCGCAGACTATTTTGTTCATTCCTCCAACAGTGAAGTACATGAGAAAAAGTAAAGCATTTTATACCTGACATAAATCATTTCTATTTCTTTAACCTCCTCTATTCCTTTCCCTGCAAATAATAAGGCAAATAGACTAATAGAAGTTAAATCTATTATCATAAACTTTGTTAGAAAGAGGTCCTGACCTCTTGGGATGGGATACAGACCTTATTAAACATAGTTGAAAATACATCCTGCTTTGGCAGAAATTCATTTTTCACTTCTTACCAACCAGCATCAGAACTAAATTTATGCCTCGGTTAGTTCAAACATTGGACAGAGAATGAGGCAGGGCTGTATGACGAAGATAAAATCCTGGCTTTGCTGAAGCTAATGGCAACATGCCCGTTGGCTTCCAGGGAGCTCGACAGCTCCTTGAATTGCAGCGAAAACTGAAGAGCTCCTGACTGGAGATGCTGCACTGTGTGCTAGGAACACCCTGGCGCTCAGTGCTCCTTCACCACAAAGAGTTCACACCACGTGAGGAGTGGGAAAGGCTTTGACAGAGCACGAGAAATACTTTCTTGGTCATGGCCTTACATTGCCATTCTGGAAAGACACGCTCTCTGCCTCTTGCTAACTCCCTGTGTGCATTTGGGGAGCTCACTCAGTGCCCTCTTCTCTAGGTTTGTACTTGTAAAACACTTAGGAAAGAGAGTTGTCCCATCTGCAGCACTACGGTGAGTCACTAAAGTCAACCAGCAGAATGAAATGAAACAGGATGGAGACTAGACGCCACGTACACCAGCTTCCACTGTCAATAGAGGGAGGGGTCTTTGGCAAAGGCTCAGCTCATCATCATCATCATATGGGAGAAATCACCCCCTGCAACTCCTTAGCTACACAGGGACCTGAGCCTTTCGACAGCTGAAGTTACGGAAGATAGATCCCACCTTCAATAACCAGGATCAGAAGAATGACTTTCTGGTGCCCACCCCACAAAACACAAGCAGATGTTTTCAAGGCCACCAGATTGCCTGTTGGCTCAGAGCTGCAGCGCCGATCGCCTTGGAGCAAGTCACGAACCTGATGTGGCAACAACAGGATGAGGCCACAGAACAAAACTAAGCTCATGTCCTGTGTGCACCCAGCTCCAGTTGAAAAGGAAGCCTCTTACTTGCCCTTCCTCGCTCTGGAAAGCTAGGCTTTGACACCTCGATGTTCTTGAAAAGGTGTCCTTATTTTTGTTTCCCTGAGAGAATTATAATTGAAATCGCACTTTTAGCATGTGAAATTTTTCAATGGCGTGACCTCCGTTATTAATAGGAACAGAACGCATAACGTCCTAAAGCAAACCTTCTAAATAGCAATGTTTATCTATTCAAAGAACCAATTAGGGAGGCTCCGGGCTGTAAAACCACTGAACTACTGTTTCCAGTTAAATGCAAGGACATTCATTACAACTGTCATTATCTCAAGGAGGATTGCAGCTAATATCGGCGAGCTTGCAAACTTGTTCTATGCCTTTTAGGAAGTCACCTCCCAGCCCTGCATACGCTGGGCAGCAGGAGCCCTTGGACCCCTCCAGCCTCTCCCTAAAACAACGAAAATCCAAGTATCTCTGCGCCATCAGAAGAAAATTCACTGAACTTCCCTGTTTATGATTTCATCTCCCACCTAATTACAGCTGAAATAATATAATAAGATTTGCACTCCCTGTTTGAGTCTGATATATTTAATAGATTTTTCAATATTGGTTTATCCAGCTATGTCAAAATGACAGCCCCACTTAATGTTAATCAGAGGTTGCGTGTGAGCATCAACGTTCAGCTCTGCACAGCTCAATGGAATTATCAGAGTTGCAAGACACCGTCGATATGTTTTGATCTCTGTGTCAAATGAATTTGGTTTACTTGTTAATTTTTTCCCTTTATGTTTCACTGCTGTTTAATTGTTTTGTCATCTGTGGGTACGCTGCTCCATCTAATTGCAATATTGGATTTTTAGGTGAATCAGAGGACGCAGCGTGACATTCATTGTCACTGAAGAGCAGGGATTTTCTCCTTACCTAGGTACCAGCAGCACACTGCACGTACACACCTTGAAAGTCCAGCTCCAGCTTCCAAGGAGCTGTTAAACACCATTCTGACAGCTCTCTAACATCACTCAGCTACCAAAAAAATATGTCTAGATAACCCACAGGGCTCTGGCATTATACAGTGAGAATTGTCCACACAAGTCAGGGCTAAAGGCAAGCGGACTGCAAGTTCTTGTACAGAGCTCACCAAGCCATCCTTTCGATGTTCAAAATGCATAATCAAATACGAAAGGCTGGAAGGATTCTTCCTCTTTCTCAGCACCACACAACTGCCTGAAGTACGCGGTGGGTAGACCACCAAGTGCAGCAAAGCTATGGTATCCCCCAAAACATCAGCCTTCTAAATACACTGCTCCTAGAAGTAAGGGATGACCAGCATGACAAATCCTCTGATGAGCTCCTGGATGTCATCGTTAAATGCTAGTTTAGGGGTCTACTCTAACTGCACCAAATCAATTCCAGTTCCCTGTGGACTTCATTTCCCAAATGAACCCGTACCATATGCAGTGTAAATCCCAAGAGCACTGTGATTGGGTGATGATAATCCTTCAATCTCTACGTTAAAACTCTCCAGCAAGCTGTCTTTGTTTAAAATGAGACTGATGTCTTCTAGTGACACGATGCTTATTAAAGTCACCGTGAGAAAGCTACATCAGGCCTGCATTTAGATCCCTATTTTATCAAAAATCAAGATGCAGAAACAAATTTAGAGCGGTTACCAGAAGGGATCCAAGTCACCCAGCGATCAGCAGTTGGTGGCCGGATGCAAACATCATCAGCATTTTGAACCCAATAGTGCAAATGGGGCTCATCACAAAATACACAATAATTTAAGCAAAACAAGCTGGCAATGGGAAGCTGAAGACAAAGCAGCTGAAAGACAGTCCTGCTTGATACGTGTCACTGTCAGTATCTTTGAGAAGTGGCAGACAAGCCAACACATGGTCTATCCATCATGAGACTCTCCGTGAATTGACTGACAGATCGTACGAAGCACTTGCAGTTAACTTGGATTTAAAATATTGCCAGTGGCTTCTTAAAACTAATAGTTTTACAGATGCAAGTACACACTTGCCCCAATCATCAAATGAAATCATAACTGGGATGCAATATCTGAATGCACCTAAGAGGCCAAAGCAGGCAGGTTAGGGTCCATTATCAGAAACACATCCACTTTTATAATTAACAGCTTAATTCAGTGCTATAGGTCTGGGATGCAGGATGCTTGCTGTGGTGAAAGAGCAGGGAAATTGGTCAGAAGGCTTTGAGGATTGCACGTTATCTTCCCTAACTGGATACCCAGTACATCCATTGCCTTGACATCTGGTTTTGGAATATTCACTGAACATACCAGTTAGTTTTCCCACACACTGCAACCGCAACCTTTCTCTAACAACCCTCTCCAGCAAAACCATGAGTCCAGCAAAGCCAGAGCAGAACAATTGCTTTCAGAAAGCAAACCAGGAGCTGCTGTCTTGCTCCTGCCCACACCCAGGCTTTCAAACAGCCTGGTCTGAGAGCAAATTTAGAATGTCTGGGAATGCCGTGAGCCTGTTTCATCAACAACATGAACAAACAGGAGCAAATCTCAGCTGAGGAACACTAAATTACATTTTAATAGCGTAGCCTTTGTTAGAGTCTTCCAAACTCGTGGTGGGAGGAGGGGAGGTCAATTTGAATCACCTTTAAAAATCTCAATTCTTGGAAAATTTTGAGCACTGACTCTTTGAGATTTGAGTTTCACCACCAGTGCTCAAATCGGGCAGCCCAAACCAGAGAGACACTTCTAAAAACAGAGCCCCGAGGCTTTACTGGCAGCTTTAGCCTTACACACTGCTCAATCAAAGCCAAATCCCACACTGCTATCGGCAACTCTCACGAGCTTTTGCTGTTTTCCTAAATCACCCTTTAGATTCTCCCTTGGCGTGGATGATCTTAGAGGTCTTTTCTAGCCTTAATGATTCTATGATTCCATCAAGTAACGTCTTGGAGCCACATTTTGGGATCACCCCTGCAACCCACACTGCAGCAATACCCCCACCAGTGCACCTGGATGCCAAACAAACACAGCCCCACCGCCTCCCCCAGCCACTGTGGCCACATAACTTTGAAGAAACACGAGACCCTGTGACTCTGTCATGGTTATCAACTATTTGCTGAATGACGATAATGTGGTTTGCACCCTGCGAGACGTTGAGCTCTGCACGCTTGCGTGTCTGAGCACAGTTGGGGCTCATTTGGCAAGGAGGGTTGGTTCAAAGCCAGCACATCTTAACCCTTCCCCGTCAACAAGCACACTCGCCTCGGACAATTTTCCTCTCCTTTAAGCAAACTTCTTTCCCCCAACAAAAAGAGGCAGCTTTTCTGATGGGAACACAGGTTTGCTGACTGCTGAAGTGGAATCCGCTCGGCGGCACATTGTATGTAGGGAATAAAACTGCTCAGTCTGCAAAGAAAAGCGCGTATCAGATAATTCCACAGATAATTTTCCCCAGATGCAGGTGGAACCCTGTTTATAGCAAATGTGTGCTAAATCATAACCCCTCTCCTGTCTGCTCTCCATAGCAAGTCCTACGGCTGAAAACTCATCCTCACCTGACCCAGCCTGTGATAGCCACCCAGAGCCACCACCACACCATCACTGCTGCCCAGTGCTCCTCATGTCCCCATCACACATCAATCTTCTTCCCCTCCTAAGGATGGCAGGAGGCCACCGCCCAGCCTCCAAGGAGAGCAGAGCTTGCCAGCACAGCAAGGCTGTGGTGGCCCTGGCAGGTTTTGTGGCCAGGGACCTCTGGCCCCATAAACACTGGCTGGCAGCGGGCGAGGACACGGGGTCTGCTCTGAAGTCCAACAAAGTCAATAAGATGCTTTCATTTTGCATTAATATATTTGGGGTCAGTTGTTAAACAAACAGATCAATAATTATATCAATAATTACAGGTGCCAACCAAGTGTGGACCTACACCATTAGAGGTTCCAAAAGTGTATCCCAAAGAGTGCAGCAGCCTTTCCTCTCCCTTGCGGTCCACATGGCAGGCACACACCCGCAATATTCCAGCAGATACTATTTTACAGTGCTTCAGAAGGCCACAAAGACCAAAGTAAGTTGCCTGAGGTGACTCAGGAGGTGATCAGCAAGTTGAAACGTGTGCCTGAGAAGCTCTTGATGCCTCAGTTCCCAATCCAGGAGCAAGCCCAGCGTTAAACACGGCTGTGCATTTCTGAACCAAAAGGCAGCAAGAACCTCGCTCTTGTTACTGCGCCTTTGCAGCATTTCTCAGAAGACTTAAAACAAAAAAAAAAAATCATTGAACTCCCTTTCTCTGCTCACTCTCTTGCATTTGATGAACAAGGGTTTACCTGTTTGTATTTCAAGAGGAATTTTAAATGAATACAACTATTTAATCCCTTGTTATTACAGTAGTAACACTAAGGGACATCAGCGCAGCTGCTAGGTCAGGTCTGCTCCCAAGTCAGAGACCGCTGCCTTGTGTTGCTCCTGAAGGGTGCGCAAAGCCTCCTGGGCTTTTGGCTCATCACAAGAACAGGATGTGGATTCTGGAAGGAGGGCAGGAAGATGGGAAACAGAGATGTAATTTTTCCCAAGTAGCATTTTCATCTTTTTAGTCATTTAAAATGATACCTTAACTCACCACCGTTTCCTGGGTTTACTAACACAGAAGGAATCCACACATCCACATTCTATGGCTCCCCAGTCCCATCTTCCCCCAGACGCACTGTAGGGAGCAGGCAGGGTCTCATCACAGAGTAGCACTATCCTTCTCCTTCCCCTTTTGCTTAGAAGGAGACAGAAGATCCATGAGGACAACATCCCCTTTTGAAGCCGTTGGGGCAACAGGCAATGCAAACACCCCTCGTCACCCTTCAACCGTGTGGGCTCCAGCAAAACACTGCAGCCCTGCCCAGGAATTCCAAATTGATGATCGGCACCCGGTTGCTGTAATTAGGGAAAATAATAGCTCCTTCCAACAATTTTTGCAGATCACAATCTGTGAACTGAGAAACTGTCAAAAAGAACATTCGTGACGTGGTTTGAAAATAAACCCCAGATCAACTGAGTCCCTTCACCAGAAATCCTTCCCTCTCCTTCCAGCTCGACTAAAGGCTCTTCACACCTTGAAAGATGGTGACGGAAGTGAGAAAAATAGGCTCTCTACCCAAAGAAATCTGTTAGACGACAACGTGTGATCTATAAGCAGGGAGAGATTTTGTCTCCAAGGCAGCTTCATGCCTTCTGGCCCAACTGCACTTTGTGAGGGTGAGGGAGCTGCTGCGAGCCCACCCTGCGCCCACAGGCAGGTCTTGAGCCATCGGCTCCAACAAGCCCTAACGGCAGCACCGCTGCAGAGCCCGGGGAGCCGCCCCATTCACCGTCTCCAGCGCCACTTTCATGTTCTCAGACCACCAGACCAGCCAGCTGTGCCAAGAAAGCCCCTGGCAGAAACAGGGAGCACCTGGGGAGACCAGTGGATGTCAGGACAGCAGGATGTGCCTTGGTTCCCCTTCTACGCGCCATTAAACAGTGACAGGCGTATTAAGGGCTGATCGGGGTGGCCAGACAAGGAGCCAAGGGGATGCTCTCGTTTCACTGTTGAACATGGGTAGCACGGGGGGGCTGCAGCTGGGAGGTTGCCCCCTCTGAACCTGGTCCAAGACCTTTCCTTCTCCAGAAGAAGAAAAACCTGTTGTTAGACAAAAATATAACTTCAGAGATGGCACTGAAAGGCAGGCTTGACTGGGAGACTGAGTTTAACCCAGTCCTCCCATGACAAACACCCCAAGGACCACATCTGGTTCCCCAGGGAGGACAAGTCAGTCTATGGTGTCAAGCGAAAGAAGGGAGCGAGGGAGAGAGGCTCAAGTCATTATGCAAATCAAATTGAAATTGAAATTTCAGCCTAACCTGCTGGGAAGAAACCCACAAACTAGGGCAATTAGAAGAAGCAATTACTACTGGATATAAATAAGAGAGATAATTTCATTTCTCATTGAAGCTATAAGGGCTTTGGGACCTCAGCGGATGGAGCCAGAGAAGATTCTAGTAGCACAGGGGTGGCTGTTGCTCCTCCTCTACAGTAATGGCATGTGCTTTATTCCACCAAGCAAAGCTAAACCAGTCCATCCGTGTGCCCCATGGGGCAGGGATTTACCTCTCTGGCCCCAAACACCCCAGCTGAGATGTTCAGCATATGCTGCTGCTGCGGTGCCAAACCAACTGGAGGGGAAAAAAGCCCCTTTTTGGCACCCGGGAAACAGACTGGATGGGGAGTTTAAGATGACTGAAGGTTTCATGCAGTCCCTTGTGAGAAATTATGACCTATTTCCTTCCTTTGATTGTACATCCTTCCTGAACTGACTTTGGAATCATTCAATATTAAAAATGCATTGCCCTATAAACAGGCAGGGTAAAGAAACATCCCTCGCACTTTAAATCACTCTGCTCGAGATTACATTCAAGCCTCATTACTCTAAAGAGACCTGGGATCCTCTTCCAAATGACTGAATTGGGGCAGACATTTTTCTGACAAGATCCTAAAAGTATTCAAGTCCATCCAGGCAGCAACGTCTGCCTTTGTCTGAAAGAAGAGATTTCTTGTTCTAAGCAATGCTACAAAAGCAATGTCATGTCATGTTTACTACTTCCCCTCTATTGACTTCTGCAGCTGGTGAATTTTTTATGATAGAAATTACAAATATTTAGCCTGCTGATGGCAGGATGAGCCAAGTATTCCCAAGGCTCACGCACACCGACCTCCTTTGTTTCCCGGTTTCAGCTGCCCCTGTTAGATCTGCTTACACCCTTACATCTGCTGGCACAAAGACAGGCAGACGGCACGTAAGCCGTCCATCGCAGCGAACGCGGAGCTCCACGACAGCTAGCCCAGAGAAGCAGGGCTTCTTCCCCTCTTTGCACGCTCCACAGCACGCTCCGGAGTGAAACCACAGCACACTGCCCAGGCAGGGAGTGGTTATACCAAACATGAGGCCACAAAAGACAACCAGGCTGCACCTTGAGCATGCACAGACCCCAAACTGGGCTCACTGTGGAGGTTTCTGGGCTGACTGGGAGGACCACTGAGCTGGTGGTAAAGCACAACAAATCCACCCTTGGGAGATGCTCCAAAATGCTAAGAGTGCCACTTGTATAGCGTGAATAGCTGCTGCTAGTTACACAGGTCTTACCATCCTTCTCCAGCACAAGGGTTTGGTTTGAGCTGAAGGAAATGTCATAAAATGAAAATTCTTAGAATTGTGTTAGGAATGTTTGCTGTTTTCCTCCCAGTAATATCTGCGTGATGCACCGCAACATGTGAGCTGAGCAACTCTATTATTTTTTAATTCCTCCACGACAGCTGTTGTTTCTTGCTAATTGAAACATTTTATCTCTTTGTCTAGATGAAAATATCTGTGATTTGCGTTGTGGGGAAAGCATCCCCCACACTGGCACAAAGGGCAGGTCCATGCGATGCTCTGGAAACACGATGACAACGTGAATTAACATCTCTGAAGCAGCTTTGATCAGTCAGCTCCAGCAGCAGAAGGTAGCAGAGCCCACGTTAACATGACTGAAAGCCTGGTGAGGGCACACAATGTGCGACCCAGGCAGAAGCTTGGGCCAACACATCTTCATTACCCCTGGGACCCGATTCAGACCATTGAATGGTAAACAGATATTCCAGTCTACACTCACAACCCTTGGGGCCAGAGCATGTGATGGCGAGGAGAGTCTGAGGGAGAAGTGTTTGTTCAAAGGGAGGCTGAGAGGGGACCTTCTTGTTGTTTTCAGCTTCCTAAGAGGAGGCTGTAGAGCAGACGGAGCCAGGCTCCAGGTGAGCAGAGCAAAAGGACAAGCCAGTTGTAGAACAAGACGCTGCAACATACCAGAAAACACCTTTCACAGCAACAGTGATCCTACGCGGCGAGGCCGATGATTGGCACCCTTGGATCCATTCAAAACTCAGTCTCAGCAACCTGATCTAAGCTTGAGGTCGGTCTCTAAGAAGGGGGCTGGACCAAAGGACCCCCAGCAGCCCCTTCCAATCTCCACTACTCAATGACTCAAATCAAGCTGCAGCTCAACTTGAGATATATCAGAAATACCAGATTTTATTATTTCATTATGAAACCTTTTGACGTCGGAAAGCAGGGGTTTCAGTCTGTACTAAATAGCAGCTGCCCTTAATGATTCAAAAATCATCATGTGTATCTAAATAAACATATTTTATAAATGTAAATAAATGCATTAGAGAAATATCAAATCACACCATATTATGCCAGCTCAATAACAGGTTAGCTCAATGTACTATGAAATGCAAAAAAACCTATCAGAGAAACAGACACACAGGAAAATCACCCTGCAAAAGCCCCCAGTTCAGTTCTGGCTTTTTTTAGATCTACATCCTTTTATTTCCAAAGCGTTTCTCCATGGAAATGATGTTGACATGGACACATTTTTCTAAACATTTCTATTTATAAAAAATGTTTTGGTTTGATTTTAATCAAAAAGGTTTTGGCAAAATATTTTTCCAGCTCTGCATGTAACACCTTCCCTGGTTCAGTGAACAACAGAGCAAGGAAGATGCTCTGGACTCTGACAGCACCCAGTCCATCACCACAAGAGACACACGTGGGATTTGTTTGTCCCATATATATGAGACAGCTCCAGGTTGAGCAATCCCTACTACAGTGGATGGAGACCTTCAAAGACACAATCATCATGACGTACCGGTCGTGATGCTACCAGTTCCTCCTCAGCAGACACCAGCACACGGCCAGAGGTCCCCTGGATCCTGCAAAGCTCCCCAAGGGGCTGAGCACAGCCCAGGGAGCCTGGACTTGCTCATAACAGGTCTGTCTGCTCTGTTTCCCTGCCGACAGTTAGCCTACATTATCGTACAGGCTGTGCTGAATTAGAACACAAGAGTGGAAAACACACCGTGTCAGACCTGAAGGTGCTATAAATCTATACGTTTCCCTGAAAGCCAAACAGCTATGCTGGTTTATACTAATGAGGTGTGTAGCCTGTATTTTTAATCCTAATAACTCACTATTTTCCAAATTATCTAAGCAACAGCAGTTCCCAGTTAGAGATGCAGCATCCTCCAAGTTGCAAACTGGAAAATGGTCACATGCCAACAAAGACCTCTACTTCCAGCACTTTCACCATACACAATCCTTTCACCTGCTTCCACTTTGCTTGGCATTTTTAAGACATTAGCTACGTGACTGAGAAAAATCACAGTGTTTAAGTCATGCACAAATACATCACTGGGCTGTCCTCTTTCCCAACTCACTATATGCAAATGTTATTTTTTTTAAGAGAAAACCTTATCAGCCCAAGGATTGATTGAATTAGGAAGCAATTAAAATTTGAAATAGTAAGAATGGCCCCAATGTTTGTTTCTTCCAAAGGCAGCCCCTGGCAGTTACCACTACAACACCCCTGCTCTGAGTCTAGGGGACACCTTTTTCTCTTCCAAGGCTGAGACTGAATGCTGGATGTAACTCCAGGAAAGACAGAAGATACGTTACCCAGTCAGGCCAGCGCTCCTGGCCAAACCTCCTGACTCTCTGGGCTGAAACTGCAGAGTTTCACCTTCCTCTGGAGATGAAGATGGGCTGCAAACCCATGTATCCCTGCTAGATACATCCATAACACAATCGGTTCGGAGGTGCATGGTAAGCAACAGGCTGGTACCTAAATGAGCCAGTGGAGAGAAAAATGCTTTTATACAGCTATACAGACACATCTATAGATAAGCATTAATATACACGGGCCTATAAGCACCTTTCACACGCGACGCTTCCCTACAGAGGCTCACAAGGGACCTCTCCACCCTCCTGCCTCCTCGCTGTGCCCTCCCCGCTGCTCCAGCCTCCCCTTTCTGTTCACCATCTGGTACCCATCAAAGGCACTTAGACCCACGACACGTCTGCGCTTACCAAATCCTTTAAACCTAACTAGAGCCCTGTTTTGTTTCTTCCTCATCAGAAGCCGCAAGGAACCCTGATTCGGTACATCTGGACCTTCTAATAGAGTAACAGCCCGGCTGTGCCAACCCTGCTTTCTGTCTGACTCCATCTTAATCACTCACAAATCACAAAAGAATTGGGAGGGAAGCAGAGCCAGCACGGCAGCGTCGCAAGGACGGCAGCAAAGAACAAAACAGTGACCACAGACGTTGTCAGGAGGAGCGCTGCCCATACACCAAATCCATACACCAAACCCATACACCCCTTTCCTATTTCTCTATGCACCCCAGCACTCTAATTTACTGCTCTCTTGTCGGTTGAATGGTGTTGCCAGCAAAGCTCCCAGGTTTGCAGTCTGCCCTGGAAACACAGCCTGATATTCCATACGTGAAGCCGCCACAACGACAGCAAATTCCACCTGGCTGCAGGAGCCCCTGCTCAGATGAGATGGCACATTCCCAGCGAAATGCAAGGAAGTGGCAACGGCTCCCCCCTCCTTTACTCAGCACATTCGTTGAGTGCAGTGCTGGGAATGCCTGTGATTTTATTGCTAACGTGTCCACAAGTGCTTTTTTCTTTACTCTGGGTCCTCTTCTTTAAGCCACCCTTCCAGGAATCACTTCTTCGGGACTCTGAGCTTCCAATAAAAAGAATTTCTAAATATCAAAGGAGGACTTGAAAATTTGAACCTGTGACAAATTTAAAGTCCTCTTCTTCCCATTCTGATGATTTTTAAAGTGGTATCACAGCTTTACGTGGGGGTTCAACTCCCGAGTTTTACGTTACAAAGCTAGAAATGCTGTAAAAGTCAACGAGCTGATGCTGTGTGTTACATCACGTTATCCCTCAGCCAACGGAGAGAAAGCCCCTGTTGCACAGGGTAAGCTCAGCACAGTCAAAACCATACAGAAATATAGAATAAAGAGTAGCTTTATCATGTGCTCTGAAATGATCAACGGGTTTTTCACTTCTCCCTTTGCTCTGTTTCACTTTCAGCCCCCGATCTCCAAGCACACAGCCCTGAGAACTCGCACATCCAACAGAAACGAACCCTGCGTATCGCTATCCGCTACAACACAGCCTCTACGTAAACACGACTCTTCTCCCACTTTCATTGGATCCCAAGACCAACGCAACCAGCAGAAGCACAGGTTACAAGATAACCCCGGAGCGGCTGCCTCCAGCGGGCCAAGTGCTCAGCTTCCCACCCCACAGTGTCCTCCTCATGTTCTCCTCCACAGACACACACGCAGAAGGAAGGGGGTTGATGTTTGACCAGAACAGACCATTAAAGACAAGACATAAATCTGTCTGAGAAAAAGGGGGGGGAAAAAAGGCCAAGAAAAGAGAGAGGGGCTCTTGACTTCATGCCAGGAGCTTGAAGACTTCTATTTATTTATGCTTTTCATGGGAAAGCTGTTCAGAGGCAGTAATCCGTAACATCTGGCAAAAGGGTAGGGAAGGACCTTTCCTGCAAATTCACTGATATTTTATCCAAAAAAGGGGGATGGGAGGGAAGAAAGCTCTAATTGTTGGTTGTGCAAGCACCTACAGCAGAGAGGAGACCTTGGCAGTCTCTGAATGCACGGTTACAGCTGGGAAGTTGCACTGTCCCCACCACTGCCCCTGCACAGCACAGAAAACCTGCCAGGCCATGCAGAAAGCCAGCGCCTCCATGGGCTGACTGCAGAGGTGTGACAGAAAGCAAAACTTGAGTTGGTGGACAAAGAAACGGCACAACAGGGTTAATGAGTCCTTCTAAACTTCTGACTGGACGGCTGGGAGAGCACCTGCAATTCCCCAGCTAGGAGACAGCCTTCAAACCAGCTCAGCTTCGCCCCAGCAGCTCCAGCTTTTCACCGACCCATCTCTCCTAGTCTCCACGTGGGACCTTGGTTCTTACACAAAGCAAAAAACACCAGGTATGTCTCTTGCAAACAACGGGACAACTTGTAGTTGTGTGCAGCTCCGTGAGGCCAAACACACATCGACTCAAAGCCTGAAATTAATGTGGAAAGCGATCCAGAACAGAAGGAGACAAAACAAGCCTATTCATGCTACTCAATGTCAAGCCATCTTATAGCTATTTTGGATCCAAATCCTCTCTTTTTTTCCAAAACCACAAAGAAAAGCAAACAGATGTCAGTCATTGCAGATCTGCGAAGGAATTAAATGAACAGCTCATAATACCAGTGTTTCCTTCTACGCTTTCCACCTATGGAGAGGAAGGCATTTCTGCGAGTCGGGGCCACTGCGGCCAGCAGCGTGCGAGCCCAGGGACCTCAGTGCTCTGAGACCAGCACAGTCTCCAAGGGCTCCACCACATTCCCTCCTGCCAAGACATTATGGGAAGGGAACCGTTAGGTTGTCAACAGGCAATCTTGAAAAATACAAGTATTTCAGAGCCGCAGGATAATTTCAAAAAGCACACACAGGGCTCAACCCTCAAAACTCCATTTTCAAAAGCTGCTTTGAAGCACGACAGCTTCGGCACCACTGAAAGTCAATGAGTGAGACAGAATCCTAATTGCTTTACAAAATGTTACTCATACGCAATTAACGTTGTTCCAAAGTACTTTGGATTTTAGGTTTTTCAAATACACTGGGTGTAGATACTGCAACGCTAAAGCTTGTCACTCCCTTACATGTTTGAAAGGTGGTGTTCCTTTCTAAAAGGCAAATCTAAATATTGATAGTATTTAGAAACTCTCAGGTTACACACAAAAGAATTCCTTTACAGAGTCATCCTCTTCTCTCATCTGTTTCATGGCAAATTTTGTGCTGTTACAAGTCAGTCTGGGAGACAAACTCTTCAACACAGCCTCTATCCTGTGAATGCAGGGGCTCTGGGAAATTGGTTTCTTGTAATGCTCTGGCTGCTTCTAGAACAAATATGAATGGTATGCTAGAAGCAAAATGATTTCACTCAGCTTCTGCATCTTCCTTCCCTGTGCTGTTCTTTTTGTGTGTGCATTTGTCACTGTGGAACCGGCAAAGCTGCTCACCACAGCTGGCACAGGGCAAGGGAAGCTGCCACATAAAGGTCCAGACAGTCAGAACAACAGTCGGATCAGCTATGTCAGGAGGTCCCAGAAGTTACAGATCTCTTTAGCAGAAATTAGGGGCACAGAGCTGTGTTAGGAGCTGCTTTCCCACCGGAACCATCGCTTCCAGTCAGGAGTTACAGCTGAGCCCGGCTGCATTGCCCACCTCCCTCCTCCACACGCACCCCGCAGCCTCTGCCGCCAGCCACGCAGCCAAAGCGGCCACAGAAGAACAACAGTGGGCAAAGTCCAGATCTTATTTATTTTTATTTCCCCTACACTCAAATTGCCTCCAAATGCAGTCAGAGAAGTGAGGAGACTGAGGGAGGCAGCCTTGTAGCAATCACTTCTTCGTTAACAGCTGCGCAGCTAAATGCCATTTTAAACCATTTGCTATTCAAGCTTCATCCTTTTTGAGAGGATGTGCATCTCTGTATTACTAAAATGACTAGGATTACCTCATTTAAAAAAATATAAATGCAAGATTGTCATTTTTCACATACTCCTCCCCTGCGTAACTTACTTTAATTTCTAATTTACAACTACAAAATAGAATCTTACATTGGAATTTGCATAAAAATGAACAGACCTGCAGCAAGATATTAAATTTTAAATTTGCACGCTAGGGTGGCCAAGGAATATTAGTCTATCCAAGAAGTTCGTGCCTGTAAACTTGAGCGCTAGTAGACGTAATGAGAGGAGAATTTGTACACTTCAGTGAAACCAAGCTGATTAAACGGCTTTGATGCAGTTGTTACAGAGCGAGGATACGACCTGCACATGCTGATAGCAGGGGGTTCTACACAAAAAGACCAGTGTAGCATCTAATCCAACATTGTGCGGCCAGGGCCAGCCAGCGCAAGCAGGCTGAAAACTAAAATCACAAATCAAGGCTAATAAAGCTCTGCAGCAAGCTGCTGCCTGAAAAGGCTTGACATGAAACCACTGGTGAAAATGTCTTCCTTTTTCCAGCTTCTGCCCGCAAACGCGAAGTTGGACAGGCAGGGCTCTCACCACCGGGCACTGCTGCCTGGTCCTTATTAGATAAGAACCTCGTTTGTAAGCTGGCCGTGCCCAGGAGCACGTGGCTGGGTTGCGGCCGCACGCTCACAGTTCAGGGGCTGCTAGAGAGAAGTGATAGAGAGGTTGCAGGAGGAAGGTGAACAAGCAGGACAGGGCTCCTCAGCGCCCAGTTTGTGCCAGAGCCACAGGCACTGTCACCGCTGAGGGAGTCTCTGACCCTGACATCACTTCCTCAGACCCCACAAGACAGTAAATGAGGCCCATTACAATTCCTATTCTGTCCTTTCCGAGGTCAAAGCCCACTGGAGAGCATCCCTGGAGAGCTTCCATCTCCTGGCCACCCACAAGGCTGGAAGGAAACCAAAGCAAGGGCAGAGGCCGAGCAGATTCCACGCATCTTAGGTCAGCCCTGAGAACTCTGCCTCAGGATCGCGCATGCACGGCTCAGCCAGGCCAACAGGACCAAACTACTGCTGAAAAGAAGTTAGAAACCAAACTGGTTCCTGCCCTGATTTCAAGGAGGAACGCCCTTTCTCCACACCTGCTGACCATGGCCCTGGGCAGGGGCCAGCACGCCAGTGCAAAGGGGCCGTGCAGCACCCAGGGGGCCCCAGCGACATACACACACACCTGGGCTGCAGCCTTTCACCCCCTCTTTCTGTGTCAACGCTGCTCGCTGCGCATCCCTCCTCGCCGTGATCAAAAGGGATGAGCAATCATTTCCAAGACAGACAGTGCTTTGTTCCCACCAGCCTGTTTTGGGCTTCCAGACTCCCTTTGCCCGTACCTTTGCAGACTTCACTCCGTGCCTCTGTCACCACGTCCTCTGTTCGTTCCTGAGCTGTCAGGCGCGCACTGCTCTGCTACCAGCTACCTACTTTCTGTTGGCTTTTACAAACTTTGTTAGCTCAATGGCAACGCTCCAGACTTTCATTTGTCTTTGCCACAAAGAAAGCAAGGGTTTAACAATCCTCTCATTTTCTACCAGGTTATACCTCGGAGAACTTAAATTTTGTAAGCTAAAGTATTTCTAGTCCACAGTAAACCATACAGCCTGTAGATCGCTGGAGCGATATCAAAGGAGCCTTTTCAAGCCAGCAGAGAGATGAAAAACCAACACTGATGAACCATCTCATCCTCAGTGGTTGAATTTGTCAGCTCTTGGCCTTATCATCTCTCCAGGGAGCTCCTGAGATGCACCTGGAAGCTCAGTACGCAGGACCTTGTCTCTGCACCAGCCCTGAGCTAGCAGACAGCAGCAGGTCCAGTTGTCACCATCATCATTTTGGGACAGTTGTCCTGACCTGTCATGTAGCCACATCACCTCCAGTGGATGTGAAGGCTCCCAAAGTCTGAGCTACAGCCCTGAGCTGAGTGAGCAGACCCCACGGGGGCTTGGTGGAGCGATGCCATGAAGGCCACGCAAGCATCCATCATTTTGTAGACAACTGGTACCGAGTATCAGACAAAACCAGCCCCTGGAGAGTTTAATGAGGGGACAAGGATGGCTGCCGATCACCTCCTCATGTGGCCACTTCTGTGAAGAAGGCATCCAGAAGGCACGTTAATTTAAGATGCAATAAGGCAATCAGTGAGAGGTAAAGAGTCCAAATCAGGAGCCAGTGCAGAAGAATATGGTGTCTTAACGTCACTCCCTCACTTGTACAGCAACAGCCTCGCTATTTAGACAAATCCCGAACAAGTCAGAAACAGCCCTTGGCCTCCTCCAGTTTAGAGCATCGGCCTGACATAGTCCCACCCCAACACAGAACTGTGTGATGTCCCTGGATGTTTTTCCCCCAAGTCCTTAAGGTGTCCTACTTAAAGATACTCATCTTTATGTTACCAGCAGAACTGGTTACCGGCAGAGCTGTTTGGTGACCCAGTTGCTTGGGCTACAGCACTCAGCACAGATCACTCAGGATATCCTCTCTTTGAAGGGCACATTCAGGCTCTTCAGCAACAACCCATAATATTAACACACAAAAAAAAGGTCAATGACAGAGTAATTTCCTCATCAAGAAATGATTCCTCTAAGACAAGATCCAAAGAGTGTCTCAAAGACAACTCCTTCAGATAGATCCCACACATAAGTTAAGGACAAGCCCTCTTTAAAAATACTCCCAGAAATATTCTTTTCTCTCTTTAATTGGAAGAAAATTCTGTCACATTTACACATTAAGCCCCACACATCTCTCTGAGCCACTGAGAAACTAAACAGGGTAGCATTTGCAGGGGCTGAACCCTTGAAACCTATGGACAATTTACAGGAGAACTCCAAAGAGTAACAAAAAAAAAAAATAAAAATCAAGCTTAAGTTTAAAATTCACCATATGCACCTCGAGAAAAACAACACGGGGCTCCCAAACTAAAGGCAGCAGCTGCGCGTTAGTGAAGCTGAAGGTAAAAAATACTACACTATTATAGCACTTATGACTAAGGCACTCTGGGTTGAGCTGCTAGCACTGACTTGTTTCTAGTCCTTATCCTGTGACCTTCACGATGCTCTCCAGAGTCTCCGCAGAGCTTTCTGCATGTAAGGACTTGGACACTTAAGCCAGCCTTACACTCCTAAATACCTTTGAGCATCTGAGTCTAAAATCTGTCAATGCTTCGGATACACATTGATATAGCAGGGACATTAATATTCCTTCTTCCTTTCCACCCTATTTGAATGGTAATTCTGTAAGATAGTGACCATCTTTCCGTGCATGCAGTCCTTCTGAGTTTGGTTTAGTGCAGCATATCCATATTTTTAACCCCCTTCTGCTGACATGTATCCGAAGGAGAGCACCATGCCAGCACAAAAGTACTCAAGTGAATCTGATCGCTGTCATCACAACGTTCAACTTGAGTGACACGTTAAATATCTAAAACTGAACAGCAAAGAGTTTTGGACTAAAACCGAAATCCTAGTGTAGGGTAAAACACAGGCAAGGGCTTTTTTCTCCTCTTGACTTTTATCATCAGCATGATCTTCCAAAGCGTGGGCACAAAGGAGGGCAAAGAACCTGCTCAGCCATGACATGACTTGTCCAACCAACACAGCCACGCAACGGGGGAAAAACCACACTTGTGTGCACAGTTGCTGAGCAAGGGTTCACTCAACAGAAGCTATTGCTTCCAAATTGCCCATCCTTTTATTCCCACATTGATTAATAGAAATGAGAATCACCAGCAATCATTTTGTAGGCAATCGAAAAATGCCTGGGCATAAGAGCTGCGATTTTCAAAAGGTTGGTTCAACTCACCTACATCGTGGCACCAACATACACCCATGCAAGTATAAAGAACATGCGTATGCATGCTAGAAGATACCAAACACCAAAACTCATCACCAATCTTCAGTTTTTGTATCACTGCTCCAGTTTTTTATTTGCCTGAGGTCAGCAGCAGGCTGGAGGCTGCCTGCACGCCAAGGCCGGCTCAGCCTTCCTACACTGGTGAGCATTGCAAGCAAGAGCTTGGAGGCTCCCAGCTGATGAGGTTTTACTGTAACCTGCAGCTTGCAGGTTTGGTTTCATGGTTCAAGCCATAGCAGCTCATGGTGCAGAGCCTCAGAGTCCCAGCTCTGCCCCAAGGACAGTTGTGTGCAGGATGGACGACTGCCGCTGTCACACATCGCACTTGCTCGTGACGAACAGAAACCTAGAAACCACGTCCAACTCTCCCGGGTTCAGTATTGGACTCCGGCACGACCACAAGCGCTCAGAAAGCAGAAGAGATGTGCACTGCTTCATCAACACAGTTGCAGGGATGCCCCAGAGCAAAATATCATCAGCTGAGCCATTTGCAGGTAAAAACTTGTGCCAAACGGCTCCACACTTGAATCAGTCATCCCACACCACTCTGCCCTGGAGGAAACAGTCTACTCATGGCCACCACCAATGCCTAAAATCATCTTGTTGCACAGCCCTGTAAACCCCTCCCGTGTGCTGACCAGAGTGCACATTGATTGTCCGTGCACATGATCCATGTACTGAGTGTCGAAGGAGCGTGCGCAGAAGGGCTTTGGCAGTGCGTAGCTTGCCCATTTTTGAGTTAATTTGAGTCTCCAGTGCAGAGATGCTCAGAACGGGGTAAAGAGAAGAGCTCACCTTTGCCATCAAGGAAGACAGCCCAGCCCAGGAGGAATCCTCTGGACCTTGTTCCAGCTTGGCAGGTGACGCAGCAGCAAAGGGAGCCCCATACGTGCCAAGGCTGAGCAGCAGCAGGTTATCCTGCCCATCCCGCTCCCTGCCCGCTCCAGGCAGACGGTATTCATGCTGTCAGCACCATGAGTTAACCCACAGCCCTAATGAGAACAGACCCGATGCTCTCAACAGCCTCTTGGCACAAGCTCTCCTCTGTATTTTAAATTCGTGCTTAAGAAGGCCAAATCTGCTCCAATGCTGGCGTTCATTTATTTTGATTGTCTTTTTGGCCAAAGTGCAGCCCAGCCTTTGATCCTACCACCCTGCACAGATGTGTGGGGTGCACAGCAGTCAATTATTTTCCAACTGAGCAATACATGGTTTTCTTGCAAACATCATGAAGAAAAGCTGTCAGTCCTGAATGCACATTATCTCTAATTAATCCCATAAAAAAAAATATTAAAAGGATGGTTGCTTGGTAGCGTTGCAAGAACCGTTTTGTAATTAGTATGACCTTCATCTCCATATGGTAATTAGCAAACATTTATATTACCATTAAAAAGACCACGTTCATTACGGAACCTCACTTTGTTCTATTAGCTCACAGAACCAGTACAAGCAATTTAGTCAAAGCCTTGAACGCTCACAAATACTCCAAATAAATGCACTCAAAACTACCATTTTTTTTTAGCTGGCACTCGTGCTGGCTGATTGCAGAACCCTCCAAAAGATGTTTAAGGAGTGTCTGCAGGAGCATCAGGGTGATGCGCCCTCCTCCTCCTCCTCCTGGGAAGGGGTTTGCCCATTGCAGTGCCACAGGACAGGATTATCCCATGCCTGCTGGGGGCAACACGAGCAGCACGTCCCTGCTCACAGCCCGCAGCCCCGTGGCACCTGCACTCAGGATTGCACAATGGGAAGCCTCCTGCTTTCTGAGTGAGTGCAGACCCACATCTGGGCAACGCGCATGGGCGGCAGGGACTGTTTCCAACTCTACCATCAGCATCTGGGGCAGCCTTGCACCGCTCATTTGTCCCCTCATCTACACAAAGCAAGGGTGATGCCATCCCCTCTGCAGAGGCCAAAGGGAAATGTCTATAGAAAAAAAATGAGATTTCACTACTAATACCATTATAATGCTATTTTCTCCTCCTCAAAGCCAGCTCGTTCCACTTCAGGGAACAACCGGTGGTCAGCAGTTCTATTGATAGCTGCTCTGCTTATATTAATCCAAAATTTCCTACGCTGTGTAGTGTGTGCTGCAATCACTCCTACTCCCTGGAGTGACTCACCGCTTAACTGGTTTGCTAACAGAGGACCCGATGTAGCACTCAACAACAACAACAACAACAACAAAAACCCATTATCACAAAGTACTTGTTTTTCACCGAGGCAGGAGAACTTGCAGAAAGTCATCGAATAACCCCGTAACTGAAAATGCCGGGGATAAATATGATTGAAACCTAAAAGCACACTTGCCCACACACTTCCGTACTCCTTTAACACATCTTCAGGAGCAAAATAACGCCCTAAACCCTCCCGTATCTTGCATTCTGCTAATACCAGCTCTACTGTACAAACATACATTTCCTGCTCCTGATGAAAGCTGACAGCTCGTGGGGAAAGGCAAGGGGGGAACGACACCAAACGTCTCGTGCTAATCAGTCCTTTCATCAGAGTATGACATGATCTAAGTCTAATCCAAGGTATCTTTCTCTTTTACTTGCAAGCTGTACATCATGACAAAAAAAAATGGTATTTACTAATTGGAAAGATGACATAAAAATGCTAATAAGGCTTTTAAGCTGACAGGGCTGGGAACATCTACATTTTATACACATGTATGCATGTATGTGTCCCAAATAGTTCTTGCACTATAAATGATTTAACTAGGACAAACAAAAATAGGTAGAAAGAAGAAAAACATTTGGCCACCCTGCCTGGGAATTGCAGAAGACATTCAAAGGCCCCCAGCCCTCCCTGGAGCTGGATGACACCGGACACACACCTCTTGCCATCTTCCAGCAATTTTACTCCCTCGCAAGCTCCAGGTTATTTCCCATTTTTTCACTTGGTTCGAGCTCCTGCAAAACGGCTCCAGTGCAGGAGGTTAAGGAAATACCGGTAGAGGCTGATGAACTTGAGCAGAGGGATGTCTGATGGAGATCGCTCTCACCACTCTGCACACAGAACCTGGTCAACCCGGGATATTCCCACTCAATACGCACAGCTGGGCACCGGGAAGGTTACATTTAGAATTCAACCCAAAAGAAGCACATCTCATGCATAAACACTACACACGAATTCAAAGCAGCTGCCTTTTTCTAAGGCAGCCAAAACCCACGTAGGATGGAGCCTGACGATACCAATGTACTGTAAACTTATCATAAAAGCAGGATGGAGAAACCAGCTACCAGCTGTGAGGAATATTTACAGTTGTAAATATTATATTTCAACCGTAGAGCAAGTAAACACCACGTTATGGAAATGCCTACTTTATCGATCAGCTCATCAGAAAGAAGAAAGAGAGACTATAATTTTGCAGTTTTCAGCAGCACAGCATTTTGAAGACGTTGAGAATGTATTTTTGAGATACTGACTCCTGCAAACAGCGACCGAGAGATCAGCTTGCTGATGAATGAATGCAATAACTTCTCTTCCAACACCTGCAAGGAACATCGTGCTACCACTTCTTTGAGGAAAAATGCAACTTAAGTAAAGGGGGTGGGGATAAAAATCAATGATCATTTAATTTCTATTGGGTTTATCCATTTCCACTTGCTGGTATCTCTTACGACACCAATCCAGGGCAATAATCACATGTGAATTTTTAAGGATTTTCCATGCTAACAACAGCCCAGCCCTGCCCCGCTGGGCTGAAGAGAGAACCCACTGAGAGACCCTGGAGCACTGAGCAAAGGGGAAAACGGCAAAATAAACCCTGTGTGCAACAAAGCCACAAAGGGAAAATTAATTATCCTGTCTTTTTCTGCAATTAAAAAAACAGAAGCATTAACCTAGGTATGCAGATAGTGCAAACGCAACTGTCTTGTTTTATATGACCTATCCAACTTTCAGTAAGACTAAGAGAGATTCGGAGTAATTAGGAGCTTGTCCGATAGCCAGGATTTTATGACTCTAAATACTAACAACGCTGGCGTTCCCACCGGCACGCCTCCCAGCTACTGCAGTATAAATCCTCAGCACTACGGAAACGCTGGGTGACGGCAGCCTGAATAACATTCATTTATTTGTTGAAAAATCACCTTCTCTGGGAGAAGGTAGTAAACAAACATCAATATTATACCGAAGCCTACCAATGGGAATGACACTGTAAAAATGTATCAGAGCCTTGAAAGCACGGGGAGATACAAGAAGCTGCCCAAAACTCCACCGTACAATCAAGATTGTTCATGGCTATGGGTCTGTCTCACTTCTCCCTACCTCTCTTCCAAAAGCAGACCCAAAGGCTGTGCAGATCTAAGTTCATTCTTGATGGCCTTAAATGAAACTTGAGTCATGCATAGAGCTCTGGTCTCTTTGCATACAGGGAGGCTCCACAGGTCTGGGACACATCAAGGTCAACTTGACAGAAAAGCTGGATGCTAAGAGCCTCTCCCGGGCAACTTATTCAGCCTGCAGTGATACTTCCCCCTCCTGAAACCAAGAAGTGGATGAACTTTAAGGTCCATTCCAACCCAAACCATTCTATGATTCTATGGGAGTAAATTTCACCCTAAAGTGAGGTCCAACTGTTATTCACTATGCCCTGAGAAGCAACTTCTTTTCACAGCAGGTCAGCTAGATCGGTGTAAAACCAGAGCAGAGCTACAGTCCAGGAATGTTTTGTGAATGAATCATCCTTCGTTTGTGCTGGCTGCATGGATTTGTCAAACAAGGACAGCAGTTCCAGCGGGCGACAATTTGAAGAAGAGACCAGGAGACAACTTAGGGAGAGGCTAAAGCAAAAGCCAGCAATGTGCAGTAGAATATATTAACCAGCAGAACAGCTTGAGGCACGCCTGGAAAATGCCAAGTAAGTGGAATTTAATTTCTGGCTTAATAATTCCTTTCTTTATCCATGAATTTTGCTTAAGTGAACACCAAATCCCATTTTCATTGAGGATGGCTGCATTTAATCAGCAAGCTGAATGGTAACTGTGTAATGCAGCTCAACAAAAGAAAGGGGTTTAATTCTGCAGCCTGAGGGAACAGCACCCCCTCCATGGGTCGGTCCCTCTGCCAGGAGCTAAGGACAACTTCCCAGTTTGCATTTTCCCAACTCAGCTCACAACACACCCAAATTGGAAGATTCCACAAACAAATGCAGCATTTTTCTGGCTTTTCAAGTCATCATTGAATGGTTTGGGTTGGAAGGGATCTTAAAGATCATCCAGTTTTAACCCCTCCTGCCATGGGCAGGGACACCTCCCACTGCATCAGAGGACTCCAAGCCCCATCCAACCTGGCCTTGAACACCTCCAGGGATGGGGCAGCCACCGCTGCTCTGGGCACCCTGGGCCAGATGCTCCCCACCCTCACAGCAAAACATTTCTGCCCAAGATCTCATCTCAATCTCCCCTCTTTCAGCTGAAAACCTTTTCCCCTTACCTGATCCCTGCACTCCCTGATCCAGAGCCCCTCCCCAGCTTTCCTGGAGCCCCTTTCAGTACTGGGAGGCTGCTCTAAGGTCCCCCCGCAGCCTTCTCTTCTCCAGGCTGAACAATCTTAGGACAAGAGGAAATGGCCGCAAGTTGCACCAGGGAAGGTTTAGACTGGACATCAGGAAGAATTTCTTTACTGAAAGGGTGGTCAGGGATTGGCACAGCTGCCCAGCGAGGGGGTGGAGTCACCATCCCTGGAGGTGTTTAAAAAACGGGTGGATGAGTTTTTTAGGGACAGGGTTTAGTGGGGAGACAGGCACGGTTGCACTCGATGATCTCAGAGGTCTCTGCCAACCTTCTGATTCTATGATTCTGTCCATCTCCACAGTCTGTGCTACGCTTCACCTGTAACCCTGGGAAAATGACAGGTTCCAGCCAACCTCTGCTGCCTTTGGGGGTATCACAGAAACATTTTCAAACGTCCTCTGATGAACCACCACTATGCGACGCAGAGCTGGACACTGCTGCAGATGCCGGCAATTTTGCAAAGCAAACAACAATTAATAAAGAGCATCAAGCGATGGCAAGCACGGCACAGCCTTGTCTCCCATCCTTGGTCTTGGGAGAGTCAATCTTTATCAACCAGCTTTAATTCCATTCAGAAAAAAAACCCCAACATTACTCAGATTTTGTTGTTGGTTTTGGTTTCAAAGAATTACAAGAACATATTTGTCTAAGGAAATCAGAAACAGTAGGGGACTCTTCTAGTTCAAAACAAACGAATCTGCTTATCTACACCAGCTTCCCCAAAACCTGGGAGGAAATGAAGCTGAATTCCTAACTGGTCTCTGTGACAGCCTTCAAGGCTCCCTGATGACAGGTAATACAAACATTGCCAAAAAACCAAACACGTAAACACGTGAAAGCTTCCCGCTTTCATGCAAGATACCACCCTGACTGCTCCTTGCTAAATCCAAATCACTGATGGATTTTCCATGCTGGTAGCGTTCAGAAAAACCCTCAGAAACCTGGTGTTCATCTGAAATTTTAACATCTTGAAGCAGACAGATACCAGTCATTTTCTAGTGAAGATTTTCCTACCGCTGCACAGGGAAGCTGAGATTAAAGGTACGCTATCCTCAACCGAAAATTAATTTTCTACAGTTGTTAAAAAACTTGTTTCTCTAGGAAAATGACTCTCTTGACTAGATAAACACAGTTCTGGCTCCTCTGGGAAAGCGTGTTTCCTTGTACCTTCTGACCTTACACATTATACGATTTAGCATCATCACAGAACAGAATTCAGCTTTTCAGGCAGTTTTAGAAAGTAAAATCCCACCAACCAAACTAAGAAGACACCTGAATTTTTTTTTTCAAACTGCTTTGAAAAGAATTGACACTTTTTTTTCCCCCCCCAAAACCCCTTCTACCATCTTTGTAATTACCAGCCATGTTTCAAAATGGAGAAGAAAAGAATTGAGAGGAAAAAGAACTTGACTGACGCATAAAATCTCTTGCTGAGAGTAGAAAGTTCAGTTCAGTTTTAAAAGTAACTCAGATTTGATTTTATTTCACATTTTCAGCATGGACACAAATTATTGTCTTGCGCAGCATCACGCTGGCGTAGCAGAGCTGCCAACAGGCCAGCGACAGCCAAAGCCAAACCTGCCTTCTGATGTGAACAACTGAGCTCTCAAAGCCCTGTGATCTCCGGGCAGCTTGGAGAGGGCCACATCCTCCGGGCACCCAGCGCAGCGCTCCGTCACACAATCTGTGCTTCCCTAAAACCTGGCCCGCTCTAACAGGACCAGAGCTCTTGCTTACACTCAGCGTTCGATTCTTGTGTGTGTGAGGGCACTATGGAAATCAAAGCAGCAGCACCACCTTCCAAAGCAGCAGGATCAAGCCCTGGCGTACGTGTGCAGCAGGTACCGTGTTCCATTATATCAATATTTGGTTGATAGATCTGTATCCAGCAGGAACAGAAAAGTCCTTTAGAAGCACAATATTAAATTCCCTTTTCATCTCAGGGACGCAAGCCAAGCTCAGTACCTTTAAAAGGTGGCAGTGCAATAATTTTTTCTGCCTTTTTTCTTCTTTTTTTTTGTTTTTAAATGAGGGAAAGGTGCTTTCATTTCCCTATGAAAGGGCCGATCTGAGAGTACAGGCACCGATGTCATGAGCACTGCAAAGATTTTTTGAAGGAAGCCAAAACCAAAGTGCGAGAGATTAAAGAGACAACTCCCTCACAAGCCAAATGATTAAAGCCTTTGCTCTTTGGAACAAGCGTTTCCTTGAAATAATAAAAAACAAAAGGGAGACTAACGCTGCTCCAGGTCTCCACTAGTTTACTCCATCACATGCCAGGCTTTTTTTGGAGTTCTCCATGCACGTTGGACACCCCATGGAAATCACTGATGGATACAGAAGGATTTGAAGCGAGGCCACAGCTGTAATGTATTTGGTGTTTTCTTCCCATGCAGAACGGATTAATAGGAGTTTACTCTGGGATCTGGATTATGCTCCAGAGAAGCAGAACTATCAACAGCCTGCAAGAACCAAGACCTAACCCTTGTCATTCAGAGGCAAAGTTCTTGGGAATTCAGGATACTTCCAGTGTGCAAGGAGGAGCACTGCTTTAGAAACACGCTAAAGAGATCTATAATCTAATCCCTGCTCCAAGCTTTAAAATAAAATCTCCTGTTTGATACTCTGAGGAAATTTCCAAGTGCTTATTCACCAAGGGAAAATTTGTGGCAGTCTCAAGGTAAGATTAATGTCATCCAAGACCACCTCCTGCAAATGGATCTTCTCTTTTGACCCCAAACATGCAAGAAATGCAAGAATGGCAAGCATTCCCATGCAAGAAGTGTTTGTTCCATTACCATTGGAATTCTTCTTTCCAAAACTACAATTTTCAGGAAAACTGTGTTTATTGTGAAAATACCTGCAATCCTAACACTCATCTTTGCAAAACTCAGGGATGGTTTAAGGGAGGAAAATGAAATAAAAATCCAGCTAACCTCTACTTTGTAGTAACAACAGATGACAGTCATCTCTCCTGTATAAGTATGTTGCCTGGTGAGAACAATTTTGTTCTTCTCTTGGTAACATTACCCTGTCTTTTTTAATACACTCTTCATCCATTAACTTTGACTCCTTGTGCGTCTAATTCACAGCTACACACTAAACAAATTACCCAGAATTAAAACCACCTCACTCATTTCCTCTTTCCCCACCTCCACGCTACAGCTTACAAAATCAGTTTGCCGTGACACATCACGAGGAGTTACTCATTTCTTTGCAGGGCGCTGGTTTCTCTTCACACGACGGAACGGTCCCATGGCCAAGCTTTGCACCTGAAGATATTGATTCCATTAACCGCCCCACCTAATGGGCTGCTCCCGTTTCCTGCCTACACAATCAACAGCGAAATGCTGGGAACTTGTGCGCCGGGCGCCTTTCCAATGACTATAGAAAAGTCCACTTAATCACCTCCAATCTTCATTCACATTCCATATTCATATCTCATCTAGTTGGTTCCTCCTTCTTATACAGCAACATCTCAATCCATCACCAATTTTTTTTTCTCTGCAATCATCACTTCCCTTTTTAATTTACTCTGCTTTCTCCCTCCCAGGAATTCTGCTCGAGAAGCGCATGTGCTGAATGAATGGTACTGACACGCCCTCTGGATGCAGGTTGATTCCTGAACCCCTTTAAATCCATCCTCCATGGCTGTCAGACCACCAGACTGAAGCCTTTCCCGTCCAGCCACCACCCATGGTCATTACCATTCACGTACCAGTTGAACATAAATGCATTTCTACTTGACCTGCCTTGTGAGCGTGCCAAAATTACTTTATTTGCTTCCTGCAGCTCCAGCTCAAACCCTTCCCTGGCTCCTCCAACTCCATCATTTTACAGTCATCATTTTATGTGGCAGTTTCCCTTAAATGGATTCCACCCAATGAGCACTGTGGCCAACCCAAACCATTCTATGATTCTACGAAAAGGCATAATTTTCCTCTCCCGTAACCCCAGCACTGCTAAAACGGAGCAGAAACATCACGCTGCTTGGTACGAATTACTCCCAGCCCAATCCAGTGCTTGTTCCTGATCTCCAGACTACACTGCAGCTTCTTCCTGCTTGGTACTGGTCATGATGAAGGTTTAATCCTGGAAGTACGCACTGTACAGCACTGCCAGCACCAGGCAGGGTACTGCTGCAGCGGCTGCACCCACCACTCACCATCCACTGAGCAGGTTCTGCCTCAGGGTTCCTGAACTTGCCTTAAGAAACTGGGGCAGGGGGAGGTATCATGGGAATGGAGATGTTATTTGAAGTTTTACAATCTGAAGGACAAATCAGAGAGAGGTCAGGACTGAAAACATCCTAGTTGAGCCATATCGGTTACACCAACTCAATCTTTCTGCTTCAAGACTGACTCGACTCAAAGGTACCAACCTCTTCACCTTTGGAAAACCATACGAATTCCAGTGGACCAGGACAGGCTGGACACCCCAAATGCAAGGCCACCCTTTCACCCTGGCTCAGCATCAGCCATACAGACCACACGTGGGAACAACTCAGATAGGAACAAAAGGCAGACACCAGCATCATGGACCACAGTGATGACAGTGAAATTCTTCTCTGGTTCTGCCACTCACACCCTGCATAGCCTTAAAAAAGTTCTCTCAAAACAAAGTACATAGGTACTGCCAGGGCCAACAGATTCAGAAAGGAGCCTTCTGGTCTTTCCATAAGCGTGGAGGTCCTCAACTCCCACTAAGACGTTTTGACACCAGAGAATAAATCTAAAGAAAGCAGAGGAAAACCAAAAGAGACCATATAATTTCAGATAAAATTCCCTGCACTTTGTAAGATCTCTGAATCTGAACAAGATAGCCTGAACCCTGTAGAGAGCCTGATCTTGTTCAGAAGATCTCCAACGTGCAGAAAACACAGCAACAGTCCAAGCTACCCATCTCAGGAGAAGGAGGGCTCTGCAAGGGATTGCAGTGCAGGACATGCACGTCTTGCCTTGAAGAGCAGGGAAACCAAACAGGCTTCGCCCCGCTTGAACATAAGTGACTCTGAAAAGAGAAAGGGGACGAACGACTTAACATCGCCTACAAGGCGAAAAAGAGCCACTTCCAGGAGGCAATTTTCCGAGTGGGCAGGCACATTACTTAAAGCAAGCTGATGGCAATATTTTCAGGTCTTTATTTTTAATTTTGGACACAACTTTGGTGGCAACAAACATTCTCCTTGTAAGAGCACAACCTTTCGGTGACTTATTTTCAGACAACACAGAGCATTAGAGGAGATTTATGTTTACTGCTGAGTTAAAGGTCAGGAATGGAAGCTTCCTGCCTTCCCCATCTCTCCCCTCCTCTCTTCCACCAAGAGACTAAGGCTGCATAATCTGCTGCGTTTGTTTTCATACAAGAGCTGCTTTTAAGCACTGCCCTGATGATCGCACAAGGGTAAGCAGATGAAATCCAATCAAGTGGCTCTACAGGACAAGACACATGACGAGACAGCCTGCCAGACTCCTGCTCTAATGTACACGCTGAAAAGAAGCTTATGCAGAGCCTGGGTAAAGAATGCTTTGTTAGGGAACACAGGCAGCTCACACTGCAGTGTCTGTTCTCCATTAGCCATCCATTTCAAAACACTTCTGATTATTTTGGAAGCACTCGCCTTGCCCTTTCTCGAACTCAATATTTGCAGTTAATTGCGTCGCTAGTGCACTTGCCTCCAATTTAAAAGCACATTAAGCCCAATTTTTATTTAAAAGAGCCATTTTTCCACCCAAGTGCTGAAAATATTAGCAGAACAAGCAGATAGCATTTTAGAGCAAGACACCTCCTTGCTCCTGTGAGCGTACACATGCACTCCCCCACACCTAAGTTACAAAAATAGAACAGAGGCTTTGGAAATAAAGACCAGACCCTCCAAGGTTAAAGAGGGAACCAGCCATCATGTGGTCTTCTGCAAAAAGCTGATCTGAGAGCGCCCTGCGCAGCCACAGCGGCCAAGGGACTGTTCTTTGCTGGATGGAGTAGTCCCTGTGCTCATCCAAGCACTCTTCCACACCTTTTAGGGAAGGCTGTCCTCCCCGTGGTCACCGGTCCTGGTGGAGGCCGGACAGCAGCCACAGTGAAAAGCAGAGCCTGGGAGAACAAATTCTTTTTATATTTTTACGTGTCTATTTATATAAAACATAACTATCGAACCTATCAACAGGATTTATGGGCTTTATTCTTTGCTTTTATGAGAGAGTTTAACATGGACAAGGCATAACCACGATTCCGACAGACACCGTACCCGTCCCCTTTGTCTGATGCACGTCTTTGTCACATCAAGCCTTAGGGCAGTCACCACGTGGGAGGGTTTCTAGAGCCAGTGCCACCTCAAATCCCTTGCCACAGCCCGCTGTACATGCTCCCCTCTCCTCCTCCAGCCCGACCTTCTGACAAGTTCCTCAGCATTCAGCACGTACAATCCCCCACTCCAGCAATTCCCTCATGCTGCAGGCGCAGAAAATCACAGCCAAACAAGTTTTATACAAGCACCATCTCACCAGTCATAAATCTCTCCCTGGAAACTTGACTGAAGTGCTGACGTTACTGCCTTGCTAGAGTGATATGTTTTATATTTACTGGTGCCCTGGTCTTCTTCCTTTTATATAAAAAGTGCCCAGAATGATCAGCTTTCTGCATCTATATCAAGAATTATTTGTTCAGCCAGCTGAAGCTCACCCAGCCCGTCTAGAAGAACCAGAAGAACTGCGCAGCATCTCACACTGTTGAAATACATAAAGGAAGGACCAACACTAATGTCAACTGGCAGGGCTTCACCGATGGCCCTGCCACCACCGCACCCCACAGCGCAGGGATCTGCCCTCGGCCAGCACGGACAAGCACCAACGCGAATGCGCACAGTGTGTACACATCCTGCCTGGGAGCGGGGAGGAAGAGCAGATCCAAGACTTAACTGCCAGTGCCACCACTGAAGCTGCGCCTTCCCAGTCAGCCTGGACCCCGCACGTACACGGAGTCCTGTGCAACCTTCTTCTGGGAAGTCTTTTTAGACACTTCACCATTTTAACTGGGAAATATAATACGTGATGAGAGGAAATGGCCTCAAGTTGCACCAGGGAAGGTTTAGATTGGATATCAGGAAAAATTTATTTGAAAGAGTGGTGAAGCCCTGGCAGAGGCTGCCCAGGGCAGTGGTGGAGTCTCCATCCCTGAAGGAGTTAAAAAATATGTAGATGTGGCACTTCGGGACATCGTTTAGAAGACACGGTGGTGTTGTGTTGATGGTTGGACTTGATGATCTTACAGGTCTTTTCCAACCTTAAAGATTCTATAATTCTGTATTGGCACACCTAAATAAATACAACCTAAATATGAAGACAAAGGATATTCTGCTCCTCTGTAACATCAGCAGTGAACACGTTGATTTGCCTTCTTTAAATACTCTTCAAAAAGTTCTAACAGAAATGAGCAGAAGTGCTTAATTACAATACTGGGTATTTTAATTCCTTTCAGAAGAAAAAGAATAGCCTAGAGAAGTCCGAGTATCGCATTTCAGAAAGATGTACTCCCATGAACTAATTAAGATTTAAACTATGACAAGCTGCAAGCATCTCTGTGTGCTCTGCAGCTGCAAGCAACAGACAGGCAAAGGACTTCAGAACAATTTGGAAATTACTTTCGGGAATTAGGGGAGTCGTGTAATCTGATTTAGCTGTTGCTTTTGTCAATAGAAAGATATGAAATGTCTTGAATTTTCACCACAGTTTGAGAGTAAGTGGGGAAAAAAAAAAAAAAAGAAAAAATAATCAATAACCTAATCTATAATTTCATTGATGGTGAGGGTCACAGCTTGTGCAGGGCAGGTGAGGGTTTGCTGGCGAAGAACGATTTGCTCTGGAGACCCAACGCTATCTCAATCTAAGTACATAAAGCCCTCAGTCAATGCCTTACAGGCAGCGTGTGCCTTAGCAGAGCTCAGTTTGATCTCTAACGTCCTGAAAGGATAGATTTGCAATAAAAATATGTGAAAACATTTAGAGACATTAAGTTTACAAGATGACTCTGATCCTGTGGATTAGTGTCGAGCCTGCAAGTGTGCTGAAGCCTGCCAGGGAGAATAAAGCACTGTACCGTCCTTACACTAAGAGCAATTTAATTTGTATGTCCAGATGTTCATTTCAAGATTTTTATCCATTTTGAAGAGTTATATCTCCATTGCCTTAGAATCAAAACATAATTACGTGTAAGCCATTTACAAAATTCCTGTGGCAAATATTCCTAACTCTGCTGGGTTATTTTAGGGCAGCGGAGCCACGGTTAATACAAGGGAGGAGGATTGTTCTACAGAACTACTGAAATAAATAAAAAATTAATAAACAAAAAATTGCTCAAAATGCACCTCAAAGCATGTGAAAACGTGAAGGTTACTGAAGCCCAAGAGATCCCTCCATCTCTTGCCAGGCCTCAAACTGTGGGGAAATGTTTCTAGCAGCAAACCGTCCCACTTTGCATTTCTAAGAGGCTGAATCCCAGGAATAATAATGCACAGAAGATTGCAGCCCTTGGCTTTCCAGCCAGACACTAATTCAATGAACAATGCGGCCAGCCCATCAAAACATCCTTGCCAAGTTACACAAGTACCACTTGTAGGAAAAGCTTTCTACTAGAGAAAGAGACAGCAAGGGAGAATACGCTGACTGAGAGGGAGCTGACGGGAAGGGCTCACTCCTTCTAATCGGATGCTTAATTACAGCACTGCTCCCATGGCGGTTGGCGACAGCGCTCAAAGGAGCGCGGTTGCTGCGCGGGGATTTACAGCCGCGGCACGGTCACTGCTGGGCACGCAGCATCGGGCTGGAGGGGACCCTTGGGCACCACGGGCGAGCCAGGCCCGGGCACAGCCAGCTCCGGCAAAGGCCTCTCCACCACCCCCTAAGCGACAGCGAAGGGGCCCGAGGGGCTGCGGAAGGAGCCCACCTTGTCTGTGCACCGAGAGAGGCCTCGAGCAGCAGAGACCGAACGCGGAGCACAACCCTGCACCTCAGCGAGAGAAACTCCCCCTCCAGACAAACTGCAAAGTCTGGTCCTTAGCCCAAAGTAAAGGGCACTGAATAGCAAAGCACTGTTCCAAAGGCTGATGAGAGGCCTCCCAAGGATACAGGATACTTTTTAAAAGGAAACAAAGTGTTTGCCCCACCACATAAAGTCACTGAACACTTTGCCTTTGGGTTTTTTTCACCTGAAGGCCTTTATTCAGCTCAGGCAGCAGCAGCTTTCCCAGATTCTTTCCTCATTTTTGGCTACACAAGCACACGCCAGACCAAAATCTCTGATACAGTATGAATTTTGCTTATATTTTCTTTCCAATGAACTCAATGACCTGACTGGGACAAGCCAGGCTCCCCAGGGACAGAGATAATGCAGTGCCTGTGTCCCTCCTCCTCCGGCTCAGGCCGCTTGTGCCCCAGTTTATTCTCATTTGGGTGTTGAGGGGAACCCCAGGACTCCACAGCTCATGGCACAAAGGCTCGTGGCCAGAGCCCAGCTCAGTCTCCAAAGGCTGTGTGGCATCTGCTTCAAGATCATGCCGTCTACTTTCACTGCAAAGCTCCAAGTGTGTATATTCATCACCCCTGTCTCTGGTTATTCAGGCAAACGGGGCTTCTGGTCACCCTCACCTCTTGAGAAAGCTGTTTATTTTGAAAGGCAGCTTGAAAATCTGCCAGAAATACCAATTTCTAAAATATGCTGCTGCCGGGAGCAAGGCAAAGCAAAGAGAAAGGACAATGAATCTAGAATTTAGGAGAGACTGAACAACCCAAAATGTAATCTATACATTGCACTTTCTTGCTATTCCACTTGAATTTTGCTCACTTTGGACAAAATGACAAGAAAATGCCCCAGTAAATGGGATTGAACCACAGAGGGCTTGAGCTGGCTCTGTTGCCCAGGGCTGAATTTCCCAAGAGGAACCATTCGAGAGCAGGATGGTCCTTGGACACTCTGCTCCTCCCCTCTGCGAGGCAGCCCTGAGCACACGGCAGTGGGAGAAGCAAAGCAACATGAACTGGTTTGATCTCACGTTCAAACCCAAAGACATTTGGTGCAGTAGGTGTGGTGCTCCATCACCTTGCTACTGAGCAGTCGCACCGGGAAGGCTTGTAAGTTGGAATCTCACTGAGCAGGGGTAACTACCCTTTTTAAATGACAGGGCCAATCCCTGAACAGAGGTATGCAAAGGAGTTTTTAGAAAACTCCCAGAAACTTCAGCAGCAATGCTTCCTTTTCAGGGTCAAAACCGCCCTGATGAACACAACAAATTAACTCTTCTGCTACTTCCAACATCTGAAACACAAAATACATCCCCAGAAGAGTGCAAGCTCCTTTTGAAAAAACAGAATTGTGCTAACACAGAAATAAAAATAGCTTGGGAAACTGCAAAAGAAGCCATCTGGAGACTCCACCACGGTAGCAGAAGAATGCAGAAAGAATTAAAAGGTACGCAGCAACTCTCATCATTAATGCCCTTCTCCAAAGCACGCAATGCAGTGGGGCAGGAACACACCTCAGCGTGTCTATCAGGTGGCAAAGAAGAATCACTGCCAGTCACACACACTCAGCTGAACCCATCTGCACCAGCGAGCCACTCCACGTAACCCACTGGGAACAGGAACCACCAGCAACGCTTTTACTTCCCCAAAAGGTGGACATTCCCTCCACCAAGAGAAACAAAACCACCTCAACGCAGCGCAGATACAGTGTGGGGCACAGCACAGCTCGTATCCTCACCTCGATGTGTGCAGCTCCCTCCCCCCCCACGCTGGGCTGTACCCAATAGATTAAGCTCAGCAGCTGCACTTTACATCTGCTCTTTTCTCAAATACAGAAGTCAATGTTTTTTTCCTTCTTAAAAATGTAATTGTAGGATTTTCTTAATAAATATTCAGCATCCTCACCAGAACAAAATGGGAGCGAAAGCAAGAGCGCTGGCTTTTGGATCTGCTCCGTGCCTCTATTTTTCCACGTAACCTGCTCTAAAAGTATAATGATCGGCATTAAATCCAAGCTTGAAGGCGCAGTACTAAAGCCCAGGACAACATTTACATTTCTGCAAGGATGAAGCATGAAAATTCAGTGACAAATCCATTTTTCTTACGCAGAGTTGTGGCTTCGGAGCATTTGTAAAGACAGAAGGGGCCAGCACTGGGAGGATAATAAAACTGTTGGTTACACTTCTGTATTTCTTATAGGTAGCATTCCACTCCCTTTAAAGAAACAAAACAAAACAGAAAAAACTCATAGACAATACTGCACCATATTTTCTGTAGAAATACATCTACTGACACACATCAAGTAACCGAGTAATTCACCGCAGCCTGTAATCATCTGCACTATGAAATCACTGCAGAACGTGCCCTGTTGCACAGGCTTCCTGCTGACCTGAGAAGCCTGGTGGATTTTCAGCGACCAGTCACCTCACCAGGACAAACGACTCAATATACGGGTGATGTTATGGAAAGAGAAAACAGGAGGCACCTCAGCTCCAGAGATCATTAGGTCCCTCCAAGAAACCATAAAATTCCTTTGTTGATGTATAAGGGTTATTAGAGTTTCCTCCTTTCTTCTGCGTCCCTCAGGGGGATGTGGAACTGAAGACACGCAACGTTCCTGCTTGAGTATCGCGCTGGGCTGTGCACCCTCGATGAACTTGCAGCATGTTATAAATACAAGCGACTCTTCACAGCACATCAGCTCAATGGCCCAAATAATTCAGTAGCTCTTCTGCTCCTCTAACTTTGGAGGATTTAACAAACCCAGAAAATATGCTACAGGAAAGCCAATTCCCATGTTTCTCAAACACACTCTCTGAACTGAACACATCCATTGTGTAGGTGACACGCCGGCTGACCTTCCCACGCAATGCAGATGCTCCTCACTCTTCTTTGCTGCACAAAATCATTTCAGAAAGCACAGCTTCTGAGCTGAGCAACCACGAGCCTTACGCTGTACCTGGTGCCACCACAAGCCCCACCTGGGCAGCCCTGCCCACAGAGCGCAACCCCCTGAGTCAAAGATGTGCTGCTTTGAGACATCAGGGCTATCATCTCTGGTTTATACACATGCAATGCCAAGGGATGCTCAGTAAGTCAAGAAGTCAGACTTTGCAGAGAGAGAAAGGACAGTCTTGGACTAAAGGAAGGCTTAGGAGGTTAAAGAGTCATTTCTCAGATCTGTTATAGACTTACTGTAAGGTCTTAAAGGAAGTTGCATCCTTTTTCTCATTTCTACATGGGGATAACCAGGCCATTTGTGCTGCGTGCGCTTGAACTATTAAGAGACTGAAAGTGCAGAGGGAAGGGACCATCTCTAACACGAGGTTTATTGATAGTATGACAACATAAACCACACGGCGTGCGCTGGGTCCTCACTTTAGTGGAGACTGGGTACTCATTAGCAGACACATTTGGGAGCTCTGACTGAGCATCTTCCACGAAATCAAGCAGCAAATCAACAGCAATTAGAGCCATGCTACAGAGACAGGATTTTAACGTGCTTTCCATTATCATTTATAGCCGTCTACAAACTGCAAAGTTGCCCTGATCCCACTGGCTTTGAAAGAATGAAAGCCACCCTCCCTTTTAGAAATTTCCGATTACTCATTAATGGCAATAACCAAAAGATTTAGTGACAGGAACGGAGAGCACCCCTAAACCTTACACGAGCCCAAGCCCCATTGATATGGATGGAAAAAACACAGAATATTCGAACAACCTAGAGTCAGGAGTTACCTGGAAAAAAATTAACCCCCAGAGAGTCTGGACAGCTTTTGGATTTGTCCTTCTCTTTTCATGACTTGAGTCAAGGACACGGAAGAGCAATCTTTGCGCAAAACACAACGAACAGAGCCTGAAACAGTGCACAACTAGGAGCAGCAGCACACTCGCAACGAGTTGGGCATCAAACACAAAGCAGAAAGCTGGGGACAAAAGCCATCGAAGTGCACATCAGTCCTTCCTTAAAGACCAGGAAGAGGTTGGGTCTGGTCCTTAAGTTCACCTGAAACACTTCGCTCTTCCCTTCTTCAGACATTCAAATCCACAGCTTTATTTATATTTATTTATATTTAGAGGAAGCTCATACTACAGAGTAAGAATGAATATTGTCCACACATGAATTCACACTAAAGAGCTGTTTAGAAATAATCCCAAGGGTAGGTACTTGCTCATTGCAGAGCAAAACCACCTTGTTCTGGTTTAGTTTAACCCATCTTGGTGCGAAGAGACCCAATTCTCCTCTTTTTTGCATGCATTTTACACCGACACTGCTTAGGGTTACTCCTCAAACCAAACGCAAGTCCACTGGCTGCTCTCTCAGTGCAGGCACGGGCACAGGCTGGCCTCCACGGCACAATCTGCTCTATTTAAATCACTGCTGCTTTTAGCCTGATAGAAATAATCCCCCAACGGAGCTGATTTCACCCCTCGGTCACCCCAGCATCAGCCCACAGCGGCTGTGCTGATTTCAGCAGAGTCGCTCCACATTTCAAATCACGCCACTAAGAGGGTTTGTGCCTGTGAGCGAGCGTGCAGCCGCACGAATCCCACTCCAGGAGCCAAAAAGAGCTCTAAGGACCTCCAGGACAGCCCTGGGGAGCCGAGCCAGAGCGACGCTGCTTCTTCTGCCACCCAGGTATATTTTTGCAGCTTGCTTAATCCCTACTGAAGTAAGATCACAGTTAAGGCTGGTGAAACAAGGACATCTTAAAGACATATAAAGCACCTCTGCAGCCTGTCTTAGTATCTTAATCAGTGTAGCTGAGATCAGGAGACTCCATTTAGGAATTACTGCCTTGTAACAAAATGTCTGCTCCACTCTAGAGGTGCAGCAAAGATGCCCCAATCCCTCCTGGCAGAAAGTCCTATTATACTTCATGAATTTTTGAAGCTGCCTCATGAATTAATGCACTCACATAACTTTAATAGAGTCCTCGTTTACAAATGCTCCCTGGAAATGTTGATAGTATTTAAAATATACACTTAAAAATAAGCAAATGAATATTTAAAATTCTCTTTCGGAAACAGCCTGGAGGAGGAAGGTTGTGTTCACAGTGGCGTTCAGCACAGCAAGAAGCCATGCGTGGTGGTGAACAGGGAGGCCAAAAGAGATGCTCACAGAGCTCATGGAGGACCAACTCAAAGACCTCAACTGTCCCCATGCATGGTGTTGCCTTAACGGACAAGTCCCATCCTCATCTCATCCCTGTGAACAGTGCTTACCTCCCTCTGCTAGGGGTCTGGACATGTGCTGGGCAAGTGCTGCACCAGTGTGCGAGGGATCATTAACCAAAACTTTTCTTCCAGGCAGTGGAAACACTTCGCTAGTTAGAAACAAACTTGTTTGATCACCCAACCTTCTGTGAGACACTTGGAAACCACCACAAGGTCATCACAGTCCCTCCTGATGCAGGGGCAGATAAAGCACAAGACCACTAAGTACCCTACGTGTCTGGTTATGCGATCCAGTCAGGTCTGCGCAGGATGAAATATCCAGCTTCCCCAAAACACCTCTTGCTCAAGACCAGGCAATGTTCGAGTGCATTTTTCCTGCCTGGCTGGCTCACACCACAGCCGGCTCACATTGCTGTGATGAAGCTATGGGTATTCTGGTCTTTGAGGCACTCTGAGATCCTCCGGGATGAAAGGAGCTATATAAATGTAAATCATTCTCATTAATGTAAATTGTGGGACAATGCGATATTTACAGCCAACAGTCCCAGGGCTGAGCTTCAGAGTCTGTGTGTTTATGTACGGTTTCACCAGTGAAGAACACAGCCATCACTGCCCAGGAGCTGGACACCAGAATGACCTTACTGGGACATTTCTCACACAGTGATGAGGTTGGGCTATGAGGGCAACACTGCATTCACAGAACATGTATCTCCCTTGTGTGATGTGGAAAGACATTTCAAAAACCCTGAAAAAACCTCTTGCACAGTTGTCCACAGCAGATTTGGGGTTTCTCTGTAACTGCAGGAGGTTACTTAACATTTTTTAACATTAATTCTGAAAACCAGGGTGACCCCAGTTCAAACAATTTGGTTGCCAAAAAGGAGAGAATTCACATTCAGAGATTTAAATGTGCAGGTACAATTCAAACGGTAACGCACAATCCAACTCAGACCCAACCCAGTGCCCGTGAGATCTACCAGGAATTATTCTACTGCTTTGGTGTAAACTTTGAACCATGCCCTTCTCTGCATCCATTTCCCGGTCTCTCCACATGAAGAGACAACTCCTAGCAGCTCTTGTCAATGTCATGCCCATCCTAAGAGAAAGCAATATGTCTTCCTAGGGACCCAAAGAGAGCATCAGCAACTTGTAGAGCCAAGTTTAGGCACAACTTAATTGTGCTCACTGGACACAGAATGCCACAGTATCACAAGGTTGGAAAAGACCTTTGAGATCATCGAGTCCAACCTACAACCCAACACCAACACCTACTCATCATCTAAACCACAGCATTAAGTGCCTCATCCAGTCTCCTCTTAATATGACTTGAAGGTCCAGCTGAACCTCTGCTCAGGGCAGAAATCTGCAAGCCACAATGAAACTGAAGGATGAGGGCTGTGTTTTAGAGTCCTGCCACACACAGTCACCCGCAGATAGGGTACTGCAAGCCTGCTCTTAAGGAGTAAACTATTCCCAAGAGACATGGCTGGCTGCCTGTATACATCCTAGGGCACAAACAGAGGTTCTACAGAGCCTAGAAACCAGGGGCACTCCTGTGCCGGTGGCTGCCGTGCCATCTGGAGAGCTATATTTGCCTCAGCTGTGCGCAAACGTCAGGCTGGATTGTGTGCCATGAACTGCGATGGGACGAGCTCCGAGGACGGCTCCGAATCTGCACCTACTCCAGCAGGGGCTGCAGGAGCACCCACGTGCAGAGATGCGCATGGAACAAACACACACAACCAAAACACCGCACGGACTGAAAGACAACAGCTCCTGCTGAATCCCAAACTGAGAAGCAAGTGCAAATCATCCAATTTAAATTTCAGCCTCTTTCTTTTCGGTGGTTTTGTTTCAATATTTAGAACTCCAACTAACAAAGCAACAGACACAATGCCACCTCCTCAGGAAACACATACCCAGCTCCCTCCATCTGCTTCCTCCCCCAAGCCCCCTTGGATTCTGCAAAGCAGACTGTGCTCTGCAATACTAATACTTCTCTCTTCTGTTGTTATTCCCAACCCTGAATCTCAAAGCTTCTTCCCCCTCCCTTTTCCAGGGATCACGGCACTCAATGGGTTATGTTACTGCATATGGTACCAGGTCTGAGTGGAGCTTTTATAAAAAGGTGGAAGCGGTCCAGAAGCAGCTTCTAGGGAGCCATCCATTTGCAGCAGCATTTTATTTAGACAGCAGAGGGGAAATTAGATCCCTATGTTGCTGATTGGCTTTGGGAGTTGAATCTTCAGTTCTGTAGGAGGAGTTCATTTACACCACTGTAACGAACCCAACACTGAAACTCCCACCGGGGTGATCAGCACTCGGGGGGGAATGTGGGGGAACAATGATTGTTCAGTTTAAGGGCAACACGGAGTTGCCTTTAACTCGCGCTGTGCCTCCACTCCAAATTTCTTTGAATTTGACTTTGTTCTATTTAATCTGGATTTCTGCTCCATCTGGCTTCTGAGTAACGATGCAAATTTATTCCATGTGCTTGCCCAAGAAGCTTTTCTTTAGCGTGGGGGAGCAGCTACAACACAGCACCACTCAAACAAGTCTATTTCGGTCCAGCTCTGAACCTTCTTTCCCCAAATGTTCCAGCAAATATGTCTGTGAGCAGGGATTTCTGTAACTGCAGATAAATCAGATAACGGAGGAGCAAAGGCATCCCGTTGGAAATAACCTGAACCAGAGTTTCACCTCGCATGAATCAGCTTTGGCATCAACGTGCACAGGCTGATATCCAGCTGTTTGTGCCCAGCAGTGGGGACAGCTCACTCTTCTCCAAGGCTCTGGACTCAAGGACAAAAAGATATTTCTTCTCCTGAGCCCCTACCTGGAGCAGACAGATGGCCATCCAACCCAAAACTCGCTATGTTTTTTAAGGCCAGATCTAAACAGAGCTGAAAGGATGACTTCTCAGTGCCATTTCAATGTTTGTTTGGATCAGGTGCTAAACTGGCAACAGGCTTGCTCTCCTTCCATCAAAAGAACACCATGGCTATTGGCCCTTAATCAAACTTCACACCAGCCAGTTACGGTTTTCCTCTTTCTTGCTCAACTGGGTCAGACAGGCAGCATCTAAAAGGTGACCCCACATGAAAACAAAGTTTTCTCTCCTTAGGCTGTTGAGCAGAGGAGCAGTCTGGGGGAAGAGCTACAGACAGCCCTCTGTTCCTGCCATCCCTGGAGCTGAGGAGCATCAAAGCAGAGGAAAGGCATGCAGTAAATCATGTCTTTACCAAGTCCCTGCACTAAAGACGAGCTTAAAACCATAGGTGTGACCACAGCTCAGGTGCCTGGATCTGCCCAGGAGCTCGGGTAACAGCAGCAGTGAAGTCACACCAGCTCAGGCCCAGCTGGAGTGGGCACCCAGCATCTCCAGCAAGGCAATGCCCGTGGCAGCTCACCTGCCATCACTGCTACAACCAACCCAGACGCAGGCATGCAGCAACCCCACTTCTGGATTGCAGGAGACACAGCTTTGGATGTTCATGTTTTTTCAGCACCATAAGTCACCTTGTGAGCACCCGCATTAAGCAGGATAATTTAGCAGGCTTTTCAAATGAGCCTCTGGTTTTTCGCTGTTGAGGTGCAATGGCCCGAGTCTCACACAGCGATATTTCTTCCTATTCACCTAAGGTCAGAGAGGGCCACTTAACCTTATTATTTCAGAAGGCCCAAAGCTTTGACAATTATAAACAGGGGAGTAAAAAGAAGAACTAAATTTGTGTAATACATTACTTATTTCCCAGCCTCTGAATCCAAGCAAGAAGGGCTCTGACACCGACTTCCTTATCTAGAGCCTGGCTTGAAGGGGACCTACAGAGCTAATGGCATGAAATGATTAATACCAAAGGCTTCTTTGTGCTGTGGATCAAACAGGCTTGCTCCTACCGTGCTTCTAGACCTCACAAACACCCTTCCAAGGCAAGACAAACCTGGTATAATAGTGGGAGAAGTTAACAGGTTGCCCAGAGAAGTCATGGATCCCCCATCCCTGGAGGTGTTCAAGGAGACTTCGAGTAACCTGATCCAGTGGAAGCTGTCCCTGCCCACAGCAGGGGGCTGGAACTGGATGATCTTTAATGTCCCTTCCAATCCAAACCATTGTTATGATTCTGTAAGTGTGCAAATATGTTAATAGAGGAGCAGACACCAGATTAGCTGGTGCTGGGACAGTCTCGGTGACCCTGTCCCAAAGATCCACCACCTCCTGCCAATAAGACTTTACTGGTCTTGCTGCTGGACTCCAATTCCAGCTCACCACGTGTCCCAAAACAGACACTTTTCTGCTGCAGCCTCTTAAGACAGTTCCTTGCACCAGGTAATTCCCAGTCGCTGGTAACCCTTGCACAGAAAATAAAACACTGATTGGCTGAGCCTCCTTTCACAGCCCTCTCCCAGGAAAGGGGTCCAGCCCTTTCTGTGCAGAAATCTCCTATCCAAACCAGTCAGTGATAAATGCATTTAGACAGGGCTATGTCCAGCTTGTACAAAGACAAATAGGAAGAAAAAACCCCATCTCCATTTGATCTACACAATGAAGAATTTGTAAGATAATTGATGACGACTTGAAGCCTCCAGTCGCGGTGTACGATGCAAAGAACACTTGGGCAGAGCAGCACTCTGCTGTATCACCACTGCTTGGGCACAACTTTGTCAGCTTCCTTTGCACTAAAGAGATAGGCAGAACAAATCCCTTCCTAAATGCAACCCTGCAACCCATTTCAATTTCAAGTGCTGGAAGATGAAGCTTCCGTCAAGCCAGTCAGGGCTGAAATATTGTTTATTGTACCTGAAAATTAATTTCATACCTTTTGGGGCATCACCAGACGCCTTGAACAGTCACTGTGCACACAGACCTGCAAGTTTAGTGGCCAATTTTCTTCAGGCATGCAGTAAAGTGCATCCACGTATTTAAGATCAAAATTCAACCCATAGTGTTCAAACATTACGGTACATAACTCAACAGAAATGTCAGACCTGCGACCATTAAAGCATAATATTTACTGTACAGCACCACAAATTTACACAGCGCAACAGTGCAACCCTTTGTAGGTATATGACAGTCCAGGAAGCCAGAAGAATTGATTTTGTATTCATTGAATGAGAAGCTGGTGTGAACTTTCTCCTCTGTACCAGCCGTAGGCTGTCAGTGCAAGGAAGCTGTGCCAGGGGGTACATCTGCTGTTCACCAAATCCAGCAGCATCTCATTTCAGGCATCTTATACAAGGGCATCCTGACCAGACGGCTGCAACTGACCCAGAAACACTCTGTTCTAGAGGACATCATAGGAACGTGGCTGAAGTCTCCCATACTTATTTCTCAGGAACACATTTTCACCATTTCTGACGGTTACAAGCGCCCGTATCCAGGAGGTCAAGGTGACCCTGCGGTGGTGCAAAGGTCTGGGGAAGAGAAGAAGTCTGACATTTGGCCATAAAGCTCTGTGGCAAACTGACTGACTCCCCACTGTTTCTTTGGGGTAAACATGTCTAAATGCAGGTGTAAAATTGCATCCTAAAACCAAAGATCATTTCCACATCAAAAACTATCAAGGTTCACAGGTCACAAATTCACCTTGTTCCTTTTAAAGTAAGTATAAACACTGAAAGAGCTTATTTAGGCTTGCATACTCACACATCCACCTGTATGGGACACAAGAAACATCAGTGCTGAGGAGAGATGCGTCCACGTTGGCTGAGACACCAGACCTCCTGCTTTTTGCCAAAACCTAAGGCCAGTGATTCAAGGCACTGAAATCCTTTAGAGAAAACCTCACCTCCAGACACAAGCATGCCTCAACATTACTTCTTAAATTACCCCAGCAGTGCCAAGAGGAGTCTGAACTTCCACAGGCTGAGGACTTCTAGTCCAACCATCCACCAGGAGTGAAAGCGCTGCCTGGCTTGCACGGGCTGATGTGTAACCACTTGGTGGCAACGGCTTTTGGTCACTCCAACCCACAACAGTGAGAGCGTACATAAATAACTCTTGCCCAAATGTGTATTTATACAGAGCAAATCAACAGCTCCATTAGACCTTTACATTCTATTAGCCAAATAATATGAGTTTTTAAAAACATTTAGTACTTTAACAGGCATTTTAACAGCTCCCATAACTCAGCTGCATCTTTGCTGTAAATCACTGCCAGCTGAATACTCCATTAGACTATCTAATCCCCTTCGGCATTTTAGAAAGGAGAAACAACCTTCCTAAGGTTGTTTAGGAAGGACAACAGCTTTGCTAGATGCCTGCTCTCTACGAGAAGAAAAAGGGGGTGGGCTTTTGGTTTTTAAAGCAGGACTGACTTACGCAGAACCTGGCTACCCAGGGTGACAGCAAAGGTCGGAAGGTTTGCAACAAGAGAGCACTCAGCAAGGCAGAAGCCAGTTAAATTCTACGTGCAACCTGCCTTGGTAAAGCACAAAGCCCAGTCCCAAAAGGAGCTGGTCCAACATCGCAAAGGACAGTCCTTCTGCACCAGAAACACCAGTTCAGCATCCCACGACATGCAGTTGAACCCCAGGGAACACCTCTGCAGTAGCACTGCCCTAAAGACAGCAGAGAAAAAACAGCTCTTGCTTTTCCCTGAGGCTGCCTCCACTCCAGACCCTGCACAGTTCAAAGCTGATAACGTCCCAGTAACAGGGATCACCACCTCCCACCTCAGCAAGGACCTGGACTGGCAGAGGAGACACATATTAAGCACAGAGAAGAGAGATGAACAGTCAGCAGGACGCGTAAACGTAAAGAGGATGTGGATATAGAGGGAAGAGCAGAGGAGAAAGGGGAAAATGGGCTCAGCTCATAGTTTACTAACACAAAGGAGGTGTCACGGCCTTCAGAGAAGGTTTGTGGGGAGGAAGGTCTGCAAAAGCACTTGCAACAGGTCAGAGGTGCACGTCCAGATGGGGCGTTCGCATGGGGAAGCAGAAGAGGCGAGAAAGCACCCCCAATGGTGAGCAGGGCTGTCCATGCATATGAGCACATGGAAGTATGAAACACCGCATTTTGAGTCATGCCAGCAACCATCGTCCCCTCACCTCTCTCAGAAATGGTGGGTTGGATCCTGACAGTTCCCATCCTGCCTCCTGCCCCTAGAAGGCCCTGTTCTCACAGTCCCTTATATATTTCAAAGCTCACAGACAGAAGCAGGAGAGGCAATTAAGTCTCGATGCAGGTAGGAAGGGGCTTCCCTTGGGAAACAGTTTACAAAAGACTGTCTCTAATGGGAAATTTCACTGTATTTCACTCTGGCTTTATGATCTACTCTGATGAGCTCTTTAAAACAGAAAAAACACACACGCTCTCTCTCTCTCTCTCTCTCTCTCTCTATATATATATATATCTCCAACCAGATGAATGCTTTTGATCACTTAGCATAAGTTTTTCTTGGCTGTAAAAGATGGCAGGCTGGAGAGACTAAGTGAGAGCAAGGAAAAGCCGAGGCAGTTGGATCCCAGTCATGTGGAGCCTGGACAGGCTCCGTCAAAAACAAGGACAAAGCCAGAGACAACCCTGAGAGAGATTTACATCCCTGCACGGAGAACCATAATGACATAGCGGGTATTCAATGTTGGCCAAATTCCCTAAATAAGTGCTTGATGAAGTTCCTGCAAGCTTAAAGAGTTATTCCTTCATCCTCCAAAGCACATAATGCCTAAGAGACGAAGATCTCAGCTGGCTCATTTGTTCACGGATTGTACCCACAAAACAATTCCCCCAGCTCTTCGTAACTGCACAGAGTATGAGGTTTGGGAGTGGGCTGGGACTTCTCGCTGAAACCACTGCTACGAGCCCAGAGGACAAAGCAGGCAGGAGCCTGGGAGTGAGGTGGGGATGAAGAGACCATGTCCACGTGCCTGGCACTGCACCCAAGACACAGTGGGACTGTCAGACCGGCCACCCCCCCGTGTCATCCTGTGCGCGTGGTGTGGGTTCACCATACACCAAATCAAACCACAGGTTTGATTCAATCAAACACACTCGCTTAACTCCCTTAGTCCTCCCTGCTGTCCCTCGCAGCAAACCTTCCTCTGGGCAAATTCTGCCCCCGGTTCTCCCCTGTGCCTCTGGCTGTGGTTCACTTTTCAGGCTGGAGAACTTCCCTCAGCTTGACCCCAAATCCCAGTAACACCAGATCATCACATTCCAGGGAACCACGGAGGAATACGAGAGAAAATCAGGCAAGGGAATCTGCTGGGAGATAACAAGCCCCGCAGAAAATTTTACCCAGCAGGCTTTTTCAAGCAAAGGGAGCCGGCGAAATGCTGATGGGTGGAAGGAGGTAAATTACCAGAGTTAAGACATTTCAAATGACTGCTCCCTGCTGCGTTCAGCGGTTTTTCTTGATGGAGTCACTAATCACTGTAGTTTACCGAATGACCTTGTTGTGGCCATCTCATCTTCAGGGGACCACAGGCTGCAACAACCCCTGGTGCAGGGAGCTGCCTTCTCGGCTGTGCTAACTCACAGCCATCAAATGCTGACTGCAGCCTGTCACGACAGGGCAGAGGAACAGCGTATTTCACAGCAAAATATCTCCGCAGAGGCGTTCATCATGTCCAACACACACAGCAAGCTTTGTACTCAGGGCAGAGATGAAGAGACTGGGGCAGAAGTTCTCTTATATATACATTTAAAAACACTGGCTGCCACAAGCTGAAAAAAAAACGCTATGGAAAAATTAAATATTTACTTCTTCTGTTTGTTAATATCTTTCATTAGTTACTCAGATGTAACAGTCATTAAAATGCTGAAAGGGAACTTCATGTAAATTCATCACTAGCCTGGGAATACTCCTGCATTTGTGAGCAGGCTGCACACTGCAGCAGAGCTCGGAGACTCGATTTCCCTACAGGCAAGGCCAAACGTCTGGTTCACTCACAATTTACAAATGATTATTTTTCTAATTAATCATTCATCAAAAACCACAAACAGCAATGGGGCATGAAAGGCAGCGCTGGTGTAAACAGAAGGCAGAGTCAATCCATCACAAGCTCACCCCGCAGCCACTCACAACGGGGGACCCTCAAACTCCGTAACTCAAGCGAATTCAGGGAGAGGCGATGGGGAAATACCCTTCCTGTTCTCCACAGCTGCCATAAGGAAAGAGATTCTCTATATTACATGTATTCCTGTGATGTCAAACCTCATCTGGAGTTACAACAGATCCACAAAACGTACTGGGAGCCAAACATGACGCTGCTGTCGAACTGGAGGGTAGGGATCATGGGATGAGGAAAGGTGGGCAAACTCTCAGGTGTGGGAGGACAGAAAGTTTCTAAAACACAAAGCATCCAGGCTGGAAGTAACACACAAAAATAACCCTGAAGGAAAGAGGCCGTAGCATGCCTAAGAGATGCAGAACAACGGCAAGGGACTTGCTAAAAACCTTTCTTGGCTTTCTGTAGTGATTTGGCTGCCTCTGGCTGCAGCCTGGGGTCCAGGGGAGGTTGGTCCTCAGCTCTCGTGTTCCCAGACCACCGGGCTGCTTGTGCCAGCAGGCCAACTCCTCTCTTGCCTTAGCTTAGAATAAGGAATTCTGTAACCATGAACAAATCTGCTGACTATCATACATCTGGATATCACCGCTTCTGGTGTTCAGATCTGGAATTTGCAGCGCACTGCGCTGCTTCCTTGCCAACTGGCTCGCAGAAGATCACAACGCACCTGCACACGTGGAGTCTAGAAGTAAACTGCAAATGCCCATGATTTTCACCCTTTCACACTGATTCCCTGTTCTCAGCACTATTAATCCAGATTAGGTATTTCCTGTACTCCAAGGACAGATGTTTGAAAGGTGTAGCCATTTCCAGGACCCTAGACCTCTCCTTGCTTTGGCCTTGCCATATCAGGCTGCTGGCCGATCTCTTGCCAAGCCAACAACTCCTCAAAAGGCAGTATGAACTGGTAAAAGCAGGTGGCAGCATGATATTCCAGCCTTGTTATAGTCTCCTGCTGGCTTTTATTATATTTCACAGGGCTAGGCTTGAAACATATAATCAGATTTCAAAGAGGCTGGAGTATTGTTGGCAGTCTGCTTCATTCTTGACCACTGAGATTGTGAGATCTGTCCCTGCTGCTCAGAGAAAGTTTTCCTTCTTCCAGCAGCTAATTAAACAAACATAAAACCTGCAACACAACAACAAAGGACATGCAAGATAACCAGGACTTTTGCAGGACTGGCTTTTACTGAAGCTCCACCTGTGCTGCACCTCCTCATGTTGCACTGGGGTGGTGAAGCAAAAGTAGCTCGAAACAGGGAGAGCCAAGTGCTCCCCACATCCTAACAGATACTGCACCCCAGCATCTTTCTACAACACAGTCATCTGCCCTGTGAAAAAGATAAATGGTCTTGAGGCCAGAGGTTATAATGATGAGTCAAGCTTTCCAGAGGTTCAGAAGAGCCTACAGTCAATCTCGCAGAAGTTCAGAGGATCTGTCCTGAACAGAGTTATCCAGGTCACAGTATCACAGTATCGTAAGGTTGGAAAAGACCTTTGAGATCATCGAGTCCAACCTATGACCCAACACCTACACCTACTCCTACTCCTACTTGTCAACTACATCATGCCACTGAGTGCCTCATCCAAATTCTCTTTGAACACCTCCAGGGATGGTGACTCGACCACCTCCCTAGGCAGCAGATCAAAGTCCGTTCTCAAAATTGGAAAGACAGACCTTGCACTGTTGTTCTTATCCTAATTTTAACACAGTTGAGAAATCTGCACCAACTTGCTGGACATGTCAGATGTGCCAGCAGTGGGACAGAGGGATGGTCGCCAATCCAGCCAGCAGGATCATGGCTGGCACTTGGGAGGCCACATTGCAAAATTTTGAGAAGGTCACCGATTCCTTCATGTTTCAGATCCATGTGTGGAATACTGAGGACATTAGAATGTGCTGGAGACCGTGGGACAGGCAGGTCACATGGGAATAAAGCCTCACATAAGGCTCTACCAACATGCACCATAATATTGCAAGACAAGATTTCACTTCATGGTACGAATTTGGCAAAGAGGGAGCAGCGACAGTGATTGCAGGGAAAATGGAGCAGTGGCACAGACATCCCACGTTGCTCCCATGGCACTTGTGGCCGAGTCCACCCAGCAGAAGAACCAGCCATGCAGGAAGCCACCTGCAAATCACTGACGCAATGGGAGGAGCTGCAAGAAATAGAAATAAAGTTTGCCTCCCAGAAGCAGATACGAGCGTAGCTGGGAAGAACAGCCAAAGCCACCTTCCCACAGCCCAGTAACAGGCAAACCGGGGCTTCAAATTTGCCATATGGGAGGAGAGAATCTCTCTAGCATTTCTATCCATTGCTGGACAAGTCAAACAAGAAACTCAATCCAACCGCCTGCATTTCACCATGGAAGCTGTTTAATAGCTCATAAGCCGCAAATGAGGGAGGAAATCTATATTAACAGAAGCTGCCGATAAGAAATATGCCTGAGTTCCAACTTTTTCTGGCCTTTTCTTTCCAGTACTTCCATTAGTATTTCTCTGAAATAACCACTGCAACAGCTGAAATTCAATACTAGAGATGATAGAAAAGCATCCAGAATGACGTGGCATTTGGCCTCAGGTTTGGGGCACTTTAAGTGGTATTATTAGGCAGATATCTCAGAGGAAAGCTATGACATGAATGACGTGGGTTTGAGTATTTCTTCTGAGAGTGAAAGATTGCTGATCTGAGATATCTGCTGCCATTATTTTCTGGTGTTTATGTTCTCTCCAATGCATCCTATTATAGCAAATCTGTTTGGAAAGGCTCCATTCTTGAAGATGATGCATGCTCCAAGAATGCCTTCTGCCCAAGCAATAATCCCAACGACACCAGCTGTACTACTCGTGTGCTTCAAGACAAGCAGATGCACAAGGGCGCTACACAGGCAAACTCAGAGCACTTAGCACACCACAGACTGGGCTAGAAATGTCCAATTATTTCATTTTCTGAAGTAAACACTTTTTTTCAACCCAAAAGATCTGCTTCTGATCCAAGATCTGCATTTACATAAGAGGTACCCTCATCCAAACAACACACAGGGAAAGAGAGCTGAAAACCAAGAGGAGTTTTTGATGAACATCTCCAGTGCTCAGTCCAGTTCTTCAACAATACAGCAAACCCATTCCCTGAAGGAGGACATAGTAATAACTCATCGCCTTTATTTTTAGCCGAGGTCTTCCTTCAAAGCCCAGCAAGACGTGGAGTTCTGCAGCACACAAAGAATCCCCGCTCATGATTAACAGCTATGTGAATAATAAAGCTTTAATCTAGTTTGAGTCTGTTACCTACTGCTCCAGCAAGTTTAACATCAGATGGGAGCAAGAGTAGCAAGGGTATCCAGCCAGCTTTCACAGAACTCAACGCAGTGCTACAAGGCTTAACTAATTGAGATCACCAGATGAAAAACCTCATCGTGTATGTAAAATGTAAAAGGTAAAACATTTGCTGATGTGCAGGCAGTATTGAGATGGGATGCTACCTGGGAAACTCAGATAACTTCAAAGAGAAGGAAATGAGACCCATCCACGCATCCGTATTATGTTCCTACCGCTCCTGAGCCCCAAACTCAGCTGGATGTTGGGTTTGAAATATAATGGCAGGAATGCATGCCAAGCTCAGTACTTTAGTCATAGACTTCTATTTTCTCAGCCAAGTCTTCCAGTAAGCCCAACACGGATTGAGTTGCTCCTTTTGAAACAGCGCAAGTGTGAAGGCAGCTCAGACAGCAAATCAGCCTCTCAGACTAGCGCACACGCTTTCCTCCGTCTCACAGGGGGTCTCAGTGTCAGAAGTCCGGGCTGAACAGAAGCAGAAGGAAAGGCAATTCATGCAGGTCGCATTTTCATAAGACAGCGACTCATTCTCCCTCTGTACGTCCCCTTCCCCACATGGAGAGGGGCTGGTCTGAAGCCAGTCAAAGTCATTCTATGAGCAAAACACAAACCTGGCATCTCAAGGAAAGTAAAAATCTGCTGCACTGGTTTCTGTTCTGCAGTATAAACCAAGTGGGAGAAACATCCAGCTATCTGAAGATCCTTTCAAAGGGCAGCTTGGTATTTGCCAGGCCTCTTTGGACACAGGCAACCCAGCGAAGGTCCCTGGCTGTACCATCCAGTCAGCCTTTCGGCAGAGATCATCCATCAGCCCAAGCCACTTACCCACAAGCCACAGCTGTGCCCAGATCCTGCTCAAACATCTGTGATCCTTCTGTCTAGGAACCAAACCTTCAAGTTATCTGATCTCTGCTGGAGTGGCAGACAGACTGCAAAAACCATTCCCTTTCATCAGGTAAACCAAGCTGTTTGCGACACTGCCTAGCTTCTTAGTCATCATCTCTTCTCCTCCTCTTCACCCACATCCTCAAGTGCTCAAAGACAGAGTGGTTGCTCTCTATTAAGCTATTCTGACTCATTTCTGTAAGCTCTGCACAGAGTGTTGGGGCTCCCACAGGCAACAAGAGCTCTGCCAGCTCTCATCCCCTCTGCACAACACAGAAGTGCCGTAACACCGACTGCATCAAGTAACTGCCCACAGGGACGATGGAGATCCAGACCCCACATGCCCAGCTGCCTGCTCACAGCACCACAGCCCAACAGCACCTCCCCAACTTGATTAAACATAGACAAACCTTTCCAGCAACCAGGATGGGTGACATACACCTACGTACTCTCCAGTTTGCGATATAAATGTGATATTGTTTTTCCCCCCCAAGTACATATTCAGGCACAATATATGTCAATGGCAAAAAGATGCTTTGTTCCAGTGGGGAATGTGTGTGTGTGTATTTGATCCCTGTGCTTCAAACAGATCCAGAAATGGAATTTAATACATTTATAAAATTAAGAACAGATGCCGTGGACTGTTTAAGTTAGCAGAGAAAATAATAAGAGGGACACTCCAAGGAAGGTGCTGTGAAAAAAATGCTGAATGTTGAGGGAAAATGGGAATGCAGTAATGACTGTGGGACTTCAGGGACATGTGGGTCCATGCCACAAATCCCTTAGGAAAGACAGCTCCCACCTCCAAGACACAGATGTCTGTTCTACATGAGTTGGAGAGAGAAAAGTATAGATAACACCAGCTGGGGAATGAGTACATTTGTCTTCTACTATGAGAGATGCAGTTCACCTTAAAATACAAATCACGGTGCATGCCAATGAAATCCCTTCCTTTCCTACTCATTTTGCCTCAAAATACTAAAGCAAATGAACACGTCCAGGTCAAGCCACAACTCACTGCTTCTCTCTACCCATTTTCTTTTCTGCGGAACCCTTGCCTCGGACAGTCCAGTTACCTGGGAAGCCGAGGCAGTCGCTGTCTGCCAGGGGACTCCCGGGGCTCCCTGTGCAGCAGAGCTCAGGCTGCAAATGTGGGATGGGGAGACTTCTGTGGTTGACGTTGAGTATTTCCATTCCAGTTTTCAAAAGTGATGGAAACTTCTCCTGTTGGCATTTGGTGCCCTGTTTGCAATCACAAGGTTTATATCCAGGACCAAAGCCAAGTCAGCATCCTTTTGGAAATGAATGTCTGCATCTCCCCTTCCCACACTGACTTACAGGGTACTTCACGCGTAAGGAACGGTACCACATTTCCGTAAGGAAAAGTACTATTCCAAGTGTCAGGAGCGGTTTTGGTCTCCCTCTTCATCTCTGTGTGACGTTAGTGGTATTGTGACCCCCATTTTGCACCACATTATGCTGAGGTATGGAGTACATTAAGCAACTTTTGCCTCTGGTCACAGAAATAAGAACAGGGACTGGAATTCAGAGGCTGTGCTCAGATCCTGCCTCACTCCTCCTGTGCACAGAAGAGCCCGTATTGTACTTGCAGATCATACATTTGCATTGCAAAGCGAGGAGCTGTGTGCGGGAATGCCTGTATGTACGAGTATCTGCATATTTGGTAGGCAGATCGTTGGAAAATTCAGTGCACAGTGCTCTGTCTACAAGTGAAAAGCCATCTCCAATTGCTAAAACTTAAATAAAAACACAAGTTGCTACAATTCATAAGGAGCTTAATATTTACTACCATGCGTTGCAAGCATGCAGCTATGTAGAAAAACTCCCTCACTGTCTCCAGTGATTATTCAAGGGACAAGGAAAAGAAAGAATAGCCTTTGATAGTCACAAAAAAAAAGCAAGTGTGGAGAAAACAATGTACTAAATCCTTTTCACAGCCAAGAGGCCAAAGAAAATGCTATATATTTATAAAGGAAATGAAAACCTGTCAGGAACAAAATGAACTGAATAACAGAGCTTGGGCTGAATAAAGAGAAGCAAGAACTAAAGAACCAAAAATGTGACCGAGGTGGAAAATACAGCATGCTCTGTATCCCCGGAAAGAAGGCTCCAAATGGACAGATGATCCCTATGGGTACAGGACAGACATGAGACTCTGACCACTCCCTACTGATAATCTGCAAGCAGGGAAACTAACGTCGAGTAACGTCAGCAAAGATGCTGCTCCCAGGATGTACAACACTGAGCCAACTGGAGCATCTTCCGTGCATTCCCAGTATAGAGACACACGTTGGAAAAGACCTCTAAGACCATCCAACCCTAATGATTCTGTGGTTCTATGGTCCTACGCTACCTCCGTAAAGGGGAAAGCCAGACCATTGTATTTCTAAATTCTCAAAGTGGGAAAAGTACCTGAAAATTCACCAGGGAATTTAACTATTCATGAAAACTCAAATAAAACACAACTATTATAAACCCAAGTACTGCTGTCTTGATAGAAACAGGGCTTTTGAGTGTGCAGATGACTTGGATTCAAGATCCAATACTAAATAATTTAGCTTTATGTTTCTAATTGCAGGAAGTTTGTGTGATTTAAAAAATAAACAACGTCAGTATTTCGTAATTCAGATACTTAATTACTATTACCATATCGATTGCAGGAAATAGGATTAACCACATATTATATTTTGTCAGAGGATAATGTCAACAATCTTGAAGTGATGGCTACCTATAAATTAGCTGGCTACACTACATTAAAAACAAAACGCAAACCGTAGCCATCAAAAAAGAGAACTCCCAGTAAATTGGCAGGCTCATCATAGAATCACCCAGCCTGGCCCCCCATTAAATGCAGTGGGGGGGCAGAAACTGTGCAAACTCGCAGAGTTAAACTCATGCTTTGGAGAAGAAAGCTGGAAGGTCTTTATCTCTTCAGACCTTCCTTGCTTAGATGATTAATGAGTGCAGTCATTCAAATAGACCAAATAATTAGTACCACAATGAACAACAATGCTCCTTCTTTGCCCAGTTCCTACAGAAAGGTCTGGTGAACTCCCAGGAGCGAGCAGCTTGAACACATTCCCAAAAGAAGCCTGAGTGTGGCAAGATCTGTGCAGCCAGCAGGACCATTTCCTCCTCCCGGTGACCATGCTGTGCTGGACCCCAGGGGAGATGGTAAATCACAGCAGGCAGAAACACCGCCAGCATTCCATATCAAACTCACCCAGGGCTCTGCCCTTGCTCCATTTTCCAGTCCCCTCACACAAAGGACAGACGTGGGCCATGCCCATGGCAGGCACCAAGAGTCACCATTAGGCATTCCCTACCAAATGAAGCTTCCCAGAGAGGGTCGTTTCCCTCCTCCACACAACCACGCTCATCCGCAGCCAGGACATCTACACTGTGCCAACCTCCCACAGGACTCCATGAAGTACAGCTTGGATTACCCCAGCCTGGAGCCCATTTCAGCTCTCAACACACACGTACTTTTATTTCCGATGGGATCAGCAGAGGTTAAGTTGCGCATTAATGAGAAGTGGTGGTCTCGGATCTGAAAAGACGCTTTTTTAAAAAAACTAGCAACAATTTGCTGAGCTGCACTGGTTTTGCATCTCCCTCACAACTGTCTGCAAGTTACTTTGCCACACATCAACCGAAGGGAAAGAGCATAATAGGAAAACAGCAGAGGCCTTTTCATTGCGCAAGAAAGGCAGGCTGAAACTCTCCACAGAGGCACTTCAGCATCTCTTGCTGTATAAAAGACAAAGCCTGGATACTCCTGTTATGTGCTTCTCATCATCTTCAAGATCCAACAAATCCTTGACTGCACTGGTGGCTGCTGGGCAGATTCCGTATGGGAAGGAACAAGGGAACAAAGCTGCATGTCCAAGGTCTCCACAGGCAGGGACAACCACTCCGATCACTTCCCAAAGCGCATCCCCAAAATCACAACTGCAGCTTCCAGCAGCCCTGCTTCACCCTATTCCCATAGCCAGGCAAAACACCAGAGGAGTGTGAGAATATAAAACTCCATTATTCAGCGTGAAGGCATAAAAATGCTTGCATTTACCATGCCACGACTCTAAAGCCGCCCCAGCACCCTGCAGATAAGCGAGTCGCCTCGGGGCAGCTCTACGAGCTGGGCAACACTTTGCAACAGAAATTCCTCAATGCCTTTTAGCCTCGAGAGCAGAGTAAATCCCTTCAGCTCTTAACTAGCATCCAAATTAGCAACTGAGGGAATCCCAACGGGTGTCCACAGAGAGATCGGTTTGGCAGAGGGAATCAGCACTCTCCTCCTCTCTGGACACTCACAGCTAACACGGTGCACGAGTCCAACGCGTACGTGTCGTTCCTAGACAGGAACCTCAAGGCCACCTGCCCTGTGGTTAATGCAGCACTTCCCATCGATTTGTGTGTCCAGAATCTACCATGCTGGCTTTACACCCGCCTTTTTGTGTGGCAATGTGGGGCTACGGGCCAGTGATTTTCAGCCTTAAAATGACGAGAAGCCCTGCCAGGTTCCCAAGGTTGGCACCACTGGAAGAGCACACCCAGGCTGAGGCTGCTGTTGAGCATTTCCCACAGCCTAAAAAAGGAGGTGACTCAGAACAGCCTGCATTATATGATTCAGCTACACAGAATCTTTCATCAGATGTGACAGAAAGGAAAAAAATGCTGTATTTACAGAGAGTAGCACGAACCACATATGTTTGTGTGTGTGCGCGTGTGTGTACACACCCTCCGTATGTTTTTCTAGGAAGCCTACAGGAATCAAAATCCATCTCTGTTTGTGTTAGATAACCTTCACAGACTTCCCTGAAAATCCCTCCATTCCACGTTTCCTTGATGTTGTACGCTTATCCTAAAACTGAAATACAAACCAACACCACCAATCCTGCCCCAGCTCCACCTCACCTATAAATACGAGGAATTTACCAATTCATCACCAACACCAGTAGGATTTCCTTGGTGCTCCCTGACCCAGCAAACCACGACCAGCTGCTCAATTTACCCCAGATCGCGGTAACTCTAAGCCATATGAAGTTTTAATAGCTGTGAGGACACGCTGAAGGCTGACAGAGCCGTTGCTCCACAACTGCCCTCCCACCAGGAGAGGTGTTCCAAAGCAACCACAGACACCTCGCACTCTCCACTCCGCAAAGCACAAAAAGGCTTATCAAGAAACAGAAAGCAAAATATTTTAGAGAATAGTCCAAGCCCAGATAATATTGTTGAACTGAAGATAGGTTGTAGGTGACTCCAAAAGGACCCTGGAAACCTGCTTGATGCAACTGCTCTGCAGCCATTCCTTCTTCACTCTGTCCACCTCTGGGGCCACCATGTCTTCGCTCTGTCCACCTCTGGGGCCACCACGTCTTCGCTCTGTCCACCTCCAACACAGGGCCAGCTCTGGGAGAGGGGCAGATCTGGGCTTGTAAAGCTCCACACGCCCTGCCAGCACGGCACAAAACTTCAACTGAGGCAGGAGAGGAGGAGCTGGCGGGACAAAGCCATTGCTCCTGCCTGCCTGCGACACCACCAGCCTCCTTGTGGGATAATCCACGACACCATCAGTGGGACCAGATGACCGCACTATGACCTGACACTGGAGGGACACACCACACCCATCAGAGCGTTCCACCCAAACGGGGGCACCCGGGAGCCACCACCACAACCCCTTCCATAATGCCACGTGCTCCCAGTTCACAGTCTGCCAGCTACTCAGAGAACCGGAGCACACTCTCCACGCTTAATGTAAAATATTAATGTCTCATTTGTTCAACAATTTTGTGGAAATTAAAACTTTTAGGTTAATCATATACTGAACAATTTTAATTAAAGCAGTTATAAAACAATTAATCCACGAGAGCAGGCTTGGATTCTTGCCAGCCTTATTGGTTTAATACATGTAGGCAAAGCTTAGTCCTCCCCCTGTTTGACTTAATGAATGCTAATAAGTGACACAAAATATGCATGCAGCGCTCCTAATATAGTTAGTCCATCTGGTTTCACTTGCATTTTGTATTTGTCATTTTGCTTTGAAAGAGAAATTGAAAATGAATTCTCCGTGCTAGAAATCAGAGCAACTTTGTACCCTGCTTAATTTAAAATAATTTTTGCAAACCTTTTGGGGGAAGAAGCCTGGAATTCAGTACAGTACATTAGACAGCTATGTTTTGGGTCATTTCAAGGTTGGAAAAGAGCATAGGACAGAAATACAAGCTGTACTGAGCAGCAACACAGCACTGGAGGAAGGAACAACACTTGCTCAGCCTTTTTTTTTTTCCCATCAGTAATTAAAAAGAAAACCTGAGCTTGGAATGAATGTCTTTAACAGGTGTGGAGCAGCGACAAAGAGTGGCTGAAGCCCCCTTTGCCTACACTCCCCTGCAGATCCCAGTGCCCAGGAGATCTGCGCACTGCTTGCTGCCTCGGATCTTAGTCATAGTTTATCCCGCAGCAATCTTTTTGACGATGATGTTGCATTTTTTCTGTGAGAGGAATCCCAAAATAGCTCACGAATCACGTGCACACCGCCAGAGCCCATGCTCAGCCCGTAGCGAGTGGCGGAGCTGGGACATCAGCCTGGGGCAAAGCCCAAACCAGTCCTGGAAAAGCTCCAGGAGATGAAGCTGTCGCGCAGCGGCAGCACCTCCCGTGCGTGTCCTGCACGGCACAAGGGAGGAGATGCTGTGTGGCTGATGCTGACACCAGACCAATGCACTGATTCCTTCCAAAGTCTAAGTGGAAAGTGGAATCCAGCAACAAAAATGAGATTAAACACAGAGATTGGTTTGATGCTGTGTCCCCGGACCCGAGAGCTCACCAACAAGCTCTCTGTGAGCGCTAAATGCCTTCTCTCTGTCACTTATGAAAATACAGATGTGGTTCCTCTGCACCGAAACACTCTGGCAGAGCAGCTTCTTTTTTAAGTGCTTTAAACATCCCACAAACACTGTTTAGGGAAGTCAGCAGGAGGTCAAATAGAAGCCTTGTGTCTCAGTGGATAACAATCCTTCTGTGAAATCCTTCCAGCAGGAATCGAGTCATTCTTACATCTCCCTCCCTACCTTTTTATTTTTTTTTTTTCAGTTTAAAGGCATTTTAGCAAAGCTCGCTTTGAAGTTTAAACCTTCTGCAACAACATCGCTTGCCAACAAGATAAAATATTTAGTACTGCTGTATACTAAAATCATATCTCTAACAATACCTTCCACATCTGACATAGTGCAAAAGTTAATTCAGCCAACAAAGCAATACTTGCATTTTGTGTCTCAAGAAGCAGCAATTTATCCTTTTTGTATATACAAATTACATACACTCTTGTGCCATTTAAACCTAAAACCTCCTGTTGTGAAATAGAGAATAGAAAGATCTTTAAATTCAAACAAAAAGATCAGAGCTATAGGGAGACAAATGCAGGAGAACATGAGTAGCCTGGAAAAATAAATGCAAAATTCATGATACTCCCCAGAAAACCCTCCCTGCTCAAGCCTTCGTGGTTCCTTCGTCTTGTTGGGTTGGTTGGACTTTTCTGGCAGCAGCATCTCACTTGAGTGACAACAGCAATAGTCTCCAGGGGGTGTGTCCAGAGAACCCGCAGCCCAAAGCTGTGCAGTGCAAGCCCACCACCAAGGCTACCCCAGCAGCAGGACACCCTCACTCAGTGCCACCAGCATCCCACCCACACCAGCAAGAAGTCCATGAGAGAAACACATCTCCACAACGGCACTGGTAAGGCACAAAAACGTGCCCATCCAAGCGGGCTGGCAGATGGGTTTAAGCATAGTCCCTTGCACGTGGTGACACCACCTCTGCTATTTGCCAGTTTACGGTGCTTGGCATCAAACATTTAATGCCTGTGGCTGTCTCCCACAGCAGGAGGGTTCCTGAACGTACTACGGATTGCAACACAGATCATTGACTTCAATGGGAAAACAAAACAATGGCAGGTGAGGCCAGGCAACACCTGCCAGTGACGATGGTGTACGCACAACACGCTGTAGCTACGCAAAACCCTATCACACCTCCTATGCCCAGAGCCTTGGACCAGGTACGTGGCAGCAGGGTGAGCCAGCTCCTTTTACATTGAGGGAAGCAGCAGCTTTACCCCTGTGAACAGATGTGTTCTCACAAATTGAAGGAATAGTGCAAGGGTTGGAGGAATGAAGGGAAACACTTTTTGCAATCTTGCCTTTTGGGTTTGTTGGTGAAGAAAACAACGGAAATGTTGCCATGACCACAATGCTAGGCTGGCAAGGTTGTTTCTTCTGAATTTTCTCTCCCTTAAAGGTGTTGCCTTCCTTATTGGCCTCTTAAAAAAAAAAAAATTTCAAGAACAAATAACTACCTCTCCCCAACCCAAATCATACCATCTGTTCCCATTGCTGCTCTTGCTTTTATAGGCTGCTCTTCACCATGCAAAGAGGCATCACCTCAGTGCCCAAGTACCACATGCTCCCTCCCAGCCTAACTCAGAGCATTTTACTCTTTCACATAAAATTAGCTCAAACAGTCCCAAAACGTCTGTCTTTTCTCATCTCTTTGCCGGTACCGAGAACTCCTCTTGAAGCAATTCAATTCCCCTCTCACATATGCTCAGCACACACGCACTTGATAATGACATTTCTCAGCAAAGGAACAGGCTTGGGGCTCCCAAACTCAAAAAAGGCAAACTAATTTAAAATAAACACATAAATGTGTTTCCCTTTTACTTCTACAGGATGGAAACAAGAATACTGCCAGCCTTAAAATCAGCTCTCAGCTCCTGAGAGCATCTCTGTAGGTTTGTCTTGTCCCAGAAGGCAGCTCCCTCCACAGATTCACACCACTCGTTTGGATCCAATTTGCCTTCACATCCTCATGTTCCCTCACCTGGCCCTGCCTTATTCCTGTTGCATTCAAATATCATCTTCAACCTTCCTGTTCATCTCTCAAAGCTTCCCAACCAGCAGCTTTAAACATTTCACATCCTCCTCTGGACTTGGTGTCTTCCTTAACACCGCCCGTAGCCCAAGCCTTTCCTGAGCAGCCCAACCCAAGCAGACCGATGGAGGCTCTGTTGCAAGCTTGTGCTGAGCAGAAAGCATCGTAGCTTAGGGGCTTTTTACAATGTGAGCCAAACAAAACCCAGATGCTGCCAAATGAGTGTTACTTGCAGCATAAATAACTGCTTTTTACTAGTTTATTATTTCTAAAACAATAGTGTGTGCACACACATCCATATTGATGTGGTTTTTTAAAGGTACAGAAAGGATTTTCATGTCAGTGATTTTATTTTGCTCTTCGAAATTAAAGGCATAATTCACCAAGTGCAAACTTCAGCTAGGAACAAGCATTTCTGAAAATCCATCCTCTGGTTCCCATTTAGAGTTGTACCATAGCAAAAGCCTTGATCTTTCTCTCACTTACGCCTGTTGTCATTTCACAGGCAGAAACAGAAACACCACTAATTTACTCCAGTGTAGATGATGGATTTGTCTTGACGACAGTAAGAGCAATGGCACAGAATCAAGCCCCCCCTAATTCAAGTCCACCACCAGGCAAGCAATACCTGCCATGAGCTGGTCTAGGCAGGTATGTGAGCAGAGCCTCCGTGTTATTGTTTCCTCCCTCTCTTGTGCAATTGCTGCTACAACACGGTTTTAAGAAACCTGAACTGAGGGATCTGACTGTTGACAGAGCAACCTGTCAGCAAGGCAAGAAGCAGGACTCTGCTCTCGTGGGAGGCAGAGGAAAGTGCAGGGAAACTCGCCCCCAATTCATAGGAGATCAACACGAGACCCGTCCCTGGGAGAGCGCCACAACACTGCCAGGGAGCACCACCGCCCGCACCAAGAGTGCCCAACGAGCGAACCGACCTCCTGCATCCCCTGTGGCAGCTGGACAACGTGACGGAGAGATGCAGCTCCAGGAAAATGATCTAGGACAAGGAATTGAACAACAGTAATAAAAAAGCACCCCAACAGTGGGTGGGTGACCATACTTTTTAAGATGGATCAGCAAGATGACTGTTTATTTATTGAAAAACACGAATAGCCTACAGCTTTTAGTTCTGAAAGGCACACAGGGGGAAAACCAAACTGTTCCTGCAGCACAGTGTTAAATAAACAGAAAACCTATAGCGACGTCATGAATCATGGCCAGGAATGACGCAGTGCCCCAGCTCTTAGGAACTCGACTAATTGCAGCTCTTGGAAAGCACACCAAGAATATGAGCAAAGCAGGTAATGGAGTCAAATGAAGGGAAAAGGAAACAGAGACAAAAACACAGCCTGGCTCCAGACTGATGTCCCAAACCAGGATTTTGAAGAATTCAAAAACAAAGGGAAGGAAACGTCGTCTCTGAGCTGACCCTTGCGCCGGGCTCTGTCTGCCTTGTGTCTGTGGACTCTGGCCAAGCCCACGTGCACGAGCATCTGCAGAGACTGCCTAAAAGGAAAAGCAAAACTCTCATTCTGAGCTCTAGGATCTATCAGTCAGACTTCAAACAGGTCAACACTGAGCCCTCAGATTAGATTTCTGATTCTGAGTATTTTACCTATTATCAGACTCTCTAAGCACCTAAATCTTTAATGCATCTTTCCTCACCAGCTACGAGGGAAGCAGGGAAGGACTATTCATTTTACAGAGCAGCGCAGAGAAATAAAGGGATCAGATTTCCGGATCTAAACTCCCCTCCCAAAACCACATACTGTCTTTATTATAATTTGGCTAGAGATCTTCAGAGGTGCTTTGCCATGAGGAACCTCAGGAGCAAGGACTTAGCCCAGATTCAGTTGTTCTTGACATGACTACACAGGACCAAGACCCCTGCCGGAAAAGAAATTGAACCCAAATCTCCCAACCGCTCCTGCCTATTGCACAGCCCCTTCCCCAGAAAACCATTCCATCAATCCCTGATATTTTGCAAGTGGTGAACAAAAAAGTAAAATAACAAAGATTGACACAGTCAAAATTATAGTGGTAAATGCATTGCTAGGATTTTAACCCAAATAGCCAGAAAAGCAAAGCACCATCCCAAAAGGCAAACTGCCCTTTAGAGATGAATTCTGTAAACTTAAAATTTAATTTTGCCCCTTTCCTGAGATTTCATTACGTTGCAGGCAAAGCAAGCAGGACGTTTCGTCAGGACCTCCATGACAATGGGATTAGGAACATCCTAAAGGCAACGTGGCATCACCACAGGCACATTTGTTGCAGTGGTTTGTATCACAGCTGCGTGAGAGGAAAGCAGGGTCATTGAGGCCAGCGTGATCTCTGGTATACATGGGGAAAAAAGCTTTAAGGAAAAGCAAACCACTTCCCTCTGGATTAGCTTTCTTCCCAACTGCACCCAGCAAATCACGGAAGCAGATTAGTTCTGGGTGTTCGCCCAAAGCGTAATCCTCTCGCCCCGGTGCTGTTGCCCGCAGTGGCACTGATTCAGTGAAACAGAAGATCCCACATGAAAGGCCTTATGGATCACCTTGATTCCCAAGGGCTGACTGATAAAACCCAGGAGCTTATTCAAATCTCAACTACCCCACTGCAGAACGACGGAGTACATCACTTTGACACCAACATTGCTAAACAAAAACTACTTCAGGGACTTACAAATTCTTTCTAAACTAAACAAATGCACATTCCTATTTTTTCTGTCCATCGCATTCCTATTTGGACATCCAGGTCTTACACAGCACTGAACTGAAAAATACCCCTGCTCCTGACAGCTCATTCCTATCCAGAGGGATGAGTTAGAGGAAAACTGAAACTCAGCATCCAAGCTTTTAAGAAGCTCATCTGGCAGATTGCATGCAACCTTCCTTGGCGAACACAAACAACAGGAGCTGAATAATACATAAAAATACACTATTGACAGCACTGCTTCTGCGCACACCAGTTTCAACGTATATGATGGAAGCACTGGAGAATCTTTATGGAAAACCAGCCCTGATTTGGCTTGAAAGGCACCTTAACAAACAAAGGAAATGCATTAAAAAAATGCAGTGCTAAGACATTATCAAAACACGCATTATAGCTTGTGGAAGCCCTTTGTGAGCACGTGTGTCTGCAGAGGACTGTGCAGAGCATTGATCTGTCTGTATTCTGGGCGCTTTTCGGGTGATGCCTGCCCGTGGTTTACAAGGGCAAGCCCATAGGTCTCAGTTGTTTATTTCTCTGCAGTATTTTACTTGTCACTTATAATCATTTTCAAGCCATCTCGTCTGGGAGGATCCAGAGGGAGGTTTGCCAGGGGTGGAAGGTCAAAGCAATAACGTGCCGGCCAGGGTCAGGAATATTTATCTGCACCAAAAAGGTTCTGGATAATCAAACAGTTGAAAATTAGTTTCTCGACAAGGCTTGTACTGGACGTTCTCCTTACACAGCCCAAGTAGCAGGCAGAGCTGGTCTCTAAAGGGAAGGACACTCCACTATTTGTCTGTCTCACCTGCTGTGTGCCGAGTTTAACAATCCTGCCATGGCATCCCTCAGCCCATTGCTTCTGCTGCCCAAAGAGTTCCTGCCCACCTCCAGCCCTGCAGAGCCTGCTGCGGTGCGAGGGATGCAGCTGAGCACTTTGGGGGCCAGAGAGCATCCATGCATTGCACATCCCAATGCTGAAGTCACCAGAGCTTCCACAGCACCGGGGGGTGGTACGGGGTGCAGGTCAGACGCACGGCCTCAACTAAATACCAAAACTGAGATCGGTGCAGAGTTGGCTGACAGTTAAAACCTTCTGGATGGATAAAAATAATGGGCAAAAATACACCTGAGCACAAGCCCTCCTCCAGATCCATAGGAACAATAGCAATTTCTATTTTCTGTGTCCTTTCCACTCTGCCAGCTGGTTTTCGCTTCACATTAACCGGTAACGAACGCAGCAGAGCATCAGCCCCCTGGATTTTAGTACAGTATTTACTCACTCTAAAATGGGAAAACACTGTTCTTGTTAAAAATTCCCATCAGACTGAAGCGGATCTGCTCCTCAGATAATATAATGACACTGAGGTCCCCAAGAGAACCCCCTCAAAGCTAATAAAGTGAAAACAAATCCAGTTACATTAGGTTAATTTAAAGAACTTCTCTTTTTTAAGTGTACGTGGAGAGAAAATGGAAGAAACCTACTAAATTAATTCCTGCATTATAAATTTGATTTAGCAAGTGCAGCGCACACCACTGTGAGAGCAATAACAATACAGGAATGTTTTAAGCAGAGAAAATAAATTATTTCAAGGGAGTGGTGAGGGAAGAAATGACAAAAGCATGAGAGATAACCCGCTCCGGTATTAATTAGAGATCTGCCTTTCTGTTTGCATTTGGCTTCATTCATAAGGAACTGGAATTAACGGAAGCTCCAGACTCAATTGAGAGAAACAGCTGGAAGCTCAGCCAAACCCCTCCAGAGGTGCCTATCTCCTACCGCCTGCTACAAGGAGAGCCCTGGGTGACCAGCTCAGGTTCACACTCCTGTTCTTTGCACACCCAAGTGCAAACGATGAACCCCATCTCTGCGGGGCATTCACAGTCCCAGGTACTACAAAGGATCAAGACAGACTTCATGCTCAAAATCAATCTGCCCAAGCTACTGCTCCTACAGGGACTTTTAAATCCATCAAAACTCAACAGTGATCAAGAAAGTAAAGTGTTTCAGCAAGCAAGGAAATTAATTCAGCGTAATACTACCTAAACATGGGAGCATCTCCCGGTGTTCCCCATGTCTGCTTCCTCAGGAGCCAGAAAGAAGCTGATCACAACATGTCCTGGACACTTCTCCCTGGGTCTGAGCCTTGGGCAAACCCTCCTGCCTTCATGCCAGGAGGGAGCACGCTGGAAAGCACTGCAGGACCCTTGAACAGCCCGCAAGAATGGCAGCCGTGCTCCCAGAACCACACACAGAACGATGTTCCCAGCCAAACTACACACCCACTGATCTGTTCTGCAGAGATGCCAACACTGTCACTTTTTCCATGCACAGTCCCCAGGTAACTCACACCGTAATTTCTCTCAGTTTCACATTTTTCCTCTAGTCCCTGGAGATGCTGACCCAAACCACACTCCTCTGAAGCAATCCTGTGTCTCTTTGCAAAGGAATTGGCACGTTTTCCTTTGGCTTGGTATCAATCACACTTAGTTCTTCAACCCCAGCAGCTGGCAAGCCATTGCCGTGGCTATAGAACTTCCCCCCAAATCAGTGTGAGACGTGGAAGAACAAGAGCCACTTGCCCATCCACACATGAGCACTGGGGAACTGTCACTGCTCCAGTAGGAGCCTCACTGCCGCAGAGGCAATGCTCCTGCTCCGGCACAGTGGAACCTGCTCCTCCACCTCATGGCTCCACATGGTAGAAGTAAAGCAAACGTAGAAGCAAATTAATCAGAAGCAGATAACACCATCCATGGATGTATTCAATTAAAGAAAAAAAAAAGACAATGCAAGGAACAGCAAATTAATACACAAGCTCGGCTCTTTTTTCTTATAAAACATCTGTCAAAATACTTAAGTATTTGCTTTGCTGTGCAAGCAGGAGGTTATGATTCTGCAGATACTCATAAAGCAGGGCAGTATTATAAAAAATAGGGATTTGCTTCATTGTCTCTACTGATTTACAGTTACTAATTACAAGACTGCTAAGTGCCAAATGGTCAACAAGCAAATCTAATTGTTGTTTAACTGCAGCCAGCCAGGTTGTGCAGGCACTCGCTGCGTGCACACAGCGTCACGGATATGAAAGGGACGACAGCACCATGTCTCCCAGCCAGGCATTTGGACACACTCTGCCATCAGGCACATCAAGGCAGCTGAGAAAGAGTCCCCTTTCTTTCTGGCTTAAGCTCCTTAGAGCAGGAACCGAGTAGCAGCTCGCAGAATTGAGATTCATAGAATGGTTTGGGTAGGAAGGGACCCTCTTGTTAAAGGTTATGCAGTCCAGCCCCTCCCGCAGTGAGCAGCGACATCTTCAACCAGATTAGGTTGCCCAGAGCCCCATCCAGCCTGATCTTGAATGTTTCCGGGGATGGAGAATCCACCTCTATGGACAATGTTCCGGTGTTTCACCATCCTCACTGAAAAAATTTCTTCCTTATATCTAGTCTAAATCCACCTTCTTCTAGATTAAAACCATTACCCCTCATCCCACTGCAACAGGCCCAGCTAAAAGTCTGTCCCCATCTTTCTCATCAACCCCTTTAAGTACTTAAAAGTCCACAAAAAGGTCTCCCTGGACAGCACAAAGGGGCAGCAGCTTCAGACACCCACGACTGACTGCAACGCTCATAGCATCAACAGTTTAAAGCCAACAGCATCTCAAGAGCATCCTATGAATTGTTGGACAGGAAGGCTCGTTTTTATCAAAAACATGACTGTTTCCCGTGGAAGGGGGAACGTTTGGAACTGGGGCTTCTGGGGGTTTGTTTTAGTTTGTTTTGGTTTTTTAATGGCACTGCTTTACTGACCTTTCCAGGGGCACTGCATTACGACGCACTCCACAGAGCTACTCTGTGACAGTTCACCTTAGAGGATCAGGCAACCACAGAAAAGTATTACAGCAATGCAGTTTACGTAGGCCTGGAATGTAGTTTCCAACGAGATTAACCTATCTAATAGGATTTGGGGAAGCTTTCAGGGCCATTAGGATGCCCCATACATGCTAAAGGCTCCAGATGCTGCAACCATTTGATTTAATCTAATCAAGACTGCCTAGGTGTATTTTTTGTCAGTGGATGTTTCTGTCACTTTCATATTACATCTCAATAGACAATTTTCATCCAGGTTCTACCATGTACAAACAGGCAGACAGGTTTGAGGCTAATCTTCAATTATAAGAGCCACTAATTATTAAAGCCTGGGTTTACAGCTGTTTATAGTCTAATCCTGCACGGTACGGAGCATTCCCCTAAGTGCTACTGAAGGGACGTTCCATGTCCCCACTTTCCTTTATTTTACCTTATAAACCAGTTTACCCTGTTGTTATTTGTCATTCTTGCTTAGGAGGAACTCTCGTGCCCCTGGGTGCCAGGTGCTGTGCAGATCAGCACTGCTAAGGATCAAAAAGAAATGAAAACATTCTTATCCCAGCGCTCTCGCCGCGCAAATACTCATAACCAGAGGCAGCCGCAGGCCAGCGCATAATGGGAACGCGCGGCCAGGCAGGGAGATGGAGGGGGCCTCTCTACAGACATCGCATTTGATAAGTAAAGACGATGCTATAAATCGCGCTGATGAGCACTTACCCTCTGGAAGTCAGCAAGACCCCTACGAGGGATGAGCAAGTGCAGGAGTTACCATCTCCTCAGGGGCTTTTAGCCACTAACAAATACATTTCCTTTCTCCACAGGTTAAACAGAGATCCTCAATATTCATTCTTTAAATCCCAGCCTAGAAACAAATCCAAAGGCTACCTCACAGGCTGGCGAGCATCCTTGGCTAATACAGAAGTAGAGAAGTTGTCTAACAGCCCACAAAAAACCTACACCCATCAACTGACGGTCAACCGCACACATGCAGCTGCCACCAAGCAACAAAAGCACCTGCAAGCCAGAGGGGCTGCAGCAACATCTGGAGCACCCCGGTGTGGCTTTTGCAGGTATCTGCTCATTCGCCGCCTCTGTCCTTGCAAATCCAGGGCAAGCGAAGATCTTTAGGAATCAAGAGATTGCACTGAAGCAAGTCCTGCCCACGCCTTGAGGTGGGTCTGCTCACAGGTCCCCTGGGCTGTTGAACCTCCATCCACATCGCTGTGAGCACACATGGAGCAGCTTTAGCGCCAGCTGACTTTGATCAGAACTGGGCTGGCTCAGCAACACCACAAATCCATTCAGCCCTCCTTTACGTTCATTTTCCAGGACTAGTTTGGGCATCTCTTCCTCAGCAATAGTCATCAGAGGAAAGGAGCAAAGATGAAAGCCTGCAGCAGCCTCTGGGCAGGATTTGTCCAATCCTGTAATTCAGTCCTCATTAGAGACTAAAATTTGAGAGGTACGGGCACACTGGGAAACGTGAACCATTTCAGCTGATCCTGACTTATCAGGCTGTGAGGAAGGGATTCCTCATTCCCCCGGCACCTTCTTATGCAACTAATTGCTTTCTTAGATGAGTATTTTTCCCATCATTTTCCAGTGGAAACTATTTTTTCAGAATCAAGGCTAAAAGGCCCAACGTATGTCACCAAGGACTCAGAACCGCGATGTTCCTCCGAAAGCCTTCAACCTTGCCCCTACAGAAATCCCACTGCCAGCAGCTGGGCCCTCCTGGCTTGCCCGTGCTGCAGAACAAACACAATCGCTCATCCCGTTGGGCTTGTGTAAAATCAAACCCCACTACAGGCTCAGCACATGGGGTATTGTTTTACAGGCTGGCTCACACATAGCAACTGGCAGTTGCGAAAAGCCAGTGGAGGTTACAGAACCAGCATCTTAGACACCAAAACAAGGTCAAGCTGGATGCAAGAAAGCAGATTCTCAGCTCCGTCACGCAGAGGGGCTTCACTGATTTCAATGGGTTTACACTCAGGTGTAATGATCAGCAATCCCTGGCCTGGAGCACACTGACAAACAGCCCAAACCCATGCCAAGGCACCAGAGACAGTAACAACCACTGAGCAAGTCAAGGGAAATCTATCACTGACATATACTAAGAATAACACGTGTAGATAATTGACTCATTCCAACCCTTTTCCCTGCTGCATTCAAGGGAAAAGACAGGTTTAGGTCTCAAATGCCCTCAAAAATCACTAAACACTGCATTTGTTTTTAAATGAGGATAAATCTGCATTCAGGAAGTTACTTTGGTTGTAGGTTGGTGCTAACTCAAATTCAATTATAGTTTCAGTTTTCTTAAACAAGAAGTTTTGTCACTTGTGGAAGCCCTGCCAGAAACAAGAGCTCCCACTGCCTCACTAAATCCATGGAGTTAAGCAGGGCAGATGCTCGGCCAGCTCCGCCGCGGACACTGCAGGTGTCCTTGAGCATCTCACTTCATAGCCTGGGACTGCCCTGTCCCACTGGAGCGCTCCCAGCCTTTCATTTATGCTCTGTGAACACCATTAAGTCTTCAGGAGGAAATGTAAATAGTTCCATATTATTTCACATTGCTGCAGTCAAACACTCTTTTTTGCCTTAGTGGTTTTCAATGCTATTTTTTTTTCCCCACTCTCTCTTCCTTTCCAACAGTGTTTGTATTATGGAAGTAGTACAAGCTGCTATTGGTTATTGTTGATTCCTCTGGGCTCTCTCCCACTGAACATTTCCCTCTTCCAGGGCACTGCTCTGGCTTAGGACATTTTGATGGAGACCAGCGCCAATTCCTTAACCTGCCATCTGGCCAGAAATTAAAAGCCATCCCAAAGCAGTCTGTCACACTTACTCAAAGTCGCCTAAATTAACCCAAAGCTGAAAGCAACTCCTGTATCAATTCCAGCTGCTGCTTTAAGAAAAATCTTACCCAGCCCCATCATCAACTGCAGCAGCACAAACAGAATCTTTGAAAACTACCGAGAACAGGGTTAAACAGAATGGATGACCCATTGCTAGCTTAGACCTTAAAAATCTACAGGCAAGCTGGGGAGGGGCTATTTATCAAGGAACGCAGGGAGAGGGCAAGGGAGAACTGTTTTAAGCTGAGAGAGGGGAGATTCGGATTAAATATCAGGAAGTAATTTTTTACAGTGAGGGTGGGGAGGCCCTGGTCCAGGTTGCCCAGAGCAGTGGTGGCTGCCCCATCCCTGCAGGTGTTCAAGGCCAGGTTGGATGGGGCTTGGAGCCCCCTGAGCCAGTGGGCGTCCCTGCCCATGGCAGGGGGTGGCACTGGATGAATCTTTAAGGTCCCTTCCAACCCAAACCATTCTATGATTCTTCTGAGCTGAGACTTCCACTCCAACTTTGCAAACTCTGCTCTTTACCAAAGCTGACACTAAAAAAAAAAAAGAAGCTATATCTGATCTCATCAGCCATTCTGTCTTTAAAGCATTTGACTACAATCCGCACCAGACATACTTAGCAAACTTTAAAATACAGCCTCTCAACATTGTTACAATTAAGTCACTCTGAAATGTCATGAAAAGCAATCTAGTTCCATTAAAATCTTCACACTCTCATTAAAAAAGCACTTACAGACTCGAAAATGTTCCTAATACATTATTTAAAGACACAAGATGTACAGTGACTAAAAACCTTGTACAGAAAGGGAATAGCAACAGTCTGCTTTAAAAAAGCCTGTGCGCGTGTGTGTGCAAATTTGTGTTATAATTAGGTAATTGGGAAACTGCAGGTAGAGGCAGTTTGTAATATATTGGCTTTTGTCTAGGGGGTTTATTAAAGGGCGCTTTCTTTCGTCAAAAAGCCCACTGTAGGCAATTTTTGCTCATTATGCAGATGGCAAGTGCCAAAGCCACCTCTTTTCCAGGAAGGGGTAGGGAAAACCACAGACATCCCCCGACACCAGGCAGACAAAGAAGGGGTCACTTGAAGCTGTGCCTATGAGGGCTGGAATAGCAGGAACAAAGGCAAAGGAGCTCACGCTGTAAGGAAGTCACAAAGTCACTGTCCTACAAATGCCCAATTGTTTTTTGATGTTAACAGCAGATGAAAGTATAGAATTTGCATCTTTATCAAGCCCACCCCTAGAGAACTGTGTTCCTCCAGGGCCCCAGAGCAATGAAACAACAGTGATGCTGCTTCGAGGGAAGGCTCTTGCTTCTCCCTGCACCTCATCTCATTTAAATACTTCAACTTTAATAAGGTTTCTCACTATTTTGACCAGTGTGAGAAGAGAATCTGGCTGCAGACAGGCCTTCAGGCTACAGAAAATAAAAAATGTCTTCTGAATGAGTTGCAAGAACAAGAGAGAATACGAGAAGATGGGTAATTGTGAGAGGGATCCCCCTGTTTTCAGCAACATCAGCACAAAGCCTCGTATTTCAGCAACTTAAAAACAAACTTGGGGTGAGGAAGTAAAGAAAAACATTATTTACTTGCAGAGAAAAAGAGGCAAGAGCTCCTTAGAAATTCCCCGCACCCTGCAGAAGTTTCCAAACTATCAATTAAAAGAACATTACTATAAAGAATTCTATCTAAGTCAACTTTCTGAACAGCTTCCTTCTCCTCAGACGAGACTTTGGAAAGCAGTTCTGTGGTTTCAGGCAGCGTGGTTTGGGAAGAGCACGAGGGCTCAGATCTGCCTGCCAGATGCTTCCAGCTACCTCTCTGCCTTTTCCCCAGGAAAACATCAGGCGGCACACTGACCCAGTCAGAGCGTCCACCTCACTGGGTGCTCTGCCAGCAGCCTGTCCTGAAGGTCTAAGGAAGATCAAAACAAGCTCAGGGCACGAGTCTACCCAGAATAATCAGCCACCTGCACGAGTTGTGACTACAGATCTCCTGAGTCACACTCTTTGCAGCCTTGATCCGTGCCTCTTCCACAAACGCTTCCAGCAGATTTCCAAACCCACATCAGCTTCTCACACCCACCCAGAGGTGATGATTTCCACAGCTCACTGCCTGCTCACAGGAAGATATTTCTTCTTCTGCCTGTTTTGAGCCTCCACACTTCATCTGACACCTCCAGGTCTCGTACGAAGAAGAGCTCGAACAGTCAAGTCACTCTTACCCTATTCGTGGCTGTATCAATGCTTATCACACTCCTCCTTAATCATCCCTTTTCTACTGTGAAGAGCTCTGCTCTGTTCACCCACTCCCTACACTGCAGGTATTTTCTCTCTCTCTGATCACCACCTTCACAGCCCATCTCTGTATCACTTCCAGTTTTATTACACTCTCTAGAAACAGGGGACACTTTTAAGACATCGCAGTCCATTGGTGTGTAGAGCGATACGATGTTATTTCGTTTGCTTCTCTACTTCTGCTCAACGAGTCCTAATACTCCATTTATTCTGTGAATGTCCCTGAGCCCAGGACTGCTGTTCCCTTAGGACTGTGCTCAGAAGGCGGTGGAAGAGCTGTGTGGAGGTTGTATATCAACCAAGGGAGTGTCCTGACTCATGGCCCAATGTCTACACCTAAGTGGGACAGAGCAGGATCGGAGATGCCCATCCCAGCAGGGCTGGGATCCATCCTGCTCTGCTCTTGAGCCTTGACCAATCTGCGTTAAGACATTAGAGCTGAATCACAAAGACATGTCACAACGATTTGTTCCTCAGGATCCACAATGAAGATGCTCAAGGGACATCTGAAAACTTGGTGACTGTAGACACTGGTGAAGTGTCTGGTTCAGGCTGCAAGCCTCAGAACAATATTCATTATAATATTAATAATAGTCAGCTAAAGTGTCAGAATGAGAGTCAGCTTTTTAAGAGGGGGCTACAAAAGCAACGAGTAGATTGTGAATGAGTTTATCTTAAAGAAAAGCCCATTGTAGGCAATTTTTGATAGCTATCCATGTTACAGAAGAGAGGGGGAAGCACAGGAGAAAAGAAGATGAAAGAAAGAATCACGAGCATTTTTGCAAATGCCAAAGACCTGAAATAATGTCATTTTAACTGCTGAATGCACTTCAGCTTTCAGGAAAATCAGTCATGATGACTATCAACTTCTTGAGTCAAACACAGCACAGCTGCTTCTCAAATCAGCTCTCCTTAGTTTCACGGCTGCACCTTCCAAAATCTGTTCATGCTCTTGACAGTGCCCCCGGATCCCTCCTGAACAAAGGTCCTCAAACCGAGGGAACAGCTTCATCCTGTTGTGACACAGACCATCACTCCTTGGCGAACCAGTCCCCAGCACTGACTGATTTTCACCCATGAAATGTCTGTATCTGAACCTGGGCCTTTAGAAACGCAGGTCTCGTACTGACCTTAACCTCTAAATACTCCAGCCTGCGCAAAGCTCCTGTAACCATTCTCCCAGGAAAGCAAAAGGAAGGTTTCTGAAATAACAACTGTCCTGTGCAAGGTTTATCTTTCAGCAGCATCCTTCTCACCAGTGCTCCTTCCAGCAGGAAATCCCATCTCCTCAACCCCACCCTCTCTCACACTCTGATCTGCCTCATTTGGGTTTGTTTGAGTTGACCTTAATGCAAATAGAAAAATGTTACAGGGCATAAAAGAGATAAGAACAATCTGGACATATTTTATTAAGAGTGCTTTATCATTTAGCACACAATGGAGACATGTGTTGTGAAATTCCACACACCCCTGAAGGTGTGATATTCTATTTTAGTGCAACGCAACAGCTTCCAGGAGAACAGCTTGTTCTAACCTCAGCTCTAGTAATTTCCAAACATGCAAGGGTAAAAACTAATCCCCTCCCCAAAAACATGCTATTGTAAGTACTGAACAAATCCAATACTCTGTGAGAATGCAGAGAACTACTTCAGTTAGTGGTTTAATTACCTGAACTTGAAGCTCCAAACAGAAAGGCAAGGGTCAGTGAACATACAGTGGTTTGTTTCTCTCCTACACCCTTCCAGCACCACGGTATTCCCATAGCTCTAAGGTTAATGTAGTGAAAATTGCTCTAATGCCAAGGAGGAGGTTTAGCTAACCAAGGCAAGGGACCATCCCAGGGCAGAAGACAATGCGTGCATAGACTGCATCCATCAAAGTCTGTGCACACTGCTGCAATGCCCTGGTACACACGCGGCAGCTGGGGATGGACGGAGGTGGGAGCTAAGAGCACCCGCACCTGCGGTTGGCCTGGGAAAGGAAAACGCTGGGAACTGAGCACTGAGGTCCCCACTCCAGGGAAAATCCCAGCTGAAAGTCACCTGGAGCTACCAGCCCCCAGCTCTGCGCTCCTATAGGGCTGTTAAAACTGTCCATCTTCTCCACCCACAAGTCTCAACCCCCTGGGTGCTCATTCCTGGTTCTCCTATTTACTCCAACAGATTACTTTGGATCCTGTCTCAAATCATGTATTTTCTTGTGCTTCTGAATCTCATATGCTACTAAAATATTTGCTTTATAAACAAGTGAATTTTCCAGAAAAGCAAGGTGAGGAGCAAGCACACACATGAGCACCCCACCCCCCAAACACATCCCCATGAGAGCAGGAGGAGCCGGCTGCCATGACCAATGGGCAGATATCCGCCTGTGCCAATGCCACAGGAGATCTTCTTTCATGGCAAAACAATTGCTCATAAAAATTCCATTTAAGTTACTATAACTTAACATTGTCCAAATGAAACCCCGGGGGCTACAGTTGAACCCCGGCTGACTCCACTGAGTCGAAGGGCATTTTTTGTATTTTTTTGTCTTGGCCTTTTTTTTGTTTTTAATATTCATTGATTTGAGTAACCATAATAATCACCATCTGTTGTGAACACAGTTGGAATGGAAAAAAGAGAAAGGATCACACGCAAGGCTGGTGTAAAGCAGCCTAATTCCTCTGACCCCAGCAGACCCATTAACACCCAGGTAGTGTTGCATGCAATCTCTGTCTGAAATTGCTCATAACATTAAAAATGCACCTTTAGCCAGAGGGGGCTGGGTTTGGTTTCTTTTGTAGTGCGGGGCTGCTTTTTGTTTCCTTTTGTTCTAATGCTCTTGTACACTAAGTGGAAAAGGATCTCAGATCTTGACATCCCACTTCACTGGAAAGATGTCACACGCAGTGACATCCGTGCCTCTGCCTGCTGAGTCAGGCAGTCAAGCACCTCCTCAGCCCCCTCTATTACTGGACTCGGATGCTGAATAAATTCCCTCAGCTCCTACAGAGGGCAAAAACAACAAAACACAAGCAGGGATGTTTAATGACTCAGTGCGACAGAAAATAAATGGCTTAAAAACACAAATGTTTTTGGGACAGCAAGCTCTCCATGACTGGAGGAGGAGCTGGAGCTGACAGGGTTCTTAAGGAGCCCTTGGCCACCAAGCATGAGGCAAGGTCCCACACCCAGCACCTCTGCCACAGAGACCTGGGCAGGAGGCAATGCTCCAGGTGCTCGAGATCCCATTCAGTTCCCCAGCCACCCTCCCGCTGGGCTCCGCTGTTTGCCACGCCAGGGGAGCACAAGGGACCCTGCTCGGGGCTATGTTTGCAGCTAGAGAGGGGGCAGGCAGCTATGGACCAGCCTGCCTCACGGAGGGAGGATAAACAGCACACACCGTGCCCACAGCCACTGTCAGCACAGTAAAAACAGCACCTCTGGAGCCACTCAAAGGAGACACAGGTTTACCAAAACTCGAGCAGCCCTGACTCACAGACACAGCCTTACTGGGGACATGGACCCACTCATATCCACACCACGCGGGGATCAATCAGGGAGCAGCCTCTGAAGAAAGAACTCCTGTCCCTGCATATTCCTCAACTGCTTGGCATCTTGCAAAACCCTTAGAAACCTCAAGCCCTGCTCACCTCAGTAGCGAGGATGGAGCAAGTGACAGGATCGGCTCCAGGAGTCGTGAACAAGGTCATGAGCAGAAGCCGTGGCAGCTCCATGCTGAGCCAGGGTCCCTTTTTTAATGGCTTGGGTATCACAGCTTGAGACACAATGCAATGCGAAACACCAACAACATCTTGATGTATCTGCTACTCTCATTCCCGTCTCGACATTCTGCAGCCGGAATACCAACAGCACCGGAGAGCAGTACAGACCACCTAGAATGCGGGATGAGACTCCCTGAATGGTTAGAGGAGCTGATTTTGAGCAGCAGGGGGATTTTTGTTGGATTTGGAGCATTTTTATGGGTTTTGGTGAAAGCCAGCACTGAAACTATGCTGGACTTCAAGTGGAATGGGATCTCCTGTATCACTGGAGCAGGAAATGAACTGTAGGAAAGCTCAGAGGTGATGCAGGATGAATGGCAATTGGTTTCTATCTCTGGTGACTTGCAAATTTATGACTACAGTCCTGCTAAAGCTATCGCACTGATCTCAAACCTCCCTGTTGTCACGGGTTTCCTGGACAAGCAGGATTATTTTGGTATTAATCCTTTGCTAGATTTAGCAGTGCCTCAGACGCTGAAACTCTGCATGAGAGCCAACCTCACTGGTTTCTCCACCTGACTTTTCTTGGCTCCCTCTCTGAGCACTGGCAGGTATTTATAAGACCCTGGCATCGTTCAGCTTAGGGCAATTAGCATTATTTTGTAAAAAAGGACTTTAAGTGCATGCAACCGTACTGTAACACTGTTCACATTGTACTTGTCAGGCTAACAGACGGGGGTTACATTACCTATTACTTTATAATACACCATTATACACATTTTTCCCGGATAACACTAAGCCCAAGTCTTCTGCGGTCCACAGGGAGCCTTCTCACTGTTGAGATGGACCTGGCTGCAAAAGGCAGTGTGACCCAAAATCTGAGGTTTAAAGCATTGTGTAATCTTTGAAATAAATAAATCAAAAATAATAAAAAAATTACAAATTCAATTTCCAAACAAACCTGAACCTCAAGGGAAGAGCCTCAGCTCAGTTTCTGGGAGCCTGTAGCCACAGGTTTCCAGTTAACATTAAATGGGGCTGAAAGGCTCAGTCTCCCCCCTCTCAAGCAAGAATATGGCCTTTAGGTTTCCTATCCCAAGGGATTAAGAACGGAGAAGCAAGTTATTTGCGTTTACACTCGAAAAATGTGCAGTGCCAGATACCAAAAGAAAAAATAAGTAAATGCTAATGCCCTCCCTCCATTTTCCCCCACAAAATCAAGAGAGAGGACAAGCAAAACAAGCATCCAGATAAATCACTCCACACTTGTCATCCTGATACTATAACTTCACAATTAAAGACTCTGCATAGACCTCTCTATCACAAAGCCAGAATTACACAAAATACCCCAACCTAAATTTCCTACCTTCATGTTTTCCAATGACAGCAAGGCTCTAATAATAGATACAACAAGGCTCCCTGCAAGCCACCAACACCAAGCTTCACTTTACATCTGGTAGTCCAGGTCACTTTTGTGGGATCCACAGTCAACGCCGCAGCAGGGGTTTTCTTACCTGTCCAAAAAAAGCCAAAATCCCAAACATCTCCACGCCAGTAGAGCTTTGCAGCCTGGGTTTGGATTGATTTGGGGCAGGAGAAGATTTAGCATGTCTGCTCTCTGCCCTGCAGAAGGCGGCCAGAGGAATCAGCGATCGTTTTTATTCTTTGTGCACCATGAAAATTAAAATCCCCAGTGTGCTTGAAGCACGAGTATCCTCATGTTTCCGTACAGTGACAAAGCGCCAACTTTATCCTGTACAAAAGATGATCACAAAAGCAAAATTCAGTTCAAGCTCTCTGTTTTCACAGGGATACTGAGAATAAAAGGTGCAAACAACCCAGAAGGAAACGGGGCTGACCTGTCCCTGGCTCTCTCTTCAAACGTTGCCTTCAGCACAACGCTGTTTTATCAGCAGCGGGTCTGCCTCATCCAGGCCACCACCCCAATATTATGTCTAATTTCAGAGGCAGACAAAATATAAGCTCCTGAAAACATCGCTCCCCCTCCGCATCTGCAGGCTGAGCCAGGCGTTGAGCCCGAGCTCTGGGGAGCCGCCGGACAGTTTCCATCAGCCCAAGGCACACGGTGCCATCGCACAAAAGCCGAAAATGAGACTTTACGTACACACGCATAGAGATACAGACACACAGGGAAAATTGCTATCAATTATGCTAGTTAATTATACATTATAATAGAATTAGAGTAAACCCTCCTCATTATCTCCCGGTTCAGCCCCTGCTCCGCAGCGCTGACCACATGCTGTACTAATGCCAATAGCCCTTTCGCATTAACCTTTATCTGCGCCTCGCAGCCTCGCTGTTTGCTATGCGTATCGGGCTTGTTTTGACCTTGTTCCTGGCTGACCTTTCATTGAAATCTAACATTTGTAGCAGTCCTGGAGACTGGCTCATCTCCCACAGCCTCGCAAGGACGATACATTTTTCTACAGGTCCTAAAGCACAGACGCCTTGTTTTTGTCATGTTCCTGGGATGCTCGCCGGCCACAGTCCTCTGCCCTTTGCATTTCTCAGAGAGGCTATGACATTGCCCAGACAGTTTACAACTGCTGCTCTCTGTTCTGTTATTAAAAGGCAATCCTGAGGGATGTTTTATTAATATTGTTATTATTACTCTTTTACACGGAGGCTGTCAGAAAGGGCTAATTGCATCCCTGCGTTCCCTGGCTCTGCCTCCCTCAGCTGCAGCAGCCAGGACACCAAGTGCCCCAAACCAGCCTCAATCCCCACAACTGCGACTGCAGCAGAGTAAAGGGGCCTTTTATGGCTGTGATTCACTGCTGGAGGAAACAGTTTACTGCTGGAGATTCAGAGTGACGGTGCTTAGCGTGGATGCCTGTATGGGAACCCAGGCTCCTGCCAGCAACACATCCTCAAGAATCTCTGACAAGTCTTGACTCCGCAGACTGGCACTGCTGGGGCAGAACCACCTTCGCGCACCAGAGGCAGCTGTGACCTGCACTGTATTTGCAAAGTAAATGTGCTCCGCACTAAAAGAAAAAACCCAAAAGGAATCCAGAATAAAGTTGTCCCTGGAAGGATTACAGAGAAAAACTCATCAGGAGGTGGAGAAGTCCTTCCAAAGAGGGCAAAGTCCCCCCTGCCACACAACTGATTTGACACAGCAGCACAGTAAAGACAATCATTTAAATTCCCAGGAGTGCAAGGACTGTGGTTTAACAGTTTCCTCCTTTTCCACTCCAGGAATAACACAAAGCCGCAAACAGCATCCTGGTTTCCATCTCTGCTGTGCATCCCTAACCTTCCCCACCCACTTCCAGAAATGAAAACTGAAAATCACATTTGTGAAGGAAGGACCAGAAGCAGCTTTCCGGCAGGTTGGGTTACGTTAGAAACAAAAGGAAAAAAGAAATACAAGATGAACAAGTAAAAAAAAGACAAGCTGATGAAAGATCTAGCTCAAAAACGGTTGAAGCTTTCAACTTGGCAAAGGGAGATATTAGTAAAAAAAATAATAATCCCCTCAGGAAGTTCATAAAATCAGTGGTTAAGACAAACTCACAAATGAGGGCATGGAAGAACCTGCTTCACAAGAATGTTCCCTACCGTACAAGCACTTGTATTTGAGACAAACCCAATGTGGTTACTGAGAGATGGCAATGCTGGTGGCCGATGATCAGACCCCTCAAATGCTTCAGAAAGAGCTGGATTTGTGTTATTCAGTGGATCCAATCATGGTTACACACATCCACCACCAGGCAGAGCATACACCCAAACAAAGCCCACTGCCAGGGGCTCATAGCATGGCAGGATTGAGCTGGACCCAGCATCTCTTCACTTGCCCCCCAACAGCACCAGGCACCTGCAGAGTCCTCCTGGCCCCCCGTCACACACACAGAGCACGCGATGCCACCAGGAAATGCTGTGAAGACAGGGAAAGAGGTTTCAGCTTTTTTTACCCTGACCCTTACTTCCCCTGAGATATAAAAGCTTAAACAACTCAACATTTAAGGATCATCGACAAAAGTCACAAATAGCTATATTTTAAAAAATTGCTTTAACATTTTAAACCCTCAAATGTCACCCAAAATAACTGCAGTCAGCTTGAAAAGATGGTATTTTTCACTTTGCACATGTCCAGCAGAAGACCTTTGCTGGGTGTATGTCTCACTTCTTAACAGCATCATTTCTGCCTTGCAATGGAAACTCTTCTTTCTTCAGGGAAGTTTAGTGAATGGAGAAGAAGAGATGCTCTGAACCCAAGGCAAACAAAGGCCACGCCACTCCATCCTTAGGGAAACAAGGGGCCCCTAGGAAGAGCCTCTGGGTGAAGGACACAAAAGCCACCAACCACTTCCAGCAGGAGCAGAAGGCACGAACCCAGCCCCACACTGCTACTAAAAAACAATGGTCCTGCCAGCTGTGTCTAACGGAGCCGCTCCTCTGCTCCTTCTGCCACGCTCTTCTCCAGCCCCTTCCTAGAAGTGAGATAATCAGCCGTTTAAACGGGGTTCACAGCACTTGACCCCAAATCTGCAGTGCAAGGGAAAGCAGAGCCAGTAGGCCAGTGTGTCAGGTGTTCGGATGAGATGCTCTGTTAATACCTTCCAGGTTTTGAAAAGGCTTTTTATGCATTAGATCCACCCTTTTTTTAATACCACGAGGACAAAACTGCACTTACAGGGGAAAGGAGCATAAAAAAGGTAATAAACATTTAATGATCCAATAATTGGTTATATCTGAGTAATCACTGCTCAGTAATTAACTCCCATTCCTGCTTGCTCATTTGATATTTTCTGTACCCTTTGATAGGTTCCTGTGACTATCAGCATTCCTTAGAAACCCTTACACTGAAACCTTTTGATGAAGCTAAAAAGCAACGATACCATTAATCACTACACACGTCCCAGTGGCTTTCAGACTCTGCCTGAGACGGGGCCTTGCCTCTCTGCACATCACTTCTCAGCTGTCTTCAACACGGCCACTTGGCATCTCCCTTGCTTCTTCTTGCTACAAAAAAGGGGAATTAGCCACACATTTTCTGGGCCAAAGGTTTGATGGGAAAGCACACCAAAATAAAATTACATCTTGAAAGACAGCAAAAAAATAATTATACTGCAGCATCACGAAGAATGCAGGCAACATCCAGCACGTTGTTACAATGTAAAACTGGAATTAAACTCAGGTTAATGTCACTTCCAACTAACAGTCCACAGCAAGCGAGAGAAGCCACCGTGCTTCTGCTGCAGCTTTCCATAACCAGTCCTCTCTTCCCCACAGCAACACAAGGCAGAGGGAGCGTAGAGTATGCTGGCACAGCTTCATTTCAACCATGGTAGATTTGCAAGAGTGCCCAGAAGCCCAGGTTTATCCAAATGCATATTTCTCCAACCCTGCTCCTAAATCTAACAGTGGTAAGAATTTTAGGACAAACTCACATAATGGAAGGAGGCTTCGGTTATGGTCTTTAAAGATTAAAAAATACATCACAAGATTTACATCTCTAGAGTAACAGCACTGTGATTTAACAGTTCTAAATTTGTTTAAGAAAAATGATGATTTAGAAAGGCTGACTTCTGTTTTGTCCGAAGTAGAGACAATATTGCCTGGGGGAAAAAAAAAAGCTAAAGTCAAGTTAATTTCTTTGATCTCAATCGTATCAGCATAGAGCCAAAGTAGTGCCACGACATTTCCTCATACTCTATAGTTATCTCAGCCAGACATTTGTTCAAGAGAAAGTTCTTTCTCAAGACAAATATCTGTTGAACTTAACACTATTTCCCCCCTGAAGGAATCCTTTATTTCCAGTCACCACCATTTTATAACAAACCAGATGTGCTGCTTGCAGCGGAGTTGCCCTGAGCTGTAAGGATCTTTAAGCAAGAGATGCTTTTCTTCCTAAACATATTCACACCTCCCTCAGCACAGATCACAGAGCAGTATCTTCTGCCTCGAAGGTTTTAAAAGATCAGGGGTCACAGAAGAACAAGACAGATGACTTTCTTCAGAAGTCAAATATTCTGCTCCAATTGTCAATATTATGCAAGGTTCTGGTATCGCAATATTGCATTTTTGACTGCTGCTATGTAAATTAATGAAATGAAAGTCATTCAGCACAAGGAATACTGATACTGAACATGAAATATCAGGTTATTCAAAAAGATGGCACGAAGCAGTCAATTATGCCCTGCACTGGCTAGCAGGATTTCCTAAAGCATGCTGAGCTGGAGCTAAGGTGTTCAGAGATCCGAAGTGGAGGGATGTTGTTTGCATGTTGCTCATGCACTTGAAGGCATTAGTGGTGATGGGAAGGGAGGGAGACAGGGAAACAGATTGAGATGGGCAGGAAAATTAGAGAGAGCTCCTTGCCATTAATGGAAAAATAACTGCGGAATGCTGTAACAGATCTCTCCTCTTTTATATGCATAGGAATATTTATTTAATCAATGTTCTGTAACAAAACAGGCCTCTGGTGAGCTATTGTGGAGACTGAGCTCCATTCAGAGAATGGTGATTTGAATCCTGCCACCTGTTCAGCTGGGTCTGGAGAGAGCTGGGTGGGAGGGTGTCTGCACCCCCGGTAGCTTCCCGAAGTAATGCCACTTGCTAGGGAGATCTCGATGACTCGTCATTAACAGCACACACTGCAAGCAAAGCTGCAAAGTTCATTGCTCTTCAGAAGAAACACCCCAATCCCACCCGTTTCAGCTTGGCAGAGTCCGCATCGATAGTGTATGTCACACCCAGCCCTTGACTGCATGTACACCCATGCGACACCCTCACTGCACCGACGCTCACTCGCATCCTGGCATCAGGCAGGGGACACGCTGAACGGGAAAGCTTTCTGCAAACACGGGCGCACGCCAGCGTGAAAGGTGGCTGAGCTGCCCACTCCTCTGTCGCCACCCTGCTGTTCCGGTGGGCCTCTTTGAGCACATCCAGGAGGTGTGTGCTGCAGCAAGCGCCTGCGTCCCACGGCCTGCATCCCACGGGCAGATGCTGAGCTGAATCGAGACACAGCTCAGACTGCACCTCAGCCCTGCTGCGCCGGCAGCCAGAGCAACGCAGGAGCTGGTTCACACCAGACTCAGCTGCCTCGAGGTCCCAACACAAACAAACCCAAGCCATTCTCCCAAGCGCTCGTTCAAAACAAACTCGTTTTTAAGAAGTCACTGTTACTGTGAGCCTTGAATTATGAATATATTTACATACACACCCAGGGACACCCTGCTCCTGACTGCACGTAAGCGTGCGCTCACTTTAAGTGCACTGTGCCCTGATTTTTAATAACATATTCCAGTACTGTCTGAAAGAGGGGCTGATTTAAACGTCTGCATAAATACTGCCCTTAAGCACAGCCCTGAGAAGGGCCTCCTGCAAAACCTGAGGATAACAACAGGAGCTTCTCCCTGGGCTAAGTTTCCACCCTTTCAATTTCTGCACTGTTAGCTGCCAAAACATGCCATGCACATGCACTTGGCCTTCATCTTACACAAGCCTTATCACCAAGCAGCTTTGCTTTTAAATTCCCTACAGAAGGATTAAAAAACCCCTGCATTTATTTATTTTTACAGGCCAGTTAGTACCAGGTTTATGACATATTACACCCGCAGAGCCCGGCATTAATGACAGACCTATTTGTTTATCACCGTCACAGCTGCCAGAGTTAGTAATACATCCTTTAACGTTCCTCATAGGTAGAACGAGAGTTTCTTCCCTGTCCTGCAGTGGATTTAAGGAGAGATATTACCATAATCTAACTTCGATATCCACCACAGCTGGGACAGGTAATGCTGCAAGTGATTTAAAACTGAAGCAAGCCATAACTAAGCAACACTAACTTTTACATCATTAATAATCGTAACAGTATAAGGAAAGGTAAAGCATTAATCAGAATTTCACTGGGTTACTCTTCACATAAGATTTCCTTAACAAAGTGATTGCTGACAGCAATTTTAAGGCAAAGTTGTAACTGTGTTTTAAGAGGTGGTTGACAATAATACAAGTGCCATCAGTTACTTAAATATGGCTCTAGCCAAGTCCCTTCTAAATGTGTATCAGCATTGGTGTTTTGATGTCCTACAGTTAAATTATGTAGATATTTTATGTTATCCACTTACTATTTGAGCATCCTGCCAATGCTAATTAAGTACCTATGCAGTCTCCAAAGAGGGAAGGTATTATTAAACCCACTTAGTGGACAGGAAATCTCAGCTACAGCAAAACTAACCTTCTAGCTCAAGGTGACACCAAAGCACATATCTGACTTCACACTAAATAGTAGCTCACACGCCAGCATTGTCCCCACAGTCCTTGCTCTTCTCAGTCAAGAAACTCAAACCTATGAGCCCTGGTGCAGCAGCTCCCATGAACACACACATGGATCTAAGCCCAACCAGTCCCTGCTTGGCACAGCCACAAAGCAGGTGCTCGCACGGCCGTGTTGAACCGGGAGGGAAGCGACTGCTTCAAGGTTACGAAAGGCGAGCGTGCTTACACGGAAACACATCCATATCTCCCAAGGACAGGCTCAGCATCTTAATTAAAGACAAGAAGGACAAGAGATAACAAAAGAGTTATTTTGGGAGGGACCAACACAAACCCAAATGCAACAGCAAGTGCATGTGGCAGAAGGTAAAGGTGGCCATGGGCCAAGCGAGATCCCTCAGCCTGCTTCAGTATCCTGCTACACTGAGCCAGCTGCAGAACAACAAGCAGAAATAAACAGCCAAAATGGAAAAGAAGGATCTCCTTTATGTGCATTATCTGTTTCAGTCTCCAGCTTTCCCCTTTTAATGGTGTAAAGGGCACTAGCATCACTCTGGTCTGGAGAGCGGCTGCGTGCCGCATCCCATGGTGTGTGCACCCCACCACACAAACACTGCACCGGCCTGTGCTGAGAGGGGCACAGCACACAGCAGAGCTCAAACTTGCCCCAGTAAACCCACCCTGGAAACCGTGAAAAAGAAACAAAAGCTGAATAGATTGTCCTATACACTGAAATGTGCAGAGCTGCGCAGTGTAAACACATCCTTTGTATGTGAACATAAAACAAACACCCAAAATATTCAGAGCAGCAGCCCAGCATGGAGGACTAAAAAAAACCCTGAACATTTCAAAGCCAATGCTGTGGTTTTTACATTCCATGTATTTTTCCGTGTTGTAATTGGCAATTCCCTTTAGGACTTCTTGAAAGTCTTGTCCGTGTGGCCGGCAAACACTGCCAGCAAAGTGGGCCCGTGGCCCTGGGACAGAGGTGCAGCTCACACAGCTTACGGCAACGCGAGAGCTGCCTCATTCCCCATGTATTCCCAAGGATATTATGTCAGATATCTTCAATAAATAAACAAACCCTTCCCTAACCTACGACATCAACCGACACAGTCAAGTGCAGCCTATCCACACGAAAACGCAGTGACCCACACTCCGACGCTGTAATCTAATCCTCGAACTAAAGACAGTTTAATGCCTTTACAAATCCATATGTTTTCTAATACCACCATTGCTGTCAGCAGACTACAGGAGAGCCTCTGAAGATGGAAGTAAAATGACAAAGCACATCATTGTGAAGGCAATTATATGCTGCAGTAACCATTTTACAATGGCCCATATGGGCTGTATTTCAACAATGCAATTTCCAAATCTGCCTTAGCAAACACGTATCTCCATCCCAATCCCAGGTAGATTTTGCAAAACAAAATAAGACTGCAGCCAGAACAAATTCAAAATATGGATAACAGATGTAAAAATATGCCAACAAGGATACCAGAGCAATTTTTTTTGTCGGAGTACCAAACAAAGAGCAGCCACTGCAGACGTGATGAGGCTCCTCATAGCACAGCTCCCCATTCCAGGGACTTGGAGACCTGGTTGGATCAGGAATCTGACCATACGCTCGATGCTTTCTCATGCAGCTGCCCCAGCCACTGTTGCAGTGGTCATCCCACCCACCTCCCCAGAGGCAGCAGGGCAGGGTAACTGCAATCCCGATTTAGAAGCTAAAATCAGATGCAAACCAAGGCTGGGCAGCCTTACACCAAATCACCTCTGACATCCAGGACAGGGGCCTCACAGAAGGAAAACAAAGAAAATACAAACCAGAAAAATCGGATTCTTACACTTCTTACAGATGCAGTTTTAAATGCCTGCTCTGTTTTCCTCACTGCTCGGGCTCCACTCTGGTAAGTAAGGCTGTGCATCCCTTCCAGCAGCCTCAGGGCTGCACTCTGCCTCATTCCTTCCGAGAAACTGCTCCAGTCCAAAATCTCTCCCTCCCATTCATCAAGACGCAGGAGCCGGGGCTGCTAAGAAGACTTCACAGGACAGAATTTCACAAAAGCTGTACACTAATGAAAAGTGAGTTTAGTTCTGTTTCCTTTCGGTAATCCCCCGCAGCAGTCCATTGCTTTTGGAGGCTCTGGGCTGAATACGTGCTCTGGGATATCTGTGTGTCGGTGGCACCACAGGCACTGGGGTGAGCCACAAAGGATAAACGAATAAACGGACAGGAGGTGCTCAGAATCCTGATGGGCCACACACTCAACTCCCAGGCAGGATCCAGGCTGCAGGACACCAGCTGGGCAGCCCTACATACATCCATACCAGCAACAGAGGAACAGATAGGAATATCTTTCTCCCTGAAGTGAGATAGGAATAAAAAATGCCTCAAGCTGCCTCTAACAAAGACAGAAACAGTAAAGGTGAAAATTTACAAGTTCATTGCCAATTCATTAACAACAAACAGGCTGCATCGTATATCTCACATGTCAATGCCAAGAGCAGTGTGGAGGGGATATCCTGCCAGTCACACACACCCAGCGTGGAGCAAAAAAGCAAGAACACAATGGGCACGTGTAACGGGGTGTTCAGTAGCCAAGGCTCACAAAGAGCATGATCCAGTTCTTATCATTGTCAGCTCCTCAAAACGATCCAGTGAAGCCAGGCAAGAGCATTTCAAAGACTTTAATCCATGTGAAATATTACTTCCTGGAACCGGAAATTCAATCCCTAGCAATGAAAACAAAAAGCACACTCATAAAGGTACCTTTCAACTCGGCCAATACAGCCATATTTAGGCTTGCGCTCTCTCAAAAAAAATCCTTTAGTCATTAATATGGAGGAAACTTGAAACGATTGCTGTAATTGCAGCTAAAAAATTAATCATGTTTTGAGATAAATGCAGATAAAAGCATGTTTTACTAATTATCTTTTGAAGCTTCCGCTCATGAAAGATTAAAGGTGGAAGAAAAGTTGGTGAGGTTCTGACAACAAAAATCCTACCATTTGAAATCAGTCTGGATCCATGTACCTCGTGATTGATTCTTAATGTCCACATGTACTAAAAAAGTCATTTTAATTCAGAAAAGTATAAGAAAACATGCCCATTGGCGCTTTTATGTAGACAGCTCCCTGAAAATAGGTGTGTTTTGCAAGCAGCTCTCCATAGAACTGCAGCCCAGCACCCAGAGCCAGGAGTGGGCTCCTGTCTGCAACGCAGCGGCTGCATTTCCTTCTGAGTCCTTCCCAACTCAGGCAAAGAACTTCAAAAACCTGAATTCCAAGCTGACACCCAAGTGTCTGCAGCCACCTGAGGAGGCTTCTGGCAGCGGCCGAGGGACGCGGTCTCTGGGACAGCTGCTCCCAGAGAAATCCCACCAAATCCCCTAAAGGTAAGATTTTTGACACTTGGGGAGGAGGAGCTGTAGGATCAGCTATTTAACAGCAAACCCTGCTCACCAGCTGTGGGGGTTGTACACAAGCCTCATGAGGAGCTACTTCTGTCCGTGGGGCTTTCAAAGGATCGCTGGTTACCCAGGGCGCGAGGTGCTCAAAGCAAGGCTGGCACTGCCATTCACACGCCTGGCACTAGCAAGGCAAATAATTCCCTTCCTGCTCCCTATCAATAGCCTATTTTAGAAATAACCCGCTAACTACTGAAACAAGAACGCCAGGAGTGTTAATTCAGAGAGCCAGCCTGTCGAGTGCAGGCTTAAATCCACTACCCAGGAATCCACAACTCCACTGGAAAAAAATGTAGGCTTCTGCAAATTGAAACAAGTTGAGAAACACAGTTACAAAAAAAATGGATAAAATATTTTATAGCCATTTCACAGAGTTGCTAATGACTTAAATCAGATCTGAGTTGTGCCACTGTATCTGAAATATATACATTTTAAGAGGATTTCCCTTTCTGGCAACGCCCATTATTTGCAGGGACAGAACCTGTGTCACAGCACAGTTTTCCAAGGGGTTTAACTGAGCTCAAACACCACAGAAAGTCAACAACCAGGACTCTTCAGTCCTCTAGAGTCAGACCTGAAACGCTGCAGCTGACACCTCTTTCTTAAGGGCAGGGTCCCACTGTAAGGAACAGTCCTCTCCGGCAGCCATCTGCTCTGCGTTTCTTCTTGCTCCTTTCCCATCCCGCTGTACCAATTATTCCACTCTCATCATGAGGCACCGGTGGCATCAAATTAAGAAATTCTACCACCGCTACAAACCCGAACAGGGCGAGGTAACAGATTAAATAGTTGGGGTTTTCATAACTGCACGCCCAAGGAAATGTGCCAATGTCTTTTTATTTGCATATCTGGCAGGCTGCCCCAGACAACCAATACACAAGTGACAGCGTACAGGTGTATTAGTTTAGAGTTTGCCTTTAATCTAGAGGTGTCAATTTGCTTCTGTTTTAATTACATCCATCTTGATATGTTATTACAACCTCATGAAACTTCTTCATTATGTGAATGGCTATAAATACAGACACATGACAAACAGTTGTTATAAATTTTCTGGTTCAGCAGCGGAAGCACAATATCTTAGCCCACACATTATGCACATTCAAAGTTTCACTGCTCCCTATCCTCTCTTCTCCACCCCCCTTTCTCTTCCTCCTCTTTTCTTTTATCCAATACCAAGATATTTTTTCCCCTATATTTAATGCATCCTCTAGAATTCCTTCACAAGTAGCAGCATTCCGATACAAATACTATCGGCTTACAGAGCCGCTTCAGCACATGTGTGTCCTTCTGCACTGCGCCTCTGAGGATGTCTGTTTGTCATTAGGCAAATAGAAGAAGATTGCACTGAGGCCTTATAAACATGCAAAGATCCACTTTTGTAGCTACATAATTCACTGAGTTTTTCAACACACATTCTGAGGTCGAAAACTTGGCAAATCCATCCACCAGATGTATCTTTCTGATCCCAGAACTCATTAAAATTTACTTTTTTAAAATAAAAAGTCCAAAAGACTCAGCTGTTGAGCCACATTAATTGCATTTTTATTATTTTTTTCCGTAGTTAAAATGAATAATACTAAAAGTCACTGCCTGCAAACACAATAGCCAGCCAGTAACAACTACTAGGGACTTTTAATTGTTCAGTAATACCAAAACTACATAAAATAAAGAGAGGCAAATTGGTCCCCTCAAAACAGACGGGTTTAATTTTCAGTATTTACTTTGAATTTTCTTTAAGGGAAGAAAAGAGAGAAGAAAAGACATGGTTTCACACCAAAAATTCCATTCAAAGGTCCAAGTGCCCTTGATGTGCATTAAAACCCACAACACTAACAGAGTTACAACATTAATTGTCCTCAACAGCAGCACTTCTTCGCTTGCCTTCTCACCACACAGAGTCCTCAGAGGTCAGAACTACTTTCATCACCTCAGCCCTCCATCAGTGCCCGCTCCAATGGATGCCGCATCGTGCCTGCCCACTCAACACAACTGGCCAGCTCCAGAGCAAGCTGGTGAGAACCTGTTACCCAGCTCTTGCAACAGTGGCACCTCCCAGTTCCCTTCCCTGGACCTTTGGGAAACTGGGGACCAGATGCTGGTTTCTGGAGGACCTTTGCAGAACACTTGTAGCATCTTCCAGAGACACACGGTGCTTAGATTCAAAGGTGCAGAAGGCAAGATGAATACAGTCAGGAGCCAGGTGAACAACACTGCCAACAGCCTCCTGGTTGGGCACCTCATTTCATGGCAAAGAACCAGGTCGTTTGACCACCTCTCCTCCATTCTCACCACACACATGAAAAGATTCCTCAGAAAAATGGAGCAGATTCCCAGACTGAAAGGTCTCAGGTCACTGTGGACTTACAGAGCGAAAATAAATAAAAATCAATGCCTTGAGCAATTATCACCATGTTTGTAACTCATCTAGGTCTCAGCAACAGGAAACAATGCGCAAACAGCAGAACAAAGGCTGTGAAAACTTGCCAGGTGGGAGAAGTTACAGCACAGGTGTTTTCTACCCAGGGCACCACTTTCCCATGCCTGAGAGCCACCTGCATGTGGTCCAGGAGCAGCTGGAACAAAGGAGACAGAACTGCTTGCCACTGCTTCACTGGCAAAGAAATTAAAATGCCTTTACTCCATCAGGAGGGTGAGTTAACAGAAGCTGTAGGACACTCCAGAGGAACCCACGCACTGGGTCACCCCAAGCCTCCACGGTGGGTGGCCTGGGACACGGCAACCTGTACCCACAGGTAGGGAAAAAAGGTGACAGCGGCCTGAAGATTTCACTGACAGGTAAGGGGGAACCTGCACCAGAAACTGTCACTGTTACACACTCTCCTCTAAAGGCTTTCTGGCAGCCTGTCGGTACTTGAAGAGGGCCTACAGCAAAGCTGGGGAGGGGCTCTCCATCAGGGAGTGCAGGGATAAGATGAGGGGGAACAGTTTACAGCTGAAAAAGGGGAGATTGAGATGAGATCTTAAAAATAAATACTTTCCTGTGAGGGTGAGGAGGCCCTGGCCCAGGTTGCCCAGAGCAGTGGTGGCTGCCCCATCCCTGGAGGTGCTCAAGGCCAGGTTGGATGGGGCTTGGAGCCCCCTGATCCAGTGGGAGGTGTCCCTGCTCATGGCAGAGGGGCGGGACTGGGTGAGCCTTAAGGCCCTTTCCAACCCAAATCATTCCATGACTTTAAGGCTTCTCACAAACTCGGTTCCAGATCTGAGCACTGTTTGATCACATGGGAGCATAAAACACATTCTAAAATCAGGCACAACCCTGTACAAGGGCTTTGCAACACACGGAGTGCCTCTCCAAACCTTCAGCCACCCAGAAGCTAACGTAACCCAGACATTCCTGGTGCCTCCCTCTGTCTGCCTCTCTGACCAAGGTGTGATGCCCTGCAAGCACCCTCACGGCTGCCCCAGACAGGTTCATTCATGTGATGCCCAATGCAGGACACATCTCAGGAGCTGAAGATGTCTGCCTGTTTTCATGAGCTCCTCCAACAAAGGAAAAGCCCAGGCTTGTGCATGGGGAAGACGGGTTGGTGGTGGTTTTCTTACCAAACTACTACATCCCTTCTGCTACCAGAGTAAAGTATAAAAAGAGGCAATTTATAAGAGTACGGATTCCAGAGGAAAAGCACCTTCTACTTTGGGAAGGTGGCAAACACAGGCGAAATAGATTAATGGACGACCACTTCTGCAGAGAGCACCAAACTGATCTCCTGTGTGGCTGCGGAGTAACTATTCCATTTGGACTCGGGATATTAATCATATCAGCAATACGTGCATCAGCCAGCATTAAACAACCTACAGTTCAGGCAGCCAGGAACTTGGACACATCAGATACTGATACACCTCTGCACACCTCCCACATCTTTGTCTCAGGAGATTTCAAAACCAGTAGGACCACAATGTACACCAAACACCAATTAACTCCACAGTGAGCATCTGTCATGCAACACAATCAAATTAAACCCAATAAGCAAAACCTCACAAACAGAAAAACACGTGCCCAGCCAAGAAATAACAATCTGCTTTTGCTGACTTTATTCCCACCACTCCTGCAGAGAGGAGGCCAGAACCAAAACTCCTTCCTATAACGTTTGCCAGACTCATGATTTACCCTTTTGGTTAAAACCTCTCTCCACCACATCAGTGTGTGAACTTCTGCAGTAGGGTTGCCAAGATACAAGGAGAAAAATCTCAAGATATTAAGGTAACACACTATTTCAAGGCAACGGTACAGCAGAGCTGAGCTGGGGATCTGACAAATTGACACTGCACATTCTGCTGTTACAGCAAAACAAATCCCTACCTGCATTAGCCATTCGTCGCTACTTACAAAGTGGATTTTCATATCCATTTTACAACAAAGGAGTTTAGAGGACTCTGATGTTCTGAAGTGGTCTTCACCGTGGCTGGGCATCGAGTCAAAATGACAACAAACTGACTCTACAAAAACCACATACAGCTGGTGATTTGTGACACATGCCAAGCCAAACCCCAAAGAGAACACAGATCCTGAACTGATAAATGATAAGGATGATGTATAAGAACACAAGGAAATGCTAGAAGCAGCATCCCCTCACAGAAGCAAGGTGATGTTGCTTCAGCAAAGCACTGCACTTCAAGTAAAGGAAAACGGAGAGTTAAACATTTCCCTGTTTCGGCCCGCATCTTCCTAACTCCATTACCTTTTTATTAATTGCATTTGAGACTTCACTAAACTTGAGCTTGGGCTATTTTTAAAACCTATCTGACTCAACTTGTTGCTCAGAACAAAGATTAAACTTCTAATTTAGCTGCAGATAATTATCAGGCTGCGGGTCAGGCCCCCCGTGTAATGTGGTAGGGTCTTCCAGTCAAACTGATAGAAACAGTCCCTAAAAAAATCACAGAGATGGGGGAAGCCTGGGGGCATCTCACTGAGTGAAGAATCCTTCTGCCTTTCTCCCAACTGAAGAGTTACTGAGTTCAACAACGTTTTATGCGGGGACGCATTTTGTTGTGTCCTCCCCCTCAGTACTGATAGCAGGGCCCTCACCAACGAGCACTTACGTAGCCAGCCATGGATCTCCCCTGGAACTTCCACATTCAGTAGCAGCATCCCCCTCTGATTCTCAGTGCTCCCATCCAGTCCCTGATATTTCTCTATTGATCTCAGCATTGCAACTCAATCTTTCAATTACTCAGCCCCTTGAAGTCTTTCTGCTGATTTTTTTTTTTTTGCCTTTCCCTAGTGATCATTTTCCTTCCAAGTTCCTGATCCTTTACCCTTATTTTATAAATCTGTTTCTTTACACTCCCTCATCCCAGCAGAGGCCCCAGATATTTAATGAGGAAGGGCTTACTTTCTCACTCAAATAGAAAAAAAAAAAAAAAAAGCCAAGATAAAGAAGGATAAGGGTGTATTTTGTCCTACTGTTATGTGGCATAATTCCTGTTAATCTTAAAGAGCAGGGCCAGTGGAGACTACTTGAATCACATTTATTTAAAGAACTTGTCCTTTCAGTTTAAACTCTTCCTTCTTCAACTCAAGACCATTGTGCCTCCTACTACCACCTATGGGAGTGGCAAAAATCCCCATCCTCATTACACTGTTACTTTCAGGAATTTAAAAGAACATTTATGCAACAATCACAAACCTCAGACATTATCTGCACAAAGAGGCCATTTCATCTCTTCCACAGCTTCTGAAGTCAGCAGGAGTTGCGAGTGCCTTGCCTCCCAAAAAGGTATCAGGCTTTTAAAAATAATTTTAAAGCATTTTAAAAGTATTCAGGTGTCCAAGTGATAGCAACATAAGTTTCAAAAACGACCCAAGAGGTTCTTTTAGTGGAACATGCATCCTGCTGGTTTCAGTCCCGTGTTCAGCTTGGGTTGCCGTTTGTTCAAGTCTGGTCGCTGAGGGTTTTCATCAAGAGATTCAGTTGCTCTGTCAAGGTTATCTCGAAATTTGATCTCAGGTCAATTTACTGTTTCCTCTAAACACACAGTGAAAATAATAAGCACATCGCTTCGTATGATACCCCAGTGTCACACAAAACCTAATGCCACTCACCATCATAGATAATCCTCATTTAGTTACACCCTTCTTTTCTCTGCTGGTCTAAATCTGCAGACTTGCATGTGCAAACAGAGACTGGAACAAACACCTAAGCATCTAAGCAATCAATAAACACAAGAAGGGCTACCCAGATTTGCTGACAGCACTGAACAAACACCTGATGTTATGATGATGCTGCAGTAAGGCATGAAGATCAAATTCCTTTTGAAATATGAAAGGATAGAGACAAGGCAGAACAAACTTGCCTGAAATCTCAGAGAATTTAAGTAAACAACCTAATCAGGCCAGCTAAAAGGCTGGTGAGAAGAGAATGATTTGGGGAGGAAAACCACACCGCAAGCCAGTCATTCTGGTGTCCAGCTCAAAGCCTCTGCTGTCACCCAGCCAAACTATTTCTATTTGCAGCGGGCCGTGCCTAGCGATGGGTATCACACAACAGTTATTAAAGCAAATTCCTGCATTCAGATGCATATACACAGCTACACTGTCAGCACATGCAGACACACAAGTGAGACCACAGTATCTTCAAAACCCTCCTGTTACTTCCACGTTTTGTTTGTGTAACAGTAGTGTCTCTATTTTCAAGCCCACATCAGCTGTTAAGCTTTACTTCATCCAGTCCCACATTATCTGTCCAACATGTAAAACTGCCATAGCTAACATCTGCCTGAATCACACAAACACAGTGGAACAATTGCTTAAAAATTATTTACACTAGGTGGATGGAATCATCTTACATTGAATTTGAAGCTCATTAAACAGCTCCTTGACAAATATTTGTCAGCATTTCTCATTTGTAATTAATTATATGGGGCTTTACCTGACGATAATTTAGCGTGGTCTCAGAACAGACTAATGCCTGCGTGCTGAACAGAAATTAGCTCAGCAAATGCACAGTGAGAAATTGTGCCAGTTTTATGGAACAAGAATCCCCATTTAAATGCAAGTCCCCCCCCCTTCCCACCCCACACCGCTTCTGCCTCTGCTTTATAAATATCTGTGTCCCATTTCAGGCTTGTCGGATGAACTGTCTGAGTTGAAGCTAAACAAACATCCGCAGAAAAAACTCATTACCGGACTCAGTGTTCAGAAAACCTGAAACCAACTGCTTATTCCATCGGGATGGTCAGAGCTGACTCAGGAAACATAAAGTACTTCCCAGGCTTTAAGCTATCTTAACATTCAGGTCAGATTTCATTTCTCATCACAGTAAACCATCTTCACCATGGCACGTCAACAGCCGTGTCACGCTGCTCTCCTGCCCGCAGTCCTACGCAGCAAGGAGTAGGAGGGAGGACAAACATCCTGGTGAAATCCCACCTCACCAGAGCACTCCGCAGAAACCTCCTCACCAGCACTGCCAGAGCACGACATGGAGAAAGGCACTCCAACAGCCTGACCGATCACACCCGGAGAAATGCCCTGTCCCTGCTAAACTGGTGTCTAAAATGCCCACCTGGCTTTGGAGAACCTCATGCTATTATTTTGCTTGTAACAAACACACCAGCGGTGCAGCACGAGCTACCTCAAGCTGGAGAAAGCAGTCAGCTTGACAAGACACCAAGCACACTGACACAAGTACCAAGTGTCTCCACCTTTCTTTTTCCAGGCTGGTAGAGTTTTAGGAGGTCAGGAAAGCAGTGTGTGAGTAACTGCTCTGGAGTGAACCGCAGAGCTTGCCGGTGTCAGTGCCAGTAGGGATACTCATGGGAGGATCTGGTCAACCAGATCAAAGTGTAGGACTGCAAGTCAGCTGCTTAACTACAGAATGAGTGCTGGTTTCTGAAGGTCAAAGCTCCGAGACGTTCCCCCAGGCTGGAGACAGGCCTGCACAGCACGTCGCTACACCAGAGTCAAGCAAGGCCAGGTGAGGATCAGTCTGGCCACATCTGCAACAACACTGGATTTGCTCCACTGTCACTCCAAGGAAAAAAGTAAAAAAAAAACCCATAGCAATGAGAACCCACTATCTTCATCTTCTCCTCCGCTCCCCACACAAATATTAGCGAGATCAAGGCACGGGCTGCCGCAAACCCAGAGACAGATAACTGGAAGCAGATGGCCTCTATTTCTACACCAAACAATTCACACTTGAGAAGCACAAGAAGGCTACCGACACCTGAACAGAAAAACAGCTCCAAGAGTGGGAGCTGGTTGAAAACATAGTTTTGCTTCAAGGGATGGGAACTTCTATCAACGTAACAGACACAGATGACTCCTACTGAAGCTACAGCAGCCACAGGATGCCTGCTCTACTTCTGCACCTGTGTCCCCCTTGCCATCCACAAGTGGATGTTCCTTCACACAACCTGGTATTTGGGCTTTTTCAGTCACCCCAACAAAAAGCATTTAGTAAAGAATAGGTTAAATGAAGCTGTATAGAAATCCTTGCTCTCATTTACAACTTTACATACAGCATTCACAAGGAGATCCTGGGGTGACATCTCACAGCCACCCAACTCACACAACCAAAGACAAGCAGAAAGCTGAGCCCTGTCCCTCCATGGGGGCCATCCCCTCCTGAGCGACCCACCACCTGCCTGCGTCCCCTCTTCTGGGCCGTGGGTTTCCACCTCTCAGCAGCGAGTACATTCTACATTTCAGTTCTCACCATTTCTCACATCGAGCAGACAAAACACTTCGTGTCTCTGCACGCTTTCAGCTGTTGCTAAGCCTGAGAAAATGCTGAAGTTCAAGGACAAAGCCTGGACTGGGGCAGCGTCGTCATGTACGGGGCATGAGCATCTTGTAGAACCTGGGGAGAAACCTCCACAGCCTCCAAAGGGCCAGACCCAGCGCGTGAGACGTCTAAACACCAGGGCACCTCTCCATGGCACCCAACGCTTCTTGTCTCAACTTGAGCATGTTAACACCTAAACATCTCACCAAGGCTGAGACATCTCACTCCACCAGCCACTCACACCCTCCACACCAACACCAAACTCAGGATGAAAACTTGAGGCTGCTACACATGCAACGTACACAGTAATTCCTGCCACGCTGGGCTTGTGCCTTAGACATCTTCCTCTCCCTCTGATCCTCAGAAACAACTTTCTCAACATACGTACCGAGCTGCAGGGAAAAGCACCTAACAACGATTTTGTGACATTATTTCTCAACGCAGCATGAAATCGTTAGGTCAAAATGTGCCACCTATCACAAGAACATTAAAAGTATGTCAAGTCTCAGTGTGCGAGCTATTGTTTTATCTGAATGTGATATTAGCTGGCAGAACTGGGTAATGTTTCTCCTCTCCTTTTTAGCGATATAAGATTACAACAGGAAGCAAGTAGTAGCCATTCTTGGCTTTGCAAAGAGAAAAGAGTACAGCAATTATTTTCATTTCAAGTGGAAAATACACAAATCAGAAACAAAACAGAACAAAGTCATTTTCTAAAATACCCTACCAAGTTCTGATCATAAAACTTGCTCTTCACTTCCCCTCCAAAAAGGACCAAGGCCAAATTCTCAAGTCCATATTCTCACAAATCCCTAAACAACACAAACTGAGGCTTTGTTTGAGGAAGAACAGAATTTTGTCCAAAACAGAAGCATGCAAATCTCACTCCTGCCGACAAAGATGTATTCACACTCCTCCTCTCTCTAGTTCAAGCAGGGTGAGAAATGGTGGTAAAATTGAGTCTCCTGGTTACCCCAACATTTGTTCATTATTGCTTACACAAGCCTAACACCAACCATGTGGAGGTTTGCTGGAGTGAACAAATCCTCCCTTCAGTTACACCAGAGTAAGTTCTCCCAGAGGCTTCAGTCTGGATGGATACAGGTGTAAGCAAGGACAAAATCTGGCTCCACATCAAAACCAAAAAGAAACAGAACCTAAAAAAACACTGAAAACACCACTAAGTATTCCTGGCTAAATATTTAAAGAGCTTAAGAGCTACACAGATTATTGGGTTAAACAATCAGCTTCACCTTCGCATTTATTTTGACAGTCGATAATTGTTCCAGTTGTGACTCCAGCGCATGTAAACCCAAATAATAATAAAAAAAATAATCTGCTTTTACGCCACTCCAAACTTCTCCAGAGCAGAAGTTACCAACAACAAAGCTCTTTAATCCAAACGGGACAGGGTGATGGGGACACGGGGGGCCTCGGCCGGGTCGTGGGAGAGGGGAAAAACGCCCGGGAAGCCCGGGCTTCTCCCCCCGCGCCCCCATCCTCGGCTCAGCACAGCCCTTGATTCCACATTTTAGGAGTGGGGGGCACGGGGGTGCCCAGTCCCCCACAGCGTCACCCCCACGGTGCCCGGCCGGGACACAGCTGAAAGTTTGATCCCTGGGAATGGGGACGGGAGGGGGAAGAGCCAGTGGGAACGGGGAGGGGGAAACGCCAGTGGGAACGAGCGGGGAGCTCACACAACTCCCTGCGGGCTCAACCCCCTCCCCTCACCGCGCTGCAGGTGCCGGCGGCTGGAAGAGAGCAGGGCACCCCGGGGTGGGAAAGGGCATCCCGGGCACCGGGACAGAGGCATCCCAGCGCGGGGGAAGGGGGCACCCCCGGGGGTGGGGAAGGGGGCACCGGGGCAGAGGCATCCCGGCGGTGGCGCAGGGGGCACCCCCGGGGATGGGGAAGGGGCAAGGGGAAAGAGAATCCCCGGGGTGGGGAAGGGGCACCCCCGAGGACCAAGATGGAGAAGGGGCACCGGGAAAGAGTATCCCAGGGAAACGGGCCCCCCCCCGGGAATGTGGCGCCCCGGGGATGGGGCACCCCGGGCACCAGGAAAGAGCATCCCGAGAATGGGGATGGGGCACCCCGAAGATGGGGCATCCCGGGGGTGGGGAAGGGGCGGCGGTGGGGAACAGGGAAAGGGGAACGGGGGGGGGGGGGGTCCGGGCGGGCTCCCCCCTCCCCTCCAGCACACAATAAGCCGCACACAAAGCCCCGCCGCTCCTACCTCCAGCGCCTCGAAAGTGACGAAGCTGGACATCGCGAAACCGTCGATAATGTCCTCTTCGGCCGAGGAGGATTCCCGCCGCTTCCTGCGGGGGGGCCGCGGCCGGGACGGCGGCGGGGGCCCATTGTCTTCCTTCTCGGAGCCCGAGGACGAGAGCCCGGCCCCGGCAGCCCCCGAGCCGCGCCGCCCGCCCTTCGCCCGCCGCTCCCGGTCGCGTTGCGAGCGCGATCGCCGCTTCTTCCGAAGCCCGTTGCATCGCGCCGGGCCATCCATGTCTTCTTCGCCGGCTTTTTTTTTTTTTTTCCTCCCCCCTCTCTCTCTTTCTCTCTCTCTCTTCGTTTCAAACCCACCCCCCACCACCCCCCCGCCGCCCCACCGCAGCCACAAATCCGGCTCCCCCGGCGGAATAACGGGGGAGGGAGGGAGAAAGGGAGGGAGGAGAGGACGGCGAGGAGAGGGGGGATGAAAGAATCCGAGTGCGGTTCCACCACCACCAGCAGCAAAGCACCAAATGTAAGAGATTCCTATAAGCGAGCCAAGGAAAGTAATGGCTGATCTCAGGTCGCCTTTGTAAAAAAAAAAAAAAAAAAAAAAAAAAAAAAAAAAAACGGCGAGAGAGAAAGGGGAAAAAAAAAGGAAAAAAAAAAAAAGCAGCCTCCCCAAGCAGGCAATAAATCAGAATAGCGGAATGCTTTGATCAGGGGGCTGGGAGGGCGAGGATCTCCGAAAGAGAGGAAAAAAAAGCAGAAAAGAAGGGGGGAAAAAATAAAGAAAGAAGAGCGAGACCGGCTGGAAGGAGGGAGCGGAGAGTATTTCCTTGCACGAAATTTATTTTCTTTCTTCCTTTCCTCCCCAACTAAAAGAAGTTCCAAGGGGAGGGAAAAAAAAATATATATGTTTGTATGTATAGATGTCGGGAGCACCCTTTCTCCCTGCGTGTGTGTGTGTGTGTGTGTGAAGGGAAGGGTGCAGCCGTCCCCTCCCCACCACCACGCACTTCTCTCCCCCTCCTCCTTTATCTCCCTGGATCAAACACAATAATCACGATGCATCCAGATGCAATTTTCTCAGGCACCGACCAGGGATGGACTCTGGAGCGGAGCTCGGATCCCAGCCCGGCCCCGCCGAAAACAGAACCAAACAATAAAAGAGAAGGGAAAAAGAAAAGGGAAGCGGGGGGGGGCGGTGAAAAGGGGGGGGAGTGAAGGGAAAGGACAAAAAAGGAAATGGGGGGAAAAAGTAAAGGGAAAAAAAAGAAAAGGGGGGGGGAAGAAAGAGGGGAAAAGGAAAGGGGAAAAGGAAAGGGGGGAAGGGAGGGAAAAGGAAAGGGGGGGAGAAAGTAGAGGGGGGGAGAGAGGAGAGGAGAAAAAAGGAAAGGGGAAAAAAAAGGAAAAGGGGAAAAAAGGAAAAGGGAAAAAAGGAAAAGGATAAAAAAAGGAGAGGGATAAAAAAAGGAGGGATAAAAAAGGAAAATTATAAAAAAGGAAAGAGGGGGAAGAAAAGCGGGGGGAAAGGGAAGGGGGAAGAAAAGGGAAGGAGAAAAGAAGGAAAAAGGAAAGAGAAAAAAATAGGAAGGGGAAAAAGGGAAGGAGGGGGGGAATAAAAGGGAAGGAAAAAAAGCGGCCCCAAACACGCCCACTCCCCTGGCTGTTAATAAGTATCGATCATAGCACATTCATCGGGTTAATTGTGGCGGGGAGTGGATGCAGTGGTGACAATAGACCCGAGCGGGGCGGGGGGCCGCCCGCTCCCCAAAAGAACAACAGTAACAATGAAAAATACAGCGGCGGCTCAGACAGCTCCGGCGGGGACAGCACCGGTGCCGCTGCCCCTTGAACCCCGGCGGGAAGGCAGGGGAGCGCAGCCCTGCCCCATGCCCCTCAGCCTGCCCCGGCTCGGCGGAGGGAGACCCCGCCCCGGCGTGGCGGAGGGAGACGCCGCGGCGCCCCCAGCCCAGCCCGGCGCGGGGCGGATGGCGGTGCCGGCCCCGGCCCCCAGCACCCGCGCCGGTCACGTGGCTGTGGCTGTGGCTGCTGCCGCCGCCGCCCCGCCCGCTCCTCCTCGCTCCCCGCCGCGTGAAACGCGGCGCGCGGCCGCGCGAAACGAGTTGCGGGCATGCGCACTGCGCATGCGCACTGGGCGGCGGGCGCGGGGGCGGCGCGTGCGGTCCCCTCAGGCTCGCCCCGTCTCGCTGCCTCACGAGGGGTGCGCGCGCCTGGCGGTCTTCTCACGCTGAGACTCGAAGAATGTCCGGACCTGAGTTGGCAGGGACCCACAAGGAGCATGGAGTCCAACTCCTGTCCCTGCACGGGACACCCCAACAGACACACCGTGGGGCTGAGAGCGTTGTCCAAACGCTTGTTGAATGTTGTCAGGCTGTGACTGCTTCCCTGGGGAGCTGTTCCAGTGCCTCTCCACCTTTGGGGGAAGAAACTTTTCCTCATGTCCAACCTGACCCTCCCCTGGCATCTCCCTGCCCTTCCCTCGGATGGGTCTTATCCTTGGTCCCTGGTCACCAGAGAGAAGAGCTCAGTGCCCCCTTCTCCTCCTCCCCTTGTGAGGCAGCTGCAGGCAGAGATGAGGTGGCCCCCTGAGTCTCCTCCAGGCTGAACAGACCAAACGGCTTCCACCGCTCGCTTCCACTGCTCCTCGTATAGCTTCCCCTCCAGACCCTTCACCAGCTTTGTGCCTCCTCTGGACACTCTCGGGTAGATCGATAACCTTTTTTATACTGCGGCACCCAAAACCGCACACAATACTTGAGGTGGGGCCATGCCAGTGGCAGTTGAGTCACCATCCCTGGAGGTGTTTAAAAGACAGGTAGATGAAGTGCTCAGGGGTGTGGTTTAGTAGTGGACAGGTACAGTTGAACTCGATGATCACAAAGGTCTTTTCCAACCAAGCGATTCTATGATTTACCTGCTGCTCCGGGGGGGTCTGGCCACCTGCAGCTCACCTGTCTTTCACACCACCCTTTCCTGGTGCTCTGTGGCCATTTGCCTCCCTTTTCCCTGTCTCCCTACTTCAGATCTCCCAGTGCAGTAGCATGGAAGGGCCCCACTGGGGCACGTTGCCTACACCACCTCAGGACACAAAAGGGCTGTGGAACCAACACATTTGCTTCTTGAGCTCATTCTTATGGTCACCCTTCCCACCTGATGTTTTTGTCTCCTTGCCCAGGGGAACCAGCTGAAGGAAGAGGCGTGGAAGAAAAAAGATGCATGAAGGGAGCTGTTTGGTCTGGCTTCCAGGGGAAAGCATTAGGAGCAGAGACCTGGGAGGATTAAATTTGCTAAGACGGAAAAAGGATAGTGAGGGAGCAAGGAAGAAGGTCAGGAAGAGAACAGCCTGTGCAGTCTTAATGTTCAGGATTGAGAAGAGGGGCTCTAGAAGAGCAACGTTAACTTTCCTCTGTCTACCAGATGATTAGGTTACTGCACAGTTTGAAACATATTGAGGGAGGTTAGGAGGGGAAAAAAGAGGAAGGGTAATCATTTAATACTCCATTGCTACAAGAACCTTGTCTTGGAGTACACAGTTTGCCTTTAGCTGTTAATCACATCTCCATCAAGATAACAAACAGGACCACAACAAGCGGAATGAACACAGGCTGAGAGCGTCAGGGTGTGTATTTTTCCAGTAGTCTCCCTCTAGGCTGCTCTGACTCTCAGGGGATGATGCTCTGCCTGATTGTATAATAAGTTGTTTACTCTGTACCCTAACACTGAGGCCACTGATCAAGTAACATTCTTAATCTATTTTCTATGAGTATTAAGTGGTTATGCAGAATACTAGGAATCAGATACATCACCTCTTTCCAGAGGGCAAATGACAGCTTTGCCACCTCCACACCACATCTCCTGGGCAGCATGCAGTGACATTTAAGCTGGTGCATACAGGTGTGAACCAGAAGAGGAGGAAGCACAAAGCTGTCAGCAATCCAATAGTGTGTGAGAGTGTGCCTTACAGAAGGCCATGCTGCTCCTTGCAGGGACACATGGCTAGTTCTTAAACATTCTCAAATATCGAGCTAGAGAACATCACCTCCTAGATCTGACCTAAGATCTCCCTATTCAGATTTTTTTCTGTCTAAAAAATGCATTTTTCTGCCTTGCTTCAGGTTCTTGTCTCACTCACAGCCGCCTTTCAGATCTGTATAATCTGACTATATGGAAGAAGCTGTATAGATATTGTTGAAATGATACAATTTTTGCATACAGGCAAGCTCAAATATTACAAGGTCTCTGTCTTCTGAGAAATATTAAGCTGTACTGTATCAAACAACTGTTACCTGTTGGGTTTTTTGGAAAATAACTATGTAATTTTCAGGGCAATGTAATTGATTATAGTTTCCTGCACATCCATCACCATTAAAGTGACTTAAGAGACCTGTAGTCGGGTACATTTCTGCAGACATTCATTGCATGGCTGAGAGTCTGCTCAGTCTGTTTTCTTCTTGAATGCACGTATGTGGAAAACAGAAACAATGCATGATTTATTTTACATTCTTTATAGAAACAAACCCCTAGATTTGCATGTCTCCTGAAGAAAATAAGATTAAAACCTATTCATCTAACTCATCCTCCCTTGCAAAACATTTTTCTTCTGTGTAATATTTATATCAAGTATTAGAAATCACTGGTCACCTTCTTGGGTACAATACAGGCAAATTATCCCTTTTCTGGGTCGGATCTAGCAGCAGCATTTCCAGCAACCTTGATTGATTTGGGAGGGAGGGCAGGTAGACCTTACTGTTACACAAAACCTCAGACAGATGCTCAGGAAGTTCTCTCTCCGGTGTGTTCTTGCCTCCAGCTGAGTGTTTCAAGTCATCTTACTGGGAAGGATACCACGGACCTCCATGAACATTTGTTCTTAGGCTGCCTGTTAGCTTTTCCTCTAGAAACACTTCTTGGCTGGCATCTGGTGTGAGAAAATAGCTTCTTTTTTTGCCCTTTTTTTTTCCTTACAGATACGAGTATGCTCTGGTACCTTGCTGAGTCACTGTTTTTGAGGTTAATGATTAATGTACTCAACTGGATATGCTTAGTTATTAATACCCACAGAAAGGGTACTTCTGGAACGTGTACTAACAGACCGATAATCTTCTCATTTGAGACAGATACCAAAAGCTTTCTGTTCCTAAGTAATGATTAGAGAAAGGTTAACACACACCACAAGCAACAATTGCAATTTCCATATCACCGTTAGGCACTGGAGCAAAATAAAATTTGCAACTGTAAAAACACTAATGGGGGTTTTCTTAGGACTAGCCCCTGGCATACCCATCTGAAAAGGATATTTTGAAATAACTAGAAAAATCAGGAGGTAATTCATTACTTGAGGAAAGAGCAAGAACCTTGCTTCTAGCAAGAGTAATTTGTGCTGGATTTTGGCATTAAGCTTTAAAGATGGAATTTCTAAGACTGTAGTCCACATAAGATGCTCAGCAGAGGCAAATGTGTCTTTTTAAGAGATGGGTAGTTTAAAATAGCAGAATGTCTATCTTGCAGACCATTATTTTTATTTTAGGAGTTTGATCTGGGAGTGCAAATAGCAGGAGAAATGGGGAAAAGAGCCGTTTTGTTAGTGTTTGAACCCTGCTCGTACAGTACATTTATAAGAATAGCAAATAATGAGAACCAAAATTCTAATGCAAAATAAAAGCCAGGACGATTGTGTAAATGGCAGGGGAATTTAAAACAGTTTCATAAAACTAAAACAATTTTCTCCAAATTGCATTGTTTATACAAATTGTATTGCTTATCAGAGAAGGCTGTCAGCTTCATAGCTAAGGGCTGGACTGGTGTTTATAAAGGCATTTTCTTAGAAGGTGGTTTGAAACAGAAACAGTTAAGGAAAAAGGAGTGTCCAAAGGGAACCAACAAGGAAAAATAGAAACCCGTGATCTTTAAAGAAAAAGAAACAGTTCAAGAATAATGATAAAGGCAGTACTAAAAGTAGTTAGTTGAAACTCAGTGGAAGACAGGTTTTCAGCACAACATCAAGAGAAATATACACGGATGGGACAATCATTCCTTTGGCAAATTAATAAACTAACCCAGTCGGTAGAAGTGATTGGCACAAAGTAGCTCTGACGTCAGGAGTAATGAGAACTTCCAAAGTAACCGTATTATTGATTACAAAGTGGCTGAAGGAGATGTTTGTTTTAATGCCACAGAACATAAAATAATTTCTAAAACAAAGAAAGAGACAGGAGACTGACCTAGATGGACCACCAGGCTGATCCAGTCTGCCAGCTTCTGCATCTTGCTGACAGTAGTGTTCAAGGCAGGCACACATCTGAATTTCCCTTCCAGATCTCTTGTGTTTATTGTTAGGAAAAAAGAACAGTGCTATAACCATCCTTATCATTAGCAGGAGATCACAGGGCACATGGAAACATTGGTAGAATAGGTGGCCCAGGAAAGTTGAAGTTTGGATTTTTGTACCTGGTGAAAATCATTGTGTAATTGATAGCTATTTCTTAAAAACAGCTTAGAGTTCAGGAAATTTGAGATTATTTTTTTTTTTAAAAAAAAAAAGCTGGATAGCATCAGCAGAAGTACACATTTTCCCAGAAAATATGGAACCCAAATTTATCTACATTTCTTATTTTCTTAATTCATTATAATAAAATTATAAAGTAAAATGTGGGTAATTTTATCAGGGAACAAAAAAAACAGAGCAGCAAGGAGAGTAGAAGAACTTCAGAGTCTTGATCTATTGACTCAAGTGGATCTACGCTAATTTACAGCAGGGGAAATCTGGGTCCCTGGAGAACAGGGGAGTCACGAGCAATAAAGCTGTGCATGTTTATCATGTATGGCCAGACAAACCCAAGTGTTTTTTGATTTTGCTAGCTCCTTGGGATTTGTTAATAAACACTCAAGTGGAAGGTGACTAAACCTGTGCTTCTTATCGCCTGAGATTTCTTATCACATGGCATGAGCATAGGTGAATGGCAGCATTCGCAAATACAGGGAGTAAAGTGATGTCACTGGGTTTCAGGAAGCTTCCTTTGAAAACCTGATTCAAAATTATGTGGGTGGAACAAATGCTGTTTGGATTGTGAAACTGTAAAGCGTGGTGATAAATTGCAGTATCAGAGTTTGGGTCATTGTGGATGGAGGATCCTGGAAGGCTGGACGCTGCAATCCTGTGTTACTGAATGTTTAATCTAAAATATCAAATAAATAGTTGATCAAAGAAAATCGGAGGCTACATTAGATTTGGAAGAATCACACATATTCATGTTGGTGGAGGAACAAATTAAAGGGACATCAAGATCAGGATTTTTTTTAAAAAAAGGGAGGAGTAAAAGCTAATGAATTACATCTGCTGTGGAAGCAAAGCAGAAACTACAAATATTACAATTCCTCGGTTAGCATCGCAAAAAGCTAACTGATCTTCTAGGCTGAAATTCTGACCTCAATTACATGTAAATGAGAAAACTGCTATTGACTTCATGAAATTCAGCACTGGGCTCTCAGCTAGTTTTTTGCTTTTGAGAAGGGGATTTTCAAATGTGACTGAGAGATTTAGAAGCGTATACCTGCACTTTGGTCCCTTTGAACATAGCTCACAACAGCATATTGCTAAATAGGTAGCATACGTATCCGCTCTGAAAACTGGTCAGCTTTTATTACCAGACAAGACCAACTGTTTATATTTCAGCGATGTCAAGTTCAGATTGCACTATCGCATGCTTTACCAGTTCTACTGGCTTGTCGCAGCAATCCAAGCCATCAGCATTTTTCCTTCTCTCTGACCTTCCCCAAAAAGCATGTGAAAGAAACACAAGAATGTGTTTTCCCAGTGTTTTAAATCAATGTTTAAGAGAAACTATGTTTAAGCCCAACACAGGTTATGCTATAGGAAGAACTATGTGAAATTTAATAGCCTGGGTTATTCAGGAGGTCAGACTACCTGATCCTGGTCCTTTCTGCCCTCTAACTCTGCGAATAAATTAGAAACCTGATCTCTCAAAGTTTTAATTTCAGAGCAGTCTTTGTAAATGGGGGTGGAGTGGAATTCCTAATAAATTACATCCTCCTCCAATGTTCATTCTTCTCCCTGAGAAAGAATTTCTTTTAAAAAACAGCATTTAGTTCCACATCTTCTAAATTACAAAAAATTTATATCTCTTTATGTCTTACACTATACTCTGTGCCAGCACAGCAATTATTAAAGCATTTTCATTGATATTACAAAGCTCTCTAGGAAATGTGAATTAAATTTATCATGAAAATTGATTTTTAATGACAGTTCAGGTTTACATTTCTGAAATTCATACCTTTACACTATTTTTTTTGTTGGCATTAGAGAGCTACAACATCTTTATTTGTCAGAAATGGATTCTGAGATGTCCTGTAGTTTACTCGCATTTGTCTGTGTACCTCACTCTACCAATGAAAATAATAAAGTGTTCTATTGAAGTTAATCTGTAGTGAGCAGAATTGTGTTTATTGGGCCAAATCCTATGCAAGTCTCTGAAGTTCCTACACCTGCACTTAGAAACTTAGAGCAGTGTCTTGATTCTCAAAGCTGTTCAATGTGCTCAGCTTTCAGTTTTGCTTTATAAGAATTATAGAACACTGCATCCCTGGAATCAATTTCTCCCCCTCTTCCTCTTTTGCCACATATATAATCTTTCCTTATTACTAATAAACTGCTGGAAGTAGCTTTTGGATTAGCAGACTGAACGTGTCACTGGGTACCAAAGCAGTTAACAATGCAGGGAATGCTGCTTTTTAATCTACCTCTTTTTTTCAGCTTCTGCAGATGGAAGGGGTGAAAGAATATTCCAGGCTTGCTGTTTAACATATTGTATTAATATACTTTTATGAAAACAGTCATCTGCCATGGAACATACAGGAGCAGAGTCTGGGCTTATAGCGTAACTCTGGCCTTAAGTAGACTGAGAACAGAAGGGTACAATGGGAAGACAAATGCAATTACTGACCACTCCAAACAGTATTACGGCAACTGAGTATCAAGCTTACTTAGTGTTCAGGTAGATTTCAGAAGGAAATTAGGTCCATATTAGTGTAAGCTACTGTGGATAAAACCACCAGCTTGGTGAAAATGTCACTTTTGCTTCTCCAGAATAGCTATATTTCTGTAAGACACATCTGTGCAGGAGCTGGGGGGGAGCGTTAGGTTGTTTTTCATTGGCTGATGGGGGAAGGATTATTGGTTGCTGTTAAAAATGATCCCAAGCAAACTTTTACAAGGTCTTCTGTGACTAATAAAACCTGAGTCTTTGAAATGTGCTACAACCCAACTTGTTGTTAAGAGATAATTCTCTTCGATCCAGATGCTCCTATTTGAAGTGCAGTGCAGAGCAAAGAAAAAGGCACAAGGAAAATTGATGGAAAGCTCCTGAAAGCAGAGGGGAAAGAAGTCTGCAGTTTCTCCCCCTTTAACACTTTATGGACTGACCTTGGAAAGCAGTTTAAAGGTTCCCATGCAGCACAGAGGGTCTGAGACAGACTCTTTGCCCATTGTGCTTACCTATGTAGAGATCTGGGAGGAAGAGAGTCCCATCCAGGCTGGGTAGGGTACTGACAGCCTCAGGGTAGGTAAGGTGGGGTTATCTTGCTCATAGTATAATCTCTGTAATAGTGAATACAAGGTCATAGATCTCTGAAAGTGCCTAGGAAGAGCTTTCTCTTTACATGAGTGCCCCAAGATTCAGGCAAAGGATTTTGATCAGTGTCAGCGGGTTTGGTGTGTTCTGTGGATATGAAGGGTAACAAAATCGTTCCCTCTGTGATTTGTATTGTGTATTTCCAGCCATTTTTCATCTCTTCCTGCACTCAGACTCAAGGGCCTGCTTATAAGCAAATGAGTGAGATAAGGTGTGGAGGCATTTCTCACAATCCTGCAAAACATGGTATGGCTGCTGCTTGGAAAGTGTTGTAGCATTGTCTTCTTCATGTCTTTAGACTTTTGCCTCTGACAAGGAATTAACATATGTTCCTGGCTGCCCATATCTTGGGCATTCATTTCACCTTTGTGTCCTTGTTCCTAACCTCTGGACTTCATGCTTCAGTCTGGAGAGATGGAGACTTCAGTCATCTCTGGAAAAGCAAGTTTGTTTATAAACAATAAATCACGACTGGCAGCCCTTTTTCTTGGGACACCAAATCCTTCTAACTATTAGTGATAGCTGGAAACCTAAGGCACCTTTAAATCCTAACCTGCATATCTGATATATTCTGCAGATGGTGTATAAGCAACCCCAGTATTTACAGAACCTCACTGATACGTCTTACTTACCTGTTTACTTGCCCTGATCTAGAATATCCCATCAGCAGCCACTGTATCTGTTTTGTTCTGAGGAGGCCATCCCTTTTTATCTTCCATGAATTTGAAAATACGGCAAGCTCCTTCAACAAAAAATAAAAATAATAATGAGGCAGACACAAGCAGTATAAATCAATATAGCACTATTGATGTCAACAGAGCTATGCAAAGATATACTAGCTGAGGATGACACATAAAATCAAGCACTAACTTTATACAGAAAAAGACAGAAACAACAGCAGCAATATTAAATACACTTTTCAGCTATGCTCAAAATGGATTGTGGAATAAGTCATCGTTGTAGTACGTAATTTGAGAGGGTTGTCAATTCTTCTGTGAGCATGTTGCTTCAGGAGACGAAGGGAAATCAAAGCACAGCCTTGCAAGGAACATTCCCCCCTGATATTAACAATAAAACTGTAACACTGCTTGGCTTTAAACAACAATTCTAACCAGGTTTTTCAGGTTCTTGTAAATTCTGCTCTGTCCCAAAGAGTCAGGTTTGCAACAGTGCTGGAACAAACACCATTGCAGGCAAGTGATTTATGTCAGTGTTGGTCAACTCAGAATTTTACCAAAACCATCCATGATTCAGAAACCGTTTCTGCCTGCAATGAGCATTATGGTCATACTGCAGGCAAAGTTCCCAGTGAGGAGCTGGGTATGCTTGGATGAAACCCCTAAAGAATCGTAATAAGAACCATACCAGTACCATTAGTGAATGCACTACTCTCTTTCAGCAGAAGGAGCTGTTGGGCTCATGCAAAGCTGTGATGGTGACAGAACGACGTCTCTTTTGCTTAAACTGCCAGTTCAATGTTGGTTTACCACCACAAGACTCAACATGTGCGCGAGGCCTCTTTGTGAGCAGATGAGCTCCTTCTGACTCAGAGGTTCTGCACTGTCAAATCTGACCACAGAAATGGATGGTGAGTAAACAATGTGAAGAAAAAGAATTACTTAATATATCAACAGCTCAGCAATTAATGTATGTGCCTACCCCATAAGTTCTTCCCATAGCAAACTTGTATGAATTAAATATTCACCTAGTATTCATTTCACAGAATGTAATCATTTCCCCGTACACATTAGCTGAGACAATTACTGAAACACCAAGATCAGATTAGCTACTGTATCTTGAAAAGAACAAAAAAGAAAAGAAATCGTTGCTGCAGCAAATTGCAGAAGTGTTAAAAGGCTCAAAAGGTTGTTCAACTAGTAGACAATTTTAAGTAACGCTAATAAAACATGGCCACTTCATTATTCATTGATGAGAAAAGGCTGGGTTCAGATGCTGTGTTTCAGTAGAGAAGACGGTCTCTAATATCCTGCCTTTTGTTCCTCATTTCCATGATCTCCATACAGTTCTTGTTTATGTAACAGTTCTTCTAGTGCACTGAAGACCAACCCAGTAAAGTCAAAGAAGAAATCCCCACCATTTTAATAGGCTTTAAATCCAGTCCTTATCACCTTCTTTCCAATTCTGGGATAGAGCCCTGCAGAATGCAGACACTTCATGCTGACTGTGTTCAGTGTTTTCCAGGGAATAACCTCAGCCTTATTTCGCTGAATCCTTAGCAAAAGCCTGAGTTCGCTCCTCCTGAATTCATTTGTAAGATTCCTTTTGCCTTTAATTCGTAGCAGGACTGTATGGTCCAAATCAAAAGCCACACCAGGAGGTTTGCGATCCATTTTCTGGCTCTGGTTCTGACACACATCATAAAGAGTGGTGTGCAGATTACTCCAGTCATTTGTTCTTCACTCAGACCATCTCTGGAAATGGGCAAGGAATTAATTTCCCTGTTTGCAAAGTGGCTCGGTACTGCTCACAACAGTCGTGAGCCAAGGCTGCTGTGGCCTGAGGACATGCTGCCTTGGGCGCTAAATGCTACCATGAACTGTGGCTTCCAAAGTCAGCCAGAGAATCTGGATACAAATGGGAATTTTAGTAGGCATCCAGATTGCCAAGGCAAGTCTAAAGCATCATCTTCAAGCATCTCACTACCCATAATCACTCCAGCTTTTGCTCCAGTCGTTTTCTCCTGCATAACCAGTCCATCATTATTTCTTTGTATTCTACCTGCTTCTTGCCAAGCAGAGACTTTCTGGCCTTAAAGCTTCCAGGAGGGTGCCAAATAAGGCAAAACACCAAATAAATAAATAAGTAGCATCAGGGTCCATTGAAGGAAGAGTTTGGTTAGGCAGAGGCTGTTTTATGATTTTTACTGATCTGATGAATGTTATTTTCATCTTCTCCTTTTCCTGTCAGTGTTCTTGCCATTTAAAATTCAATCTCGATTTGACATTTTCTACTTTTCTGCATGCCACTTGCTTTAATTACAATTCTTCCACTTTCAATGCAGCTTTTAAACATTGTTATTTGTATTTTTTAAATCCCTTTTTTTCCCCAGACTGAAATTTGTTTATAATTTCTCTGAGAAAATATCCTAGTTATAAGACAACTGCCATGAGTTATTTGAAGGAGGAAGGGGACAAAAATGGCATAGGGAAGTTTATGGCTTCTACTGGGCACAATTATGTAGTTGAGCTAATAAAGGAAAGCAAGTTTCAGCTCTAAGGATTGGCCAGATGTCTTCTACAACAGACAGACGGGATCCCGAACCCCTTGATGTCACTGCTCAATGCTGCACGGACAGAGGTTCTTGATTGTGACTTCATAATAAATAAATATGGACCATCAAATAAAGGAAAAATGGTATCACAAAGATATCAAGAATAGGCCAGGTGCCCTTTCAGTTTAGTATTTTGACCTGGCTTTCCTAAGGAACTAAGCCCATGGAGTTATGCTGCGTGTATGTCTGGCTGTTGAGTTGTTCATGCCTATTGACTTTTAAACCCATCGGTGAAACTCAGATTTGCCAGGGAGGCAGAGGTCTCAGAGACAGGTCATGAAACAGGGCAGCAGTCTAAGGCAAAGCCGTGGCACAGGCTCTGCCCTTCCCAGACACCAGAGTGCGATGGAGGCCAAGATCCTTGGAGAGCACCATGGGGACACGCTGTGTGGATCCAAGACTTTCCCGTTCCCCTTGGCACTGTGACAGCTCTGCAAAGCCTGCTACATCTGCGTGTTATACGCTGAGCAAATAAACACTGCCTTCTGGAAGGGGCGTATTTTAGTCCTTATTTGAGTCATTTCTGTAGATGATATTTTGAAAGAGTATGCAATGATCCAATGAGGCTTTCAAAGAACAACCAGCATACAGTGTGCACAGTAATAGAAAACACACTGCTTCCAGACCTAACTGCTTCCAGTAAGAGCAGAGAAAGCACTTTACCTCGCTTCTTTCACAGTAAAACCGTGAAAGTCTGCTGCCCTGAGTCATGCTCTGGAGCCTGTGTCCGTACTGGTCCATACATTCCCCCGTCTTTTCACAATATAGTCTTTTACAGCACACCTTGGAAAATTACAACAGTGGATTGATCAAGGACCAGGTTTTGAAGGTGCTTTTAACTGAGGTGCTATACAGCCTCATCCCAGCCCCGTTGCAGCCTTTCCCGCTTCCTTACAGACTGATGGCTGGTACTACAGATGCTGGATTTCTCTTGGAATGCCACACCAAACCGGAGTCTGGAAATGCTAGACACACTTCAAGTAGTAAATGTTTTCTGAACATCCTAACTTAATAAGGCTGTATTATTTCAGCCAACTGTAAAATCAGAACATGACTCGCTAGCCTGACTATGTTATCTTGTCAAGATACCAATTTGTTGACTGCTTGATGTTTTTTTTTCTTTGTTGCTTTCTATTTGGTTTTGGTTTACCCTCAATTCTCTTTTCATTTCCCTTTGTATTGATTTTGCAATTTTCCTTTCTGCTTTTCGCATTTCACACACTTAGATTTCACTGATTTCGTTTCTTCCTGTGTTGGTATTTAATATGTGCATGTAACTCCATGCTTTAACATACAGAGCCTTGACTCCTTATCAGCCTCACAGAACTCCCACCAAGACTGTTCTTTTGTGTTTGCTTGGGTCACAGTAATGGTATTCTGGCAGCTGAGTGTTGGGACCTCTTTTCAGCTAAATGAATCAAAACAGAGGAATAGAGTACAGGGGTTCTTTTGATAATTCCTCTGGTCTGTAGGCAAGTTCACAGGCTCAGAATTTATGGCCATATTTATAGCCATGCTGAACAAATGTTAGGATTTTAGCGGAAAGCCTTATTCCCTTCTTTACTATTAACGTATTAGTGTAAAGAGAAGTACAAGTGACAGGAATGTGAAATATGATTGTCGATGCACTCAGTATTTGCCATAGTTGCAATACTAATGGGTACAGCTCAAAAAAAGAGAGGGCATGACTGTCTTCAGGTTTAACACAGAGCAGCTGGGCAACACCGCATACACAGCCTTTCTGCTCAACAGGCTGCAAGCAGCTCTCCTGACGCTTCACAAGCAACCTGGGCTTCATGGACAGTGTTTCTGTGGCTGTGGAACTTTACTCACCCTTCTCTGCTCTGTCTTGCCCTTAGCCTCTGGCATAAATTGCAGCTCAGAAGAGAAAGCATCATGGCTCTGCTGTACAATGCCTCCCAACGGGCTAAATGGTGTTTGTGGTTCTCCTCCAGTCCAGCTTGTACGCAGCGTCAGAGCTAGAGGAGAAGAGCATACTTCCTTCTCCTCCTCCCAACATGGTATGTAGTATCAACCATATTAAAACTAGGTACTAGTAAAAGCAAATGTAAATCTGTTTAACTTTAGTGCCATGAATAGTCCTATTTGAATCTATGCGATTAATCAGAAGCAAAATTTTAATTAATTGTATGACTAGGAATGGGCAGAAACAGGACATTCCAATCCAGCAGGATGAATCCCCTCACTGCAGCGACTTCCATCACAAGAATCACAGCACACACATCTGCTGAGGACGAAAGACTGTGCCTGCCAGTGTATTTCTGATGTTGCCATGACCTCAGGAACAGCATGAGTTCTTATCCAGTGTGCTTTCTATCCTTTTATAATCATATTTTCTTGCTTTTTTGTTAAATAGCTTAAGTTAGACATTCAGGTATTTTTAACTGAAAAAGAAGTATTGTGTTTCAATGGGTTCTTGGCTTTGTAGGGTAGGATGTTATCTACACTCGCCCCAAATCTTTGTTGTCTGACAGTATTTCTAGAGTGTCAGCAGCTGAAGAGAAGTGGCTGTTCAGTAATCTCAGCTTTTAAATAATAATATAAGAAGGCATTCACCTTCAGGATTTTGAAAAATAGTTTTAAAATTATATAGTATAGCATATGTTATATGAATCACACTTTTTCACAATGAGTTGTTCAACATAGTTTTCACAAATCAGCCCTGCAATTTGGCTTGCTATTGCCTTGATTTTAGAAAATCTGGACTTCACAGTTTTGAGAGTATTAAATATCTCTTTCGGTAATTACTGAAAATGCAATTTTTTTTTGAAGACTGATTTTAAAAAATGGTATGAAATTAATTTACCTAGATTGAGTCTCAGAAAATTAGTTCTATATTCACAGAGTAAGTTGCAAGTTTGGGGACAATCTGCTGTGTCATCATACAAATGAGAGTTAACAGCTGTTTTAAGCACTGCGTGCACGTCAGTCTACAGCAAAAGATGCTGAAGATCTGTATTACAGAGATGAAGAGGATTGGGTCAAGAGCATGAATTATTCTGTGTTTCTTTCATTGTCATTATTCAAACCCTCATAGGCAGTGTTTGATGCTGCATTTTTCCAGGGAGCTTTTTCAGAAACACTTCAGACATTGCTTTACATCCTAAGAGCTATGGTTTTCCAGGACTGATTCTCTAACAGCAAGATGTCAATGAGGCTCCACTTTTGGTAGCTTAGCTAGACTAAGGTTGTACAATAATAAAACTGCTACAAGAGGAAATTTCTTGGCCGGTTGATCATTTTCCACCAAAGTAGGACAGATTCTTTTTTGTGCCCAATTTTATCTTGAAGAAAAAAACAAGAAAGCTCACTAGTAAGCACAGAGTAGAATGCCCTCATTTTGTCAGGATGTGGAAGGCGCTAGAATGACTGCCATTGCTTCAACAGCTCACACCACTGCTGTAGTGTTTCAGTAGAGGAATCCCCTTCCTCTAAAGTGCTGGATGCTCATGAGGAGCCAAGCTCACCTTTCCAAAGCTATTGTGTTGGAGATGAATCAAAGACATTGTAGAGGAAATGATCAACATTGGAGCAACAAAAATTTAGGGAAAGCCAAGGCTGGTATATGTGATAAAGAGTGATGATGTAAAAACCAAGAGACATCGGCAATATGGCAACTGACCCCTAAAATCATTCCTAAGCACAGTATTGTGCATTTTAGGCAATCAAAATTACAATCCCCTAGAGTGCAAGATTAATTAAACTGTGACAAAAGACAGTATTTTCAAAACTGAGTGAGGTGATAGAAGAATTCTGGATAGTAAAATGATATAAAATTCAGGAATAACTGCTCTTTCAGATTTATGGATCTGCAATCTCCAGCTCTCCACTTGCTCTACTTAATTTGCCATGCAGCCTGCCTGTAGGCAAAAAAGAGAAAAGAAATAAGGAAAAAAGCAAGTGGTCCGTAAAGGATACCTAAGTCGGACAGGGTTGCATTTTCTCCAGCCTCATCTCCCCTTCCCTCCCCATCTGCTTCTCACTATCAGCTGATGAAGGTCTGTCTGGGTTTCTTTTATTATTACTGTTTTATTAGGAGTTCAGTTCCTGCTGTGTCTGAAACATTCTCTGATAGCTGGAGAATAAGTCAAATGTGACACTACATAAAATAAGAGACTTGAGTAACTGTGATAGGAAGAGATTTACAATCTCAGTGTGTAAATCTTTGTGGTGTTGGGTTTTCGTTAACACTTAATGCCACTTCTGTGGCTGGACTCACATTTTCCTGTATTAAACTTTCACCCAGCTTCTCCCTTCAGATACACTGGAGAGCTGAATAAGCACATTTCCCAATATTCCCTGTAGAAGGATTAATATATGAGTGGTTTGGTGGGATTACTGGAGTCCAGGTGAAAAATCTGAGGGCAGAAACCACAGATGATGAGACAAGGTCAGATGCTGGGAGCTGTAATCACCCAGGTAAAGCACCGACCTACTGGAAAGTAACTGCAGAGACAATGGTAGAATAAGTCAAAGTAACCTGAGCTCCTGGGGACAAATTGTCCCTGCATCCCACCTGGAAGTTTTCACTCATTGAGTTGAGTCACAGATCTCAATGAGGCTGCTGTAACACTTCTAGTAAAACCAGAACTAATCTGTACCCCACATTTCTAAGTTATCCTTTTTCTGTTTTTTAAAAAAAAAGGCAGTTCCCTCACCCGTCTTCTCCTCTCATCAACCTTTAAAGGGTTGTCAAGCAGCAGGTTTATTTTTGCTGAATCCGGATTTAGGGTATTTGGGAACAAACCAAACAGACATTTAAGAGAAAGACTCCTTAGCATTTTTGGGACAGAGTGCAAGCATACAAATCTCTCTCTGAACACATATATCCACCACTGCCTTTTCTTGTTCCTGCATTTCTCTGAGCTGAGAGTCATTTGAGCAAGTTCTGTTCTGGCAATAAGGAAAATAAAACAATATTCATATTCTATGTCATGTTAATAAACCACAATCTGACACTCTCCATCCCAGCTGCCAGAATGTAGCAGAGACTCCTCTTGCAGTGAAAGAGTAGGTACCTCATCGGACTGCCGTATCACAGCCCCAACCTGTCTTGTTCTTCACGCTCCCCTGCCTGTGTTCACTCCCTCTCATTCTTTCTCATCAGATGCAAGCTTTCTGGGGCAGCAAACGCTCTTTATGTTTTACATTTGCACAGTAGCAAGTACAATGCAATTCCTGCCCTTAGGCATTCGCACAAAACAAGTCTTAAAAGGAGTACTACATGATCGCCTCTACATATGGCTTTGTGTAGAACCTGGCTCTGAACTTGGCTTGGCTTCAACCATCTTCTCAATGGATGAATGAGCTAGAGGGAAACAATTCCATGAAAGCTCTAGAAGCTGGGTAAGGAGAAGGGTTGCAGGGTGGTTGCATGGAGCACTGAAAAGTCTCTTCACCTGGCATGACTTGAGGAGGAATTTTGGCACCAAGGGGAGATGGATGACTGAATGTCGCAATGTTGGTCACTTCAGAGCAGCGCAAGCACCTAGGATGTCACTGGGTTTAGCCAGCCACAGCAAGCACAGCTCCCAGGGAAAGCTGAGAGGAGACAGTCAGCAGCCACCACTGCCATGCTTGCCCCAGGCAGGAGACAGCAAGAAGGCTGTTAAAGGCCACCGCTTCGGTGATTTTGACAGCTGACAAATATCCTAGTGGAGAATGACCCATTCATCAAAGGCAAAATTAATTATGGATGAGATTTGAAGGAACCGTTCAGGAGTGCTGTGTTTAGTTGTTAGGTAGTGGTGGTCCAGGCTCTCTAGGTCACCACTAAAGGGGATGTTTCCTGCCCAGCTGACACTCCCCTTTGATTTCAAGCTCCTTTTAAAATTCATTTGCACACTTCCTAGCTAGCTCAGATACAGCCTGGATTAGTAACACACACTGCTGCTCTTCTCAAGCTCCCTCTCCTTTTGTTGCCTTTGAGTATTCCAACTTCTTTCGCTCTTGCTTATCTCAGATTTTATATCTATCTGCAGTGTTTTCTCTCTGTGCTGCTCTCATTTCCCTTCTCTGTCCCTTTGTGTAATCCTTATCCTTCCCTGTGCTTTGTTTAATCCTGGCTGCCCGATTATGCAAATTGCACATTTACATTTTGACAGGGCTCCTCCACCCCTTTTCACATCGTTATTTGTAATACAAATCATTTCCCCTTGCTTCCCCCAGTTCCTAGCTGTCTTTCAGCCCCCTTGCTAGGATGTCATCTTACAAACACGGGGCTGAGCTGTGATCCTTCCTCCAGCCCTGTGCCAGCGAGGCATACAGGGTGCCCTGCCCTGGGGCCGTGCTGCGTGGGACAGCTCATTGACCTCCCTCTTCTGCCACTTTGGCTGAGAAGAGAAACAGAGATGTGTCTTCTGACCTGACCGCCCACCTCCCTGCCATCAGGTGCAGAAGGGCTGTAGCTGCAAAAAGCTGAGCTCGTGCTCGCTGTGGTTGAAGTGACCTCCCTCTCTTTTCCACTTCACATCGATTGATGCAGGTGTCTAGTAATTTTTTCAAGACGTTGTGGTTTTACATCTGTTGCCCCCACATTAGCTGCACGTCTACTATACATATCGAAAAATAATCATCTGCAGTGCCCTTAAAAATAGTATTCAGGTAGAGAAGTAAAATGCTATTTCTTCCATAACTTACTGAGTAAAACGCACAAGATTTTGCAATAACTTCTTCCACCTTAAGTTGCTTTTATTACTCCTGTACTCCACACCAGACCTTATATTGCCTTCATCTCCATAGCGTTTAAGGGTTTTCCAGCAGATTAGCATCGGTTTCTGCTTGTGCTCACCCTCTTCCTTGGAGGTGATTTGTTTCTGCAGACCAGTGTTTTATTTGGGCAAGGCCTTATTTATCTTAATTCTAAGTACATCCTGCTCTGCGTTTACACTGGAAAAGACAAGGTCAGGGAGGTATACATCTTATTTAGACTGGAAAGTGCTGAAGACTGAGCACTCCTGGTGAGAAGTCTCCCGGCGACGGGCACTATTCTTACTGCGCTCTCATGATGACCTTCCTTAGCTCCCACGTGAGTTCATTACCTCATCTCCCAAGAAAGTTTCATATCTGTGACACATTACACAGTGGTAAAACTACATTTAAATGTACAAAATCCATCTTAGCTTCATGGGACTGGGGCCAGACTTACACAAAGCACCAATGACATCTCCAATCTGAACCTGCCTTGCTGACACAGAGGCATTATTTGCACCAGATACAGCAATACAGCCCCAAGAGATGGCCATCCCCAAAGGTAAGAGAAGCAAAAGCTGGGGGTGAAGCGGTATCACCCAAGGTTTACAGAGAGACAGAAATGATTAGCCCAAGCTTAGCGAGAAGCCTGTAGGAGAGCTGGCAGCCAACCGTGGGCACACTGAACCTCACACCATGTGTGATTTACGTACATATGAATTTTTATAACAGGAATGTATTTTTCCTCTTCTTTCTCTGTCAAGCTTGAGTGAGCGCACGTTTACAAGACAAAATTGCTTTTGCTTTCCAATAGTGCTGTCCCTGCTTGTTTTCCATCGCTGTTCTCACACCCATTCTTCTTTGTCATTTCCTGCTCTGATACAACCCCCCATCTTTGTTCCTCTCCTTTTCTTGGCCAGGACAACATGGAAAACTCTCATTGCTGAGGGCAAGGTTGGTATATCACAGCACTACCTTCTTTCCCTATGGATGCCTATTTTTCTATAACACACTTTTACCTTTGAACTTTTGTTTTAATCTCCCTTTTATCAGTTTCCAGATAAAGTCCTGTTGGTTTCCTATCCAGTGCAGCCCCTCATTGCATTCCTGGTGCATGCCTCGCTATACTTAGATTTGACTTCCTTCTCTGTCTTATCAACCCCTCTTATCTGCTACCTTCAGCCTAGCATCTTTTGTCTTCCCTTTTTCCTCCCCCTCTCCTTTTTCTGTCCTTTTTTAAGTGAGCTCTTCATGCACCACTAAGCCCACTCCATCACGGTACTGCCGTCCTTTCCAGTCCTGAGCACCGGCTGGCCTAAGCATGCCTCCCCTCGCCGATGGAGCGGCGACGTGCATCCCCTGCATGCACCGCTGGGTAAACGGCCAGCATTAGAAATGTTCTGCGAGATGGAAGCCTGTGGCAGTGTTAATGTGCCACCACTAGTGCATCTCGCTGCAGCCGTCACATCAGTCCTGAGGGAAATTACAGCGAGATGATCTACAGCACTAGGCCTCCTGTTTTAATCCTGGCTCTTTTGCATCCTGCCGGAGAGAAGTACAGTCGGACTAGCAGCTGGAAATGACTGGCTTTTTATCACCGCGTTGCAGTATCATTGCTTATTTCGCCATCGTGTGCCGACTGTTCATTGCTAAGAGAAGATGCAGGGGAGCTGGACCAGGAGAGAGGAGGAGATGATTAATGCTAATGGCTGGGACCGGCAATATGAGACTGATAATGGCTGCTTGTTGCTTTTTCGCTAGCAGAGTAGAGCAACAGCCATATGAGAAAGGGAAAGGTCAGATACTGAGGGAAATAGAAGATACTTAAAGCTAAATGCCAGAACATCAGTTTAGTGAACTAAGGAAATATTTCCCTCTTTGTGCATTATGGGCCTCCTGAACAACACAGCAGAGCTGGGAGTTGCCACTGCCCCCCTGCTCTGCTCGGCGGCACGAAGAGCCTGCTGCAGCAGGGAGGGGTTTTCTAAAAGGTTCTTTGGCATCAGTCAGCACCAGCGCTCTATCACGATCAAATACAATTGATGTAGTCATGAATCACTTGCTTCTTGGGACTTAGGGGTGCAAAGTGTAATGAAATGGTCACTGTCGTTATCTTTTCTATGGCTGTAACCATTTTGACTGGGGCACCGGGGCCTTCATGGTTAAAAGCTCAGCTGCTGCTTCCCACCTCGGGCTGTAGGGACTTGTATTCCCAGCGCAGCAGTCACGGGTCAGGCTCTGTAGTATAGACATCCCAGGAGGCTGCATGTGTGTAAAGCCTGAGAAATCCTGGACACTGCTTTGAACTTAAATTATTAATACCCACCTCAAGGCTTCCTCGAGAAAACGAACCGAAAACCACAGCCTGTGTCTTACTCCGAGGATACTCCACCTTCATTTTTGTGTCAAAACGGGATTTTTACAAATGCCTTTGTTGCCAGGAGCTTGAATGATGTACAGGGAACTTGGTGCTCTGCTGCATCGCAGTAAACAGCAGTACATTTGTATGGATTTATTAATTGGTTTTGTATGCATTTATTTTTCTGTAGTGGTTTAAGCAAATAAAAATGAAGTAACCAGAGGATTTTTACTGAGTTAATTAAGGAGGAGAGCAGTTCCACACAAGCATGACATTAAAGACTTGCCAAATACCTCTTTTCTGAAAATGCTACCAGCCACTTTGAAGTCTGCTCCATTTCTCAGGCTCTAATGGAAAGTCCTTTCCAGACAAACTGGTTCAAGTTACAAACCAAATCATCCGTCTGCAAGTTTGGAAAGGGGAATAGGCAGGAGGAAAAGGATTTCTTTTGGGGAAAAACAGGGAAAATAGAGCATCTGAGATAACAGCTTAAAAGTTCTGGGGGTATCTTTCTCCCAAACCATTTTAACTCTCTCGGTTCTGTCTGGCTCCCCATTCAGGGGTAGCAGGGTGAGTCAAAGTCTCAGCAACTTCGAAACTGAGTCTGAATTTGGTCCTGGATGTCTAAAATCTGTTTGATTTAATACTCTTGCACTCTTCCCACACTTTAAAGCTCCGTCCTGCTGTGCTGGCTTTGACAGGAAGCTCAAAGCAGTCATCAGCTTCTATAATCAAGAAATTTGCCACAAACAGCTATTTATTAAAATCAGTGGCAGATCTGACCTGTTAATTTCTGAAGTAGCCTCCCGTATGCAGAGAGGCTCTGCAATATTGTCTGGCTCTCAGATGTGAGAAATGACACTTTGTATTGCTCACAGTGTGCTAAAAATGTATAGATGTGAAATAGATTGGGAGATCTGCCAATACAAAGTTAATGGAAGTTCTCATTATTTCCCCAAGTGACATTACTGACCTGGGCTTGAAGGGAAGCCAGGTCTGGTTTCACATCAGCTAACATTTCACTAAATGTTAAACGATTGATACAGAATTTTTATTAGGTACACCAGTATTTCATCATTTACCACAACCTCTAGATACATATTTTCTTTTTACAGTCCAGGAGATGTTTATTATGGTCTTCTGAGATGCATTAAAAGAGTGTTAGTACAAATAAGGCTCCCTTCCTTATTCTCTAGGCAAGCTGCAAAAGCAATTTAATACCAGCACACTGGATACCTGGTGTGCTGCTTTAACACAGAAGGATCCAACAAGAATACTCCAATGCTCTCAAGGGCAGATGTTTGATGACTTAGAGCTGCTGCAGTGGGAGAAGGGAACACAATGATGCCGAGGGGAGAAAGACCTTCGCAAAGGCAGCCCACCAACACAGTGTTATTTTTCAAAATGTACCCACTCAACCCAATGGCACCCACAGCAGGGAAACATAAGGTAAATTAGTGACCTTTCAGGCCCAGATGTTAAGAGAGTAGAATAGCTGAGAAATCCGAGGGCTAAGGTCAAGATAAAGAGTGCTGCATAAATGCAACAGCTGTAAGACACTGAAAAGGCATCAGAGACTGCAAGCACCAGGAATGCGTAAATCACTGGGAGCAATCTGCTGCAGCAAGGCGTGCTGGTCTAGACAGGCTCTTTAAACTACTGCCAACACTTTCCAAAAGTGCATGGTTAAAATTAGGCTTCCCAAGTCCATATTTAGAAAGGCACCGAAAGTACTGAGCACCCACCAAAACATATGGGCTTACAAACCCTCTGGAAATCAGGTCACACGTTTGAGGCAGAGATTTCTGGGCCAAGTTGCCCCAAAACTGTGAAGGGTCTTGGTCAGAGAGCGCTCCCCCCCTGCACCCCCAGTCAGATCCAGCCTACAGAAACAGTTAAGAATCAGCTTCTAGATTATTAAGAGCTTTGACCTATATAGAAAACCCAGAAGCCTGAGCAGCAGAACTAATGAAATATGACTTGCAGCATTTCTTTTCCACCTGGATTTCCCGATACCCATAAAGAGTGACTTATAACAGGGTCTCTCTCATTTATACTCCCCTCTTTTTCATAAAACTTGCATAACTTTAATATCTTCATCATGGGTGGGCAGAGTTAACCCATGTTTTCAAACATCTACTTAAGTAGAAAGGTGGTTGAGGACTGTGGGATCCAGTCATTTATAAGGTGTTCTAGTAAAGGTAATAGGAACTATATGATGATACTAACTAGAGGGCTTGGTGTTATTTGTGCAGCCTCTCTAATTTATTAAAGGATTTTTACTAAGCAGAACCCTTTTAAAGACTCTCTGTATGCTTACAGAGACTTGTTTGAACCTCGTTCTGTCAACCTTCTCATTGTTTAAGCAGCCTCTCAGCCTACAGGAAGCCGATTTGTACCAGTATATGTCTATACGCTTCAGTTTGCTTTACTGAGACATTTTCCTAAGAGCTAAAGGGGGAGGAAGGATAAATCACCTTTAATTAGTAGCACATGGCCGAAAAACCCCAACAAAAACATAGTTATCCACATTAACATTTCTGGTTGTCTTATGCACTTTTTGAGTTTCCTGTATGCTACAATCAATTCATATAGGATATAACTCTTCGTATCAGATGGGACATAAACATTATTCCACTAGATTAACAATACTGAGTGTTCCCTTTGGCAGAAAGAGTTTCTGTGACCCCAGCACCTATTTGTGCTCTCTGCAGGCAGAGGTTTCTTCAGGAGGGTGTGAGCTCAGAGGAACAGCAGCAGCACCACTGTTGAATGTAGACACTAGGGAGACTGAGCTTTATGACGGAAGTCACCAGGCTCCATGCATAAAGCTGACCAATAGAAAAATCCTTTGCACCAGGTCTGAGTTTAGTCAGATGATTAGCGTTCTAATTTATTTATTGCTCATTAGGTTTTTTAAGGCTATGATCTTGTAAACACTCCTGTGTTTGTGGTTATTGCTATGGTTTCAATTGTTGTGCAAAACTGTGGCTGTGTTTGTCTTTCTTATGGAATATGGCCTATTTAAAATTAAAATGAGACAGTGATTAACAACTATTTCCCAAATCCAAAGGAAACAAAAAAGCCCTATTGAGATAAGACAAAGCTGTATGGCTTCTGACGAATTTAGTGCTCACTCATCCTTGTCCCATTCCAGCATGACTGGTAGAAAGAGGAAACTCACAAAAATACTTGTTTCTCAGAAAGGTGTATTTTTCCATTTAAAATAGCTTTGAGGAAATTACCCTACCAACAGTTTAAAAAAGTTTTTCTCAAAGCGTAACAAAACATACAACAGCACATACACATATACATACAAAGAGACATCAACAAAACACTTACAAAATCCTTGATATTTAATATGTGTATTTTCTACACATTACTGGCTTCAAGACAAACTTACCTTGAAAACCTACATGAAGCATCTCACTGCTCTGGCAGATGCTAGGAGCAGCTGCGGGCCCTCTACACAGCTCCTGGTGCTCAGCTTCCTCATGCTCAGAGGTGAGCCTCTTTAACCCCATCCTGCTGAAGGGTGACAGGGTGCCCTGGCTCCTTTAAAGTGCCTGGAGCACGGAAAGCAAACAGCAGGAACAGCCCCGTTCAAAGAAGGTTCATGGAGGTTTGAGTTGTGTTTTGAATTCTGAGTTACCCAGACAGCTGAACCCCAAGGAGGTGAAGCGTTCTGCTCGCTCAGTCAAGGTCAATCACTGCCAGAGCATTTGTCATGTTTCTCTCGCTGGCAGCTGTCAGAGTACAGGGAGGCAGCCGGCGACAGCGATGAGCTAATGAAGCTCATCTGGTACACAAGGTAGAAGAGGTGTAATGCAGAAGATTGCATGTTCAAACCCTACTATTAACTCATGCAAAAGTTGGCCGTGTGTTCTTTTCTGAAGACAGAGTGGAGGCTTGCAGCATCGTAACTCAGAATAAAGATGATAAATGACACTTGCTTTTCTAACCGTGTGCGTCTTTTCTTTTCCCTCCAATGTGACTCAGCTTGCTCCTGAGACCCACTCAGGGCAGCTACCACTCCAGGTTTTTTGTCCTCTCATGCATTTTATCAAGTCACAAGAAAGCATTTGCTCTCAGATGAGAGCACACATTTCTTTGCATGCTCAGTGATTTTCAATCCTGCATGTCCCTGACTGGGCTGAGGAGCCCTGTGGTGGTGTGAACACCCCATCTGGACTTGTTTCATTCTCTCCTGGGTGTACACCAGGCTGTAGAGCTCTTAACTGTGCATCAGGCTTAGGTGAAACCACTGAGTACGAGCATTCGGCATCTAGCTCTGATTCTGTGCTCTGCCACAAGTTCCCTAATGGGCCATCAGCAAAACACATGGAGGACAGAGAAACGCAAGGTTTGTTTTCACACTCAGACCTTAAACAGAGAGCTGGTTCCCAGAGGTTCAGCTCATTTTAAGTAAGATCCTTAGGAGAGCTCAGCACTCAGCAATATCCCTGCTGATCTTACTGAGCTGGGTTGTCTGAAGAGCTCAGCATCTTTGCACTGAAGTCTCTTGAAACCAGAGGAGTTTCACCTCATGCTTGAATTGAAGCCAAACTCTTCCTGCCATCTGTCCCTCAGTGTGGGGAAATGCTGGCCTTCATCTCTCCAGAGTAAATTCTCAGCCCACTAAACTCAAGAGGGCTTTTGCCTTTAAGTTTGACCCAAAATCAGGATTTCTCCCACACTGCCTCAATGCCCACCAGTAAAACTGGGGCTGTCACTGTCAGGCTCGTCCTTAGGTTACACCTGGTTTCTGAGCTCTCCCAGTGTGCGCGGCAGTGGTGTCTGTTGCTCTCAGGTCTTCTGGGTGCTAAAGAAATGAAAAATGCTTTAAAACATTTAATGATAAACTTAGATCTCGTTTCGGAGTACTCATCAACCAGCTCGTGGGATTCGTATGGCAGAATTAATTTCTCTGTAAATTAATCCACAAAAATGCAAGTACCCCTGGGGACTTATTGATACAATATAAAGCTACAGATAACATCTTCGCCAATGTTCTGTAGTATCAATGCTGTTGTCTATCTTATTTTCTCTTTTATAATCTCTTCTTGTTGGTCTTTTACGTGGAACTGGCATTTTTGTCCTAATTAGACAATTACACATTATGATGCACTAATTTGTTAACCTATGTTCACAAATCTTTTAATTACAGCAGTTGTCTTTGATGTGCTGTTATTATTCAGCTATGGCAGTAAACAATTCAACAGCTAACTGGAAGGAACTCATTATTTTCTGAGAGACATTGTCATTATTTTTCAAAGTATTTTTTGCCTAGAATACAGACAAAGAATAACCAGAGAAATACACAGAGTCATTACAAACACCTCGATCCACTATATTGACAGTTATTATTGCAAGCACAGTGACTTTTTTTCAGCAAAATAAGCTGGACTTATCCTTTTGCACCTGTAACCCCCAAGCTTGGAAATGCCAGAGTGATGAGAGGCAGCACGAGCAACAGCACCAGGAACTGGATGTGTAGCCCTTCACTGTGCTTTCAGGTTTCAGTGTAGGGACTGCATTTATGGGACACAGCCACACGGCAAAAGTTTTTGCTCATTTTTGAAGGTGGAGTAAAGACTCCACATGCTTAGATCTCTTAGGTAGCTTTAAAGAGAGTATTTAGCCCTTCTTTTGTCCTTATTTCTTGCTCAAGCAAAACATAGCCGAGTGATGCACTCTTTTTTTCCCCCTTTCAGTTACAGTCATTGAGCTGCCTTTAATCTTTGGAAGGATTATGTTAATATTGGCTAGCATTTTTTTTCCCCTCTGGTGCAGCGAGGCACAGCTTTGGGGATCCCTGCTTGCCGTGATCCTTCCCTTGTCTGGATGTAGTGTTCTTCAAAAGTCCAGTCCTTTTGATGATGCTACAGATATCCCACCACAGCAATGTTCATTTGGGGGCACCAGCTTGGAAGTAACTTCCCTTCTGTTTTCAATGCAAGTAAGCAAGATCGCGCCTTGCTGCGCCTCTCTGCTGCGATTAAAGGCATGGTGCTGCTTGGGGAAGCCCTGCTTACAGCCCCTTGGTATTCATCCCTTCTCTGAGCAGCTTTCCTCTGTAAGAGAGGGGGACTTTGCCTTGGTTCAGTGTTTGATGTGAAGCAGTCACCGTGCCAGCCGGCTGCCACTCTCACAAACCCGCACGGCACATTTCTCTGTGATGCTTCTGCAGCCTTGAATCAGCGAGTCCTCCTGCGCCCAGGCTCGAGCCGCTTGGCAGCCGTTCATCTTCCCCTTCCCTCCCTTAAGAAGGCATTGCATGATTTGGTTTTCAAGGAAACTAGCTAAAAGGTGGAGGTGTTTTATCACCAAGAGCAGCACAACCAAGCTGCTGTCCTGTTGCAGTTGCGATGCACAGATTGCAAGTCACAAACTGTCTTGACAATCTGGTTTTCTATGTGAATATTTGACATGCAGAGGCCAGCTCAAAATTTTTGGATGCTCTGCTTTTCCAGGCCTGGGAAAGATTTTTTTCTGACTTTGCATCCCTCAAAAGAGCAGCAACAGCCACTGAGAACTCTTATGAGAATAGGAAGGGGGAAAGGAGAGTGTAACCAGGTCATCTATTGTAATACCGCAAGTCATTATTGTTTTCAGTGGACTATTTTTGGCCAAACAGTTTCGCGACATGTGAGCACTCTGGTTCCCTTTCTGCTGGCAATAGAAAGCAGTAGCTGTTATTGGGAACAAGAAAGTGAATGGCAGAAAATACTGTTGGGTCTCCAAAGTAAAACCAGCTACTTCTCCTCATTGCTGGCAGATGTTTTCCTAACCCCTTCTTAAAGAGCCGTAATGATGGAGGTGGTACTCCTCTTCCAGCATTCTCTTCCAGTGCTGAACCCTTCCTGCCCTTGGAGCGCCTTTTCTAATGTGTAATCTGTGCAACCTCTGCAGCAATTTAGGGCCATTATTTGTTGCCCTACCCACTTTCCTGGAAGAGAGAAGCAGAGCAGACAAGATAAGAGTGAGAAGAAGGGAAGACATCCGCTCTGTTTCCTGAGGAGCAAGCCTGTGTTGACCTTTCTGTAGTTTTCAGCTTGTTTCATTTCTTGTACATGTACTCTGGTTTCCACTCCATAAAACCCAGCAGCGAATGTGCCGTGATGAGATGATCGGGAAGAATTTAGAGGGTTTGTTTTGTCGCAGTTTTAAAATGTCAGATTAGGCTGTGTAGTCACATTAGTACCGTTAGCTTTAATATACTCCATGCCTAATCTGCCAGGGCTTCTTTATTGACGGGCTGCATCTCTATTTGAGCTTGAATAAACTTGTGCATAAAATGTTATCAGCAATGACAGCTGAAAAGAGGTCTATTGCTCTTTAAATTTTTGATGGAAGGCAAGCGTTCTGTCATTTGTGATAGCATTATATGTAATCCAACATAACAACTTGATAGTCTGATATAACAACATTCCAGCTTCCCTGCTACCATTGTAAAGAGATTCTGTGTACAAGCTGCTACTACATGCAACAATATCAGCACTGACAGCTGGAAAAAGTCACGCTTCTCTCTTTAAATTCCTAGCAAACCTCATCTTTATTGATTATTTTTCTTGGGGGTGGACATCATCTTTGTTTGCCCAGAATTCCTGGGGAAACCAGGCTGATTTGGAGACTCATTACCAGATGAAGGTGTCTCATGAGATGTCTTTATTTTCACAGCACTGTCTGCAAATCTAGTACAGAGTGGTTGCGCTCTGCAATGAATCACAGGACAGGGGCTCCTCAAAGTCTTTGCTCGCAATTCCAGCTCCATCTTCCAAGTTCTTCCATCACTGTGAGCTGCCTTGCCAGCCTCTCAGTTCCTGCCATTAGGAGTTGAGTGCTGTCACCTAGAGTCGCTATCTTCCTTTCTTCATTCTCAGCAAAAGAGGAGAGAGGGATAATCACACCTACAGCGGCAGCTTTGCCTACACTGCCAGAAGAGATGTATGTGCTCTACCACCCTGTACAGACTTTGCACACCTCTCCTCCAGCAAGCACTTTGCCTCTTCATAGTGGATGTTCCTGCATTCACGTTCATGTAAAGGAAGTGTGCTGTGCTACTACATAGAGCAAACATTTTGATCACTGTTGGTTTATTAATTGAATTGTGACTTTTTGGATTGCAGTATTATCACTGCTTGAGGTCAAGTAGTTCACAAATTAACTCCAAGTTCGTTCTCACAGGAAGAAGATCAATAGCAGGATAAAAGGTATCCATTGGATTATGAGGAGTTCATGTCCTAAAGAGATATCAACTCTGCCTTTTCTTTAAGTGGACTGGATTTGCACTCCTTTATACTGCTTCCATGCTAGTATAATTGATTTAAGTCAATAAAAAGCCAGTGGAGCAATTCAGTTTCAGCTGAGCTGCACCAGCATGGAACTGGTGTGGCAAGGAGGAGCAATGCTCGCTGATACGACATCGGCAACTTTGACAGTAACATCAAGGACCAGTTTATTTTTCCACATACTCCACTGCACACTGTAGCAACACCAGTAAGCAACCGAGTGATACTGAGAGTTACCCAAAGGTGTGTTCAAATGGAGGAGAACATTTTAATATTATGCCATGTGTTGCTAAACAGCCTGTCAGACTAAACTCATAGACAGGTGGATACCGGACTGGTGGGCAAATAGCTGAGCTGTATGTATTTTGAGGCACAGCTTTGTGGAGGAGGCTGTATTTCACCTGATTTCTGGTTGGCAGGGAGCACTGTGATAACCTCACCTGACCTTGGGCGGAACAGGAATCTCAGAATTTCACACAGCGTGTTCCACCTGCCTGATGTTCTTCTAGCCTTCCTTTCTCTTTTGGTTAAATAGATATCTTCCCTCAATGACAAAATCACCTTCTCTTGTCCAGGAGACTCATCGCAGAGGTTTACACAGCACTGCCCGTGCATACGGCATCTCATGGAAACATCAGATGGAGGCTGAGGCTGCAGAGCTGAGGCAGGGTGGCAGGTTAGGGGAGCACACCCAGCTGGATTTGCAAAGCAAATTTTATGGAAGAACACCAGTATCCAAAAGCAGGCAGGTACTGTTGCCATTTGCAGAGGGAGGAATTGAGGCACCTCTTTGGTATCAGCTATGAGTCTTTCTCCTGGGGTCGACAGGGCTGAACAAAGCCAAGGGGAGACCTGGAGCCCCTAAAGCCTGGACTAAGACCTGCTCACTTGATGTGCCAAGACGGAGGCTTGATTGTATTGAACGTGGTATTGAAAAGTTGTTCCCTGCACAGCTCCAAGAAAAAAGGCCTTAAGGCAGTGTGGTGCGTGTAAGTACAGGACTGGAAACCTGTTGGGTGAAGAAACGTTGCAAGAGTGGGTTCTCCCAGACCTCCAGACATGAGTCCTGCTACCTTTGAAAATCAAATGCAGTTTTACCCTGATGAGCCCTCCAGCAGGAAGTTGTGGGAGGATCAGATCTTCTTGAATTAATTGGAGACTTCATTATTAAAAAAAAAAATAATACAGTTACTGTGCATAAAACCAATTTACACTTTTGTGAGGCTTCCTGAGGCCATTGCTAGGTAACTCTTAACATATTTATATTGCTTTAATTCATAGTCTCTTGACAGAGCTTCTTAGCTTTAGACTCTGGGAACACAAGCGTGTGATACAAAGTAAGTGTGTAACTAAGTGTCAGCAGTTAATAGAGGTAAATTAATGGTTAATCAGATCATACATGCGTAATTAGTTCCAGGTTCTAGGTTGAAAGCAATAAAATACTTCCGTTCTAAAAGAAAAATTTCAGTTATTAAAGTAATCCCAATGTGTTTGTGTCTCTCACAAAGCCAAAGGCCAGAAGGTGTGTCCATCCGTGCTTTGCCACGGCTGGCATCGGACTTCTCAACCGCACGGGCAGAGCTCTCTGCTGAACTCAGCCCACCTCCCCACCCCATACCCACCCCCTTGAAGCTTTTCTGAAAGGCTGTAGTCATGGAGTAAAGATCTTCTTGTGTGTATGGTTAGAGGTTGTGGCTGTGTCTCCCTGGAAGGGGAGTTTTGGGAAGCTCCAGGTAGGGCAGTGATCTCCTTCCTCTCTAGGTCACTGGATCATTTTCCAGTGATGCACAGAGAAATCCCTGCTATCATTAGCTCAGCACCGCTGTCCTTGGGGGCCGACAGGTGAGCTCTGCTCACTGGTGCCCCATAGCCCCTGTTGGCTTTGAGCTGGATTTCTCCAGGAGCACTTGCCAAGCAGGCGTTTGGTATTGAAACTGTTCAGGCTGAGGCTGCAGAGAGTGGCTTTGTCAATCCCTCTGAGTTAAATTGCTTAACTGCAGCCCAGCAAGGGCCTCTGCATTAAAACAATCTCTCTATTTTAAATGTCAAGAACGAGGCCTTTCCTGGAAGATCAATAAAGGCACAGAAAGAAGTATTTTCAGTTTTGCATCCTTCATTCATTATTATCTTCATTACTCGCCTTGTTTGTGAGGCTGCCCTGAGCCAAGCAAGAGAGACAAGGGCTGCCATCAGTCTTGTCTCTCCTTGGAGGTGCAATTCATTTGCGCTTTCCTTCCATCCCAGGTGGGATGATGGTGTGATCAGTGGATGGCTTTATGCTGGGAACGAACTCTCCAGGACGGAGGAGCGCTCTGGCTGAGAAGGGAACATTGCTTGGCAGATCTGGGCGGGGGGCAAACCCGGACGTGCTGTGGGAAACCAAGTGCTCTAAGATATTCACTAAGGACAGACTTTTTTTGCCATAATTTGTCATCGCTGTTGCTATTAAAATGTAAAATAGGAAAGCAGAGTCGAGGAAGGAAGTCAGGAGAGCTGGAGACATGCAGCGACTCCAGGCTGGAAGCTCCCTGCCTGCTAATGAGGCATGAAACACCATGCGGTTTTTGTAATGCAGAGCTCAGTAATGGATTAAGTTGGACAGCTTGTCTTCCGGCAGAAAGCGAAGTGGCAACTGTGAATTAAGGTAGGTGCACGAGTGGGCTTAAAAAAGGAATCAAACCAGTTTTAGGAGCAAAAAAATCATGTTAAGAGAATGCTTAATGGCGTGTAGCCTTACTCAGGCTTAAAAGGCTAGTGTTGTCCTCGTGCCATCAGCACATTCACTTACATATCCCCAGCTCCAGTTCTGGGGAAACTTCACTTTACAGACGGGATGGTCTGTCCCTCACCTCATGGCCACTGCCTGTTCTAGTCCTGACCACACTAGAGCTTTGTGTGAGCTGAGAGGAGGACACTTATTTGTAGCGTAACTACCTTTAACAGCAGCTAAAAGATCCAAGAGAGAGGCCAAAGGTATGTATTTAACTGCAGATGGCTTTTAAAACCTCTTAAAATGCCTTTTCAATGAGAACTTAACTCAGGAGGTCAAGCAAATTGAGTGAATGCTGTGATTTCATTTCTCTTAATGTGCATCAAAGGCAGGGTCCAAGAGGACAGCCATTTCACATTGGATGCCTTTGCATTCATGGCTTAATTTGAATCCTGGTGGTTTAGGTTTCATTTATGCTGTATTTTTTCAGTAAACACGCATCAACTCTGAAGATCTTAATTAGAGTCTTTGGAAAAACCCAATATGCTATAATTCTTCCACTGAGGTCTATATGGAAAACAAGTAACATATTTCAAATGCAATGGTAACAAACAAACAAGTGTGCGTAGCCCCAGTATACAGACCCAGTACACACACACGCTTCCTAATATACTTGCTTAGACTTCACAATCTGTTTATTAATTCGTGAATAGACTTGATATGCCCTCTGGAAAAACTACTAAAATAATATCTCTCAATTGGCTTCACCGTTAGCACGCCTCTAATTAACTAACGTACACCTCCACTTGTTATTAAACAGTTTCGTGATTCTTAACGCCAGTGTTGTTAGGTGCCAGCTGTAAAAATTCTTAACAGCTCTCCTGCTACCACTTTTCTCCTAAGTACATGGAAGTGGCTTTACATATTTGACCTTTCCCTTCCCTGCTCCCACATTTTTAACCCTTCTTCCCACTGCAGCAAGGGGATGATGTATTGCATATCTCGTGGCTGGTGAAACATAGAATGGTTTGGGTTGGAAGGGACCTTCAAGATCATCCAGTGCCACCCCCTGCCATGGGCAGGGACACCTCCCACTGGATCAGGGGGCTCCAAGCCCCATCCAGCCTGGCCTTGAACACCTCCAGGGATGGGGCAGCCACGAGAGATTGGCGTCACAGCTTCTGTCATGACCCTGGATGAATCTGTTGCTTGCTGGCCTTGTGCAGGAGGTGTGGGAAAAGCCCTGAGCTGCTGGCCAGAGCTGCTCCCTGGAGCAAAGGATCCTCTGAATCGTACACAGGTTCATCTCAGCAAAGGTGCTCCTGTCTCCAGAGAAGAGCCAGCACGTGGGCACTGACTTGCTGAGTGTGGATGATCGAGGGACCCACACTGATAAGCAGTGAGGGCACAACAATAGTCAGCAGCAGCGACCCACCCAGACGCATCCGTTTGACGCCGCTAGAACAAGGCAGGGCTGTCACTCCTGCCAGGGACAGCACGTGTAAACAACAGCGGCCTCTGACAGCCAGAGCTGTAGCTGTTTGTAGACGATTGACTGTGGAACGGGCAGATAGGTTTCATCCACCCAGCAGAACCCCAGCCAAATGTTCCAATCCAAAGCACAGGTGCCAGCTACAGCCTCAAAGTTAACTCTCATACTTGAAATCCAGTTCCTAACGTAGGCTTTGGCTGGAGCCGTCGCTGTGTCCCTGCATTGCTGCTTTCCATAGACAAGAAGTGTGCCTAATGGGGGAGAAGGGTAATCTCATTTGATATGAAATTCTATTAGTGACAGCTTATTCCTGTGACTGCTCAAAGAGCCGGACAGCTTGGATGATGTTTTCATGGTCCTTATTAAACTGAAAGTAAATAACTGAAGAAGCAAATGTCACTGGGCTATGGGCAATGGAGAGCAGGGAGAGCAGCAGCAGCAGGAGGAGAAGCCAAGGGCAGCCAGCACCACCAGCCTGGCACAGAGGGAAAGAGACAGCTACCCAGAGCAGACACGAAGAGCAGCACAAAGGGAGGAAAAGGAGGAGTGGGCAACAGCGGGGCTTGTGTGGTTGTCCCAGTGTGAAGAGAGAGTTTTCCAGTGGGGTCTTTGCTGCCCTCATGTCCCACAGCTCAGCTGAGCTCCCCTCACAGCAGAACAGGAGGAGGGTTGGGTCGACATCGGCACCCACTGCCTCCACTTAACCCCAAGCAAATGCCCTGCTTCAAGCAAGGAGGATCCACACCTCTCAGCCACTCATTTTTATTCTGTTGCATATCTTCACGTGAGCCTTTCACAATATATAGCAGCTCTATGGAGCTGAATATGTACACCTTGATAAAGACCTTATAAACCTCCCACCTGCCAGTTTTCTGAAACAAGAGATCACTATTTGATGCTTCATCGTGTGGCGCCAGCGCTGATGGCAGGCAGAAGCAAGATGAGCAGAAAGCACTGCCCCCCCACAGCAGGACGCCTCTGGCCTCACAGAAACTGAAACCTTGGAGTGTCTGTGCACAGGTGAGAGCTGGTGCGGAAGTTTCTGCACAACCAGAATCCCCTCCGTCCCTGTGCCAGCGGTGCTGCTGCTGGAGGTCTGAGCCAGCTCCGAGAGGATTCTCCTGATGGCCTTGCAGCCAGGCAAATAACCATAAGAAAGATGCTCCCTGTGCAAAGGAGGAACTGCAGGACCATGGGCTGACCCTTGCTTTTTTCCTACTGTCAGCACACAACACCTACAGTGTCATTTAGCAAATAGGTCAATAAGCAGCTACTACTGCCTAAAAGCACTAATAAAGTACATTATTTGAGGTTTATTATTTTATTATGATAAAATTCACACAAACTAATGGTGTAAAGGCTTTGCAGAGACAAGGATCCACTTTGCACATTCAATTTCTCCAAGGAGTGGGAGGTGACATTTCTTTTGTCTTCAAGTGACCATGGGAGTAGGATGCATCATGGTCTGCCCTTGCCCGAGGCCGTGCTGTGTCTTAAGAGCATGCTGACAGGTTACCTGTGATGCTGAGCTGCAGCCGGTGACGGAGCAGCATGGTGCACCCGGGATGGATTACCTGCCTGTGAGTTTGGTTTCATAGAGGTCTGAAGTGGACTGCTTTGTTGCAGCCAAATTAAGTGAATCACAGACAGGGCTGGTGTTCCCCAGGAGCAGGGGAAACCTCTCACCCTCTTTCCCAAACAGTCTTGTCCTTTCTCAGACACCTCTGACTGCTCAATCACACGCAAATGTCAGAAAATGTCTTGTTTTCCTCTGCTCATAAAGGAGAGCTTTGCTTCACCTGCAAGGGAGGTCCCGTCTGCCCCTTCCCCTCCGTCTCCATCTCCTCCTGCTCACTTCAGGCTGGCCCTGTAGTCAATAGGCCCATTCTGTAGCCTGACTTATATCGTTACAATATCAAAAAACCAGCCCAACAAATGAAAAATGGGTAGATTTCTTTTCTCTCCAGCCATCATCTTTGCCATCATCATGGCAAAATGAGTTATTCTGATCACATTCCTCCCCCGGCATCCACTAAATACACGTAGGGGAATTATTCCATGGTACTTACAGAGGGACACCACTGTTTTACTGTAATTTAAACCAAAGTATCTACAGAAAGTAGAATCCATCAAGACAAAAAGAGATGGGAGTGTCCAAGCAGGTTAACGGGAATGACTGGTTTTGCTCTTTCCTGATAAATCAGCTCCACAGGTGGCTGCGAGGTGCCCTTTGGGTTGTGCTTGGGTGCTGAGGGGTTTCAAATTGAGATGTGCTGTGCTATGACCAGGTCTCTGGACTACGAGGAACTGATTTCTATGTGCTGATTCCTAAACCAGGGCTCGGTCTGTGCGGGGCTCAGCGCAGTGCTGAGCAGGTTCGTGCAGGAGCCTCCTCTGCTCCACCATCATAATTGCATCAGCTGCGCTGCACGGTGGAAGAAGTTGAGCTTATACTGAGCCAAGCGGAGCAGAAAGGCAGCTCTGACCTGAAGAGTGTAAGAATTGTATGAGGAATATAACTGCAGGGCACGGAAGGGCCGGATTAGGGTATTTATGGTTCTCCAAGGCTAATTTCTCAAGCAGAGCCAGCCAGCCAGAAAGAGCCTTTAAATCACCCCGTAATCCCAGAAGACCCAAAGCAATTAAAAGCAGGATGGAGGGCACACAGTTGTTGTTCGGATGGGAGAAGGGGCCTGCCACTTTGAAACGGAGGGGCAGAGAAGCCAGGACAGGCTGCAGGTGTCCCTCAGCCCTGCTTGGGCTGGTGTTTCAGAGCCCGCTTGGTGCCTGCAGACACACAGTGTCAAGCAGGGGACAACAGCGGGCATCACCCCACCTCGCCAGCGACAGAAGCAGAGCCCAACAGCTCCATCTGCCACACCACTACCTCATTTCTTTTTACAAGTGACTTGTTCCCAATTCGAGATGGTGCTGTTAATCTCTGTCCTGCTCACCAGCAGCTGCCCCACACTCCACCTCCAACCCAGGCATCACCAGCGTTGCCTGTGTTCGCCTTCCACTGGTAAGAATATGTACACCTTGATAAGGCTCTTAGAATCATAGAGTCGTTGAGGTTGGAAAAGACCTCTAAGATCATCCAGTCCAACCTCTTGCAGGGGTTTCTGCCGTGTTTTTAATTACAGGCTTTGATATGAAATGCTCCTGCATATCTACTAGAGCAACATTTTGCTTCCACCTCCTTCCAACCTTTCTTGGTATCAGACACCAAACCGCAATGGGGGAAATCTTTTGTTCCGTATCTTTACGGTGCTTCTTCCAGTAGCACATAAAACAAATTAGCCACTTAGGCCATTATTAGGCACTTATGACCTTTTGATGTTTGTGATTTATAACAGCAATTTGCACTTAGGTAGCATGTTTCAGCCGAGGCTAATACGGCGATAAGAGCGCTTTGCATTTCAGTCGCGTCTTCCCTCTTCAGCTCTGGGAGAGCTTTGTGAGGCCATGCTGGGACCAGTGGCAAGGGGTCTGGCTGGGGTGCCAGGAGTCCTGTGGTGCTGGGCATCTGTCCACACCCTTTGTACCAGCACCCATGCTCAGAGCCAGCCCCGCTGGCCGGGCACTGAAGAACGGGCTCTGCTGCCCACAAGAGCTGGTTCAGGGAGCTCGGCTGTCTCACTGCCTGTGAGACACAGGAGAGTCTGATTGTCCCATAGCCACTCTTTTTAGATGCTCTCCCAAGAGAAATAAAGTGTATTTATGAATAACAAGCTTATTTATCCCTGTGTGTCCCTCCTGACCTGGGCTGGGCAGGGCGAACACCAGCCGTGCATCCCCATGGCCATGCTGGGCTGTGCGAGCCAGAGCAGAGCCAGCAGGTCAAGGAGCACAACTCCACCCCTTCATGTGGCACTTCTAGGATGTCCCTGGTGTCTGGGTCCCCAGCCCCAGGGCAGCTCAACTGGCAGGAGCCTCGCAGTGTCTCTGGGAAATGTTGATCGCGCACTCAAAAGAAATCAAGCTCTCCTGGCCTCTCCAGAGACAGAAACCCAAAGTCTAGTGAAATGCAGCAGGACTTCTTGGCTCTGGACATAGTTTATATCCTAGAGCAGGCTGAGACACCCCCCAACCACCATCACCTACAGTGTTTCCTCTGTGTGGATTTACAGGTGACTTGGAAAGAGTTATGCGTCTGTCTTAGGATCTTATTTTCTCTCTCATTTTTGCCAGCTTGCTACAGCTTATTTTAGCTCAGAGAGGAGTCCTGGCAAGGAGAGTCCCCACCTGGGGCATGGGGGGTGGTCTGTGCTGTCTGTTCTAGGCTTGGCTGCTTTCCTTCGCAGGGGGCTGATTTGTCTGGGCCTCGCTTCCCCCAGCTGAGAGATGAGTATGTCCTTCGTTTTCCTTACAAGGGTGCCCTCACAGGTCTTGTAGCTTCTTCACGGGTTTTTAAGTACAAGGTTTTATCTGAAGGGCTGAGCCGGCTGGAATTTGCTGCAGAGGATGGAAAATGGAGAGCAGATTTGGGATGGAGTGTGCTGGAGCTGAGGCTGTTCCTGCATTGTCCCCATACGAGATAGGAAGTGTGAGTTCCTCCATATGTCATGGAGAAATGTCTCAGTGCCCTCCCTGGCTTGCAGCTGCCCCTCTGTTACCTCCTGGTGACCCCTTTGGCTGCCCTCTCCTCCTTGCACGGGCACAGGGAGATGCTCAGAGACAGCAGAAATAAAGATGCTCCGAGCCAGTTTGCCAGAATACAGGACAAAAACTGCTTATGATGCAAACTCATTATCTGTGAACGTGCCCTATTTCTTGGGGATGTTTTAGAAAATTAAACATGACGACGACTCAAAAGTTTACCTTTATGCAAATCAAAATGTCAACATCTGGCAGGAGGACTCGTCGATTTTTTTCTCTCTATTTGTAGCAAGGGACTGCCTTCTATATTTTGTTTTTTTCCCAGACACTCGTCGTCATATGCATGCTAAGCACATCCTGAAGTAATTTTCCTAGTAAAGGCAAGTGTAGAAAGCTAAGCGTTAAATGCTCTTTCAAAGCCACCAGGAATATCACTGTTTACTTGTTTTCTGGTCTGTAACAGATGCTGGCATTCAACATTCAGAGTGCCTCCGGAAAAAAGAAAAAAATTAAGATTGCCATGACAAGGTTAGCAAATGACAATTATTTGTCAGTAAATCTTTTTCTCCCCCCAGTGAAACTGCTCTTTATGAATGAGCGACTGCCGCCTCCTCGCGTGCTGAGGCTGATGCCTACACGGTGGAGAGGATGCCGCCGCGGCACGGTGTGTTGGGCAAAGATCACTTAGTGCCACGGTGTTGCCGTGCAGCTCTGCCACGCAAGTGGTGGCCGTCAGATCAGATCCACTCCGACACCCTTTGATGTGCTTTAAAATTTAGTTAGGAGAGACTTTCAGGAGCGGTTGCTGAAAACGTTGGGAACAAACCCTCTACTTGCCGGAACGGCAAAAATCACTCAAACCAATATAGTTCTTGGATGATAGAACTATGGAATGGATTGGGTTGGAAAGGACCTCAAAGCCATGGACAGGGACCCCTCCCACTGGGTCAGGGGGCTCCAAGCCCCATCCAACCTGGCCTTGAGCACCTCCAGGGATGGGGCAGCCACCACTGCTCTGGGCAACCTGGGCCAGGGCCTCCCCACCCTCACAGCAAAACATTTCTGCCTAAGATCTCATCTCAATCTCCCCTCTTTCATCTTAAAACTATTCCCCTTCATCCTGTCCCTGCACTCCCTGATCAAGAGCCCCTCGCAGCTTTCTTGCAGGCCCCACAAATCTGAGTGCAACCCTGATTAGTGTAAGGGGGACTTAAGAGTTATTTAAGAACGTGCACATCCGCACAGAGGATCCAGCTGTGAGCTCTGCGAGTGAGAGGCTTTTCTCTGTTACCAGCACAACTTTCTGGTGGCTCATCCTGAGCAGGAGCAACAAAGATTGCCTGAGACATCCCAAACGTGCCCCACTTGCCCAGCGTGGGCTTCTTCCTTTTGCCCCCAGTCCTGTGCCATCCTTTCCTCCCGTGGCAGCAGTGGGCTCTGAGGTTCCCTCCTCTCCCCTGTTTGCAGTTTGGGGATTTACAGTGCAAAGATTTGGTGCTCTTCACTTGCCATAGAGAGACTATATTTTTCTTTCTTATTAATAACTATACAGCTCTTGGTTTTGCATTTCTTCTTGGGACAAACCTGCTGTTGGCACGCTGAGCTCTTCATGATGCCGCAAGCAGTGGGCTTTTCCCACACTCGGTACTCAAACTGGTGGGAAATGCAGGAGAAAGCAGCTCTTTTGCGGTGCCTGGCACTGTGCGATTAGCTTGAAGCACCCCGTGTGTGAATAAAAAGGAATGGACATGCACATAAACAAAATCTATTGCGTCTTCTGCTTTTTGGAGTCAAGCGATACGCTGGGAAAACATTGCCTCTTCATCAAGTTTTATCTCTTGCGATCAATTCATCGGGCCAACCCAGAAGCTTTAGAAAGAAAAGGCAATATTTCCCAAGTTATACTTTTAGAGCTGGCAAAGCCTCTCCATCGCTCCGACGCCGGGTTTCTGAGCGAGCCTGGGAAAATGCAAACTCAGTGGGACCCAGCAGAGCCTGGGTGCTCCTTCCCCAGCATATCCCAAGCCTTATCCTGAGGTACCAGCTGTACCCCTGCCACTGCTACTGGGGACAAGAAGACACCAGCCCCGATGGTGTCCCCGTGCTGTGTGTCAGCAGAAGGTTCATCGCAGAAGCACTGTGGCTCCTGCAGGAGTACAAACAGCCCTGCAAAGATGCTGGGTTTATAGCCTGGTGTTTTGGTAGTGGAAATTGTATTTTTTCCCCTCATGACTATAAATCTATAGGTTTCGTTCTTCTCACTGCCATAAGGAAAATGCTCTTTTATGAAAAAGAGGAAGAGTAGGGCAAGTGAGTTGATGAGGGATATTACCCCTAAAGGAGGCTGGGAGACATTGGCACACTCAGGAAGCCCTTGGGCTGACTTCAGAATTGATTTTGCTTTTTTCAGACACAAAAATGCTGTAAATGCTGGATTTGTTCGCTGGGAATATCCTCATCTCATAAAATGGAGCGGTTTGCTGGGGAGCTGAGGGTGCTTCGTTGTGCTGTAGCCTCTGGTCAGCCTGGTCTCCTCCAGATGTTGGGTGGCAACCCCAGATGTCAGGGCTTCATGGAACTGGCCGGCACAGCCCCTGCATTGACCTCTAACAGGGCACTTTTTTGGCTGGTTTAGGCCAGAAGGCAGCAGGACCGACCACACATCACTGTTGGCTTACACAAAGGCGCCTGAGGCTTCACCAGCTTTGAGAGTTATCAATAATGGCTCATCCTTCAGCCACTCCCACAAACTGCAGGACGTGCCGAGGGCTTCCCAACCACACAGCCAGCTGCCCCCCTCGAGGCATGGGCAGAAATGGGAATTTATTCCCTAATTTAGAGATCATTGTGAAATTGTTTGCCCAGCACTGGAAAAACACTGCTCAGGTCACTTTACTCATTGTCTCCTGCTCTTTTCCTCCCTAGGCACTCATGTTTGGATGTGGTTGCTGAGATTTGGTGCTTTTTTTTCCCCAAATCATATAATCCACTGAGCGGTGAACATTTCTCTCCAACCACAACCATGAGAGCTGGCAGTGGGCTTTCCTCTACGATAATTGGCACAGTCAAGAAATAACATGACTGCAGGCACTGAGACTGTGAGAAAAAGCATTAGAAGATGTCACAGTGCAAATAAATTGCAGGAGAAGGTGAAGCAGGAGCTGCGATGAGCAATATTCGAAGGAATTTCCTTCTCCCAGTGGTGTGCAAGTCCCAGCACTGTGCTGATCCAGATGCTGGCTAATTCCCCCTGATGGATGATTTATATCGTGATCAAAAGGCAAGCTCCAGACTAACCCGCTGAACTCGCAGGCAGGTTTCGTGCTATCTAGCGTAACAGCTTCATCAGTGAAAGCGCACTCAGGAGACCACGAAGAAGCCAAAAACTGATGACACCCATTGCCAAAGAAATCCATCACAGCACACAAAGCCTTGCTGCCAGGTGCACCTTTGGGCTGGCCACAACCAGGACTTGAAGAGCTGGCTCCGTCACCACCGAGCTGCTGAAAATATTACAAACCCAGATAGATGAGGAGGAGGATCAGCAGCCCGAGACACAAGAGAAGGCATTGTGGAGCTGGCAGGGAGCGCGGGCGCGTGTGCCAGGCTCCTTTGTCACTCTGCTGCCATTCAGGGGAGGGAGAGAAGTTGACAAAGGCTCATCGAGGACAGAACAATCTCTCTTTGCACAAAAGGAAGTTTGCAGTTGTGCAGGGCTAAGGGGAGTCACATGCGACTTGTTGTACCGGCACTCAAAACAGAGAGCCTTGCAGGGAGGGTTGTTAAAACACTTCATTGGAGATATTGTGGCCGTCTCGTTCGGAGGGAAGGTGGGAGCACAGGGCAGCTTGGGAGAAGGGGCAGGAAAACAGAGAAGAAAGGAAGCATAAGGGAGGTTTATCGTGCAGAAATTGCACCCTAGAATCAAGTCTCTTGCAAAAGACAAGCAGTTACCCTGAGAGACCCATCCTTCTGCATTGTCAGGGTTAAAACTTGAATCTTAAAAGTTTAGCTGTCTCCTAGGAATCAGAGTGGGACACGGCTGAGAACACCTGATGCTTCGGCTTACTCTCTTTATGGTTTAGATCTCCAAATCGCCCAGCACATGTACTTTTCTATCCCATACATCATAACACTTCTAAACACAACCATAAACATGGAAATCTTGAGACTGTCTCGATCTCACAAGAATTGTGATTTGTTTGCTGTTTAGCTTGAAGCAAAGGAAGAGACTCTGAGCCATGGAGCTTTAGTACAGTTGGGTTCCCTCCTAGATTTATAATCCTTACTTTGCTTTATGCTCCGAATAAACATGATACTATTTACAGCCTCGTAGCAACCCTGGTGTTCAAGGCTTCCAATTCAGCAAAGCACTTAAGCATATGCTTAGCATCAATACTACCACATCAAGCACACGTTTATATTCCCCTGACTTAACGGAGATTAGCGCGTGCGCTGATAACTGGAAAGATTCGGGGGAGATTTATGCAGTTGCCTGATTGTGAGCTTAAGTCAACAGGCTCTGCAGAGCAGGAAACAGAGCTGACCACGTGCTTCAAATTAAGCATGTGCTCAAGTTACTCGCTGAAATCAAGGCCTTATTTTGTTATTATAGGGCAGCAAGAGACATCGTATCTTCAGACAAGATCCTCAAATAGCAGGAAACCAGCGCCGACCCCAGCCGGAGGCTCGGGGGAGCGGGTCAGGGTACAGGCTCCAGCCAGAGGATGCTCTGCGGGAAGCTCTGCTCTTCAACACATTTAACCCATCTTGGAAAAATCTTCTTTCCTTACAAGTGCACTAGAAGCTGATTCAGACCATCTTCTCCCGTTTCTGAAGCTTGAGCTTGGTTTGCTTTGCATTTTCCTGTCTATAAGCTGTCTAACGTCTTAGGTAATTAATACATGATAACTTCTAATAGGCTTATCATGTAATAACTTTTACCACAGGCATAAAAGTCACATTTAAGCATATTTAGACCGTGCCATAAAGACATCGTCCTTCCTTGCCTGAGTTTGCCAAGTAGGAGAGTCAGCTACACGCATCAGCTTTCCTGGTCTACCTCTCTGAGCTACTTTTTTGTGTGTTGTAGTTTTGTGTTTATGGATGTCTTCAAGTAGAGACATCAAATACCAGAGTACCTCTCTCTAGCATCCTGCACTGTTTGATTTAGAAATAAGCTGTTACATGAGCCATAAAATGCATGAAGCCTGGTGACCCCTCACCTTATCCTGTGGGGAGTCTTTGAAGTTTAATAAAAGTGGAAGTTGGCAGCCCTTCCCTTGCTGAGCAGGTTAATGCCATCACATTTCTCTGCCTGTCTGCTTATTTTCATGATGTAAGAAACTAATACGTGTGAGCGTCCCCATCTTTCTGTCAAATTTAGTTGCAATTGGCCAATGGTTCTTGAGGCAGACAGACACAGCATGTGGTATCCTGAGGCCTGCTTTCTGGAGGAACTGGGCTAACAGATAGGCAGAAGATGTTGGTTGGGAATTAGGTGAGTAGATGGGCAGAAGACAGGGCCAAGTACAAGCCAGGTGGTGATGGTGGGAAGAAGCAAGGTCTTGGGGGAACTTGGGCCATACGTGATGAAGATACGGGGAGCTGGTAACCAAGAGGCTCATTTCTCTTGAGTTTGAAGCCTCCACCAGGTGTCCAGGGAGCTGCTGGAGGCTCTGAAAGCCACGGTTGGATCCTGACAGGAATCTCCTGTCCCAGCCACACCACAGCTGTGCACGTGCATTGCTGCATCCCCCATCCCAGCAGTGGTGTGAAAATCCAATGGTATTGACTGGAGTGACTCAGACTGAGTGTCTGAGTCCACCAGCATCCCAATCAATCAGCTAATTACTTCATGTGAGGTTCCCACTAGGCAGCCTGGTGGTCACTGACGTTCCCCTTGCAGCAGCCTGTCTGCTTCCAGGCTGAGCTTTTTAGGCTTTCGTGCAGACACGGAGAGGATCTGGAGCCCTGGGACATTCATTCACTCATGTCGCAGCCGTAGCGACTTTGCCGGTTGCCTTTCCGTGCCTACCTCAGTGGGCTCCAGCAATCTCACTGAATCTGTTCTTATTGATTTAGGAAAAGGCTTTGATTCTGCAAACCGCAAGCTCTTGCTCATGAAACTATGACAACTTGGTATTAGCTGCAAATCAATGAACTTTTTAAATGCAGTCTAAGCAACAAAACTCGCTTACTGCTAAACCCTGATAAGCCCAGTGCTGGGACAAGTCAAGCCTTTATCTTAACTGCCATGTGATCTTTTCCAGTGTGATAGTTCCATTTACTGTATCGATAAGGATTATAACTCGTCTGCACTGAGATTTCACCCTCCCTGGAAGCACCCGTACAGCAGATGATATTGAAAAGGAAATTTTTTTAAAAGCTTCTCTCCATGTAAAGCACTCCCAAACACATTATTCTTATTCACCACTTCCTTCCCAACTCCCTCTGTCTGCTTTCCTAATCTCTGCTGTCCTGAGACCGAACAGAAACCGTGAGGAGATTTATGCGCCACGGCAGAGTTCTGGCTGGGGTGGGACTTGTGCAGGCAGTCGCTGGGTGAGTGGGGACCACGGGCTGTAGCTGCTGACCTGTAAAACCCTGGCCTTGGGACATGCATCCTCCTGGGGGTCCTTATCCACTCTTCCCATCCTTGAGCAGGAACAATCCATCAGGACCAACACTGCTGAGTGTTGACGGTGACAGGCAGCTTGGTATCATCAGGCTGAAAATCAGAAGGTTTTATTCTGGAGTGACCCATCGCATAAACCCTCCTCTGTGGATTTTGGTTTTCAGGTGCCGGGTTCCTCTTCCAACAAAAGCCCCGGTGGACTCTTCTCACCTCAGCACCTTTTGGGTGCTATTTAGCTCCCAACTCCCTGTGGGGGGGATAAGAAGGAGATACCCAGATACCTTCCCAGTGTGCAGCTTCAGCTCAGAGACTCAGGAATTTGGGAGATTTGTCCCAGATTAGAGACTGGTGAGCTCAGATGCCACCTCAGGCCGGCTGTGTGTCACCAACGCAAAGCCTGAAGACGGGAGGCACCCGAGCATCCCCACACAGGCTCTGCAGACGCCAGGGAAGCTGGTGGAATAATGGGCCCATTTATTCCTCCAAGGGGGAAAATGTCAGAAAACATTGAAATGAGAAAAAAATTGCCTCTTTGTTCTGCAAATGGTCATCATTGTGAAAAAGTTTATACACCCTCTGGGAATTCATTTAACATCATCAAAAAGAGGCTTTACAAAAGTGAATTCTTATTTACCCACAGTGATTTTACCAAAATAATTTCTTTACTGGAAGAGAGGTGAAGTGGGGTTACCCACACTGACTGCCGCTCTGTAACAGGATAAAGATACCTTAGAGCACAAACCTGTGCCTATTCAGATGCGACTTAAACCCCTGTAAAACACTACAGAGCTCCCTGAGCCGTGGGAATGAACACAAAGGTAAAGTTGTTTGACGGAGCCTTTCCCCAGATCTTTTCACCCTTCCCATAAAACAGCGGTTACCTTTATGTTTGTGTATACAGGACTTAATAACTTTAAAATATACCGGCCAGGCGTAGCCGGTCTGTGGGCAGGCCTGAGGGACAGCACAGGGCAGCCTCCTGCTTTTAGAAACCTGTATTATTTATAGTCTGTACTGTTGTTGCCATCAGAGCCCCTGCTGAGGCCAGGCTTTGCTGGGAACATATATTCACTGAAGAAATAAGTCCAGCCCCAAAAGCCTTACGCTGAGCATCTCAAAGCATTTTCCTACACCTAGGAAGTGTAGGTTAATTAAAAAAAAAAAGTCCCCTTTTTCTTTGTTGCCAGATTTGTACCTTCGGTCTTATAAAAATTATTAGGTTGCATCCAACCAAGTGAGAAAATAGATGTTCTTTCAGCCTTCTTGCAGATCTTGATTTTTCTAAGCCTTGAGGCTGCATTATAGCCAAGAGTTTGAGAGTCAAACCAATTCCCAATTTCGTACAAAAGAGCTTCTGGGACAAACAAAATCTGTAAAGTCAGCCTTCTTTAGGACTACCCCCACCTTGACAAGCTTTCCCACACTTCTCCAAGACATATTTCCGCCTCCCACTCCCCGCAGAAAGGTGCCATGAATTCTCACCCCGTTGCACGCCGCGTGTCCTGGCAGAGGCTGCCCGAAGGCTACGCTGGACCAGATGGGAGCTGGGCTGCCCCCTACACAAAGCCAAGTTCCCAACTGGACCTCAGACAGACATTAACAAAAAGTGACTTATTTTCCACACTGAAATCAAATGCAAAAGTTAAAAAAAACCCCACCCAGTCCTGAGTAATTCTGCAGCTCAGGAATATTTCACATACTTCTTTCACCATAATGTGAAGGCCAGATATAACTTTCTGATTAATAGGGGCCACGGAGTGCAATAAATGCAGCTTTAAAGGAAATTCATTTCACAGCGAGCACAATCAGTCTTTCAAAACCCCACCCCCTGGATACACTGGATATTTTTTGCCTGCAAATTTAAGAGACCCTAAGAGAATTAGGTACCCAGTTCCGTTCAAAGTCAGTGGGGTTTGGTTCCCAGAAATGCCTGTATAACCCTCAGCCTTCAGATACCACCAGCAGCTCTTTGAGCTGCCCTCTTGGAGGAGTCAGCCTGGGCTCCCAAGCTGCACACAAACCTTTTCACTCCTGCCTGTTGGCCCTTTCAACTATGTTTTACTACCAAAAAAAGCTGAAGGGTGATCCGGGGTCCCAGGAAGCACCTTGGGAATGCTGCAGTTGGCCAGACTTCCAGGGGCACCTTCACGGCTGTGGCCAAAGCGAACTGAAATTGGGAAGGAAAGCACTTCTGCTGAGAATGAGAGCACTGCTCATGTTAATGAAAGATCTTTTATTGTCTGGGGATGTGGCTGATGGGAGATGTCTGGCTGCACGTGAGAGGGAGAAGCATCTTCTGGTATAGAAGATAAGAAATGCCAAAAGAGGAGTAGAAATTGTGCATGGAAAACATTTGCTGGCAGTCACATGCTCGAAGCTGGACAGCCAAGCTGCTTGAATGAATTAATCAACACCGCAAGGTTTACGAAGGTTCTGTGAGATTTCCAGGTGAGTATTGCGTGTGGGGGGAAACCAGAGCAGTGTTGGCCACCAAATACTGCGTCCCCACAGCACTGCCTCCATCACAGAGGTATCTGACCACCTCACATAATGCATTCATTTATTCTTGCTCATTGGTAGCGTAGGACGCTTTACAGAAGGATAAGAGAGGTTGAAGAAGTCAAGCCATCAAGCTTTAAATACTGCAAGAGGAGCTGTTGGTCAAGGAAAGCTTGAGTAGCAAGGCTCCTGCGGCCAAGTCTCTGCCTACCTGTGCCTTGGGAGAGGCACCTTGAATAAAACACCTGCCTTGGGAACCCCTCTTGCTGTTCTGACCACTAATCCTCTCCTTTCGGCAGCAGCAGAGGTGTCACTGGCCACACTTCAATGAAGCAACAAAACCAGGGCACTCATTTTGCAGGTAGGGCTGTCCTCGAAGAAGGGCTGTTCCTACTCAGACACTGTGGCTCCAACTTGTCCTACAAAACCCCTGAAGACTGGGCTCAGACTGACAGTTCTGAGTCTCTGAGCCATTGACGTGTTAGAGAAACAGCTGCCGTTTGGCGAGATGAATTCACACTGTGCTGAAAGAGGGGAGACTGAGATGAGATCTTGGGCAGAAATGTTTTGCTGTGAGGGTGGGGAGGCCCTGGCCCAGGGTGCCCAGAGCAGTGGTGGCTGCCCCATCCCTGGAGGTGTTCAAGGCCAGGTTGGATGGGGCTTGGAGCCCCCTGATCCAGTGGGAGGTGTCCCTGCCCATGGCAGGGGGTGGGACTTCATGGGCTTGGAGGTCCCTTCCAACCCAACCCATTCCATGATTCTATGACTCCTCCCGACACACGAGTGTTTGGGTAATCTTTAAAACCGGTAGCATATGCAGGAGGTGCCTGCTACCCTGTGTCAGCCGGAGGCGGTCTGTCTTCCTTCGGGCTGGAAAATGGCGATTCTAGTTCTATTTTGCTATAGGGAACTGGCACTTACTAAAACATGGTTCCACGCTGTATAATTTCTATGGCTTTTATTAATGCAGACAGTATAGGCTCCATAAAGAAGAAAAATCACCAGCGGAAGATAAAACTAAAATACTAGTTGCATTACAATCACATTCTAGTGCTGCAATAAATTGCATGAAGCCAATAAAGCAAAACTAACTGAAGATATTTGACACAAACCAAAAATGAAATGAGAGTCATTATGCAGTCTGCTACAGGGACCTGCCTTGAAGTAGTTAAAGCAATAAACTACCTGGGAGTAATCTTTACTTATTTTAAATTGCATATTCCAATTGCAAAGCTGTTTCTGGCATTTCTGCCACACTTACTTTCCCCTGCTCAGAAAAAGAATTACATGTCTGGGTAAGTCATGTCCTATTAAATGTGCATCATATCTGCAGCACTCATAAGTCACTTGAGTCATAATATTGTTTATTCTAACATTAGTCACTATTTTCCGTCATGAATTAGCTATTCTCCAGAAGAGTGGAAATGAGATTGAGCCAAGGTTGCAATTATTTCACACATCCATGTTGGCACACGGAATAGATTAAGTGGCTATCTCTACAGAGGAATTATCATCATCGGGCCACGGGTCAATTATAACAAATGTATTCATGCCGTTAGCCCCCAGGTATCTTCAATAATAAGAGTTTGCATTCCGTTCCCTCCCTAATTACTCTCCTCCATGGTCTGGCTGACCCACACATGTGTCAAAATAAGCAGAAGCGATGGCTTTTGCGATATTCAAGGTTAAACCCTCCCAGCCATCATTTCCTGCCAGCCCCCTTGAATCCTCCCTACCCACGGGATATTTGCATGCAAATCAACAGTGGCACGGTGTGTCTTTCCATGCAACCAGTCCTGCTGCTAATTAATTGTCTGTTATTCTGCCTTGTTTTGTGCAGAGGTAGCAGCCCTCGCCCCCCTGCTGGGAGAGAGGGAGGGGATTCAATTCCGCTGCTGCCTTTCAGCCATCCTGGGTTTAATTTGGCTGCGTGTGCTGGTGTTGGCATTTCCTTGTCTCTGTGTAGCCCAGAGCGTGCCCAGACCCGGCCTCACCATCATCTCTGCATCCCTATTTTCAACCCGAACCCATTGTGCCAGGGGTGCCACTGTTATTCACCGCACAGGGCTGGGGTCCTGGAAATACCTGCTGATGTAGCGGGGAGAAAGGGGGGATTTCGGTTGGGATGCATTAAGTCTTGTTTGTTTACAACCCCCTTTTACATAAAACGGAGTGTTTTGCCCCAAAGGGAGCAGGCCATTATAGCAGTGAATGGTGCTTTATAAGACAGCTTGTTCCCTTAGGGAAGAGGCAATCAGTTGCCCCAGCTGAAGGCACATTCATACTTGAATTAAAAACCTTCAAGAGCTATTTTTTTTTGAAAATGCCTCCCATACAGAGCTGGAAGCATCACTTAAAAAGAAAAGAAAAACAGAGGAAAACCAGCCAACTTGCAGATCACTTTGTCTCCTTAATAACACATGTATCCCTCTGGGAATTCCTGCTCATGGTAGAGTACAGCACTTCTTCATGGAGGCTTTTCTTGCACCTCATTCAGGTGGGACCAACAACGCAGAGCGAAGGGCTGGGTTACCCCAACCCATCGGCTCCCCTGTGCAGGGCTCGAGCAGAAATGCTCGTACTCACCAGTAACGTGAGGGGAATCCCTACTGGTTTTGGCCATGAGAATGGATATGTCCTATCCATGCCTGGGTAGGGCACTGCTACTCACAGTTCTTCTCAGAGGGTAAGTGGTTGTGTTGCACATCACAACCGGCCGAGCCAAAATGTGGGTGGCAACAGAGCCAGGAGAGGCAAAGCCGGGAAATCAAAATGCTTTTGCATGAGCCGCGCCTGCCCCTGCGTTGCCACGGAGTCTCTGAAAGATGAGACCTGGCCCAGTGTTACACGAGACGTGTTTTTAGAGGGGAGTGAGAGGGGGTTGCCATTAAAACTTCCTCTGCCCTCTGTCCACCTCTGCCTTAGCTTCAGATATCCCCTTCCCTGAGCTCCTGCCGTTGCATCAAGGGCTGGATTTACCTTCCACCTTGCTCTCGTCTTGGCTGTTTTCCCTCCATCCTCACCTAGGCTGTCTTGCTCAGGGCGATGAGAAGGTGGCTGTTGCATGTGCCAAGCCCTCCTGCCTTCAGCATGATGGGGAGGACCAAAAGTCCCTATAAGAACCAGTTTTGGCCACTGAGTGACAGCAAGCATCTAAAAGAGACTGTAAACCCAGGGCAAGCCCATATGGACGGATTCCTTGCACAGTCCCTCCACATCTGGTGATCCACAGCTTCACACCTCGAGAGACACAGATAATGCCATCACATTTAACAGCCGGCGACAGATTCTTGTCCCACAGGTTCAAAACGTAATTGGATAAAGTTGTGTCGGTATTTTGTACCCAAGGTGTTGTGTGACAGCCGCTTCAGCTTAGCAACGCTCAAGGTGAAGTACACTCGCCTTCAGCCAGGGTTCTGGCCCTGCCTGGGTCCGTGACTCCGTGCCCATTCCTTGAAAGAGAGGTCTGAGTGGAGGAATTGTCTCCTATGAAACGTTAGAGATGATTTTTTTGATATTTTTAAATAAAATAGCTCTACATCACCAAAGTAACAGCGTGAAGCCCATGCCCAGGACACCACCTTGCGCTGTGCCCCCTTTTCCCACACAGCCCCTGCCTCCTGCCCTCGCCAGGCTCATCCCAGTGCTCACCACACGCTCTTCATAATTAACGCCCCATCATAATTAAAACATATTATAAAAAGTCTTCTACACCTAGGAAAGACCTTCTCTGGTGTTTCAGAGAAAGGAATTTAATGTCCTTCCTATGCTATTTTGTTTGGCTTAGAGGGAATTTAGAGCCACCCTTGCTTCCACTGGAGCCAGCAGCATTTCTCTGTGTAGAGCTGGGCAAGACATCTCGTGAGTCAATGAGGACCAAAAAATAAGAAAGAGGGAGGAAACCCGAGCAAAAAAAGGCCAGTTTTCACCACCACTCTAGCTGCTTCTCAGTGGTTTTGCCGATTTATATTTAATTACACTTTGCAGGGGGAAGGTGAGGCTCTCAGGATGGAAAGTGAGGCTCTCAGGATGGAAGGTGCCATGCTTGCTGTATTTACACCACATTTCCAAACTTTCTGAACATGGGGATGGCTGGGTAAAGGCTGGGGCTTTTTGCACCTGGTCAGCCCCAACCTGTGCGGTCGCAGCCTGTACAGCTGCAGTTGCACTTGGAGTTGTTGGAGGCTAAAACCATCTCAGCTCCTGATAAATCAGCGACTGATTATTAAATACGCATCTATTCACCCTACCTGAAGCTGTCTTGTAAAGGTGGATAAGAGCAGCACCTGCACCGGCCAGCCCGCTGGGACAGTCAAAGCCCCGCTCTGCAGCGGTGCATTGTGGCAACAAGCGCTGCTCTCCCTGGAAGCAAACAGGGCTGGAGTATTTGCTTTCTGTTTGCAGAGTAAATAAGGGCCAGAAATGTGCCATTCCACTTCAGTGTGGAATCAAGAGGTCTCATCTTGTGACCGAAGCATGCACAGTGCTGAGCACAGATGCCCTCCTATTCACCTTTAAAGTCTGCATCCTTTCTGCGCTTCCCACGCGTCCTTTGCCTTCACCTCCAGGATGTCTGTCTTGCCTTTGAAATATCACTGCTCTCCTACTGTTAAAGTATGTGGAAGGATGAATCTTTTATCTCCTTTTTCTATTAGGGAGGTTGATTCTGGGTTCATTGGTTAGGCTTAAGATGTTACAAAAGCATCTGCCTGGTGGGATTTAAAGATGACAACCCTCCGGTGTTATTTCAATGCAGGTAATGGCAAGTAGATCCCCCTGCTTTCTTTACACCCATGAGAAGGAAAGACCTGTCTGGAATAAGGATGTAGAGATAAGAAGAGATTAGAAAGTCAAGCTCAAGTTGGCTCGCTCACATGGAGACCAAGGGGAGCAGCAGAGCTGAGCCAAGCTCTGCTCCTGGGGGCAGCCCTTCTGCAGGTGATGGCCCAGACCAGCTGCGCACGCGCCTCCTGGCTTTGGGGGATGTTCCCTCTAAGGAAGGAGCCATGCAGCCCCCCAGACTGAGCCTTAGCTGCAAATCCTGGCCCAAGCTCTGTAACAACATGAGCTGAGCTGTTTCTGCTTGTTGTGGAGAAGGGTCCACCAGAGCCAGGCATGGTTTGGGCTGCAGGCTACTGTCAGGGGAAGCTGCTTTAAATAATCACAGAGTCCTTTCTGAAATGGTTCCTGCTAGAAAAACACAGTTTTGGCTTAAACTTAAAATTGCTCAAAGAAAACTGGAGAGATTTCAGTGCCATTTCATGTATCTAAAAAAGAACTTACAACATAATCAATTACTTTTAATGACCGCTGATGTTGTTTCCAATGCACACTATTGTTTTACAATTCAGTTGGTGGTAAATTTTCCACCAACTCATAACCTGAGACCTTTGCTGACGGTCTGAAGCACCACGCTGACTAATGCTGCCCAGCTCACCTCTTGCCGTGTGCCCACGTGTAACATCTGAGAGCATCTCTGCTTTATTTTCCTTTGCTTTGTTCCCCTAATACTAAGGAGAGCTCCTACTTGGTAGGAATTTTCTGGATCAAAACGTTTCCTAGTTTGGTTTTAAATGGAGCAATTTGACACTTTTGGTTATACAGACATTCCCAATCCTTGTTAGAGGGGCAGCTGTTTGCAATATCTCCAGAAAGCTTTTCCAGATTAGCATAAGAATATGGGCAAAAAGAACAGGACACCAGAGGGTGGGAATGCTCCCTCCTAGCAAGGCTCTTCTATGTGCTCTGATTCCCCATCCCCCTGTCCATCCTGACAGAGGAGCTCCAAAAAGTCCTGTTTTTTTGGTGGTTGCCACAGAGAGCGGCAAGGGGGGCCATGGGGAAGCTTTGGTGGAGGCTGATTACCAGTATTTATCTGGTGGGTCCCTTCAGCCTCTCAGAAGATGCACAGGGACCCAGTCTGGATCTGCATTGCTGCTCATACCCTGGAGCTTCCTGCTTGGAATGCAGCAGGAAAAGAAGATCCAGGGGAAGGGAAGATGAACTTTTCTGCCTTTGTGCTGCAAAGTGTCTCAGGACGTGCCCAGGAGCTCGCCCTCAGCTGTGCCCTGGCTGGGTCGGGGCTCTCTGCCTGGGATGCTCTTTGTCCTCGTCACACTGGGGGCAGCAGAGGCTCAGCTCAGCCTCGGGGCAGGATGGGGCCCTAAGGGACCAATTTGCGTCAAGCCATGGAGCTATAAACCCAAACCTTGAGAGATAAGGGGGTTGATCCCTTTTTTTCCATGAGCTGGTTAGGAACCAGTGAGCAAGGCACAATCCTACCCCGTGCCTCAGTTTCCTTGTGGAAATCAGGGTGGCAATAAGAGTTCTGGGAAGCCCTGTGGGAGCTGTTACTTGTGAGGAGCTCGGCTGGGCTCTGTTCAGGTTGTGCCCATCTTGCAGAGACTGGGGAGAGGAGCAAAGCTCCAGCCTGACCCTGCAGCACAGGCAAGGATGCTGTTGGCGACAGGCAGCCAGAACAGGGCTGGATCCGTGCCGTAGGCATCGGGCAGCCCCCGCTCACCCTGCCTCGTGGCTGAAGCTGTGGAGCCGCAAAGCGATTTATTCATTTTGTCTCCTGAACAAGTATTAAGATGAATATCAAAACATAATTGTCTCAACAATCTTTAGGCTTTGACTTATCAGTTGGTGATAAGGCTCTATAGCAATACGTTCATTTGTCTGCAGATCTCTGTAATCCTATTAAGTATAAAATGATAACTGTTAAACCGTATATATACACCCCCATGTGCACATTTTTTTGAGGAAAGTATTTATCACACACACTCTCTCTCTCTCTCTCAGAATAATTTACTGCTGCACGAAGAGGGGAGGTGCCTCTGTATGGGCAACTGAAACACAAATGGGCAACTGAAACACAAAAATACCCCCCCTGGCACAACATCAGGAACACTGCAGGAGTTGCATCAGGCAAAAAATATAATTGCCTCTTTATTTTATTCTGAATTTCCTTCAAGGAAAGGGAATTTTCCTGCCTCTGTACTTCACGCCTGGAAGCTGTGGGACCAGGATGGGGCAGAGCTGGCCTCTCCTGATGCTTAAACTCACCACAAGTGCCTGCATCTGCAGTGCCCGTGGGCTTTGCCAGCCTGCAGCCCCACTGGACAAACACGCAGGGAACAGGAGCGTTTTCTCCTCTCCCAGGCCATGTCTACATCAGGAAAGCCTGGCTGTGGAGAAACCACACACGTTTTCACCAGCCAGAAAAACCTGTCCTGGGCTTCAATGGCAAAGGAAGAGGAAAGCTTGTGCTTCACCCCAAACGCCAGCAGCTGCTCAGCTTGGCTTTTGCTTTTCCTCGAAATTCTAAGTGTTTGCAGGTAGAGCCCTGGTATAGAAGTCTCACGCAGAGCAGCCTGGCACCGCTTGGCACCGTATGTGGCCCGGTGGTGCGAGCCACCGCCTGCAGGGACAGGGCCACAGCCCCTGTGTAATTCAATCTTCACGCTGGCTCACTCCGGGGTCTCTGGGCAATGACCGTGGCCGTGCCGCCACCACCGCCGCGGGGCTTTCTGACGTGTCCAGGAGCTGACACGCCATCGCCTTGCTTTTCCCTTCTGACCTTGCAACGTGCTGGAACCGACCCCCAGCCGAAGGAGCCGTTTCCACATGGTGCATCTCCGTGCTGGGAATTTATGTGGCACCAAGACATTGCTCAGTAACGCGTGTGCTTCACATCATCCCTGTGCCCCGTCCTCCTGGGAGGTACAGCCATGCCAATACCCCTCTTTACAGCTGCTTCTCCTCTTTTCCTCTTCTCCATGATCATTCTGTGATACCCACCACAGATCTTCTTCTGAATATTGTCTCCCTAAATTACCGTGAGTTCACTCTCACAGTAGTTCCAGGCACATTTGGGATTTAAATACACCATTTTCAAAACAAAGCAACCGTCACCAACAAGCCAGGAATAAGGACTCACATCCTCCATTTCTTCTCCAAAGCCTTGGCCATTGGGTGTTGAAGGAGTTGGACAAGCCTCATGGAGACCACCAAGCCAGCACACATCCCATCTCACTTCATTTCCAGACTTGAATCTTGACTTCAGCTGGGCGCTTCTGCCCCTGGCTTTCTATTTTCAGCTCTCCTCTGCCCCGTGTGTGCATAAATACCTGCTATATCGCTGCCCAAGGGCAGCTGGAGCTTCCCAGCACCTTGGGGCCAGGACCATCAGTAGCAGAGAGTGTAGAGTGTTCTGGATTTTGGATGTTGGTGAGCTCAGAGCAGCTCAGCATCACCGGTAAACCTTGTTGCTGCAATGCTGTTATTGCCTACCATAAAAATACCCCCTTCTCCCCGCCGTAATGTGGACAGGGTGCCCGGGTCATTTTTCCTTCTTAATTGCAGGCTGAGAGATACGAAGATACGCTGGATGGGAACGGAACACGCTGAGATTGGAGTGAATGAGGCTGTCAGGAGGCAGCCAGGAGAGTGTTTGTTCACTGTTAGGGTGGCTGGCAGAGGACCAGAAGCTTCTCCCAGGCTCTTGTTCACCACAGAGCTGAAATGCCAGGAAGTGATGGAGAAATATAAAGAAAATAGCATCAGAAATATTGATAACTCAGTCAAATCACTCCTCTGGACCTTCTTTGATTACCTTATCTGTTCATTCTTCCTTACAAAGCGCTGCTATCACACAAGCATAATAAAACAAGAATATATAAATGGAAGGAATTAAGAGCCATCCTATTGGGACCAATTTAATCTTTGCTTCGTTTAAAAGCAGAACATGGCTCTCTTCTCTAATGTACATAAAATTGCTCTTTATTCCCCGGGTTTACATATAGATGATGGATCTACATAAATATGGATCTGCTCCTTTTCCCCATCGTGTTGTGAGAAGAGCCACCTTCCAGCATTTCAGTTCTCTGCTTTAGGTGCTTGGAGAAGTCTCCCTCCCGCCCTACATTTTTACTGTGAATGGAGAGGATGAGGATATGGCAGCATCCTTTGGAGGCGAGGAACTCTGGCAGCTGATGTTTGAAGCAAAAAACAAGTGAGAGTGCTGACAGGTAGCTGGTGTTGAAGGGAATAGGTAGCTGGTCTGCAGCCTGGGGCTGAAACCCAGCCAAAACACGCCCTCCCAGGAGCCCTCCCCGCATCCATCTTCCCTAACTTTCCTTTTAGGGAATTTCACAACCAGCCTTGGAGGGGGGATTTGTGTGGTACGAGACACGCAGGAAACCACAAGTTCTCCCATGAACTGTCATGTTCAGGCAACTCAGAGTGAAGTGGAAACAGTTCTACTGTGGAGCTGCCAACAGCAAAGCTTCGCCCATGCTGGGATGGGGGACCTGCTGAGCTGCCACGTAGGTGAGAGCAACCCCAGACCTCTCCCCTGGGCAGGAGTGAACTGCGGTTCCAAGAGCGCTGGGAGAAAGTTTAGAGCAACCACCAAAAGTCATTTTAGTCTTCATAGGTTCAGGTTTTTAAGTTAAAACCCAGCTGTCCCCAGAAAGCTTGATGGTCCTTTTGGGTCCCTTCTGACTTGGGTAATTCTATGATTCCATGATTCTATGAAAGCAGACTTTCCCACACCCAAATACATAAAAGTAAGATGAAATGTGGATCTCGGTCAAGCGCAAGCTTTTCACTGGACCCGTTATCACTACTGAATAGGACCCCGAGTCACTGTGGGTGCCCATCCTTGCCCATATGAACCCACATCCTTTGCCACCGGACACATTCCAAAACGTGCACGTATTTCCTCTTTTCCTCACCTCTGAGCTGGGAAAAAAGAGGTATTTGTGGATCGGTTATTGCTTTCTAACCTACTGAAAGCATCAGAGGACTCCCTGCTCTATCAAACCTACTATCATAAGTGCAATTTCAAAGTGGCTTTTTAAAAAGCAGCTCACAGCAGAGCTGGAATGGCTAATGCCTAATTAGCTAATGGGTAATGATGCTCCTGTGAATGAGGCTGACATTTCACTCTATAATTATCATCTAGCCTGATATCACGTCCTGCAGCGGGCACTTGAGGTGCCTTGGGACAAGGCTAAGGAAGGGGCAGGCTGGTAGCGATGCTGCCCTCTGAGCCGCTGACACGGGCTGGGTGTGCCAGCAAAGCCGTGCCTGCTGCTGCCGGACCTGACTGGAGCGGCATGGAAAGCCGAGCACAGCTTCTGCACGGCTGGCTTTTCCCAGACATACCCTCATTTCCCACTCACAAATTTATATGTATGAACTGCAAAACAGGAATTTAGTCACTTGCTGGGACCTCCAGCTGCCCGGCAGCAACCTTTGCAGGTCTGAGTCTCCATCCAGGAGACAGAGGAGGAGCTGAAAAAGCCTTGCTGGGACTCCTCATGAGGCCACAAGGAGTAAGCACGTGCTGTAACCCCCCCGAGGCTGAAGGCTCATATGCTTTATGAGCCTTTGAGAAGATTTGGGGTCCAGCAAACTGTTAGGAAAGATCACAGAATCAATCTTTAAGGTTGGAAAAGACCTCTAAGAGCAACCAGTCCAACCGTCAGCCCAACCCCACCGTGCCTGCTGGATCTGCCCATACCTCATTTTAATCTGCAGACCACTGGGTCTTCTTTTTTGTTTTACTCTGGTAAATAATAGGAATGACTCAATTTTGTTTCTCAGGCCACCAAAGAATGACCACCAACCCATAGGTTTCAGAAGGGTTTAATTCCAGTCTGCATCAGTGCAAAATCAGCTCTTCTGGAGTCACTGCGTTGCTTTTCCTCAGCCACCGCCCTGCCCACCACACCAGGACGCCCTTGCTGAAGACAAGCCTTCAGCCACAGGATGCGCTTCAAAATCTTTATTGCCAACTGCAACTCACAAGGAAAAAAATCATCACCATCTTTAAGAAAAAAACCATCACTGCAAGATTTCACCTAGTTTTCTGGAGTTTTAGGGACACCACCAGCCTCGCGATCCTGCAACGCAGGGCAGCGCTCGGGGAGCTGCCCTGGGGACACCAAACATACATTGGGGCTCTCACTGCAGCGGAGGATTCCTGGGCTGTTCCTGGCAGGTTTTTCTCCTAGAAATCTCTAAATTTGCAGTTTTATGCCCTGCAGGTTGGATTTTTAGACATGCCAAGTGCTCCCAGTGAAAGAAACTTGCTGGAGCTGAGCATTTCCAAGGGCAGAAAAGAGATGCTCACAAGCCGTGACGCTGAAGCAGAGACGCTCGTGCGCTGGGACGACCTGCTCGAACCCTTCCTTCAGCAAATCCTTGACAAGACACACGCTTTTTCCCTTTTTCACTTTCACGTTTCCACTTCTTTTTTCATTTTTCCACCTTTTTTTGCTTTTCCACTGTCATGTTTCTGCAGATGGGGAGATGTGGGAGCGCTGGTGAAGGCTGGCTTGCGCCAGAAGCCCACACGTTTGCGTGAAAACACGAGTTCACGCAGCACAGCACTCGACTGGCAGATTAAAATAATAATAATAGTAATAAAAAATCACACTATTAATAAGCAGAAGGAGCACGTGGAACCCTGGGGGACACATTAGCTGTTTGAAAAGGCAGATATTTCTGTCCCTCCCTCCCCGTGTAATCAACATTTATTTATTTCTTTACTTAGCTTAATGCTCGCCCTTTCAGGAGATGATGAAAGTGTCGAGATGACCCTCTTCTTATCGCACCCTGCACGAGGAAAGGCTTTGAAGATGTAATATGCACAACACCGAGCTCTCTGGTGACTTCTCCAGATTTAATTAGCCCGACCTTCTGTGCGGATCCTGCCTCCCCCTCCAGACAGCCCTTCTCCCCTCTTCTCCAGCTGCACACAAGCTTCTGGACTTGTCGGCAAAAGAGCAGCTGCTCAAACCCTCCGTATAATTTGCAGCTTGGCTTTCCAAGATGAGCTAAAAAAAAAAATACGCCACCCCAAAGATGGAGCTGCTTTTAGCATTATACACAAGCTGCAACTGCCAAGGAACGTTTATCTTGGAGCCAGTGTGAGCTCTGTTGCTCCAAGTTAAATATTTCCATTTAAAAAGTAGAATGAACTATACTGTGGGACTTCCAATTGCTTCCTGAAATATTAAGGAGGAATATCTTTAAACATTAATATTTTGTTATAGTGCCGAAGCCTTTCTGAGGGAGGGTGATTTTTTAGAGCTGTGTATTTTTTCTCTGCATAATTGGAGCCTCTGATGTGTGTCTGTACCCTCTGTTTCCAAAAGTGTCTGCAAACCGGTAACCTTCCTCCCAAAGTAATCAATAAAACCCCTTCGTTCAGTCTTATTCCTACTGATAGGAGGCACTCGCAAAGGACACCCATGTTTAACCCATTGCACCCCATGTGCCCCATCCTCAATAAGACCAAAAGCCGAGCCACCTCCCTCTGCTTCTGTTGGTGGATCTGTATCCGCCAGCACGTTTGTCGTGCCAGGATGGGCATGGATGGGCACCCACTGCCCATCCCAGATCCTCCGTGCCCCCCCCGTGCTGTCACCAGCTTGCACAGATGAGCACTGCGTCCCCAAGAACTCCCCTCTCAGCAGCGCAAGTGGATTAGGACGGGGGTAGGACAACTCACATCCCCTCTGCCACAAGCTTTGCCCCCACCGCTGCCCCATCCACCCTCCCCGGCAGCAGGGAAGCGGCTGCTGCAGGAGCAGACCAGGAGAGCAGATTTAGTGCTGCTTTGGTGATAGGGAAGGAGAGGAAAAAAAAAAAGAGAAAAGAAAAAGAGAGAGACAAATGATGTTGCTTCCAGGCCATTTACATGTTCATTTCTCAAGGGAATGTGACACTTTATCCCTTTTCTCAAATTAACTTTTGTGTCACTGGGAATAAAACGAGACGATAGACGGAACTGAAACACAGGGAAATAAAAGCCTGTGAGCCTGCACGCAGGGAGCGTGTGCTTGTGATCCATAGGAGCCAGGGGAGGGACGGGGAGTGGAGCTCTGCTGTGTCAACCATTGTTCAGCAGCTTGGTATGTTGGCTTCATCTTACAAGGTCTCCCAGAGGTCCTCTTTTCCATATTTTTTTCTCACCCCCCGTTCAGGGCAAACAAAGTGCTTTCCCGAGCAGGCAATCTGAGCTGCTTAAGCGCTGCTGTGCTGCTCAGGAGAGGGGCCAGGGGCCAAGGGCAGGTCCTGGGCCAGGACACTCAGCTCGGGGACGGCAGAGCTGCCCCTGCACAAGCTGCTGGAGGTACCACAGCCCCTCACCCGTGGGGCTGGCATGGGCTCGTACCAGGGACGCGTGCAGTAGCTACGCAAAATCCAGCAGAAAGAAACCGAAAAGATTACAGAAAAGGAGGGGGTTTCTCATGCGCTGAGCAGGCTGACGTTGCCCGAGACCTGGCCAACGTCACAGCTGAGTTTGAGCTCAGATTCCACACCAAGAGCATCCACAGTGCCCTGCAGCCCCAGCACCCACCAGTTTTGCTGTTGCTGGCCGGCTGTGTGTCCTTACCACACCTTTTCAAAGCACACCGTGGCCTTTACCCTTTATCTGGTGGGACATCCTAATCCCAAATCTGCTTTCTAAAATCTAAGGGCAAAAGGAACCAAGACCTGCACAACTGACTGGCAGTTCCAGGGTCACTGCAGCAGGCACACAAACCCCAGCCCGGCTGCTGGAGGCACGGGAGTCAGCGAACAAGTCCTTAACCCACAGAGGCCCCGGAATTATGAGGAGATATATATGATGTCAATTAGTTGTGTAACTTTTGCCTTCCTTTCATCTCTCTGCTTCGTTTCCCAGTGTTCCCATCACTCCTGGGCACCCGGGGAAGCAGAGGTACCAGCACACCCAGCGGAGAGATGGGATGTGGGGGTGATGCTCCCTCGCACGCTGCTCTTCAAGGCCCTTTGTACAAGCTTTTTAGACACCCAATAGATTGTCCTTTCATCCACACGTATTAACCCAGGCGGTGTATTAAAGACTCAGTTACCAGCTCACACTGAGAAGGCACTAAAGAGTTGACTGCTCTTTCCTGGCTGGTTGAGAGGATTTTCACCCAGAGATTTCTCTTTTAGCAAAGAGCAAAAGTAAAAAAAAAAATCACAACGTGAGAGACGGTGCAAGCCCGCTCTAACTATTGTTGCTGCAAAAAAGACTCTTTTGAGTCCTTTCAGCCCAGCTGAGAAAGGTGGTTGGATTTTCTTCAGACTTCACCAAAATCTGGCCAAATGTCACAAGTGGGCTCTCGGGGGACTGTGCTCCTCAGCATCCCCAGAAAAAGGAGCCATCAGCTCCTTGCCAGCCTCTCACCTGGGCATCGGGCATCCTTTACAAGCAGTATCCCTCCCTGGGATGAGGGCTGGAGGGATTCCAGGAGGGAGCAGGGCACAACCATCCCTGATAGCACCCAGCTCCAGCTCCATTAACCCTCGCACCTCCATCCAGGGAGAAAGGCTCAAGTCAGCTTTCACAGCCCTTTGCTCCTGCGTGCCCAGCTCTCTCCCTGTGCTCCTAGGGTGCCAGTCTGCCAAAGCAACAGGGCAAGTGTTACATCCCTCAGTCAAAGAGGGATTTGTTGGGGGCTGAAGGGAGCTGGGGAACAAGAGAGAGAGCAGAACAAGTTATCACCCCGTGAGATGTGGCTCGCGGCGGGCGTAAGCCTGAGCTCACAGCTGTGCTACGGGGCGTGCAGCCGGCTTCTCTGGGTCACGTATGGTTTGGGTTGGGGGGTTGGGGGAGATTTTTGTTCTGGGTTTTTTTTTATTACCTCGCATGCTGGTGCCCTCAGAAACCACGATTCACCATCCTGCCCTTCCCTTCTGCGGCAGCAGAGGAAGGGTGTTACAGTTCACGCCTCCAGCTTCACTTAGAGCTTCATAAACCATAATACCCACTTAACCACGTTATCATTCTCATTGCTGTTCAAAGTGGCTCTGAAAAAGCATAAGGTTTGAGCCAAAGAAGACTGCCTGTCTCTCAGGCACCCCAATCCCTTGCTGAATGACCCCAACCCCTCTGGCTGCAGTTGGGGTCCCATGTACCTCGTTTTATGAACATGTACCATGCTTTAGGGACCTTCTGAGGTCCATCCAGCCCCAAAGCATGTGGACTGGACACCGGTCACTGTACCCTGGTGCTGAACAACCCCAGTGCAGGAAACCTGTGCTGGAGGTGGCAGACCTCAAGCTCTTGTTGCTTGACACGTAGGACCGGACACCCTCAGGCACAACAGGCAGCTGGGAATGATTTTGGCTATCTAGAATTGCAATTAAATCTCAAAGGCCAGAAGTATTTCAGTATTTTGGGTCACAGCTTTGTGGTTTCTGAGTGTGCAGCTGAAGGAACCTGAGGAGCACTGATGTTTCCGTGTTGTACGCAAGGAGGGAGAGCAACATCTGGGCTCCTTGAGAGAGATATGAAACATCCACATCACTCCAGCACTGGGATTTATGTAACTTTGAGCATCCATTACATGTTTAGCTAAATCAGAGTTCACCACTGATCACCTGTGGGTGCCTGGGGGAGAGTGGGTGTTCCCAAGACATGATCCCCCTTACCTAACGTGGACACAACACGTTGGACAGGAGGATTCACATCCCACATTGCCCATTCCTCCCCAGTGCTACAGAGGCTGCAGGACAGCCCTGGCAGAGGATTGCACTCCGCGGGGTCTCTTTGCCAACCTCAGCCCTGGCCTGGCAAAAAATGAAAGTGAAATATGTTTACTTGTAGTATTCAAGCTGAAGAAGTTAGGGGCGCATTTCCGTTTTAGAAGAAACTATACCTGCCACATCAATAGCATTTTCTGGTTTGACATTTCAACTCCTTTTTTTGCAAAAGCTTGAAAGAGAGGAGGCCAGAGAGAAAGAAAAGCTCTCCTTCCCTACTTGCAGTAAAATTAAAATGGACGAACCTTGCTTTTCCCACCAGCTGGCAGTAAATAGGTCGTCATTTATGTCCTCTCTAGGAATCGGAAAATTGGATAGGGACAACAGACAAGTGTCTCAACACCACTGCCTGGGCCATCCACCCGTTTGGGAGAGGATGACAGGACAGGCTGTGTGCCGATGCTGGTGATCTGCCCACGCCTGGGACCTGCACTGCCTCAATCACACTGGTCTGGAAAACAGCCCAAATCCTACCTCAAGGAAATCACAGCTCTTCCGGAGAAAAAAGAATCATGAAGTATTTTCTCCAGATCGCGTTCAGCTCCTGATCAAAGACAACTACAGAGGTAAAATCTGAATTTATACCAGACCTTAAATCCACAAGACACTTCAGCTGGATGGTGTCGTAGGAGCAGGAAGTGTTGGAGGAGCTGAGGAGCTGGCTGTGGTTTGTGCCTGCCCCATGCCACCCTGTTCCCACCACACCCATGGGGGGCAAGGGCCTTTTGCATCTTAACTTGCTAAAAATATCCAAGGCTGGAAGTTAAAAGAAATTAAATATTTAGCAGTTGCGTAAAGGCACCTTGGGATAAAAGTGTTGTGGATACAAAGCTGTCATCCCTTCATCACCGGGGTTTTTTTTATGTAACGGACGTGTTTTGTTGGCAAGGGAACTTCCCTGTTTTAAACCAGACTCATAAATTTCATTAAGATGCGTTTTTTAAAGCCATCGATGCAAAGAAGGTCAGGAACAAGCACCCACCGGACACCACTCCAGGTCCCTTAGGATTCCTCACGCCACAGGTCTCAATAGGAGCTTTTTGGACTCTTCCCATTGAGCTGTTTCACGATGCCTCCCACGATTCCTGCAGCAGGACCAGCACACTTTGCTTCGCTAGAAGAGCTCCTGCAGATTTTAACCGCGCATCGGTGGCATCCTGAGTTCCCTTCCCCACCATAAATACAAAACACTAAGCCCGTTTGCCAGCTTGCGGCCAGTAAGAGCTCTACACTGGCAGCCTTGTCTGGACTCCACTCCAGTTTGTGTGGCCTGGGTGGGCGAATGGGAGATGTTTTGCGAAACCGTCGGAGTTGTCAGCTCTCACACGTGCGATGGCAACAACAGCCTTTCTGGATGTGCCACCACCAGGCACTTCCTTCGCTGGGAAAGGAGGCTGTGCTGGCCCCGGGATGCCACGGGGTCAGGTTTTTAACTGGGATGCTTTTCTTACCTCCAGGCAGACTCCAGTCAAACACAACTCGTTTTCTTGAAGGAGAGCAGAGCTGTGGAAAACACATTGGGTATTTTTTTTTTAATGCACTGTGTTGTATTTCTGGGGAATCTTTAATTCAAACTGATTAAATAACGATCCCCTGTAGTGATCTACCCTTTCAAATACCCACTCAAGGAGTAATTCAGCGTGCTGGCAGCACAACAGGCTCACTGCACATCTCACATGAGCTTGCAGGATTTTGATATACTCTCATAAGCACAACAAATTTGATTTAGTGGTGGCTTTGCTCTCCCATAGACACTTTCCTTTTTTCAAGCACGCTGCCTCCATGACATTTGGTGGCATCTGGCCCACAGCTGCTTCTCAGAGGGTCCCATCAACCTCTGGGGAGCAGAGATATACCTCATTTTCATGAACAGTGGGCACCCAGCCCTGGCGGCAGGGTCCGTGAGAGCTGTGTTACCCTGGTTCGAGTGTCAGAAGAAAACGATGGAGGGGTGGATGGATGGGGTGGGGGGGAATGGAGGCCACTCTGGCTCCCCACATGCATACACACATGTTGTCCTACAGGCAGCTGCCTCCCAGGTCGACACAACCTGCCGAGCGTCTTCAGAGCCCAGAACGGCATCTTCACATCAGATGCAGGTTTGCTGGAGAGCTGATTTTGAAATGGAGCTTGGGTCCTCCTCCCTGGAACTTGCTAGTCACACATAGATGAAAAATAGTCCAGAAATAAGGATTTTACAGGGCAAGGAAGGGAAGCATTTGTATGAATGCACCTCCACTCTCTCTCCATCCCTTTCTCTGTTGGGAGAAGGCGCTGCCATTTGTGCGAGGCAGCATTTCCTGGAGGCAAAGGAGACACAGCTCCCCATGGACTGGGTAGCTCTGCCAGCACGTTACCTCCTTCATCTCCCCTTCCTACACACTGGCCACTGAGGCGAAAGGAGGGAGAGTGAGCATTAAAGGGAGAAAAAAAATGCTGCCCTACTTCATTGCCTGGTTTAGAGCCTCCCCAAAGCCCCGGGGGAGGCAGAGACGTGCTCAGTGCCGCTCTCAGCTCTGAGCTTTCCTGTTCCCATCACAGAAGCATCAGCAGGGCTGAAGTACCATGAATTCTCTTTGCTACCAAAAGCAAACTCCAGACTCTGATGGATAATGATGCCCAGCTTGATTCATACGGTGCATTTCTATACTTGTGCCCAGGTCTCGTCTGGGATGCGCGGCGCCCCTTCCCTTGCTCACAGCTCACATCAGGGAGAAGCGTGTCAGATGCCAGTGGGTTTGAGGGGCACACGCAGGGCCTGCCTGTCAGCAAAGCTCCTTACAGGAGGTTTTTTGGGGGTAGTTTGTCCAGTTAAATTGAATCCAGCTCCCTCCCAGCCAGCAGCAGGCACCTCTCTACAAAGGGCTATTTGGAAATTGCCCTTTCTCAAGTCTCCAGCACCGCAGGGTTCAGCAGGTCCTGGGAGACCAAAACCCTCTGGGAGACACCAGTGGGTTCACTGTTTTTCTCACCAATTTCACACTCCTGAAGTGGGGGGGGGGGTCAGTTATTTTCTCCCAGTGACACGGGCAGGACGTGGCTGTCAGGAGCGGAGGAGCCCATTCACATACCCGAGCTCCTGCCCTGCCCTACGATAGCAAAACTCCGCTGTGTCCAGAGCCCCACACCGCGGTGCAGAAATGCTGAAATCAAGATATTTCCACAGCCCCCTGGATTTGGGTAGGCGTCCTGCTGAAAACCCTTTGCATACTGCATCCCCAGTGCCCTCCCTCCCAGACTTCCCCTGCTTCAGCGCGAGAGCATCCCTTGCTGCTGTGTTTGTGCTGTGCATAGAAACCCCTGGCAGCGCTCGTCGGTGGATGTACACATTCCTGTCAATAACCCTGTACGTCTGCCCAATTAGTGCCACGCAGAAAGGAGACTGGTCTTGAGCGACTCTGTGGCTACATAATGCATCACATCTTGTTTGCTTCTTACTGTCTTAGGTTAGCTGAACCCAATGAATATTTCAATAGCCTCTGCCTGCCCAGGATACGATTAATTTTGGAGTCCCTATAATCCAATTCCTTTTTCTCCAAGTGGGTGGTGATTATTAATTTCACAAGCTATGCTTCCATCAGCTCCTTCCTAGTCCCTTGTGGCTAAGGAATATTAATCCGCATTCATACTGTCATTCAGCTGCCCAGGAGACGCTGGTGTGAACAGTGTTATTATTAATACCACTGCTTCACACGTGTTTAAAGCAACTTAAATGCGCGCAGTCGGGTTGCAAAGGTCACTTGCAGAACAGCACCTCAATGCTTACGCTGCGAGCAAAAAAATGAGGCTCGGGTAGTGCTAATCCCCTGCTTTTTCTGGAGGTTTCTCCATATCCTGGACTTGCTGGTGCTGGTCCTGCCTTGCCAGGACACGGGGAACAGGCAGTCCCCTACGAAGGTGTGCGAGGAGGAGATCAACTGCAGCCTTGTTCCCTGGCAGCCAGGAAGGAGCAAATACTTCTGTCCTTCTTTGGGGGAAACTGCTGCGGGCAGGGGGGAGGCAGGAAATCCAAACACAATCTCTCTGCTTAAATAAATAGAGTGCCGTGATGCTCTAGAATGTAATCGCTTTTGACACCTCAACCTTATTATCAAATTTGCTTGAAATTGAGCAATTCATTTGAGTTCTGCTGGCAAGGTGGAGAGGGGAGGAAGGCGGCTGTTGTGTTTCTGTGCAGAACAAGAAAGGCTTTCCCTGTCGATGAGATTTACGCAAGCGGGCAAAGCACATTTCAATCAAATACCTCACGGAGGGATTTGACAACACATCAAGGACTCCTTCTACAGGGGTCACTAAATGGCAGAAAGATAAATAGAAAAAAAGAGAAAACCAAAAAATGCAACATTAAATAATAAATAGCCCTGGAGGGCCCCTGTTCGCTAACAAGGGTCAGGGCAGCCGCTGACTGACAAAGAAAGGAAGGGGCAGGGGGGGAGGCAGAGCAAAGGGAATCTCAATGGAACAGAGGCTAAATACGTAGAATATCCACATCTCTGCTGGAAACCAGAGCTCAGACACATCTGATTGCTGAGCACTGCTCTGTGGGCTCTTCCAGGGTACAGCGCCTCCACATCCACAAAAACTCCCCAATTACCTGGTTCCTCTCTCTTACTTGGGCTTTCACACCAAACCAAACACAAGTGCAAGATCCTGCCTCGCACCCCAGCTTTACTCAGGCACCCGGATGTTGTCCACAAGCCACAGTGGGAAGAAGCCCCTTTTCAAGACAAAGTCCACAGCATCTGAAACCAGAGCGCGCTTTGGATGTGTTACTGAGTGCTTTTGGCGGCCGAGATAGGCTGGAGACTTTACAGATGTAACTACTTTCCCAGGTTTTCCTCCTAGAAGAATGCAGCCTTCCCAAAGTGTCGGCACTTCAGCTGGCACAGCCCCAGCAAACGCACCGGTGCAACTACAAAAGCAGAGGAGGGAACGATTACTCTGTCCCAGACCTTGCCCTGAAAGGTCGCGGACAAGGAGTAAAACCCCAGACCTGCTCAGTCCCACTTTGGGTGGCGGATTCTTGGTTTTCCAGATGTCACACAGCCCGAGCTGCCAGATGTCCTGAAATCCCAATCCCACAGCCCCAGCGTGCAGAGAGCGACCTGGCAACGCGCAGGGACGCAGCTGGGCTGCATCAGCCTTGCGGATGCAGGCGGCCCCCAGAGCTGGCAGCCCCCACTACATTTTGTGTGGCAAGTTGTCAAGGCTGAGGCATGAAATGCCACCTGGATCTGAGGGCTCACTGTATTTTGAGCACGTCAGAGAAGTTTGGCACAACTTGGAGACCACGAGTGGCGTGGTATGAACAGAAGTCACTGTCTGAAGCGCCACCGCGGTGAACTTGGAACTCTTGGTCTGTGTTTTCCTTCATCCCCGCCTGCAGAGCCCAGGCAGTCAACAGCTAATTAGCTCCACCCTGGTCTGAAGCCTCTCCTTGATTTCTGTTGAAATCCCCATCACCTGACACGGGAGGTTTTGCCATGACCACTGATCCAATGGGGCTGTGGCAAACAGCTGCCCTTCCAGCAGAAAAGCTCTGCGTGGTGGTTTATACACGGCACAAAGGTTTGACACCCCACTTTTTGTTGTTATTACCTGTCCCCAAGCAGCATGAGCTTTGTCTCTGTGGCCTCAAGTCCTAGCCTTCAGCTAGCCTGGACCACTAACCGTGCCCAGAGCTTCCTAACCCAATGCCAATTCCGTGCCAGGCGAGAGTCTCGTTAACCTCGCTAAGCTCAGCGAGAGTCTGGGAGGGGCTGCCTGGAAGATGTGCTTCAGTGAAACCACTACAAGGTTTTCAGACCTTCTCCAGAGGCCTGGAGAATCATAGACTCATAGAATGGTTTCTGTTGGAAAAGACTTTTAAGATCATCAATTCAATCATCGATCCAGCCCTGCTAAGTCCACTGCTAGACCATGTTCCCAGGTATGACATCTATCTGTCTTTTAAACACCTCCAGGGATGGTGACTCAACCACCTCCCTGGGCAGCCTCTTCCAATGCTTGACAGCCCTTTCAGTGAAGAAATTTCTCCAAATACCCGACCTAAATCTCCCCAGGTGCATCTTGAAGTCGTTTCCCTTTGTCCTGCCATTGGCTACCAGGGAGAACAGACCAACCTCCAAGTCCTTATAACCTCCTTTCAGGCAGTTGTAGAGAGTGATCAGGTCTCTCCTCAGTCTCCTTTTCTCCAGCTCAAACAACCCCAGCTCCCTCAAGCACTCCTCATAAGGAGAAGTGCTGTGTCCTGGCTTTCCACCTCAAAGGAGCATCTGAACTCTGCGCTGCTCATTCACACCTCGAGCTATGCAGGACACGTTTCCCCCCCATACCATTATTTTGACAAATGGTGCTATCTGGATGGCTATATTGCTGATATTAATGTTTTGCATACAATACCCGGCTATAAATGAGCTTAATTACAATTCATGCCCGTTGCAGATTAATGGTAGGTGGGAAAAAAAAAAAAGGGGAAATATTAATTTTTGTATCTGTGCTGCCGACTCTTCCACCTCAGCCCTCCCAGAGTGATCTCCTCCTCTACATCTACTACTGCAGGCACGTGGCAGGCACCGTGAGACAGGCTGCTGTGTCTCTCAGCGAGTACTCCAACCAATTACACGTACGTATGTACATTGCAAATTCTTTACAGCTCCAGTAAATCAATTTTTCATACGGCAGGAGGAAGAAGTCGATGCACTGACAACGCTGCCTCAAACCTTTCGGCGCTTCTCAGCTCGGCGCGGCAAGAGCTTGGAGCAGCGCTTGGGCTGGGCTTTTCCTAGAGGAGAGCTCCCTTCCTGCTCCGGGCGGTGGGACGGAGCTGGGAGCTGGAGGTCACCTCAGGGCAGCAGGCTCAGGGTCCTCACTCCCTGTAACGTGGCATGTATTTTATGAAAAATATATGCCAAGAGAGGGCATAAATCCTATCTTTCTCTTTAAAGGATAATTTTGCCAGTGAGTTCAGAGGAAGCACAGCTGAGCACAGGAGAAACACCTGAGGGACAGAGGGCTGTGGGAAATGATTTAGGGCCTAACGTTCGTTTTTTAGAGTGTTACAGGCATTTAGGAATTGAAATCGCATTGAGCCTCGTTTGCATTTAGGTTCTTGTATATCTAAATAACATCTCAATAACATTTGAAGCTGATGTTCATTATGGGGTGGAGTGGGCAAATAGGGAGCCCACAGTGTCTAGAAATCCTTCTGGGGAACAAGGGGAGATCAAGCCTTCGATCCCTAATCTGCTGACTTTCTTTTGAGAGATTTGTAGGAAATCCCAAGGAATCATTGAGGCTGTGCCTGGAACTTTGCAAAGGTCCTGTTTGAACACAGGCTGCACATCCAGGCACGGAGACCTTTGCCTTCAAACGTGGTCTCCAACCTGCACTGAACACTCAGCTGTGGGAGTGGTGTATTTCAGTGTTTTAATGGGACTTGGCCTGTTTCAGGAGCCTTGAAGGATGGGAGACAACACTGGAGCCAGTCCTACAAGAATCCTTTTGGTGCAGGGACGTGCTTTAACTCCCTCTGAAATGACACTGCCATTCATTACAGACCGAGAGATTTGAACATGTCCTTAAGTGTTGGCTTTAGAGATATTTAAGCAGCTGATCATTACTTGTACGTAGAAAAGGCAATAAAAGGGAAAAATTAAGCCAAGAGTGATGATCTCACTCAGTTTTATTAAGGGAGCCATTAATTCTGGCGTGATGTGGGTTGATAAAGGCCTGCTCTCCCGCGAGTGCTGCTATTGTCTGGGCTGGCTCCAGCCTGCACGGTGTGGGGAGCAGAGTTCTGCTCTGCTCAAGGCAGTACCTATGGCCCAGGCTCCTTCTCTGACGGGGTTTGCACTCTGAGCAGAGGAAAACTTGAAGAAATAAACTGGTTTTTTCAACCTGTTTTGCAGGCAGGGCAGGGGGAGGTCTTAGGGTTATAGAGGATGCCTCAAAAAAGTGAAAATCCAGCTGAACCTCACAGTCCTCGTGCCAAAAAGCGGCAGGGAGTTCCTTTGCAAGCCCAGCTCATTCATTTTTAGTACTGACCTGTGTGGTCGTAGCCCAGTTCCTGTTACAAGACAGAGATTACAGTCTTAGCCCATCTCTCCGCATTAACCCACGATGGATTGCAAAGTCCTTTTTTTGTTTGCTTTCCATAATTAGCAACAACAGAACACGCCGAGCCCGTCCCAGCAGAAGCAGCGTCTGGAGAGAAAAACGAGAGAAGCAATTTTTGAGGTTGCAAAAGCGGACGTTTTTCTGCTCGAGTGCACCCTGGTTTTGGCATCAGGAACAACGCTTTCGTGGACTCAAGGTGTTGAGAGGCCGAGTAAACGCTGCTTTCCTCTGGCCTGCCTCCCCGCCGCCCTGCGTGGAAGCGCGCTGGTTTGGGCAGCGTCTGACCCGGTGAGCTGAGGGGTGGCGGTGCCCTGCACCTCCCGCTCTCTCGCCTGCGGAGCTGAGTTAGATGTAGAAACAGTTGGATGTTGTTTCCCTGCCTTCCCAGTACCTGCAGTGCCAGAGGAAAAGCAGAATGTTTTATTAAGAGTATTACAGCAATAACATTGTCTGGTTGGGGTATTTCCTGGCAGTTGACACCTTGCTGGATCCAAAACCTTTGGCGCTGCCCATGGCCTCAGATTCTCCAGGCATTTTACTGCCAGGAAAAATACCCTGTCTCTCAGTGACTACAATTTAACTAATGAAGCTTTTCCAAGGTGTAGGATCAGGAGGCTTCCATTTTAAGAACCACTTTTCTCCCTGCCAAGTCAACCCCAAGTGCTTTACAAAGCGCTGAAGGACCAGTGTGGTGTCTGAGTAAGCCAGCCCAGCAAGCACCAGGTATTGCTCTCACTCACCCAGCAGGACGTGATGGGGTTCCTGAGGAGGAGAATTATTGTCCTAAAATTAATGTTTTTCTCTTTAAAATGTACCCAGTCTCCTCCCGGGCAGGTTTTGCTGCATTACTCTTGTACTGGTTATGAGCTAAGGCCTGTCTGGTTGTAGCTGTGAAGCTGGGTAAGCCTAAGGGACTGAGGGGAGTTTGGTACCCAAATTCCCGTCAGTCTGAGCCCTCAGGGCCCTTTCACAGTAGTAGATGAGCAGGAATGGGAATGGCCCACTCAGACAGGTTTAGCTGCATCTATACTCAACTGCTCGAGTGGTGCCTGGTGTGGCTGTACCACCCGGCACGCTCCTGGTGCCTTGGCACGCGCTGGAGGTGGCAGGTCGTAGGGTTCTTTCCCACCCTGGCATGCTGCACCCATCACCCCGTTTCTCAGGCTGCAGACACACGCTCAGGCCCTTGCATGACATCAGTTGTGTGCTGAAGCAGCCCTGGACACACTTTTAATTCATTAGCACTTGTGCAACGTGACTGTCTCCAGACAGCAACCTACGGTAGCATCTTGGAAACGCTGAGTTCTCCTTAGAAGCCTTCTGTGAATTCCTGCTCACCCTGCTTTGCCCAAAAGGTCAGCTGAGGCAAAGAAAGGCCAAGCATCTTGTAATATGTTCACAACAAATCTCCTTGTGCTGCTGTCCCCAAACTGCATTGCATTTAGTGGCAACAAAGGAAGAAGCGGAGTTCTCCAGTGTGCTTGTTCTGCTGCTCAAATTTAATTTCCTATAGGGGAAAAATGCATCTAAAGAGCTGCTGGGAGCAAAAATCTTATTAAAAGAGAGTCCGAAGAGTGGGGCTGCGGCTCTGCATGCTACCCAGGCACCAAGGAGCTCATTATACCATGCCAAGCCCCTGCTCTGCCATGCAGCAGACCCAGCTTTACTCAGCACCTCACCCAGACCCCGACGCCTTTAAAGTGAGGAGCACACGCAGCAGACATTACAGAATATATGGGACTGAAGATTATCATTTAATAGAGTCGAGCCAGGCCATTCATTATTTAATGACTTAATTGATGACCACAGCAGAAAGCTGATAAAAGCATAACCCTTGCCTATAAACCACCTTTTGCTCTATTTATAAAGAGCAGTGGCACAACTTATTGAACTGAATGTATTTGAATGTAAATAGGGCATTCTTTAACATACGGGCAATTATTGCATCTAATGACCATTGCTGCTACGGCTATCTTAGATTAATTTTGGACCACTCACAGGAGTGTGGGGTATAAACACACAGAGGGGTGAGCGGCTGCTCCTACTAAGGCACCTGAATCCCTGTTCTCCAGCAGAGCGGAAGGGAACACAGCAAGCTGCTTCGTGCTTTCCCATCATCATATTAATCTTTTCCCAGTGCTTCTTCCCAGCACCAGTCACTGTTGTCACTAAACTCAGCCTTTGTAGCCACCCACTCACAGCGCTCCCCACCACAGCTGGCTTTGCAGGTTGAGCTGCCAAAGCTATCAAACACGGCAGAATGAGGTGGGAACCATAAAACACCGGCAGATATGGTTTGCGTTTGTTTACGAAAGGTAACTGGGGGTGATCTGTTGCTCTCCACCTTTGTTCCTTGAGGAAACTCTTGTTCCAAGTGTTTTCCCATGCGTTGGTTTGGTGGTACAGGCACACCACGCTGTCAGCTGAGCAAGGCAGTCACGGCCAAGGGCTTCCAGCTCGCAGCACCTGGGGAGCGACAAGAGCTGGCACGGGGCAGGGACGCTGCCTTCAATCACCTCACTGAAGCACCCTCCGGCAAAACACTCCCCTGCACTGATGCAGTCCTTGCTGGTGTCCAAGGGAGACGAAGGTAGCGCCCGATCTTCGGTCAGGCTCAGTTTCTGTATCTGCACATGGATACACCTTAAATGCCAGGAGATAATACATCAACCTACTTCACATTTCACTTTTCATCCTCATAATGAACAAAGGCTAATTCTGAATTTCTGATTTCCACTGTTTATACAAAGTGCTTTTGCTTTATTTCCTTTTGACTTTCTGTCTTCAGAAGCCATAGGGGCTCACGCAGCCTCTGGTGTCTTTATGCAACAGGAAACACAATCGAATAAGGAAATTTATGTAAACCCCGGGTTTGCAAGAGGAAGATGTGCTACTGTGTGCGAGCTGGCAATGAATAGGCTCTCATAATGTATTCCTCATTGCTTCCCTCTTCCTTTGCAGACAGTCAATACCCTTGAGAGAAGTTAATTAGATCCGCTTCACTCTGTTTGGTCCTACCACTCTGAGCTCTGAATACAGGGGAGAGGGAAATCCCAGCAAAGCAAATTGACTCGATTAGAGTGAGAGACCACTGAACAATCATTCCCATTGTCTGTGATCACAGAGGATGATCTACTTTAAAAGCGAGCATGAAAATGTTAAAACAATTATTTTAAAATATTTGTGCAAAATCCCAGTTCAGTAACAGGATGCAAATAGAAACTTAAAAGGAGCCGTTTTCAAAGGCCGCAATGTACACAACGTGTTCATAGAGCTCTACGCCTGCGTGTGTAGTCATTTGAAACCACTTGCCACAGATATTAGTATTTCTAAGTAACCATTTGCACATCAAACTAGTGAAGGTGATTGTACGTACAAAGCAGGCACCTAGCGTGTGTACTTCGGGCTGTTCCGCCGTAGAATTCGCTGAATGAGGTGAAGATACACAATAAAATCACATTTCATGTAGGTTTTGTAAAGACTGCTTAGAAAGCTGAAACTCAGGAATAGCCACCTCTGGTTTAGCTTTCCTTCCAACAGGCGATGATTTTGTCAGCCCACAATTACACTATACCTCCATTGTATTTAATTAGTCATCCTTTAGATACGGACTGGCCAGCTATGAGGACAGCGATAAGGACCTACAGAACAGTTGTCTGCATCTAAAACCTCCAGTTGCTTTCTTTTTTAAACACCAAATTTCTCATAAAGTCCCAAATCAGGACCCCATGGGACCTGCGCAAACACAAGTGACCTAAAGAAATCCCAGCTGGCTGTTGTTGCTCTGGCTACAGTTCAGGCAAACGAACATCAAAATGAAGGAAACTTGGCTCAAGTCATCCAGGAAATGGGTGAAAATAACTCAGATCCTGAGCTCCACCAGCCCCGCTCAGCTGCCTTTATTTCCTGACATATGCAGTTACGCAGTGCGTGTCCAAAATACAATTTAGAAGGCAGGAACAGCCTTTCTCTACGGGGTCAGATAAATGCAAGCTGCTTCAAGGGCTTCGGTGTGGTCTGAATGAAAACCATTTTTGTCTTGGTTTTCTCAGGTAAAAAGACAAGTGTGTCAGGGAACAGCCCATAGATACCAGTGCTCATCAGGAGTGGTGACCTGCGGGCAGATTTAACCAGATTTGGCAGAAGTCTCCGAGGCACTGAACTCCTACTCGCTTTGTGTTATGACTTGGGTCATGCTGAAAAATGTCAGCTAAAGCCCAGGCACTGTGCAAGTGGAAAGCTTGCTGGGAAAAGCCACTGGACAAATCCAGCCTCTGGGAGTACAGTTCCATTAGAGACAATGAAATACAACATCAACTGTGAGGTACGAAGTGCTCACAGATACTCAGAGTGTTTTACCAAAGCTGAGCACTGGGAAGCTGTGTTATTTCCTATTAACCCAACCCAAAAGCAGTGGAAATGGCCTTGGGGATGAATGGGAAAGGATGGGTGTTTGGAAAGATGAAAATCTGGTGCAGACGCAGAGCAAGAGGAGTTGCGCATCCACCAGCTAAAGCTGAATGGAGACCTTTTCCGAGGAAACCACACCTCATCCCCTGCCCTGAACACGTTGCTTTGGGTAAGCACCATCTTTGGTGGAGATGAGTTGATTGGCTCAAGAGAAAATAAATCACCTGAAAATACAACTTCATATATGCACAATTACACTTTGTGGTCTCCCTTCCTGTCATGGTTAATCCCCTACATTGGCTTCCATCTGCTGCCCGGGGGTCAGTGATGCCACACGGCAGCAGGAGGCAGAACAGCACGCATCCTGCACCAGTTGCAGTCCTGGTTGCACGCTCTCAGTCTGCACATTTAAGCAGGACTAAGCTGGTATCATGCCTTCTCTCGGCACGTTTATTAGCCTTGACTCTGGTTTTGGACAAAAAAATAGTGCTTCTGGAATTGATGATTGGTACCGCAGGAATACTCAAGGGAGGCAGGAGATACTAACAGTACTAGGAGTTGTACCAACCCAAGGAGATGGGTCCAGTCCCATTGCATTTCCAACCTATTTGGATTGCAGAAGCTTTAGTAGCACCTTTCCCTCACTTCTAAGGCAAGAAATTCTCAGCACCCCCTTTGCCTCTATTTTTCTATACTTGTTTCCCATCAAAGCTTCGTAACAGCAACCACCGCCCCTCGGAGGCAGGATAGATCCATATTTATCTGGGCCCTTATTAAACAAAGTTTCAAAATGCTTCTTGGAGGGCTCAGGTCCCAGCCTAACTCGTGTGCTTTCCCAGTCCTTGAGAGCAAAGACTGAAGATGCTGCTCCCGGAAGGCCACACAGCCATCAGAAGAGCTGACTGCTTGCTTTTGCTGGTCCCTATCCAGAGCCAAGCACAAACACTTCTTTCAAAGGGTAGTCCTTAAAAAAAGACAATCCACTCCAAAATGGAACGGAAAGGCTGGGTCCTCTGGAATAAAATTGATACTGAAGAACAGGGTGAAGAAGCAGCATCACCCTCAGGCTCAGCTTTGCTTTTATCAAAGCTTTTTGTTGTAGGGATTATTTTCATATTTCTAGGTTTGGTTTCTCTATCTTTTTTTTTTAAATAGTAAGCTATCACTTTCTTTTCTCATTGTACGCCTGCAAATCCTGCCTTGGAGAAGCAGTGTTTCTGGGCAGAGGGCAATAAAAAGAGAAACAATTAGGATTATATTCTCACTTTCCATCTTGGCCTTTTAAATTTCTGCTCCCTTGTCAAGGCACACTCCAATTCCCAAAGCTGATTTCCTCTAAAAAAAAAGACTCATCCACTCTCAAGGGCATTTCACCGTGCTGGAACCATAAATATCAGCTTCAAACTGTGACTGCAGCCTCCGCGCTGGCAACATGAAGGCACAAGCTTTTCAGAGCCCTCCTTCACACGTGGAGACTCATGGGCATCACTTCAGCCTTTCCTGGAGATGCCCTTTCATCGCTAAGGCTGACAACATCATCCCTGTTCTTGAGGGGGGATTTGTCACAAACATCACCTTTAAATTTCCATGCATTCCTCAGTCCCTGAATTAGCAGGATGCTCTTGCATTTTGCCCTTTTCAGCATTGCGTGCTTTGATAGGCTCGCTCGCCTCCTCTGCTCCCTGCAAAGTCCCGCCAACCTCTGGGGAATGGGATGAAACGTCTAGCCAATAAAAACAGGAAATACTGAAAAGGTCAAATCACACTATTACAATAAATTACCATAATTCAGAGTGTAAATCAGGCATTAAAATGATGATATGTTGCAAGACAGAGATTGGCATTAGACCTAAAAATGGCACAACATTAATGCAGACCGAGGTCAAAGATCCAAGTGGGAAATGGTAAACATTTTAAAACTAGACCCTTATCACTATAATCTTGTGATCTTCTGAGACTGTCACGTCAGGCACCACTGAATGATGGAACAGCACATGGAGCTGTGATTTATTTTCCATACTAAAGACTTCAAAGCCAACAAGTGGGGGTAATTGAAAATAGAGATACGAGCAGCTCTGGATAACCTTTAAAGAGTTACCTCAAGCCATCGACAGCTTGCTGATTTGAGAGGGTGACATTTATTCTGCATAATATGGCAGCATCTTTTTAAACATCTCTGTGCCGTGGCTGGGGCAGTGGACATTTAATGCACTAAGAACAGCCTGCACAGCAATATTGCCGGAGATGGCAAGGAAGGTCCTACTGTCCAAGGCTCACTCCATGCTTCTGCCTGAGTTACCCAGGGTGACTTTGGACAGGTGAACACCTCAGGAGTGGGAGATAAGGATCTTGCTCCTCGGTTTAGGTATTTAGATGAGGCGTGGTGGTCCTACACTGGCTGGACTTCTAAAGAGCATCAATAAAAGTAAGCAGAGTTGAGGAAAGTGTGCCGAGAACAACGCAGTAAGGTAAATTGCTGCTTTCCTGGCAATATAGGACAGTTGTCTCACCTGTCCCAGCTGGCTCATCACCACATTACAGCCAGTCTTCTGGTCTCCTCCAAGCACCCCTCGACCATCTTTGCATGGTGAAATACAGACAAGAGCAAAACAGGAACGAGGTCTGAGGAAGCCTCTGTCTCCACAGGCAGGAGCATTCGGCACAGCGCACCACCAAACCTAACCAGAACACCAGGTTACATCTGCAAGTCCATCCTCTTCTAGCCAGTCACTTTGTCCACGGCTTCCCAAAGCCCCAGCCAGCATTTAACATGTCCGTGAACACCAAACAAGGTCCCCCTGGGGCTCAGCAATGAAAACTTGCTCACATTCAGGGTGGCCTTGCCTTGACCTGGCTCCAGCTCTGGTCTCCCAACCTCGCTTCCAACGCAGCACATCGCCCCTAGCACCCGGATCAGCGTGGACCGCTGAGTTCAGCCCTTTGCTTTCTTGATATCGTCTCGGATGAGACATTTGCTTGTCTTGTGCTTTGGCTGAGTCCTCAAAGAACATCTGATTGAGCTTGTCCTTTACCAAACCTCATGGAGCAACTTTGAGTTTGAAAGTTTGTTTTTTTCCAAACCCTACAAGTTCCCCCATCCCGGGGGCACAGGTTCCCTTGTCACAAAGATATGGGGCGGGACATGTCCCTGCTGTTGAGCAGACTACATAGGGAGCACCCACTGCCATCCTTCCATATTTACCTAGTGCTAATGTTCGAGGTCCTTGCTCAGGCAATGGCTCCCAGGAAGCAGAGAAGCCCTCTCTTACCTATATACTGTCCAGTTTGGGGGTACCCACGGGGAACATCTGCTCCAAAATGATCTTTCTCCCTTTTTCTTTGCTAAACTCAAGATATCAGTGGGAAACAGCAGGGATGACTGTTCTGCTCTGCTTCTGCATCACTTACCAAGTGACAGCAACTGCTGGTGGCAACAAATGTTCTGCCCCTCCCCTGTATTTTCTGGTTAGTAACCAAGAGGTGGGAATAGAAAAAATTGAATTGGCTAATTTTCCACAGCGGCAGCCAACAAGTATTCTAATCCATAAGTCATCCAGCTGCAAAACCCTCCTGTTCTGAAAGGATTTTCCATCTTTTAAAATTTCCTGTATCCCTGTAAAGCTTTTTCATTTCACACAGATTAAGAGTTAATTCAGGTCAAATAAGGATTAATTAGTCTGTGTAAACCAACCCTAGACACTGATGCGCTGGAGATCTTTTTTAAATTAGTTGCTGTTACTGTAAGTCTGCATCTTCTGATGGCAAGACCTCTGGTGTATTATAAATTTGCAATCAGGTACCCCACGGGATGTGAGATGAGGGAAAATGTCAGTCTTAACAGTGTTTAAATCCCTCCTGCCGTTGAACTGCAGCCTCTTTCAAATTAGGTCCTGTTGGCAAAATCAGATAAAGAGATGGAAATAAATGATGTGAACAAAGGGCATCAAAGAGTATCATTTAAATTGTTATTGACTGTGAGCACACACACAAAAAAAAGCACAGCATGAAAACATACTTAATAAGAAGAGATAATAGGACCAGGGAGACATTTAATTTTTTTTTATTTGGAGAAAAAACATCAAATAGTTTGTGTGTTTGTGCATGTTTTTTCACCCAGTTTACAGGTAAGGGGGAGATAATACAGAAATATTTCACAGCCCAAACTAAATCGCTTTGATACGCCATATGCACTGACATCCGAGATTACCTATACAAACTTTATTGCAGGAGCAGGGACCAAACCTGTTGCTGTCCGAGTGGCGTCCGGGATCTCTCGTGATAATCTAGAAACGTTTAACAGAGTTTCCAAAAAATCCAAGTGATTTTTTTGATTTTCTTTTTTAGGGGCGATGTGCAGGAAAACCTTTCAAACAAAGGCTCATCCAAGAATGTGCAGTGGTCTCCAAGTCATGAAAGGCTGAGGAATAAGTAAGGAAATATAGATGAACCATTCATAGCTCTCAAAAATTTGCCTTGAGATTCGGGGATCAAAGAATCAGCTTGGCCACATCTCGACGTAAGCTGGCTCTACGTGTGAGTTGAAGATGTGGTTGAATTTAGAAACACCAGGCCCAAGAATCTTGAGCAAAAAGATAACAGCTGGGGGATTATTGTTGTTTGGAGTGGGTTTTTATCACCTGTGTGATGTAGGAATCTACACTCCGGTTTGGGGAATGACTTCCATGCAGGTCCCTGTAGCTGATTCATGCTCGCAGGCTGCAAAACACGGGATGCGTGGTGGAGAGCGCATGCATGGAGATGGAAGACGACACCAAAGAGCAGCAACTCCATAACGCTCTTCTCCCAAGGCAGAATGCCACACCAACGTTGTACGCGAAGTTGTGGTAGCAGTTTACCATCCCATGGAAAGGTCTGAACAAAGCGACCCGCTATTTCTTCTGCTTAACCTGGACACCAGTGATGGTGGGGAGAAAACTGGGAGCCTGCGCGCCCTGCAGTCACATCAGCCCTTGCCCTCAGCAGATGCACACAAATGCCTGCTCAGCAGCAGAGGTGCAATGACCAGACGTACAACCAGAGCTCACCAAGCCACTTCACACCTCACCCAAACCCCGATGGACCACACACCTTCAGCGAAGGCAAGGCCAGGTCCACCAGCAGAAGAGCAGACCCACCGCATTAGTGAGCCTAGGTCTGCAGACCCAACGCCTTAAAACCTGCAGAGGACCTGGGGTTCAGCTCCCAGAACGCACACAGCGATTCGACGTGGGCAGGAATTGATCCAAGCGTTAACCTGTGCCAAACCAACACCTTCTCTCTCTTCCCCTTGGTATTTCTAAATGACTCTGACACTGCTCCTAAACTCTTTGGAGAAAACCTACAAAGTCATTGCTTCAAGTTCTTCATGTGCAGACTTAATGGCGTTTTGGGAGAGCTTGTGGAACTTTCTCTGTCCTTTATTGAGAATGATGTCCAGTGTCCCAGATAAGGGTGATAAAAGGGACTCGGGTACCTTGGTGGTTGAATGAAACAGATTATGACTGCATCTTTTCTGGGATTTTTCATCCTTGCTCCGAGCCATCAGGAGAGCTCTGCTGTCCCAACAAGCAGTGAACAGCTCTTTCCCGGTCACGTTGTTCAGCAGGGGCAGGTCAGGTGTGCAAATCTTCTTTTCAGCCAAGACACTGGAGACAGGATGGCCTAAGGTTTCCAACAGTCCATTGTTCACTCAGGAAGCTGTCAGTGAAAGTGGAAAGGCAGCAATTAAAAGAAAAGATCCTTCAGAATAAAGTCCTGCTGGAGGAAGAATACCTGACATAGGAGTCTCGCCATTAACGTCCCACTGAAATCACTCAGTGCTGCCCTGCTGGGGGTGCAGCCCCTAGAAAAGACAAGAATAATCATTCAAGCCAGGAATTTGTAAAAATATTTCTCCAGACCTTTCTGCTCTGCCCCAGAGTGGGTAAGGCATTCATTTCCACAGCTTGTCTGCAAATACTTGCATTTACCTTGGAAATGGGCCCAACATAGAAGAGAGACCGAGGGGCTTCCGTGCTTCAGGGACTTTCTAATCTGCGTACGATGGGACTCCTGATTCAAATGCCTTTGTAATGTGAATATAATTCGGTCCTGTATGTGGCCAAAGGAGCTAGGAGCCATTTTTCCTTCTAAGAGAGGAGAAACAGTATTTGAACAGTGTGTTTTTAAATGACACATAAAACACAAAAAGCCCACGGTGCGACAGGGATACTCACCTGAGTTGGACTCAGCACGATCCAGCTCCTCCCTGTTGACTCAGTGATATTTTTCCTCCCTTCATTACTTTTGCCAGTCTTAGTCTGATGCTGCAGAGAGCTTGGTCAGGTGCTTGATCAGCTCCCAGACTGCTGGGGAACCAGGCTTACAAGACAGCTCTCATCGGAGATGCCACTCAAGCAGCACTTCAGCAGCTCTGGAGGTTTTTCTTCCAGAGGTTGTAGAAAGGTGCCGCTTCTTTTTGTTTTACCTACAAAGACAATAGGCAAAGTGTTTCACTTTTCAAAGGTTAACTTGGATGATGGTAAGAGTTTGTGACATGGTGACTTGTTATTCAGAAAGACTGAATAGAAGTCTTTTCATCTTGAAAAATAATGAAGCCAGAGCATCACTGCTTCATAGCAGGATGAGACCCACCTGCCAGACAGAAGCTGTGGCTGCCTCTCCCTGAACAGATTGCAGCCGAGATGAATCCACTGGATTGGAAAAGTGGTTTCCTGAGATTTTTGAGGCAAAACAGCAGGTCTTGTTTCAGGAGAGTCAGGTTCATCGTCTGTCTCTGGTCACCAACAGCACAGGCAAGCCTCTTCTTTATGCCCTGGGATGCTACCCTGGAAATACAGGCAGATAAATTCACGTATTTTGTAGCCAGGTGTGATGAAGTAACCTAGTACTGTCAGGGAGGTAGATGCATGCGCTGGTCGTGTATCACTAAGTGGTTTGGGGGCCACTTCTCACCCCGTGAGTCCAGCAACCAAATAGAGTTCTTAGCAGAGAAGAGCAGTGGGGATCACCTCCCACTTGAATTCCACCCCCTGCGGCCCCAAGCCAGCCTCCTTATTTACAAAATGAAGAGAGGATTCTTTTCCTGTTGTGTCTATGTAGATTTTAAACCCTTCCCTGTGGGTCTCCCTCCCTAAACACACGCATGGCTGTTGGCACAGCAGGCTACCACGCAAGCAAGGACCTCCAGGCAACAGCGTAACATAAACAGCTGTAAAGACACGCTATGCCTGAAGTCTGAAAAAAAAGGTTGACTTGAGAAGAGAGAGGCTAAAAAGGAGATGTGAAGTTGTTTTCTTGCCCTTCAGGGCCATGTCTACACGAGCCAATTTAATACCTATTACTACAAGTATTAGTGCAGACAAGGCTTTAGGTGTCTCCATGGAGCCAAATTACACCTCTGAGCTGGCATTTCTTTTCCATCCTCTAGCTCTAATGACTGAATCATACACTCATCGAGTAGGATACATCTTTTATGATAGCCCCAGTCTCATGGAGGTTTTAAAGCCTAAATTCCTGCTGAAATCAACTGCCTGTGGCTCACCACATAGCAAAGTGGCAGGAAATGTTGACTCATCCCTTGCATCAGGGCTGTGTGTGGTGGGGCTGGGGAGGGGACAGGTCTTCCAGGTGTGGGGCTGAGCACTGCAAGAAGGAGAGGGGAGAGCCAGCAGCTGAGCCACTGATGGGTGACCAATTCCAAGGTGTCACAGCACCTGCTGCAAAGGGCAGAAGAGTTTATAAGCTGGTCTGGCAGCCGTGGTCCCAGCAGTAACCGTACAGAAAAGGAAGAAGCCACCCCTGGAGAAACTCTGTGGGGAACTTTTGGATGTGCCTTGGTCACACCGATGCGAGGAGCACCCAGGTGGCCCTCTGCAGCAGCAGACCAGGTCTGTGACCCACCTGGGGTGAGAGAGGCCAGGCCATGGGTCTCCAGTCCTTACCCAGCTACCCTGTCCTGCTGCAGCAGCCCAAACATTTTCTGTGCACAAGGGGCCATCAGAGAGTTTGGTGCTTGTGCAGCATGGGGCAAAGACATTAAAGTACCGACTGGGGGCTGATTGGGAGCAGCCAGCAGGAAGCATTTGGCTTAGGGTCTGGATTGCTCTTGGGCTGTCTGAGGCACGGCTGTCCCCCATAGCTCACTTCCAGCACCTGCCCTGGGAGCTTGCTGAAGCAGCTCAGGTTTAGCCAAGTCCTCTGTGCAGAGGGCAGAACCACTGTTTCGAGAGGCTTGTCAGCTCCTAGGTGGGTACAAACTGCCTGCTTGCTGCTGAGCAGGAATCAGCCTCCTGGAGCCCCACAGGTCACCTCCAGACTTCTGAAAAATGTTTTTAATGACTCATATCATGTCCTTCAGATGAGGCGTTAAACCTCCTGGAGGGCATCGAAGTGGAAGTTTGAGTCTGCGCAGCACTTTTTCGAAAGCCAAAAGGATGCAGCAGCACTGGAGCCGAGTTAGGGGTGTCATCTCGCTCTCTCCATCAAGCCAGCTAAACCAGCAGACTCGCTGGGCATGAACTGCTGCTGAGCACACTGGGAGGCACAGCTCCCTGAGCACAGGCAGCACGTGCAAAGGTAAAGCATATCATATTCATGAGCGACGTCCTCAGAAGACCAGGTCCTCACGTTGCTCACAGGCTGTTTTACCTTCTGTAGCTTCGTGCAGGGCACAGGGACTTTTGAGAAACACAAGCCTCCCGTAGCTGAACACCGCTGTGTTTGGATAAAGCCTATCTGAATAAACCAGCAATTTCCACTGCAGGAGACGCGAATTCACGTCTGAGAAGTGCTGGATCTGTGAGCTCTGGGTATTATTCAAGTACTTAAAATAAGAGTCCCACAAAGCAAAAGACTGTAGATGCCATTCATTCAGCAGGCAGCATCAGTACTTGCCCCTCCTCCACTCCCTGCCCGCATGGAGCCAGAGCAAATAACAGCAATAACACAACGCTGTAAACCCTGGAATAAAGCAGACAGCTGTTGCCCATCAGATATTACACCTTGGTGACCGTGCAGCTCAGTAAGTATGAAAGTGATTACTTATACCTTGACAGCATGGCCACACCACATAAATGGACAGCTTTGTACAGCAGACGCGCACGGAAGACCTGTGAACAGCAGGAAGAGTCACCATTTCAGCTATGACAATATGTCCACGGTGCTCCTGTGGTTGCCGTGAGATGTTTGTTGCAGAACAGCTGCAGGTTGATGAAGAGCATATGGGCCATCTTGGGTAGCCTTGATTTCACCTGGGTGCCATTAATCCGCACACGTTTCTGCAGTGCTGGGGTCATCCCAACCTCCCTCCCCTGACAGGAGTTGCACACAAAGTCATTGGAGATGGTTGTAGCTTCAGCACCAAATTCCTAATGCCAAGAAAAACATTACGTTGACCTGCTCAGCTGCCTACTGGCTTTACCTGTGTTCACACAGCAGACAATCCTTTATTTCCTCTAGTTCACCTCTCATTTGCAGTCTTTGGGAACTTTAACTACTTTTGGATTTCATCTAGGTAGACTGAAATACCTTCCCTTGAATTAAATCCCCAGTTCATTTTCTGCTGTGGCAGCAGAAGGGGCTCACAAAAAAAAAGTGGGCAAAGCCAGGCACAAAGCCCAAAGGATGGGAGGGGGTTTAGGACCCACATTTAGTGGAGCTGAAGCATCTGAGCCAGAAATTGCTCTCATTTTTGATACAAAAATTTTAACTGGAGCTGGTGTGAGGGATGTAAAACCAAATAATTCATGGAATTAGATTATTCATTTTTTGTGTCATCTTCTGAAGTAGTTGGAGATTGCAAGTCTTCAAGGAAAAAAACCTGGACTAGAAACCTGATCCAGCAACATCCACGTTCTTACGCAAAAAAAACCCCTGGTCTAAATAGAGGCCCCAGGGCTGAAAGTCTCATCCCGTGGTCCAATCCCCTCCCAAATCAGTCTTGAACGATGCACAAATAAAACAAATTTCACATCTCATTTCTCTTCCCCTTGTCTCCTCTCAGGAGGAACCAGATGTAAAATAACCCCTGTAATTCCAGGCAAGCCCTTGCTCTTTCGCAGGGATTTAAACCCTGCTCTGTCCCCTGGAAAGGAGATCTTTGAAGAACACCTTCTGGCAGATGGCATCACCCCCATGACTGATTTTGCCCTTGCTGGGGCCGGACGGCAGAGCCAGGGCTTGGGGTGGAGTCTGAGGTCACCAGGTGCCTTTTCTCTGTTAGATCCGGCAGATGAAATGCAGAGGACACGAGATGGGCGCTAGGAGTTACACACATGGAAAACTGCCTTCTGGTCCAACCCAACCTGAATTATGGGTTGTTGACACGACCTCTGGCTTACGCAACACTGATGCTCAAACATCTTTAAAGAAAATGAGAGGCTTTTCTCCCCTCTGCCTGATAGCAAAGTTTCTCCAACTGTAGGTTTTCTCTTCCCACATTACGCAACCCCAAGCTCGGCAAACGTACACCTGCTTTTCTCCAGGTCCTTCTCCAGCTAATTGCCCATAAAGATTCAAATCATGAAGTGCAACTCAGAGTTTTCACAGGCATTAGGGGAGTATTAAGTGGGAAATTCTAAAACTAAATTATAGTTTCCCACTGCAAATGTTTTTAAAAATATATATATATACTTGCTTTTAATTAGAAAGAAAAATAAAAAGTCCCACAGTGGACTACAGCCTCCTTCCTACCTACCACCCACAGAGGCTCTGGCCAAATCCTCGCTGGGAACAGAACAACAAAACTCTATGGGAAAGGGTGCGTTTACACCAAGAGGCACCAGCAGAGGATCTGGCCCTGCTGGCGCCTGGACAAGCTTGAAAAATCTCTGCAGAAGATCCCCTGTCTCTCCCCTTCCAGGCAGCTCAGGTTCCTGTTGAGAATCTCACACCTCTCTGCCGGGAAGGTGTGATTTATTTGGCAGCTGGGCTCTCCCTCCCGGGGAGCTTCCTAATAGATCTGTGAAAGCAAAGGTTACGTGGAGGCAGCTCCAAGGATGAAGTCATTGGCTTTGCTTCGAGACTGGAGATTTTAGCCAGGCCTGATGGTTTCAATAAAACAAAGCTCGTGAGCTTGCTGTTTGCCTGAACAGGATGAGTGTGCTGCCGCAGCGCCGGGCGAGGATTTGGACGGAGGACAAGCCCTGCACAGCCTGGCAGGGTGACAATGACCTGCCTGGCAGTGACAAGTGAGGCACTTCCCCTGAGCTGTCTGCGATTGTGTGTCAGGCCTTGATTACTCCAGGGATTTAAGACACCAAAGGCAGCCGTAGCCCTTCCTGCAGGAAGGCAGTTCACTCCCTCCTCTACCCAGACCCAGGTACGTAGGGACCAGCAGCATCACTGCCCGCTGGTGCTGAGCGCTGGTACCTCCTCTGGCTGCGTCTGTCTCACCAGAACCCAACTACAGCGTTCCAGCCTGGAACAAAATGCCAACTGTTCAGTCAATTTTACTCTTCTCTGCAGTTACAGAGGTTCGTAGTCAGGGACTGCTAGGAGACGCATGTAGCCACACGGGAGAGTTCCTAAAGCAGAAACGTGGATTTGTAATACACTGCGGTACGATAGGGGTACGGGGAGATACGCGGCTGAGAACGGTGGTGTGCATAAAGCACTGCCATATATTGTCTTCTCACCAACTCACTTCCTGCTAATCCAGCTCCTCGCAGCCTTATTCCCAAATCCCAATCCCTTGAATAATCTCCAGTAGATCCTAATGTGAACAGGCAGGAAAAAAAAACCAACCCTGATATAATATGTTCCTCTATCTCAGGAAAAGATACATCCACAGCCAGAACTACATTGGCTTGAGGGGCTCACGGGCAAAATTCAGGACAGGTCTTTTTTCATCTTAATTGAACATTTGCTTTTATTTTTAGAAGGTTCTGAGTTAATACACTTGCATTTTTTTGTATTTGTATAGAATTACATGCTGTTTAGTAACTTTGGCCAGATTCGTAGCCCAGTGAAATTAGTGTGAAAGTTTGCAGCAACTTAAGTCAGAAAACAGAATTCCAGCCCTCACAGAACCGATTAAATAGTTAAAAACCCAGTCTTGTAAATATTTTTGTGAATGAAAGTGGTTGGCTGTGACTCACGAGCATTTGGAAAACCACAGGGCATTTGGGAAATGTTTATAATTCCCCAAAGCTTCAGGCAAGTCAGCACAAATTAGTATTCACCCCAAATTTCACCTTCTGTTACTCATTGCTCCTTAATTTAAAACAATGTGGAAGTGAGAGCGATGCTGTAGGATTCCGGTGACCAGTCCCAGACCACGTAAAACTGGATTACCACCACCGAGCACTCATAGAGGACGTGTGACAAACTGCCCAGTGACTGCAACTTTCTTCAGCAAAAGTGTCTGAAGAATAATTACAGCTGAAAGCCCTGGGGCAGTAACGGCTCCTGAGCAATTCCGAGGCAGAACCTGAAGAGGAGTTCACTCCACCAGCTCTAACACTGCCCAAACCCATGGGGCCCATAGGTGGCTCAGGGTCACCACACACCAAAGCCCTAGGGATGCCCTTCACACCTTCTGATCCCATAGAATCATGGAATCATTAAGGTTGGAAAAGACCTCTGAGCTCATCCAGCCCAGCCCCACCGTGCCTGCTAATCATGTCCCAAAGTGCCACGTACACAGTGTTTTTCAACACCTCCAGGGATGGAGACTCCGTCACCGCCCTGGGCAGCACCACTCCTCCAGTGAAGAAATTTTTCATAATATCCAATCTAACCCTCCCCTGGCCCAACCTGAGGTCGTTTTCTCTTGTTCTGTCACTTGTGGGAGAAGAGCCCAGCACCCACCTCACCACAGCCTCCTTTCCAGGAGCTGCAGAGAGCCATGAGGTCTCCCCTCAGCCTCCTCTTCTCCAGACTAAACAGCCTCAGGTCCCTCAGCCTCTCCTCATCACACTTGCGTTCCAGCCCCTGCTCTGTTCCCTTCTCTGGATGCGCTCCAGCCCCTCAGCGTCTTTCCTGTGCTGAGGGGCCCAAAACTGAACCCGGAATTCAAGGTGTGGCCTCACCAGTCCAACGCAAGTCAGGATGCTCTTGGGCTTCTTGGCCAGCTGAGCACACTGCTGTGAGTGACAAATGCCCCTGATCTTCTGCAGTTTGGAGAGTGGGGAGAAGTTAAACACAGCATATTCATGCGAGGGAAGGAGGCGTAAGTAGCTACAGGATATAGGATTGGCTCCCAGCCAGTCAAAAAAATCAGTATGAACATAAGCCATGATTTAATTTCATCCTGAGACCTGCAGAACAAAGGGCCTTTTCAAATAAAAGACACCAAGACGGTGAAAAACGCCAGATCAAATTTTTTCCACCAGAGAAATCTAATTTTTCTCTCATATTCGGTATGACTGGTCCTTTAGATGACCCCGTAACATGGGTTATAGGTTTGCACTATTTTATTCTCCAAGAAGCTTGCCACGCTACCTCAGCCGTGCTTCAGCACCCTCGGTTAGGAGGCCCGGAGTGTGCTCCAGCTTTCCACAACAATCCTCAGAAAACACAGCAATACTTTCTCTGCAACTCTCTCATTCCTGAGAGTACTTACTGAGCTCCAAGAGGGCATTATAAGGAACAGGTAATTAATAACAAACCTGGAAAACAGCATCACATTAGCTCTGTAAATCTCTCTGTGCCTCAGTTTCTCTGGCTGTGGAACAATAGCTATGCTGCAACGCAAACAAGGAATATTTACTGTCATTACTTTGCCCGGGTTGATTTTTCACCCCACCAAGGAAGACCATAGCCATCACATCCCATTCATTCACCAGTGAAACTACCCAATATTTCATATGCGAACACAGGCTCATAGATCCCTTCTAGCCCGAGTAGGTCACTGCTTCCCTGCAAGGGCACGGGGCATCTCAGAAAGTGGAGGGGACACCTCGTCGGGGAGCTAATAATTTGAAACCCTTCATAAAAGTCCTGTAGATGTGCGAACCAAAGAGAAGCCTACCTTCCCCAGGTGAGCTACTGCAGCAAGAAGCAAGCTTTGGCAGGCCTGCTGAGACAGAAACCCATCCAGGCTCTACCTTGGCTTGTCCGTGCTCTATTAGGAGAGAATATCGGGCTTCTGTAGGGCTCCCACTTGGCAGCTCAGGGGTTGCTGTGCCTCTACCCCGAGCCCTTGGTAGCTCTGAGCTCCTCGTGGTGTCGACAGCAAAACGTCAAAATAACTCAATTGCAAAGTTTACCTGCAGCAATACATTCTTTGGCGCTCTGTCCTGAATCAACTGGCCCCCAAAGAGGGGTCTTCCAGCAGCAATTCCACCTAAGCTCCTCGTGGTGCTGCAGCCCCTGGGGTCTGCCCCACATCCAGCTGTGCTGCGTGAGGTGACACTGCAACACTGCTGGCTCCAGGCAGTGCTGGTGCTGCTCCACGGGAATCATCTCTTTACCGCTTACCAGGTAACTGGAGACAAAAAGAGGGGAACAAGAGACTGGAAGTTTAGGTTACACCAAGTCAAAGAAGTGTCAGACAAGTTTAGAGATGAGGTGGCTCCCGCTGGACTTCACAGGGCAGCTGGCTGAAGTGACCTCACGTGGGTTGCACAGGAAGTCAGGACCTTTAATAAATGCATTAATAAGGATTTAGCTTTAATTAAGTCAAAATAAGCAATTTCAAAGAAGAATAAGGGCATGGTTTCCTTTATAAATTGAACTAATTGGGTTAAATATCACACCCTCAGCTAAACAGGTGCAGCATCAGCTAGAAAATGCCACAATTCCCATTCAAAAGGCAAGCTCCTTCTTTTCAGACCTGCTAGTAAAGCTGGAAAAAGTAGACAAGCTTTGGGTACAAAAGCTCTTCAGTTTTGCCCCAAATCTGAAACAGAAGCAGTGGCCCCCTCGGATCTCCCTGCAAGCCTGAACCTATCAGCATCCTGAGAACAAGCCTGGAGGTTTTCTCACTGCCCACATCACCCAATCAAAGAAACACAATTGCAGCCACCTTATGAGCAAATACGTTGAAACCAGAGTTTCAGAAACACTTGAGCTAGAAGTCATCCAGCATAAACTCCAGCTGCTTCCACCGTTTCCACTTGTGCCTCATTTAAATCTGCTGAGTGGATGTGAAAAAGAGCCGCCAGTTTTCACAACTTCGGCTGCAGGAAGAATCCCACCGGTTCAGCATCACCCCACTCCCTGCCTGTGCTCTGTTTCCAGCTGGTATACGTTGGCTTTGCTCCACCAGTTTTAGTGGAGCTACTCTGGTTTGCATCACCTGAGGCTGCGACCTCGGGGAGCAGGCTGCTGCTTGCATTTACCAGGTGAGTGCATCTCATTTTGGCAAGCAACCGCCGCGCCGGTTAACAGCCTTTTCTATGCACAGCCAGGCACTGGCTGCAATCAGGAGAGGAGATAATGTCATACATTAGGGCTTGAACCTCCCTGTGACACTTTGATGCAGTTGAAAAGCCTGTTCTGTATATACACCCAGATAAAAATACATATTGTAAAGCAATGAGTGGGACTAATCTCATTACAACCTCTTCAAAATGCAATGTGAGAGTTATAAAAAAAAAAAGACAATAATTCTGTGGATGCTGATTTCCACGTGGTGAAAGGGAGCTGTCAGAGGAGCACATTACGGGCATTCTTGAGTCCTCCCTGTTGAGGTCTGCAGCAAAAGTCCATTTTTCCGCCACCCTCTTTGACGCTGACCCCAGAGGGCACCATGGGACTTGCTACGGCGCAGGAAGGTGAAGAGACGGCAGAAATTTGGGAAGCAGAGTAAGATCTCGGGAGACAGAAAGGGGGCAAGACAGCTGGGTTCAAAGTGGGAGGGCAAAGCTAGAGGAGCCACTAAGTGAGGTGAGGATCGGTTCTGAGGGTCTCATTTAGAGATGTGGGAATAATGGAAAACTGAGAGATTCTTGGATTCCATGGAAATTGGATAGATGGGATTATAAGGCTCAAGACCTGCCTGAGAACAGCCGTTTGTTTGCAGGAATGGGTTGAGGAGCATAAAGGAGCCACAAGAGTGGAGATCCCTCAACGCCTCCCAGGCAGCACATAAGCCAGCTCAGTCCAGGTGCCACAGGCTCTATCCATGCATGGGACATGAGCTAAGAAGCAGCTTTCATTTTCTATGAGGTCAAAACCCTAAAACTACTATGAGGAATGATAACAAGGGCTAGTAAGCAACCACCAAACTGAGGCTTTTTTCTCCTGGAGTGCCTTGGATTCTTCAGCAATTCATAGTGTGGTCTCATTCTGGATGTTGATAAGTGATCTGACCCCTCTGGTGTCTATAGCCCTTCCTTAGTGATCCCACTTGGATTACAGGTTCTTTACACATCAAACATTTCTTATCATGTCTCCTACCACCCTCCTTCTCATCTTCAACTAACACGTAAACATGAGCGTAATCTGCAATATCTGAGCTGAGGTCAACCTGCTTTAAATAAACATCCCTGCAGGGAGGTGTGCGGCGCCCTGATGTATGGCAGCCGCAAGACCAGCCCTTGGGGAGGAAAGGTACAAAGCTGGGCACCCAAATCCTCTTGGAAGTAACCTGTGTACCCCTCTCTGGCTCTGTCTCACATTGCACTTAATTGCGGAGCTGTGATGTGTAAGATATAGGGTCTGCATCTCGTAAAGGGAAGCAGAACGTCTGTGGCGGAGTAGCTGTGCGCACTAACACATTTACTTGTCATTATGAAGTGCAGCAGAGCAGATAAAACCATTAGATATTTAAAAATTAGTTAATGCTAGGATGCAATGATTTGGGCATTTGTAATGCTGCTTTAAATTGGATCGATATTTTCCAGTTCATTTTACTGTAGATTTTTAGCTCTGCTCTTGCTCTTGGGCTCCACGCTCCGAGCAGCAGGTAAGCTGGCAGGCACAGGAAACATTTCTTCTGGGATGTGACCAGTTGTGTTTCAGGAAGTACGTCAGCTCTTGGAGATTCGCTAAGCACCATCTCTTTTATTCAAGAGAGCTTAATTGTCATCGAGGACATCTGGGACGATCTCTCAGGGGCTTGTGTTGACAGAACAGTAACTAACACATGAAAGCTCTGGGATCCCATGACATGATCCATCACTGAGGAAAGACAAGTTGCCTGTATCACATAGGATGAATTCATCGAGGAGCCAAGTCATTAGCATAGAAAGGTCATCTACTTGTCTGTCATTGTCATGTGAGGCAGATAGTCTATAATGTGTGCCGGAGTTCCCCACGGAGCGGCAATCAGCCCCTCTCTACACTATTTCACTGTTCTTTTTAAAGCTGGTAAAGAGCTTTCTCATTGAAGTCGGTAGCTGTAAACACCTGAATGGAAATCTTGGTCACTTCTGTTTTCTCTATACGAGCATGAGCACGCTGGGATAAAAAAACGTTCCTTGCAAGAATATTACTGCTCTCCGCTAGACACGGTCAAACCTAAAGATTTGAAATGGACTCTGAATTGCTCTTCGTGAAATAAGATTTCATATTTAAGTAGCAGAAGGCTGCATCTGAAACCAAAACTCTGTCGTATTTTTCTCCCTGGGTAGACCAAGAGCTGTGCCGTGTAGTTTAACCAGGTGGCTGTAGGAGTCCACCAACAAATGACAATACTGCTGATTCCTCTGGCCCAGAAGGTCGGAGGAAACACTAAGCCGGACAATTCTTCTCACCTCATCAGCCAACCTGCTGAATCTGCAAAAAACATCAAGAAAATGCCCCAAACCCAACATACTTTGGAACTGGAAAAAAAATCAATCATTTTGCTCCGTCAGGGGTGAATGTATGGTTTATGTTGTTCCATTGTAAGCTTGGATAGAATCCCATTTGGCTTTTGCAAAATACAAAACCAGCCCAGCTATGAATATAATTGCACTGTGACTTCAGCTTTGCAGGTTCTACACTCTTTTCCAGTGCTGCTCGAAACACGATCTGCTCTGCCCTCTCCTTCACCACGCACTTCTCCCCAGGGAGGCACCTGGTTTCCGGGCCAGGACAGCTCTGCGCTTGCCTGCATTGAGTCCATAGCTGCCTCTCTGCAGCTGAGAGCAGAAAACTAGGGGTGAATTGCACACAGACAACTAAGTCTTCAGCGTGTCCTTGAAACGCTATCTTGGGCAGCGTGTCTTCCCCCTGCGTGGCCGTTCAGTGCGCATGGGCTGCTTGAGCTTCCGTGCATCGCTGTCCTGAACGACAGGGTGATCACATGATAATAAAGCTGCATATTTCAGCTGGTCTGAAGGTCAAGTTATCAACCTGACCCTAAACATCAATGACGCATGTCTATAGTGGTAGTATTTCACTGACTTTATGGGGAGACCTTGAAGGCTTTATAGAGCATCTTCTCGAGGCAAACTGTCCTGCCTGCCTTTGTGATAACCTTGCCAGCAAACAGATCTATAGCACCTCATATTATTTCATTTCAGAGGTTTCCATTCAGAAAAGAGGCACTGAAAATCCATAACAATTGAAATATAGTAGCGTTTGAACCAAGGTCACACTAGCTCGAGAGATGACCTGCTGTGTTCAAAATTAACCTCACCCAATGTGTGTGCTTCTCGGTTTACAAGTGATGCTCTGAGATTCACAGTAACAACGAGAAAAATGTTTGTAAGAAAGCATGGACTGGTGGATATGAAGGGCAGAAGGAAGCAGTATGATCGTTTCATCCATCTTCATGCACAACAAATGTTAGCAATCATGACTCTGAAACGCCTCTGGTGAGACCATATATACTTGGAATGGAATGGTTTGGGTTGTAAGGGATCTTAGAGCCCAGCCAGTGCCACCCCCTGCCATGGGCAGGGACACCTCCCACTGGATCAGGGGGCTCCAAGCCCCATCCAACCTGGCCTGGAACACCCCCAGGGATGGGGCAGCCACCACTGCTCTGGGCACCCTGGGCCAGGGCCTCCCCACCCTCACAGAAAAACATTTCTGCCTAAGATCTCATCTCAGTCTCCCCTCTTTCAGCTCAAAACTGCTCCCCTCATCCTATCCCCCCACTCCCTGATCAAGAGCCCCTCCCCACAGAGGGAGCATGGAGGCAGCACAGAGGGACACGAGAGGGACTGTAAGTAATTAGTTGGAGATATCCACATTCAAATGAGATTAGGGCAACAAGGTTTCTTGCTGTATTAGCCATTTTCAAAAGACACAGCTAATGCTGCTCGAAAGTCTTCTAAAAATGCAAGTTCATCAAAATGGAAATTTTCTGCAGGAATCTGACCAACAATGGATGAGTCTGAAAACACTCTGAAATAGAAAGCTCGGCAGCAGCAAACCCTTCTCGCTTGCCATCGCTGGACTGGGGCAGTCGCAGTTAGTTTCCAGATTATTTTTTGGCTTCGCAACCAACACATGGTTTTTTATTGTTGAGGGCAACGTGCAGCCTTTTGGTCCCCTTTAAACCACAGCTCGGATAGACCTAATCCCCTTTTTAATCCACGCTGGCAGAAACGTTTGGAACTATTCCACTGAGAGCCTCAGTCTGTGTTCATATTTTTAGTTTCAATCTTTGGACACAATGCCCAATCCCAGCGCTGTCTGGTCAACGCAATCCCCTGAACACCACTCCAAGTACCCCCGCAGACGCTGTTGGTGCTGAGCTTTGCTGAAGCCACCGTAAATCCAGCCGCCTGTGGGGCGTCGGGGTGCTGGTAGGGGCTCTGCACCATGGCCCTGTGACACTGACAGCGCCAGTAAGAAGTGCCTGAGTTCTCTCAAATACTGCTTGTCTTGAGGAGGGCCAACAAATACTGGCAAAAACACCAGCGTGCTGGCTTGTATTTTTTCCCCCCATTTCTTCTATATTAACAAAAGGGGGGAAAAAGAAGCTTAAGTAATGGATTTTTTCTGCTTCATTTTACTCCCACCTTCTCTGCCCCCTGTAATCCGATTTTTTACACCTCATTTATGTGTTTTTATTCAGCTCATCTTTGTGTTTTCTTTTTTTTCACACCTTTGGATCAGCTCTCTCCCCATGTCTGGCACCTGTGATTATATCCTTCAGCTTCACAATGCAGACTTGCAGAGCAGCATTTAATAACAGGGAGGATTTGACTGACTGGAGCTTTGATAATGGTGGTGGGAAAGGCACAATCGCTGCCTTTCCGACAGTATACTTTGCGCAGAAAGCATTCGACAGTGTCACAATCTGATAAAAAAAAATCCCAGATTCTACCCATAATTATACCTTCTCTCCTTTACCTATCCACCTTCTTTTCAAAATTAAGCTATTGTGGGTGACACCAGCCTCTGGGGAGGTGGGGGTGATGGGACACAAACCTGGTGAGAGAGAGGGAAAGGAGGAAAAAAGTTCAACTCACCACAATTTTGCCTTGGCTTCTCTGCCTGCGCACGCTCCTGTCTTTTTCAGCTCGGCCACGGGCAGCCCAGCTCTGTCTGTGATCTGGTGAGGTTTTAGGATGAAAAAGCATCACCTGACTGATGCCACTGCTGGTCAGCCATGGGAGAAGAAAGCCCTGTAGGATTTCCAGGAAATTAGAAATCCAGATGAACTAAGACATTGCACATCATCAGCTCCACTCAGACTCCTGACTGGGAGGAGGAGGGACTGTGGGTGTCCAGCTCTTGCTAAAAATAAGGTGTGTATGTGCCCTGCTGTCTTGGGGCTCCTCAGGATGAAGGACCCCGTAGCAGCTCTGAAAATGCACCCCAACCCTTTCCAAGATGCAGAGGAACATCAGGGTGAGAACAAGGTCCCTAAAGCCGCACACGGTGCTTCCCAGCTTTGGCTGAACTTCAGGTTAGAGCTGTACCTGCACACAAGTTTAAAGTCTCTAGAACTGTTTATAAATGTGGGGTGGACTGATCTAAGCTACGCAGAGATGTTTGTGCTCACCTCTGAAAGCTTGAGATCAAAGCACATCAGGTGCCCCCCAGACCAAGAAGACTTTGAGGCATCCAACTGCTTTTGGAAACACTTGTAAATGCAAGAAGGAGCTAAGAGTGTGAACCCAACCTTCACCGCTCAGGAACAACACCAAAACTGAGACCCCCACTGCCTTGGGCTTTTAGAAATGTGGGGGGCTGATATAGATGAGGAAGGCTTGAGAAATGATGAAGGATTGGCACAGCTGCCCAGGGAGGAGGTGGAGTTGCCATCCCTGGAGGTGTTTAAAGATGAGTAGATGAGTTTTTTAGGGACAGGGTTTAGTAAGGAGACAGGTGTGGTAGAACTCAAAGATCTCAGAGGTCTCCTCCAACCGTATGGTTCTATTCTGTGAGTTTATGACCCTCTCAGCTCGGCGGCGGGTGCTGGCAGGCACTCCAGCCAACTCCTTTGCCTTTTGCCGCTCAGTCTCCTGAGCTTCAACTCGCTGAATTTCCCAGTGAGCCAGGACGTTGCATCCCTCAAAGCTGGCAAAGTGCCAGCATCGTGAAATCGTTTCTAAGAAGAGTCCTTGGGAAAAGATTCAAGCAACAGCTGTCCTGGCCCGTGTGGACAGGGCATATCTGATTTTAAATGGCTGGGGGAGCAAGGAACTGAGCAACCAGCCAGGAAGGTTTTAATGACGCGGTTATTGGCGTCAGCGTCTCGCTAAATAAAGTAATGTGGAAACCAAAAAAGTCACTGTTGGGATGGTCTCAGGGCTGCCGTTTGGCAGAAGGACCTGCCCTCTTGGGGGTGATCGATACGCCGCTAACAAGCTTGGACAGATTGATGTTGGCGTCTATTGATAAGGGAGCCACAGGCAAGGGGACTGCAGTGATTCCCCTGTGAAAATGCCAAGCTGGCACCATCCGCGTCTGCTTGAGGATAGGGCACCTTCCCAGCTCCGCTGTGCCCAGTGCCAGGGCCATCGCAAACGATAACCTGGCCTTACAAGGGCACATCATTAAATCCTCCTGGATTTATATAGGTAGCTGCAGCTCCAATGGCCAACGCGCTCCGGTAGCCGAGGGTTTCTAACCCACCAGTGCAGCACAACCCAGACGGGATTTGGCACCACGTCCGTTCCCACATGGCACAGGGCACATTAGAGTGCCCTGATCGTATTTTCCTCATTTTACGGTATCTGTGGCTGGGCTGGGGCAACCTCCAACTTAAAACAATACGCATTTTTTGTCTGCTGCCGCATTCCTTTTGGCTGAATTAGTCACTTCTCTTACTGTTCAAGATCTTTTTGAAATAATGTGTCAAAAAAAAGAGACTCTCAGCTATGATTGAAAACAGAATCCCTGTGGTCTATGCGTATACTTAAGATCTTACTTTTTAGCAGGGACTTTTTTAAAAATCAGATTTTAATATTTTTTTATATTATGGCTAAGGCCATGCAAATTCTCTTGGGTAAAGGACCTTTTTGCCAACAAAAAAATTCAAGTTGAGTAGCACTGAAATCTGAAAATTTATGCCAACATCAACACGGGCATTGCTCTCAAACCCATTGTTCAGTTGAAATGTTTTCTAGGCACAGTGGTCTTAGTTGCTCTTTCATATTTACCTAAATTTATCTTAACAGCATAGCTCTTCTCACTGATCTTCCCCTCCATTCCCCAAACCCAAACACTTAATTTGTCATTGAATGAGATTTTTTTTATAACTCCAACTACCTTTTTTTTTCATTTATACAAGGGAAAAAAAGATTTACCCAAACCATTATGTTTTGTTTAGCCAGTAAATCCAAAAGAAAACTCTATTTCATACAGGTCTCATTTTAAATAACCGTCTCAATAGTGGAATGTCAGAGAATTGAAACAAAAATTAAATGATCTTATTTTTCTCGGTGCATGTGCATCAGCCAGCCTTCCCGTGTGGTTGCTGCGGGCATAGCCCTAAATTAGCAATCATCCATCGCAGCCATGAAAAAAGACAGCGATGTCGAGAAGCCAACCAGATGCTCCTTGCGCAAAGGCAAGACTATGAAACAGCTCCGTGATAATCACCATTATCTTTGTACCGCTGTGCCCTTCATTTTTGGGAGTCACCTTTTTACGCGTTGTTACACGGCGCTCGGTCCTTCTCCATGAAAATCAATGCAGACATAGGAGGCAGCCTGGTTTGTTATGGTCTTCCAGGCAGCTCAGACACTTCTGGGAATCAGGAACAGAAGAATAATGCGTTTCAATAAGCAGCTTATCGACCAAGTAGGAGTTAAGTGAACCTGTGGTGTACTTCTCTAGTTTCACTCCTCTCACATGATTATTGCACTTTGCTTGTGCTTTGCTTTGGTTCCTTTGACAATCAATACCTTGCAAGGACTCGCCTGAGCCACAACCCAGCATGGGGGGGTGGTGGGATAATGGGGTGGCGGGTTTGCTCCCCTCGCTCCCACCAGCTGTCCTGTCTCTAAAATCTCAGAATACTGGCAGCCACCCGAGTAAGCAACCCAGCGGAGGTGTAACGGCCGACGGCTGCGCCTCCAGCTTTCTGACCGCATCCGGCCTCCCACCCCCGGCTCTTCAGAGGGACACAAGGGTAGGAAGAGAGGCTGCATGGGCTTCAGGTCAAAGATTTCCCTTGAGAAATGCAGGAGGCATTGCCTGTGTTTCCTCCTAACCCCTTTAGACAATTCAAATAGAGGCGCTGCAAAGAAATCCACTGCAAAGTGTGAAAGCAAAGGCAGACGCGCGCTTTTTTTCCCAGGGTTGAAATGGAGAAGCCCACCAAGCAGCAGCCTGACAAGTCCTGGTAAAGCCGGAACTGGGACAGGACAGATCTTGTATTTTCTGTTTGGGGATGAGCAGATCACTTCCAGTCCCAGTTCCCTAGGATACCCTGCAGCAGTGACAAGCAGTGCCAGATGGACCTGCTCGGGTGATGGACCCAAGAGCAGGTGTTCGCTCCAGCACGCAGAGCTCCGACCTCAAAGCCTCCTATCACAGGGCCTCCCACGGACATCCCAAAACGGAGGAAGGAAATCTTAATGCCATTTACACCCTGCTGTTACAGGAGAAACCCACAGCCTTTGGGCACTGAGACTGCAAGGCTGTGGGACCTGGGAGCCGTCAGCGGTTAAACCCCTCCTGCAGGTAACGGAGGCTGCCCCTGCGGGACAGGCAGCTGCCTGGCCTCTGCTTGGTGCCAGACCTGGCCTTCCTCAGGGGCTTTCTTCTCTGTAATGCAGTTATCTGATGCATTTTACAACAGTTGTGAACAATATATGGCATTCTCAAAGACAGTAAGCATCTGCAGATTACAACCTATACCCGGCAGCTCCTCCGTGTTGTGCGAGACAGAATTAAACGCACTATTTAAGCTCAAGCCAGGGACCATTTCCATTGGCCAAGACAGCTAGAGGTGAAACCACGTCGTGAGTTTCTCCTGCGCACAAAAGCTGTGCCCGTGCCATGTGGCGTGCAAAACATCTGCTGAACAGAGCACCTGCTGCGGTGCAGGAACGGGACGTGTGGGAAGATTTTAATTACTCACCATGGCAACCTACATTAATAGCTGTAATCCCCCATAATAAGCTGGATCGGTCCTTCTCCCACATCCACGGAAATACCTTCAGGAAGGACATTTGTGCTCTAGATGTGCCTGATGCTAAGCTGCAGAGCCTCAGCACAAGGGTCCGTGCAAAATAAACCTGCAAGATCTCCCGGTCAAATCTGAGGGATCACACCACACCCATCCCCAAACCCACAGCGCTGCCCATGCTCTCGCACCTCTGGCAACCGAAACAAGCTCATCTGGTTGTATGGTGAACCAGCTTGTAGTTGTTTCAGGATAGCTCATCCTGAACTCATTCACCTTACCCCATTGAACTGAAATTTGAATTAATTTGAAGCTAAACCTCCCCCACCAACGCCGAGGACATGGTCCTGTAGGAATCAATGGAGACAAAATATTGCATCCCTCCTGCAAGCAGACACGTCTGAGCCACACATCTGCATCTCACCCTCCTGTGACACCTGTGAGACCCCTGCGTGCTGTGTTGGCAGAGAGGATACCAACCACCCTACTTTCCTGTAAGGAATTACAGACTTGGCGAAGCTCCAAGGCAAAACAAAAAACCCCAAAGGAAAACAGGATATAAGTTGCCAAACTGCCTTACTGACCCTGCAGAGGTGGATGAGAGAAGTTCCACCAAACTCAGTATAAAGCTGCTAAAAACTACAAATACCACCACCACCCAGAGAGGAAACAGGGCTGCATTGTGAAATCAGAGCTTTGACGTTTTTGGATCCATAAAGATGACCTGAGCTTTGCCCACTGCTACAAACACCGCAGCCACTTTTGGCCTCTTGAGTTCCACTTCCATGGCACCAACCATATCAAAGTTTCTCCCAGATCTCGTAAGGCTTACTGGGAGCAGCGTGCTCACCATGACACACCACAATTATTTGGCTAAGGTCAACAGCAAGAGCAGCTCGAGGTGTCGATGCCTCTAATGCCAACATTCCATACCTGTACTTGAGCCCACGATGGTTTCTTTCACATGAAGTTAGAGAGCTGCCAAGCTGGAGCAACTCTGGAAATGACTGCAGCTAGAGCAGAGACAACGCAATAAGATCCAAAGTCCTCCTGACCCTTATTTGAGATAGACTTTTTCAGCTTTTCTCTTGGAGCATTGTCTGCACTTCATCTCCAAGCCTGAAGTGTCATTTGTCTTGGGAGACTCCCATGGGAAGACAATGACATCAACAGGTATGGGGGACAACGCTACCTTCAGAGCTCAGCATCTCCTACACACCTCACCATGAAGAATGACCCACTTGTTTTGTTATTCACTCCTGTCTGCTGAGACTTTCGACTTCTGCTTCCCCAGCACGCGACCGAACTCCTTCCTCTGCAGAAGCGCTGGCAGAGGGTGACATTAATTATATCGGAGCCAGATGTCTGATAAATAAACAACCTTGGAAAAATGATGTGGCACTTCAAATGCAGCGTCCTTTGCCTCACCTTGTAGGCTCCTGGGGAAGCGTGTGGCTCACAGCACGGGCCCTTGGTGCCTTGGGAAGGACTGAGGAGGGGAGCAATGCCCCTGCTCAAACCAAGGCGTTTTTCATGTTCACTTCGGACTCAGCACTTCTGCAGGTCTTCTTTTTAGTGACAATTCCAGTGACTCCTACAAAGCAGAAGAACCTTTAGCCAGGCTCACAAAAACACAAGTCTAGTGCTTTTTATGTCAGGATTTTAATCAATCATGCACAGCAGCACCCCACGAGATGGGCTATTATATTTATTTTACGACACAGAAAATAGAAACACAGAGACTCGAGTAAACTACTTAACAACACGCGTTTAGAGATGTGCTACAGATCCAGGGCTTGAGTGCTGGCAATGCTGGGAGAAAGTAAAATTCACCTAGCCCAGATTCATAAAAGAAGTTGATATAATCCCCCCTCCGGCAGTTTTTACCGAGTCCATGAGCTCATTTCACAGCAGCCTGACCATATGTTAGAACGACCCCCGAGACCTGGTGATGTCCAGGGCAGCCACAGCCTCTTCTCAAAAAAAGCAGCAGGGCAGGTGGGAGCTGACTTTTGGGTATCGAACGTACGGAACCGTTCAGAAAGAAGATGTAGGCAGGAATGACACCAACATAGAGAGGGTTGTTCCTGCTGTGAGAAAAAGATTTTGCCCAAACCCAACCTTCAAAGCTTCCCCTTTACCCGTGTAACACTCCTTTCACACAATGCTTTCGTGGGGATACGCCAGGCGTTGATTTCCTGCTGTCAGGACGCACGTATGCCCAGCTCAGCTGGCCCCACGCTGCACAGCCAGGGAGACTTAGGTCGAATGAAGTTGCAGGTGGCCGATATAAAAAGCTGAAGGTGCCCGAAGTCCATATAAACCAAATCAGAGCGGTCCTGAACTACTGCCAGACCATAGAGAAGACAGGCATTAGGCTCAGCTGCCTTTTGCAGGGAGCAAGAGAAAGGAAAGAAAGAAATAGAACAACGTTAAATTGTTTATAGATTTAGGCTTTTTTTTTTTTTTTAATTAAAAGTTTAAATAGAGCCCTGGAACTTGATAGTGGGCACTTCAGCAGAGGGTAGCCACATGGAACCAGACCTTCAAACCCATGAAAGACCTGATTTATAAGAAAACATCAGTGGGGAAAAAAAGGCCGTATCTGTTCGGAGTGGATTCCTGTCTTGCCTTTGACCCTCCTTTACACAGGTGCATTTCTGCTGGTTGCCAGCTGGAGTTACTGGTATGCTTGGAACAACCGCCCCAGACTTGCAGGAAAGAAGTCACACATGGGCACTGCTGAGCACCAAACCCAGCAGACAAAGAGGTTTTGTGGTGGGCTGAGGGGTTCTTACTTCCTTCCATTGGCATTTGAGCCAAATTCCAGCAGGTAACGAGCCTGGGATTGCCCAGGTAAGGACCAGGGATATTTAAAGGGGGAGGAAACCCTCCAGCAGCCAAGTTTTGCTGATTTTAGACTGAATCGCACGAGACTAGGGAATGACACGCTGAGCTTCAGCCCACTGCAGATTAGAAGAGCCAGGTTATAAACCTCTGAAAACCAGAGTTTACAAGGTAAATGGCAACTGCTCCTTCCTTCCAGTTGAGCCATGAGGCTGCTGGAACTCTCAAAGCAACGTCTTTCCAACTCAGCCCATTGCTGTAGGGGTGGGCAGGGGTGTGTGCATGGGTTCTAGAACAAGCGAGATGCAATCTTATTTATTTGAGTTTGACTCACCATGTGACTGTTACAATTGTAGGTGTATCTGGCAACTGAAACAAACCCAGAGAAGAGTTTCAGGTATTTAGCCAGACTCTGAACCAAGCCTGAGAAAGAACCAGCTTCTATTTCTGATTTCAGACACTCAACAGAGCTGCTTTGTGTCCATGGTCTGCAAAATTCAGCTCAGTTAGATCCCAACGTAGGGGTGAGCAGAGCTCTTACGCCATTTCAAGGGGCAGCGACACACACAGATGTCATTTAAAGCCAAACAAACTCAGAATCTCCAGATATGGCAAGAAGCAACAAAGCACTTTCTTCATTTCAACAGATACATTTTATTTCTCTCTCTCTCCCTATTATTTTTTTTGCAGCAACTGAGTGCAGAAAAAGAGTAAGAGCAGTCTCTCTTTAAGGCAACTGCCTGGTTCAATGTAGGTTGATTTAATGATAAGACACTGTTTGAAGTTAATTGTAACTGCAGAGAACAACAAAAAAGCTAGAAAGTCACTGTCAGACGAGACGAGGAGCTGAAAAAGACATAGGGTCAAACTGTGATACGACTCCAGGGAATACGTATCGTGATACAGCTCTTGGAAAGTCTGCCGAGTTATAGTCAGAATTAGTCTACATCTTCTTAAGTGCAGGGCAGAGCACAGCTGGAACAATCTGGCCATTTCAAGCCTCAAAATAGAGGAAGTGGTCATGTCCTGCTGAGCCTGTGATGATGCTGAGCAGGCTCAGCTAGGCTGGTCCTTAGTCCCTTCCCTGCTCAATTCTGCTGTGATGCTGCTGGGTGTTTGCGTGCATTCAGGACCCTACAGAGAAGGGAAGAAAGGGGGTTTGGGGTTTTTTTTTTTTGTGTGCATGAGTTTTTGAAATATTGGGACAATTAGGTTTCAAAGCCAAAAGAAACTCTTGGGAAAAGCTATTTTGTCCTGGTTCTTTCTTAAAGTTATGCCACTTTATAGACTGACAACAACTGAACAGTTTCATAGGCACAGGCGAAGAAGTTTTCTGCTTTATAAATACTCCACGTTAAGGCGAGCGGAGCACCGTGCTGCAGACCCTGAAGAGGATAGGCCAAGATTAAATTTAAATTTAAGTTCTGACTGAAACACAAGAGAAAATGTTAGGCAGGGGGCAGGACGCCGGAGTGAGAGCATGGGACAACAAAAGAGTTTCTGCACTGGTTTCACAGCACAGAGCACAGCTCTGGGCAGCAGCACTTGGGAGGAATTCAGTGTTTGGGTCCTGCCCTCTCTGTTTGGACGCTCACTGGCAAGGGCTGCATGGAGCCTGGCTGTCCCGCATTGCTCCCCACAGCTCTTGGGGCTGCACCCCTCCCGAGAAATGTCTCCAGCCCTGCCTGAGGGTCTCATACAGGCTCATGCCCTGGAAAAAAATTTTCAAAACCCCAACCCTACTGGGAAGAGAAAAATAAAAATTTGGAAGGCTCGGCATGCTCTGCTTACCCCAACACGAACATTTAAGGCACGACTTTGACAAGCACCTTGCGGAACATCAGGCAGTGGTAACTGCAAGAAGCACACGTAGCAAACAAATATTGGTGCATTAGGGCAGGGGGTTGTTCCACAGCCACACAGCCCTTAACGCAACCGGGGTCTCCCACGCTGCCGGGGACACCCACCAAGGCAAGACTGGAAGGACTCATGGGCATTAATGGGATGAAGCCCTCTAAGCCATTAACAAACCAACACCCTGTAAATCAAGACTTTAGGTTCCTTTTAAAGTGTTCCTAATAACAATAAATTTTAACAGCCTTTTTTTTCTTATCTCATGCCTCTGCACATCCCCTAAATAAGACCATCTGAAACCTAAGGCCTTGGTGGCCCCAGCCGGTATGGCCACTGCTCACCTCAGGATAGTCTGATTTATAACAATATTCCAAGCAATAAATCACAGTGCTTTCTCCACTGAGAAGCGGAATGGGTGGGGAGCGGGAGAGAAAGGGGGGGGAAAAAAGAGAAGCTTATCTAAATCTATTTACATGGAATGATTATTCAATTAATTTTTTCATTACACTTGCCAAAAAGAATTGCCCGTGTCTTTAATGCTGTGTGTGAGATTTCATTAATAATTAATAGCAGCAGTTCTTTCTCCTCTCAAAAAAGCAGGAGCTTTTGTCTTTGGAGGTCAGACCCTGGCACGCGCCGCAGGGATACAGCCCCACTCTGCCGAAGGCGCAGGGGCTCTGTGGCTGCTGAGGGGTACGTGGGGACAAACTTGCGTCCTGAGCTACAGGCAGCTGGGGTTCAGTGCTTTCCCCTTCAGCTTGCCACTACAAATACCGTGTGAGGAGAACAAGCGCAGCGATGAGCAAGCCCTCACCCCCACCAGCCCCAACGCCCACCGACTGTCTCTACCTCAGCTCTTCATGCCCAGCTTGAGGAGCCCAATCCGGTCCCCTCCAGCTTCTTTGCTCCCTGCATTTCTCCCACCAATCCTGCCACCCTGTTTGCTCTTTGCTGCCCGTTCCCACCACATTGCTCGGTCCCAGCTACCGCCAGCTCCACCTCCTTGGCTCTGTGTGCTTACACGCTCGAGCTCCTGCGCCGTTTGCAGTAACTGGGGTGAAGACTCTTCTTCTATTTAAGTAACCTGACTGGAAGAAATGAGTTACAGTAAACCAAATTGTGACTGTCCTGCCACGGCCACCCGAGTTTTTAGGAGGACACACAAGAGGAAGAGTGGTTTGGGTAGGGTGGAGGCACCTTCCCAGCCTCCAGCAACAGCCGTAAAGAGCTTTCCAGACTACAACCTGCTGCTAGAGCAGCACGAAACTAGAAGTGCTGTTAGCAAAGACAACCAAGACTCCTGCTGAAACGTCGTGTAAACCCTCCCTAGCCCCAACACGAGCACAGCCCCGCGATGCTGAGTGTGCCGCAGAAGGACCATCCTCTGCGGGAAGAGCTGAGGGGCTCAGAGCTGCTCGCACAACAACGAGCTCTAGGACAGCACCACACCACCACACAACGTTTACGTGACATTAAAGTTGCGCTTCATCTGTGGGACAACCAGGTTAGCAAAGAAAGCAGAGCCAGCAGTGCAAACAGCAGCCATAAATCACCCTACCTCCTTCCCAACCATAACATTTGTAAGAGAGCCCTGGGTTCTTATAAATATTTAAGTCAAATTTCAGCTGTTTATGTCTTACATCTGTCTTTATCAGCCTGTAATCATTTCTCTGCTCGCATCCCACGCCGCTGCCTGCTGCTCTAAGCCGGCTGCTCTCAGTGCAAATGGGTTTTCTCACCTCGGTTTGGACAACCATCACCTGAATTCTTCTGCCTGGCTACCTTCGTCGAAGACCTCTCTGTCAGAGTGGCTTTTTGTGGAGAAGGTAAAAAAATTCAGAAAAGGCCCCTTGAGATTTAATGATAACAAACAAATCAATTTAAACCTATACGGTGTCCTTCTCTGGGAACGAGGAGCACAACGTGGCCAGCCGTGCACGCCTGCGCATTTTATTGCTTCTCCTTTCCTTTCAGAGCCACACAAGCTCTGCGTTACAACAACTGGGTTTCTTCTAAACCGTGTGTGCTGCTCGGTTCAACCTGGGGAAAAGGTGGAAGGGCAAAGTTTATCCACAAGGAGTCATCTGGTGCAGATTATACCCAGGGACTGCCAATTTTCTGACTTTCTAGTATTTTTTAGTAGAAAAGAAAACAAAGGGGAGATTGTTTTTGAGAACCTCTTGAAAAAAAAAAAAAAATAATCCATGCTTTCCAAGCAGTCTGGGCTGGTGAAAACCACAAGAATTTGGCAGTTCTGAATATTCTGTTGCACAGAGGGGAGACAAAGGACAGAAGAGCAGCACCCCCTCAAATCAAAGTTTCCTGGAGTCTCATCCCTCACTCTGCTCGCAGTAGCCCTATAATAAAAAACCTCCACGATGGTTGAGGGAGGTCCCAGTGTCCCCTTCACACAGGCCGAGACACCTCGTGGCCGGAGGTCCTGCGGGGCTCCTTGGTGCAAGCAAAGCACAAGGAGATGCTGAGGCTCAGTAGGGAAAAAATGAAACCCCATTCAGCCCTGTCCCCCTCCTGCCAAGACTCCTGATTTCCTGTGATCTCGTGGAGCCCTGAGAGGCAGAGAGGAGTGATGAAAGCGTGAGCTTTTTCCTCATGAGCCTGGAAATCTGCCAGATCTTGACTTAAAGCCATCCCATCATCACAGCTGGGCCACCAAGGCACAGCAGGTCGCCCACCACAGCAAGCTCAGCCTGGGGAACTGTAACTCTCCAAGCTTTCTGCTCCCAGCACTGGGGCAAGATTGGCTCCCGTGGAAGGCAACTCATAGAACGAAGCGTAGCACCTGCCTCCAGCCGTGCCTCTGCTCGTCGGGACTATTTGCCCCACCACGTCACCACCAGCCCTAGTGACCATCTCTGCGAGCTGCTGCAGGCACGGAGCCTGTGGAGGAGCCAGGACTCACAGTCCCTCCTCCGTGCCGAGAAGCTGCCAGAGAACAGCACCAGCCTTGACCTGTCCTGCAAGCTTCCAAACACAGGTAGCTACAGGCTGCGCTGCCTGCGAGGGCTCGCACTTCGTCCCAAGCTGTCTCGGCACAGCAGCCGCTGGGACAGCAGAATCAACGTCCCCCAGCAGTCCTGGCACTTCCAGCACTCTCTGGAATTTAGAAAATCTGGGTTCGGTTCCCAGCTCAGCCACACATTTCTTTTGGCCCTGTGGCCAAGTGACTAAACCTCCCTGGGCTTTAGTTTGCCTCCCACCCGCTGGAGCAAGGTTACAGCCTTTTTTCTCACCACTATTTTGACTTGTCTGCTTACATTACGATCTTTTGGGAGCAGAGGCTGTTACGAGCGTATCTACCAAATCTAATATAAGTGATCTAATCCTGGCAGATTTCTCTAGGTATTACTGTCATACAAATTCTGAGGGCTGTGTCTACATAGACAGCTTAACCCACTCTCAGGCACCAGGAAGTGACTTATCTCAGCGCTGTGCCCGTGCGCCAGGGTCTCCGGCTTTCTTTAAATGTGCATTTCAGAACCTGAACTCTGGTTCTCTGGGATTACTGAGCCTGGAGACTGGATCCTGGCAGCCCGTCCCACTCCTGTGAGTGTAAGACACCGCCACCAACTGACCCAGGAGCAAGCAAGACCTTCTCATGCCATTCTGCATCCAAAAATCAGCCTCAGCAAACTAATTCATACAAACGCATTGGGTCAACCACCATTTCCCATCAATTTTATTCACTCTCGTAAATGAGCCAAAGAAAGCTTTTCCCTGTGCTTTGCCGGTTCTCCTTCAATCCTTGGGACATGATTTCCTCACTTTCCTACTTAATTAAAAGCAGGACTTAACCACTTGAAGTTATCAACTTCCACAGCATCCTCTCCAAGGACGGAACCATCCCACCCACACTGGGAACCCACATCACTCACAAGTCCACCCCAGGGTGAGGAGGGACCGTGATCCCGGCAGCCAGGTGCTTCTCTAGGCAAACAGGCTGCTTTGGTGGTTTTCACAGATATTTTCCCCTCCCCTAGTTCTCAGCAGAGGTAGCGCTGCCTGTCAGGACACGCCGTGATGCTGCTCAGGGCTCTGCGGTCCTTTCTTTCAGCTCTAGTCCAGACCCCCCTGCCCAGGGTAAACCTTGCAAAGCCCCAGAAGAAAAGAACTGCTGATGCCTCGTGTGTGGCTGAGGCTGAACACTTGCTCACACGAGGATGGAAGGGCACCTGAAGGGCTTCACGACGGCACCACAGCTCAGAATAAAATAATCACAATGCACAGCTGGGGAGAGGCAAGAATCTGCTCTCTCCTCTGTATCTGTTAAAAAGCCCTGGTTGCCCATTCCTTCCACTCCACCCCACTTTCTCCTTTGCGGTGCCACAGCCTCTTCTCCGCTTTCAGTCGAGGGGAAGGAAAAGAAAGAAAAGGAGAAGCAGCAGCCTGTGCAGTTACCGGGTCCTTCGCTGCCTCCAGCGCGATGCCACGTTTGTTCGAAGGTAAAGAGGAAGCATTGGGGATTATGGACACGGCTTTGATTTTATTTTAAAGGCTTTAATATTTGGAGCTGTATTGATTTGATTTATCTCAGAGTGCCACCGTACCGCCAGTAACTAAGCAACACCGATCCTCTCTGTATTCTGGAAGGCTCCTGGGATTTTGCCTACGAATGATATTACTTTGTGTATATGAAACTAAATGGACCGTAGGCACCATTTGTAAGTGGAAGATATTTGAGTTTCGCTTTTTTTTCTTTCTTTCTTCTTACTGGGAGATGAACGCACTCCCTGGCAGTGTTGGACCCACAGCCCGGGCTGCAGAGCAGCAGCAGGACCCGGACACCCACCCCCCCTCTAGGAGATGCCAATGAGAACAAGTCACTCCAAAGTCATGCAGATGCACCAAAAAATAGAAAGCAAAGCAGCTGGTGTGGTGCTACCACGCCGTCCCTTTCGGTCTAGCTACACAATTTAAAGGAAATAGCAAAAAACCATAAGCCAGGCTCAAATTCTGTGGGATCCAGAGGAAAGCTCAGCAGGCAGAGGGCAACCCTGGCTGCGCTCAACTCCCCACTGCAGCTTTTGGAGGGCTTCCCACCTCTCCACCACGCAGAGCGGGGAACCTCTGCCTTTGCCCTGTGTGTTGGCATCTCCTGTTTCCCTCCCCTGTGGCTGCTGGCAGCCCCGGCTGTTTCTTTAAGGTGACGGTGCCTGTGTGGTCACAGGCAGAGGCGAAGAGGCCCTGTCAGCTCGCGCTGTATGGTTCAGTGGTTTGGCCTTAGCGGTGTTTGTTTTGGAGCCCGCCTGCCAGTCTGACCCATTTAGCGTCCTTGCTGTGCTACAAGCTCGCCTTTCAATTATAAGGGAGGCAAAAGGGGTCTTTAAAGTGAAATTGGAGCCCACCAAGTTTGACGCTGCCGAGCGTGGTGGCAGTAAGTCAGGCTGTCACGGCACCGCGCTCCTTCCAGCCGAGCTGGGGAGGCTGAGGCAGGGATTTCTCCAAGTGGGAAGGAAGAACGGCTTCTCCAGCTCGGGATGGGGCTCTCCTCGTGACAGCGAGACCCAGAGCTGCTCTGCAACGCAGGGAAACAAGTTTTTTTCCTCAAAAGGCTTCTTCTGGAGAAGGGAAACCCTTAGACACTTTATGTCCATCTGCAGGAATGAAAGCCCTGTTGTTGCTGCCTTCAGCAACCCCAACCCCCCCGGGCCAGGGCAACCCCAGAGGCAGAGGGGACCAAGGAGTCAGAGACGCATGCAGGAGCTGGAACTGGGGACCCCAACATAACCTTCTCCGGGTCAGCCTGGCTCATCCCACACAGGAATAGGAAACTGCAGCTGCCAAAGAAAGAACATCATGCCCAACGTGCCCAGCAGGCGAAGAAGTTTGCCACAGACCTCAGTGGAGCAGCAAGTGGTGCATTTCGAAATGTCAAGGTCAGAACTTCTTTGCAAGCCCACGTTAGATGCTCTGGTTGTCCTGACTTTGCTTCAGGCCTGTCCTGCCAGAGAAGCTTACTCTGAACATCCCCACAGACCTCTGCTAAAGCCACTCTTACAAGAACGTGCCAGCAGCTGCACAGCACACTGGAGACTTCACCAGAAACATTATTATTAGCCAGCCCCTGCCGTGGGGAAGCAGCACAGGGGCAGGAATCACTTATCCTTTTGGGGCCAAAAATGTTACTGCTTTTTATCCCATTGTCTCCTGGTGTGGACCTGCCAGAGCTGCACCCCGCAGGGCTGAGCCTGCTCCTGTGATGGCCCCGTGTATTTGCACCACAAATAATTCCAATTAAGTGGCTCAATTTTATGTTGGTCAAATGGACAAAGAGTGCTGTGGAATAATCCTATGGTTCTGGCACGTACAAATTGGTCATTATTTTAACTTAACTGAAACAAGAACTACGTAGATTAGGGGGCTGGGTGGGTTTTCCCCCCCCCCAGATGAAATCTGAAACCAGGCAAAATGCACACGAGCTTTGGCAAAGAGCTTCCCTGAGGTCTGCAGATACTTCGAGTCTGGACTGAGTTAAAGACAGTCAAAAGGATGGGGAAAAACTCAGCCCCATAGGGACTGAGTGAGATCTTACTTCGACTTTGAATCCAAACTCCTTGTCAGGGCCTCCCCTCAGCTCAGCTCTTCCCTGAAAAGCTGAAAACGGTGACTTTCTCCTAACCAGGCAAGAAATGTTTTTCTGCAAACATCTTTTAATAGCATTAACACGGATACACGCCCTACAGTGAGAAAGCCCAGGAGCAACACCGGGGCTCACCCTGTGCTTCAGCAGAGGTCGATTTGGTGGGATCCCTGCAGCTGTGACCTCTTCCCAGCAGCACCAGTAGTGACCAACATGATTCCTGTAGTTCCCATTGCCATTAAGTCCTCTGTCTTTCATGATCTTCCAGAAATACAAGGGGGACATTGAGGTGTTGGAGTGCATCCAGAGAAGGACAACGAAACCACTGAAGGAGCTGGAGAGCAAGACTTATGAGGTTGTTTAGCCTAGAAATTACAAGAGGCAGCTAGGGAAACGCGTCTGGTCACCTTAGCTAGGAACAAACAGTCTCAGGGTACCCCACATACAAGCATACATCCAATATAAAACCTTTATACAAGTACATCGTGACCAACGCAAACAGAAAAGTCCAGAACAGCCCACATCCCTTGTGCTTGTCCACTTTGGTTTAAAGCACCCAAAGAAATCTGTTCCAAAATCCAAATACTTAAAAAAAAAAAAAAGGGAAAAAGGAAGTACTTTGGGAACTGCATTACTCATGTTTCACCAAGTCTCACTGTTGCTCAGAGCATTCTGGAATTCTACAGATGCTTGATTTTTAAATTCTCAAAAAAATTCACATCAGAACAAACACCAGAATTCCTCATTTCCAAAGAGCCACGCAAATGGTTGCGTATTCCCTGCCTGGCAGGGTAACAGAGGAGACGCTCTCATTGTGATGCCAAGATAAGGGGATGGATGAGCTACTCCGATGCATCTCAGTCACAGCACGGGGCAGCGGTAGCACAAACAGTTCTAGGTGAGGCAGCCACCTACCTTCTGTCGATACCAAAATAAGCTTCACGTAAGCAAGAGAGCTGTGATTAAGCATTAATGCCTTTTGGCAGAACGAGCTGGACTTGAACCAGCCACCTACCAGCAAAACCCTCTGACACCCAGTGAGAGTCAAAGGCATTAAAACACATTGGGAAAGAGCTGAGGCTCAGGAAGGAATGACCCTGAATTGGGGGGGGGGGGGGGGGGGGGGGGGAAAGAATTCAAATCCATCAAGAATTTCAAAGTGAAACAAAATCTTCAGATATCATTTGGTTGTTTTTATCTACAAACTGACTTTTATGTGTAGGGGGAGAAAAATACGCCCTATAGGAATGCTTAGTACAGTGGAAAAAATAATGTTAAATTAAGCTTACAAAAATGTTTCTCTTTCTGAAAATCTTGGCTGGCGACAAATGGCTTGTGCCAAGTTATAAATCAAGCGTTGGGTTTCTTTCAACACTCAGCACCCCCTGATTTATGATGCCATCACAACCTCTCGATTGATTTCCAACTCGGTGATCCATCTTCCTCCATAGGTAGCTGCCCATTATAACGCCTTTTCCCGAGCAGGCGGCACGTTTTGCTTCCCAGAATGGCTTTCCAAAGGAGAGGCTTGCGCGGAAACCCGCTCGCTAGCAGAGCACGGACCCGAGAGGCCGAGGCGACCGCAGAGGGAGGGAGATGGATGGTATTTGCACAAAGGCATAGCGCTACCTGGTCAAGTACGTGCACTGAGGGGTCCAGGTTGGCTGGCCTTTAGCAGCACAGCCGTGCTCCTGGAGATCCCAGCAAAGCCCTTGCTCATCTTGGACAACCGGAGCCTTCGTGCTTCGGCAGGGTTTAGCCCGAGAGCAGCCATCCCTCACAGGTGGAAACAAATTAAACCTTGCAAGCTACAAGAAAGATTCAATCCCACTGAAACCTCTCACAACACAGGAAAGCCTTTTCCTGTAGAACCATTCTACTCCTCAGCAAGGTCTGTTCTCACCAGCTTAGCGATCCAAGGGCATCAGAACTTCCCTGGAACTTGGAAGACCAATGCTGTGACAAACTCCCACACAACACAATGGCCACTCTGCTCCTCCCCATCAGGTCCCAGCTGGGTGGGAGCTGCACAAGAACCTGTTCCTGCATCTTTGTTTAGCAGCAGCATTATCTACTTACAGACACCGATCTCCTGGGTATCCCAATCCACAGAGCACCCACTCTTGCCAAAACAAACCAAATTGCCCAAGTGCAGCTACTTATATGGAGCTCGTTTAAACCAAAACAGGTGAGGGCGGGGTTCAGGGAGCAGCTGGGAGCACTCACCTCCAAATTCAGCACAGCTGGAGGCTGTTAAGGAAACCCAAGCACCTCAGAAACAGAGGCAACAGGGATGTCGGGGGAAAAGGTAGCAAATACCGACACCTGAAAGCCCTCTGAGGTTTCTGAAATGCAGGGGGCTGTGGGTTAGATGTGTCTCACGCAACGTATTAGACAGTGAGGTGAGTGTGGGGAGCACAGGTGTGGGCTGGAAATCCCTGGAGCACTACAGTTCACTGGCTACAGAGCCATGCCTGTACCAGCCAGGTTATGTATCTTTATCTAAAGCACCATCTCCTATATAAACGTTTTCTTGGGGAGTCCAGAAGCCAGCTGCCCACTCAGATGGTACCTTTTTAAATTCCAAGATAAATAGGGCTTTTTTGTGTCACTATAAAGCATTATTTATAGTGGAAAGGGCCTGTGAATGGTGCATGCTGTCAGTTCAGTATGTAAATGATGCCAGCTCCACTCGCTACATCCCATCAATTATTTTCATACACTTTTCTTTGTCTTCATCTGTCAGAGGAAAAGTCACCTTGATGCTTTGAAGTGGGTTTCTTCTCCTATTTCCTTTGGTGTTTGACTCTGCGTTGAGGCTTGGCAGGGAGGGGAACACGGGATTTTCAGAAGGGATTGAGTTGGGAGACCAAGCCCTGATGGCCTTTGGAGGTCCAATGATAAGGAAGACTGAAGAGCTGCCTCTTGATTAAAAACTGTGTGCTAGGGGACTTCTTCATAGGAGCTTCAAGGATGGGATGGTCTAAAGAGCCAGGCCTCATCTCATGGAAAGGGTAGAACGGCAATGCTCACATGAGCAGGGCAAGAAGGATCAGGCCCTCAGCATCACCCACGCGTATGTCTTTTAAACAGCCTTCACTCATGCTGTTCTTGGAAGTTGAGTAGTGTTGGCGCCCACTCTCTTTCGTCTCAACTCTTTATTTTCACTATTAATTTTGGGTTAGTTTATCCACTTCCAACACTTATTTTGGGTGTCTGCCTCCCATTTCCACACAGCATCACGGGATCATCACCAGTTAGACCTTGAGCTGGTTAAACCAACTTTCTTGGGTTGTTATCAGCAGGTGTGGATCTGACCAGGTCACCTGTCCTTTAGAAAGCGCTTTACAGGGGTTCACAAAAGACTTGCAAAGCTTTTGGAAGCAGAGCTGTCCCGTTAGTTATCCCTGTTCTTATGAGCAGGGCACATTTCCTTGGATGATCCAACTTCAGCCACCTCGTCCTCCTGGCCCACGGACAGGAAGGTGGCAGTGCTTGGGCTCAAGGTGCTCGGTCCCTCCTCTGATGCAGAGAGAGGAATAAAATAAAATAAAATAAACCAAATCCGTAAATCACAAAGCTAGCAAATGAAAATAAATACACTTAGCAATATTTCCATGCCGTTTTTTATTATTATTATTTATAATGGTATTACAGAATTTTGTAAAATTAAAGTAAATGTCAAGCAGAATGTAATAATTTTCCTTGGGGTTTGGCACATTTGCGTGCCTGACAGTTTCACATTTTTCTTTATATCCATGAAGACAGGAACCTGACAGGGCTATATTTTGTTACCCACTTTGTTCAATTTTGTCATAAATTGGAGTGAACAAAAATGTGAATATACAGACACCAAATTAATCAAAGAAATTACATTTTAAAGCGCCTCATACAAACATGTATGACACAATCATACTGCGCCAGAAAAGCACATCAAGAAAACCAACATTTCCCCCCAAAGGCACTTTGCCCCCAGAAGGGCAGAGACCTCACCCCAGAGCCATCAGCGTTTACTGACCAAGATGTTGCTCCTTGTCTGCTCTTGCCTTGCAGAGCCCTGAACGAACGTTCCATGCGCATCTCTTTCTATAAATGCATTTCTCTTTGTAGAAGTGTATTTTGCGTTGCCTAAATTCCAGTATTTACCTCCCGTGTCCATGAGTTGCATCTTTCAATGCAACAGCGAGGGCTTGACATGCAGCGGCTAATTTGGGGTGCCAGCACACATGGCCATGGTGTGACCTTCCGACAGGTTGTGTTCACATTCCCACCTTCATCGTCTGACTTCTGCTGCCACCAGCACCACCTGCAAACACTTTTCACCTGCAGTGCCCGACACCCCGTTGCCACCGCCAGGCTATCGGGACATTTCCTTAAAAGCGTGGTGGCTGTTTCTCTTGTTTCAAGGGACACATTTGCGGTGGCATAGGAAGAAGCAGCATGCATAAAGAATTGCCATTTCCATGAGAATGACAAGGAGAAATGCGAAGCGAGTGGTCGAGCTATCCTCAGGCCAATCCTTTCTGCCTGAGTAAATTCGATTTGAATTCCTCTTGAAACACCAGCTCTGCAGCACTTGGACTATATTGAAAAGGTCACTGGAGGCAATGTCAGACATACTCTCCAGCTGCACTCCAAGTGCGCGGATAGAGATTCATAACAACGTATTACTGCAGCTGGAGATCCAAAGTGACTCTCCAAGGAATCCTCTCCACTTGTCTGGCAGCAGGAGACTGTTTCATTACCCACCTTTAATGCCTGGGCAGAGGTTTTAGTGCCTTCTCTCCCTGCCCTCCCCATGCTGACTTGGAAGCACTTCTTGGAGCCTGTTGGAGTTGGTGAAGATGGGCGGTGGGGTCTTGCAAATCTAAAGTGCGTTTGAGCCACCTGAAAGGGCTGCACTGGTGTCTCGCTTACCTCTTCCTACCTGTCCGGGCTTCAGAGGACTATCTGGATATAAATGAGACCAGGAGCACTGGAAAGGCACAGATGTCCCCTTGGATTGTGCACAACACCAACAGCACCTAAACTCCACCTCTGGCCTGGGCAAAAGTCTCATTATCTCCTGTTAGAACTAGACTTAAAACCTGAAACCCAAGAAATTTCCTATGGTCTCAAATTTAGTGCTATGAAAACATGAATTTTTTCCCCTTATCCAGCTAAAACCCATCCCTTTGCGGCCGACCCAGCAGTGCTGGATGCAGGCGGCAGTCAAGCTGCAACGAGCCGCATGTGCTCACCCATCCCAAGGAGCTGGGGAGCAGCCGCGTCGTACAGAGCACGGCGCAATGGGAGAGCTGAACGGCAGAGACCTGGAACGCTGCCACATTCCCTCACAAATGTGGAAGCAATTCAGTGGTGGATTAAGGGATTTCTTTCTACCCAAACTACACACACCCATCAATATATGGCAAAAGTGCATTTTAAGCTTATTTGTGTATTCATTGCTAAATACCATAATGCTCTCCAGCTGCATAGCAGGAGGGCCCATTCACTGAAATTTTACTGTTGATTTTATTTTTTTCACTATTTTGCTTTCTTTATTGTACTATATACGTATTTCCTCCCATTTTGCTCTGTGCCTGGAGCCTGCCTGACTTCTCCTATCACACCTGTTTTCTATTATTTGTCAACCATTATTTTAATTCCCCATCCATTGTGCAGAATCTGAAAATCATCTGATAAAACCCATTCTTTACTTCTAAAAAAGCCCATGAGAAGGTTTTAATGAATGAAATTTGTATTTTTCCACACCGTGCGCAGCGAAAGCGTCCGGTGAATAACCTCCGATTGTCAGGTGTTCATATTCCCATCGTGTAAGTGGGGGGGATAATTAGCAGACAAACGAAGGTTTACAATTCTGCAAATATCTCAGAAAGACCATTTGGCTGCTTGATATTTTTAAAATTGCCATTTGAGACTCAGCTGAATTGCTAATTAAATGAGAATTTCATAAAAATAATGTGAAAAAAGTCTCTGTTAATTGGCGAACGATAACGAACAGACTTGCTAAACTGAGGCACAAGCGTCAAACAATTGAAGAGGGATAATAAAGTGCTACGTTATCGTGTAACGCCAGGCAGCTTTCCTACTTCTATTTGAAGTTTTAACTTTTAGCCTTTTTTTTGTGTGTGTGTGTGTGTGAATGGCATCCAAACCACGCTTTGCAATCCTCATTTCCAGCGTTTCAATTTGACGTTAGCGATGCATGGGTAACGGTGACTGTCGCATTAACGGCGTCCTTGCCTTAAGACTCCTTGCATTCCGTTAACAGCTTTTGTATTCTGCAATGAATATGAGGGAGGGAAATGCATTAATATTGTATGGACGTTATTCATGCAGGATAGTGGCATTATTGAATTAGTGATTCTTTGTAATAGCAATATAATAGTAATGACTTCCAGTACCGTATGGTACAGCAAAGCGCACGGGAGTCAGGAAGGAACTCAGGAACCTAATGGAAGGCTCACAATACAGTTTTGTTGGTGCTGCTCAGAGATTTGGGTTTATGTGCTGCAGTCGTGCAGGGAGCAGCGTGCGCCTCCCTTCCCCTCAGGTCATCAGATTAAGACCAATCGTGTATTTGTAGGGGCAGAGTCTACAGAGTACAAAGTGCTGCTGAGATCCGTGGCCATCCCGCACCGGGACGAAGGTGCCATCCTAATTCCACAGCTCACAGCGGGTCAGGATACAAGGCCAGGCTGAGAGAGTCAGGGTTGTTCAGCCTGGAGAGGAGAAGGCTCTGGGGACACCTTAGAGCAGCTCCCAGTACTGAAAGGGGCTCCAGGAAAGCTGGGGAGGGGCTCTGGATCAGGGAGTGCAGAGACAGGATGAGGGGGAACGGTTTTGAGCCGAAAGAGGGGAGATTGAGATGAGATCTTAGGGAGAAATGTTTTGCTGTGAGGGTGGGGAGGCCCTGGCCCAGGGTGCCCAGAGCAGTGGTGGCTGCCCCATCCCTGGAGGTGTTCCAGGCCAGATTGGATGGGGCTTGGAGCCCCCTGATCCAGTGGGAGGTGTCCCTGCCCATGGCAGGGGGTGGCACTGGGTGGGCTTTGAGGGCCCTTCCAAACCAAACCGCTCTAAGGTTCTATGATTTTGAGCTGGCAAAAGGCTGGTGGCTTGCAAGTTCCACTCCACCCCACTCCTTGCCCAGCCCTTGGCACCAGAACCCGGGCACACAGCAGGTGGCACAGAGCTGCACGAACAAATTTGCAGGAAAACCTTCATTCATTTCACACCAGCAAAGAGTTCTGCGACTGCGGCTGCCTCCCGCCACGTGAAATTTGCCGCGCTGCCTTTGCACTCTTACAGCTCAAAGCGAGCAAGAGTGTGAAGCAGAGATCTCAGCCCGAGCATGAAGTGTCTCCTGGATATTCCACTTGTCTTCTGGGGGGAAAAAAGTGACTTTGTGAGAGCCCAGTGTAATGAGAATTGACTGCCCTCCACGAGAAGTATCGATTAATTACTCTGCAGTGGGAAAAAAGGCAACTGTGATGATACACATTTTCCAACTGCAGCACAAACAATTGCTTTGGAGGCACAGAGAGCCTGGGCTGAGAAATCCGGTGAAATGAAGTCACCTCCAGGGTGGAGACAGCAGCCAGGTTTACTGGAGCTCAGAAAAACAGCAAGAGAAATTTTGGCCAAAGAGACTTTCTTCTAACAATGTTTGAGGCAAGATCGTCTCCTGTGCTTTTGGCTTCAAGCTCAGTTTGGGATTTTCTAGAAGAATTCACGTATGGGAATGTAATTCAGCTCTGCCTTGGTCTGTGGAACCTGTCTGAATGTGCTGAAACTCAGCGACCTGAAGCGCTTTGTGGGAAACAGCCTTAAAGTTTCTGGTTGTTGCTCTGCCCCGGCACCCCGCTGCAGTCCTGGGTCACCTCCCTAACTCACTTAGAGACCTCAGTGGTGCCACTGGCCACGACAGTCCGACCCGCTCTGGATTGGAAAAATCATTGGAAAATGGCATTTCAGGGAATAGTAAAAAGTAAACTCAATTTTGCAGGGCTGGACCAACACCGTTACCAACACGAGAGTGGGGATCAAAAAGGCAAATGAAGGAACCGGCTGCACGTCTGGTCCAGCTGTGGGCATGCCATGTCTTTCCTGGGAAGCGGCATCGGTGCCCTGGGAAAGGAAATATTAGAGGATGTCCTTTTCGTGGAATTACCTCCCGAGCACATGTTGTAACGCTCAGTCCCCGCTGGGAGAGCCCCAGGTTCAGGTCCTTTCTCCGACACAGGCCTTGGGTGACCTTGGTGGTATCACTTCCTCCGTCTCCACAGCGATTCCCTTTCAGGCAATTGGCTGTAGTGCTTTTTCCAGGCATGCTGGGAAGAAAAACACATTATAGGTGGTAAAAAGTCAGATAATTGGATAAAAGCCATAACAGTACAGAAAACAGATAGAAATAAGATTCTCCCATGCGTTCAGGCGCCCGGTTCATTTTCTCCAGGGATGCATTGTGTAGGATTGTGTAGGTGAGTTATGGGACTAGATGATTCTCAGCTGCATTTTGGGTCCCCAGTGCCACAGGTAGCGGCTGCTTTCTGGGAATAAGAAATTGCAAGGAATAAGTTTAATTTAATGTGCATATTTATGTACTGTACACACACGAGGCAAGGAGGAAACCCACATTACTAACAATTTGCAGCAGTTGTAAGTTAATGTTATTATTGCCTATATTTAAGCACATTGACACATAAGCTTCTGCCTGTTGGCAAAGGGTACAGTGCTTCACACGTGCCCTGGCTGCTGTCCGGATGGGGAGGCGCCGGCTGGTCGCGGTGGGCACCCAGCCGGTGCTGCTGTGCGTGTTCAGCTGTGCCCAGGCTGAGAGCAGTACTGAAATGGAGAGGGTCCCTCTCGGAGTGTCCCTGCTGCCAGATTCGGAGCTGGATTTTAAAATGCAAACAGGCAACTGGTTCAGCACCACGTAGCACACTCCTTCGGGACCAAGGGTCTTGGTCATATCTCCTACACGTAACTGGTGGGACAGATTACGGCCAGGTCACAGCAAAGTGATTTAAGATGTGAATTTTTTTAGAACCACAGAATTGTTTGGGTTGGAAGGGACCCTAAAGACCATCCAGTTCCAACCCCGCTGCCACGGGCAGGGGCACTTTCCGCTGGATCAGGGTATTAGTTATAACATTTCTGCACTGACGAGAGCTTTACCGTAGGCAGAATTGTATGGGAAACTTTAGCAAGAACACAAAATCAGTGTCAGTGTCCTAACCCCTGTCTTCCATGAGTGACGGGACGACTGAAGCCTGGTTTCTGTCACCGTTTGGTTCTTCAGAGAACGCTTACAGGTGGCACTTCTAGACTCCAGTCCAGAGCGGTGCTATGATTTCAGAGCCTCTCTGGTGTATACCCACATGTGAACAACGTGATGCTGACAAAAGCATTTTCAATACCAGCATCACTAGGCCTGTATAGCAGTCATTGTATCTTTACTGGAGTTACGAATCGGGATATGCGCGTGCATGTGGAACAGCAGGGGTCAAAGTGTGTCCCTCTCTCCTCCCCCCAGAGATCTGTAGTTCTCTCAACATTGTAAAATTTAACTCTGATGCTTCTTCTCCTTACGCTTGGAAAAAATTTTGAGTTGCCCACACTCAATCCAGTGATGAAAGTCATAAAAGCTGAAAGGTCTGCCTTGCAGCCCAGACACGCTCATGATGGCCAGTAAGGGACTGGGGGCGCGGGGGGAATGAAGGACGCGTGCCATGCTTCCCCAGTGCTTGCTCCAGCAAGGATGCCCTCTGTAAGCATCCAGGGAATCCTGCCTGCCTCAGGCTGAGAAGCTGTGACCCAGGGGAGCAAGTGGGCTCCTTCTCCTACTTAGCCATCAACCAGGTAATTCCAGTAAAAATACGATCCTAACTGGACTGGTTCAGAAAGGCAAGAGGTGGTTTTACATGATGAACTGGACCATGAGAGCAAAGGTGCTGAACTACTTATCAAAGATTTTCCTAGTCCAGGACAAGAACAATGGGCAGGGACGGACGACAGGCTTATTTACAGCACTCTATGCCCAATATTTCCCTTTTTATAGTCTGCTGCACTCAGGCAGGCTTTTTTAAGTGGTGGCTGGTGATTCTAGGCACAAACCACATCAGCAATTAATTGGATTTGTGGGCCTCACTTCCACGCACCCCTTTGAAACATTCCCTCAGGAGATCATAAAAGACGGGGACTGAGCAAAGTAGTAAGAGGAAGGTACAATGCGGAGAGGACCCTTTTGTTAATCCTGTTCTGCCTATCTTTCATTAGCACACCTTATTATGACATCCTATAGATTTGCTGCTTCGGCTCTGCTGGCGAAAGGCAAATGATGTCTTAATGAACGATGGTGCCTCGAGCTGATAATGGACTGCCCCTCTCTCCCACTGAAAAACGATTGTGTTCGGCACAGTATGTCCAACTGCACTTAACATAATTGGATGAAACTTGTAATGGTTTGTTCACTCCAGGTGGGTACAAAAGTCACGGTAAAAAAATCCCAGTGATAAATTATCAATTCTGTCTCTTGCTTAACGGTGTAATTGTGGTTAGTGGCACTTGCAGAGCAGAGCATCGAGCATGGCAGAGAACAGGGGCAGGACTCATCCCGGCAGGTAAAGCACAACGCAGAGGCATCCCAAGCACAACTGCAGGCTGGGCAGAGCATGGATTGAGAGTAGCCCTAAAGAGAAGCACTCGGAGTGCTGATGGGTGAGAAGCTCAACATGAGCCTGCGATGGGTGACTGCAGCCCAGAATTCCAACCGTGTCCTTGGCTGCATCCAGAGCAGTGGGAGCAGCAGGGCAAGGGAAGGGATTCTGCCCCTTTGCTCCTCAGCTGCAGCCCTGCGTTCAGCACTGGAGTCCTGAGCACAGGAAAGAGACCCGAGGGCTGGAGCCCCTCCTGTACGAGGACAGGCTGGGAGAGCTGGGGTTGTTCTGCCTGGAGAAGAGAAGGCTCTGGGGAGACCTTAGAGCAGCTCCCAGGGCTGAAAGGGGCTCCAGGAAAGCTGGGGAGGGGCTCTGGATCAGGGATTGCAGGGACAGGACAAGGGGAATGGTTTTGAGCTGAAAGAGGGGAGACTGAGATGAGATCTTAGGCAGAAATGTTTTGCTGTGAGGGTGGGGAGGCCCTGGCCCAGGTTGCCCAGAGCAGTGGTGGCTGCCCCATCGCTGGAGGTGTTCAAGGCCAGGTTGGATGGGGCTTGGAGCCCCTGACCCAGTGGGAGGGGTCCCTGCCCATGGCAGGGGGTGGCACTGGATGGGCTTTGAGGTCCCTTCCAACCCAACCCATTCTGTGATGTTCCGATTGTCAGCAGAGGCTGGGGCCGCAGCAGGCAGCACACGTTAAGACACAGAAACTGCTTTGCAGACTGGCTAAGCACCAGTTACCCCCCTGTGCTCAAAGGTTACTGCACACAGCCCTGCGCAGCTCAGCCCTGGGGCATTGCCTGCCCACTGCTCCGGTGCAGAGACAGCGCAGGGGCGATAGCTGCGCCGTGCCCGCTCCAGCTGAGGGCTGCATCAGCTCCGCCTGCCTCAGCCACTGGGTTTTAGAACATCTTCCCAAAGCCATTACTTTTATGCCCTGCATGATTACTTCATTTAGCACATATGTCAGAATGAAAATACCCAATATTAGCTCATTTAAGTTCGTGTTCAGTGATGGATTAATCGTTCCTGTTTTCTGGAGCAAAGCCCAGTCCATTTCAGCTAAAGACCAAGAAGACACGTCCCCTTGTCTCTTGAAGTCTGAGACATCTGCTGTGCTCTGCAGACCTGTTTGCCCACAAAAATGCTTACATTTTTTTAAAAAAACATGCTAAAGCTATAGCACTCACCCAATTTTGTCCTCCTTTCAGAGCAGGTACACAGGAAGCACGTCAACAGTCAGCGCAAGCCGGTGCCACCTCTGAGGCACCTTTGTCACATCCCGCTGCAGTGGGTTTTGCTTGGGGACGCACTACGCTGCATCACAGGCTGCACAGGAAGGTGCAGAGCGCTAAACAAGTCCTTACTGAACAAACACCATGATCGCAGACACCTACGTTAGCTCTGGCCTCGCTGAGATGGAAGAACCGTCTATGCTGAACGTTATGGCCGGAATTAAAAAACAGCAATAGATGAGTGATCAAACTGGAACGCCTGAGGTCTCCTGTTCTGCAGAATTAATAGAGATGTTGGTGAGTCAGTGCAATGAGTCAATGATGGGAGGAAACCTGCCCATCTCTCACCTTCGTAGGCAGTGGACTTGTAGCAGCAACTGAGGCTTGTGCAGGGGGGCCAAAACTGGAAGGCATCTCTCAGCCAAAACTACCTTGGCTCCAGCAACAGCTTCACAACTCGAGATCCTCTCTTGTGTGGAAGCTGTGCTTGGTGAAGCCTGTTTTTTTTTAAATGAGTAGCAGACTTCAGCTTTTTAACTTTTTTTCTCCATTAGAAAGGCAGTGCCTTTTGGTGGCAACAGAACTTGGATTTCAGTGTCACCTCGGCCACTGCTACGGGGCTTCAGCCACATCATTCACCCCAGAGCTCAGCTCAACATCTGCTCCTTTCAAACAGGGTCTGTGCCCTATCTTGGTGTGCCCAGATGTGGTGCCATGGTGTCTCCAGGACTCTGGGGTCCTACTGCCCTGTGCTGGAACTGAAACACAGCCCTAATTGTGATTAATTGCTTTTGTTCATCCGCCTTTTAATGATCTCTAAAACATCCGAGGGTTGCGAATAGCCGGTGAGGAAAAGGACAAAGAGAACTGGGGATGGGAACTGAGATTTCTCAAACTGAAAAAGTCACTTTATTATTGAGATCTCTATGTCTCACCTGCCTCCTGGCACGAGAAGAAAACCTCTTTTGTTTGGTTTGGTCACAGACCAAGAGTGCCACTGTCTTTTTGCACTGGGAAAAAAAACAGAACAAGAAAAAGGTGTTGAAACATTTCAGACAATCTCCTTCATCCTGCGCTCCGCAATTACTCTTACTGTCAGCGGCAGTAAAGAAGCATCTACAATTTGGAAATATTTAGAACTGACTGTGTGTTTTCAAAACACGGGATCTTTCACGGGACTACTCTCTTCTCATCTGGTGACACAGGCAATTAAGTTTTTAAGAGGTTTGCTGCAGCATTAATAGACTATATGATATTCTTGAGGGCGCCTTTATAGCATCCTAAAGGCAAATTGCTTGCAACTTCTTCCTTGGAAAATAAAAGGCTAAATTCCAATACTGGAAGCTGACCAAGCTCCATTTTACATGTGATCCTGGCTGCACATCCCCGCTGCTCCCCCCTCCACTGTGCAGCCGTGGCTCTAATTCACCCTAGGGAACTGCTTCCCAAAAATCGATGCTCCTTACTGGGAGGGAAGGCCCAGCCCTGCCCCTTTGGCTTTGCCCCTTTGGCTTTGCCGTGTGGCCAGAAGCATCCCGCTGCAGGGAGACGGAGTCAGCGAACACCAGGGTCTGGATATCTCCCTTCATTCAGCTTTAGCCGTTAGGAAGGTAGAAATCAGAGTAAAAAGAAGCAAGGATGAGCCCATCCTTGGGATTGGAACTCAGCTGCTCTAAAAGTATATTTCTATTAGACACTGCCGTCCTTTCGGGCTGTAATGTATTTCCTCATTATGGTAAACATTCACACGGCATTCGTGATCGTTTCTGGAATGACACTGCACAAAGTTGGGTAATAAAATTGCTTCTGATCTCACAAAGCACAAGGCTCAAGACAAATAAAGTCTGTAAACAGTTCTGCACTTCAGGATGTTTTATGAGCTGGACCGCTGTTTACTTAGGGCTAAACCTGAAGAAGTTCATTTCATTCCTGGAAAAGGCACCGTGCCTGCAGGAGGCTTCGTCCCTCGGAGGTATCGGCACGGTTACTACAATCAAACTTTCAACTACCTCTTCTCCTTTCTCTGCCTGCAAGTCCATGTCATTCATTCCACCCTTCCACCTCCCAGCAATACCTCCGTGATATTTAGAAATGTATATAAATGTCAGCAAGCTGGCAGAAGCCCACAGGACTCGGGAGGCACAGGGTGGGTAGGGAGTTCACTAGGACTACACTGCACCGAAACTCGAGTCCTGGGGAAGGGGCCAAGCACTCCCCTGCCAAGGTTTCTTGGCCGCATTGCAGGATGCTGGGTGCGCTCCTCAGGGAAGCCTGTGAACAGTGGCATCTCTTGCTGTTATCTCCAGCCAGTACCAAGCTGGTGTGTGCAGAGGATGGGCAAAGCCAAAGCTGGGCAGGAGACAGACCCTTGTTTGAAGCTGCTGTGTGGCAATGGGAACCAGAGAGGGGACAAACTTGCGAGGTGATGCCAACGACACGAGGATGATCCCTTTCCACTGAGGCTCTGAGGTGGCACAGGCCAAGCTGTGCTCCAGCTGAGGATAAGACCGAACATGGCACTGCATGAACCTCACAGCCTGCCAACCCCCCTGAATGCCCAGCACCAGTTCCCAGGGGCTGCCGTGCCTGGTGCCCAGAGGGCTGCTGGCTCATCATCCCCTACAGGTGAGGAAGACTGACCACATCACCACATCTGATAACAAAATCAAGAGACATCACCAACCTGTTCTCCAGAGTCCACGAGGAGCTGCCACTGGGAAGTGGGAGGTAGAGGTTTTTCCTTTCCTGCTGGCTTTGGGAATGGCCTTTCAGTGGAGCATCACACCCAGCATCCCACTTCTGTTTTCAAGGACTGTGCTTGTGACTGCCGTGAGAGCAAGGACAGTGCCAGCAAGACGCATCCTGCAGTGCTGAATCAGAACTGAGTGGGCTCACCTGGCAGACTTAGATAGGGCTGGCCTGAGCTTCTGCTTGGAAAGCTTGAGCTTCACGCACCACTACAGACTGAAACCACCACTGTCACCCCCAGCATCACACAGAAGTCACAGAACCATGAATTCCAGGCCAAGCAGGGCCAACTTACTAGGTTGTCTTGTTCAGCTGAGTTTTGAACATCTCCATGACTGGAAAACCTACAGCCTCTCTGGGCTACAGTGACAGAGAGAAAGAAGATGACCCTCCTCAAACCCCCAGTTTTTCTCAGCCTCCCTCCAGCACATTGATGTCTTTTTGCAGGGCAAGCCCAGAACTGTCCACAATACATCCAGTGCTCAAGTCCATGAAGGAACAGCACCGGGATTCGCATCTGCAGCCCTCAAGTAGCTCCAGCTGTGCTGCACTCATTCATCACCTGCCGGCGGGTGTCAGTAGCTCCTGGAATAAAGCAGAAGTCGGAGAACTTTCTCGGCTGGTTCCCCTTTGACAGATTTCAAGCAGTCACTCCTCTCTCATCTGGCTATTTGTAAGGGGTTCACACGTCTACAGCCGCTCCATTAGAGCTTGTCTTCACTGCTGGAAAGCTTTATTAGCTCAGGACAGGTAGTGCATATCTACTGTTCTGAGGTAAAACCAGAGTGTAAGACAAGCCGTGGTAGTTCTACCATGAGGGAAACTCATCAGAGTCAAGCTCAGCTGCAGACCCAGCCTAACTTTATCTTCCTTGTGTTGTCCCCTCAGGACAGCACAAGCCTTTGGTTACACAGTGAAAAAAACCACCCAAACCAAACAGGTGGTGATTTTTTTTTCCGAGAGGCTAAAAGAATCCTCTTAGAGATTGTTTTGGGACACAGAAAAAAACCCAAGAGGTTTAGGGGATATTTGGAGGAAGAGGGAAGGGGAAGATCTCCCCAGGCAGCTCCAACAGAGAGAAATGCTATTAATGTACCAACTCCCCAGTCTCACCAAAATCTCCTTCCTTGGAAAACTCCAGAAGAGCCCAAATCCAGGATGTGGGAGGAAGCAAATATTTACAGTAAGACTGGGACAAGCCTTTCTCAGGTTTCCAATCCTTTTGTAGGTAACGGGGATTATGTACGTTATGTGATCACAGCACACGCTGTCTGGGATTTTCCTAAGCTTTTAGTGATTTTCCTTCACTTTTTTTTTCAGCACCAAACTGGAGATGCTGGAAAGATGGCAGGTATTACTGCAAATAGCAATCCTTCCTCTGGAAGGGGAGGGAAAAAATAGCTTTTTGTAGGCCTGAGTGAAAAATAGAAAGTCCCCAGGTCAGCCATCCTGCTGGAATGGCCTCAAAATACACTTTGCCACCGATCTATTCTAATACCAGGAACAACACACTGAGCTGAGGCTTAGACCTTGGGCAAATTCTGCCTTTTGGCTCAAACAGCAGAGATCTTTAGCTGGAAAAGCCTGCTGCTGACAGCCTGCACAATGGCTGCATCCCAAGCAGCGCTGGCATAGCCGGGGTGGAAAAAAATAAACCACATTTCATTCCCCAATGGTCATGCTGTAATGGCATGAAATTAGAAACTCTAATCAATAGCGCTTTACACAGCATGACTCTCATGTCAAAAGAGCCCGTGGTTTAAAAAAGAAGAGTCACAAATAAATATGAAAATCAAGGCTGTGAAGCGTCAGTAATGAAGTATAATTCTGTCAAGCAATCCCAAGCAGTGATTCTCTTCACAAAACCTCCACTCACCAAATCCTTCCTTCTCCACACCTCTCTGAACTTCCATCTCCAAGTAATTTTCATATATTTCTTTGCCCTTTGTATGTGAAATGTCACTGATTGGAGCATGAGTGACGAAACCGTGAATGGAAAGGCTGTGTTGCAGCCTTTGCTCTGTCTCTGGTAATTTCTGAATACTTTTATCTCTCTGTTGCTTCATTATGGGGCTTCAAGGCACCAAACTTTGTCTATTCACCTTGCTGGGATGCACAGTGAGACTGATGACACAACTTTCTTCTAAGATATGCGTCTTACGTTCCTACAAAACATACATCAATGCAGATTATTGTCATCACAAAACCAACAGAAGTCATAGTTATCCTATTTATATCAAAAATTAAAGGTCGCTGTGTTAACACTCTTATTTTTTCCTTATATAGGCAACATTTTGCCAGAAGAACCACCGGAGAGGTAAAGTATTCAAAAATAATAAGCAGACCCCCAAAGGGCATGAAAAACTGACAGCTACAGGGCTCTCAGTCTGTCATGCAAGTCTTTTGGGAGCTGGCGGCGTTTTGTTCAGGACAGAGTTTGGGTTTTTTCCAGCACTTGTTTTAAAACTCCTCTTGCCATGCACTGCTAACATTAGCACAGCTTGGCAGGTGGAGAAATGCCCTGAAAATAGCAAATTCTTGGAGTGTAGATTTTGTTAATTAGACCTTCTTCCTGCACAGAGCCCTGGCTTTCCGCGCAGCTCCTGCGGCGCAGACACAGTGATCGACCAAGTGTTGGATGTTTGCAGGAGGAGAACAGATAACAGCTGCCTGACTTCAAGATATATAAATGGAAGTCCTCCAAAAAGACCTGCCTAATCCAAAGGCACTAAAATCAGTTGGAAAAAAAACCTTCCATGGCCTCAAGCGAAGATCTCATACAATCATAGAACGGATTGGGTTGGAAAGGACCTTAAAACCCATCCAGTTCCACCCCCTGGTGTGGACAAGGACACCTCCCACTGGGTCAGGGGGCTCCAAGCCCCATCCAACCTGGCCTTGAACACCTCCAGGGATGGGGCAGCCACCACTGCTCTGGGCACCCTGGGCCAGGGCCTCCCCACCCTCAACATGAAGAATTTCTTCCTAATATCTAATCTAAATCTCCCCCCTTTCAGCTTAAAACCATCACCCCTTGTCCTATCACTACACTCTCTGATAATGCACCTTGGTCTTTGCGAGGGGTGTCCCTGGCAGTTTCTAGGTCCTAATTTTGCCACAGAACCAGATTACTTTGGTTAACTGAGTTTCCTGCAGCTTTGCCTTTAGCATAGAAACGAATGTTTTTCACTTGAACCAATACTTCTTGAAATCTGAGTGAGGACAAAGCAATTGAGGTTTGCACACCCAGTCCACGGCCTGACAAGGCTTCATGAAGTGAAAATCAGCATCTGTTGGGTGGGCAACGCAGGCTTGGCTGCAGTCAGCTCAGCAACTTGCTCCTGCGCTGCAGCTGCTTGGCTGGACTGTTTTTTAAATGTAGAGGGACCTCTTGGAGGGTCTTACTTCAAAGCCAATGCCCTTCTTGCCTCGCTTGATACGGGGCTGTACAGACCGGAGGGTTTTGTAGTGGCTCCTCCGCAGCCCTGTGAAGCCTGGATGGAATCAGGAAAAAAAAACAACCAAGTAACAACCCTCCCCTCCAGACAAACTAAACACCTAAAGAGGTGTTCTGGAAAAGGCATACCTGCTCGTGCTTCACGCTGCTGAAGTGTGCCCCCAAAACACCTCCTGAAGCAGGTGCCCACGGGCCACATCAGAGGCAGGATACCGCGCGTCAGGCCCCGCGGAGAAGTTCCCATGACACTGCTTTAGCTCTGTGTCTCCAAAGAACAGCTGCCTTCGCTTCAGAGCAGTCGCTTACATCACGTCACGTCTGAAAAGTGGGATAAAAGCCAAAAATTGCGTCTCTCCCAAGCCCTCGATACAACCAGTGACTTGTGCAATACATGCAAGGCTTTAACTTCAGGAATTTCAAGTCACCAAGCATCTGTTAATCAGCAACGCGCCAGTCCCTGGGGACTGCAGAGATGGTAAAAGGTCATCCTTCTCTCCCGCACATCACCCTGGCGAGCTCCATTACACAGAACCGGAGGATGATTTTTATGTGTGGTGAAGAATTTCTGATTTTCTGGATATTATTTTAGACATGGAAACCCAGCTGCTGAATGCTGCTCTTCAGGTTAAACAAAACTTGCAGCCAACACTCGTTCTCACACTATTAATGAAGATAATCTCGCCCTGCCATTGACTTTTTCCCAGAAATAGCAGGAGAAGGATTTTCAAATCCTTTCAGATTTGCAAAATGTTATCTCATTCTATTCCTTTCATCTCCTGATGGTGAAAGATGGATCTGCCTCTCTTACGGCTCGACGTCCTTCTATACTTCAGCAGCAAACCCTGAAAGGGAACCCAGCTTAAGGAAATAAAGAGTTTGCAGTGTCGGCATTTACTTGGGCTGGTCTGGACTTTCTCAGCATTGAATTCCAACGTGATTGACCAGACTGAACAGGACACAGAAGAGACAAAAGAACAAGCTTTGAGTACAACGAAGGGCTGCTAGGCAGGAGAACGGATCACACTGATCTTTACAGCAGTGCTGGACAGGACAAGAACTTAGAGAGCTCAAGAGCAGCCAGGGAGAGAGGAAGGTTGGGTGGGAAAAAGCTTCCCACAGTACTTCAGCACCAGTACTGGGTGTCAGGCCACACTGTGGGGTCTCAAGTGTCAGAGTTTTAAGAACACACAGAGCAAACACGACAGGGCTGAAGCTGATCCTTCCCTGGAGAAAGATGATGACTGGAAAATCTCCTGAGGTCCCATTCACTTTCTGGTTTCTAGAACTGCACAGCTACAGTAAAAGGCAGCACATTCCCTAAGCAATTCCTCCTCCTGAACTGCAATGAAGGCACAATTCATAGCCTGCTTTTTCATTTCCATGAATCTTAATTGTTCACATAATAATTGCAGAAGTATTTAATAATACAAAGCATATGGGCCAGATGTTCAACTGGTGTAAATCAACAGCACTCGGGAAGCTGCAGTGGTGCTGCGCTGGCGTAATCATTTGAAGATCCAGCACTGCGTTTTTAAGGTGGCTCTCAGGATTTTAGTACCTTCTTATTGCTTCCACTAAAACCAGGTCTCAGAGTTTATTGCCCGTGTACAGATAGCCACCCCCCGACCAAATGCTTGGAATCTAAGATGGAAACCCCAAACCTCCAAATGCATTGACTGAAGGTCACCTAAAAGCCACTGATTTGGCCTCTGCTGGCCATCGTTGCAGGGTTTGGCCATGGCCCCATGTTCTTCCAACTGCCCTTACCCCAGCTCAGGTAGGGACACACAGCACTCACTTGACCAGATGCCCATCGAATGCCTTGGTTTTAGTCTCATCAGACACTGCGTGAGCTCTGCTTTATTTGCTTCCCACTATGAAAAAGAAAAAGCTTTTAATTCACTTCCTCCTGGGAGTTTCTGTGATGCTCATTGATCCACTCCACAAGTACTTCGCAAACACTAATGGATCTAGTGAAACTCTCCACTAATCTCCTTCTGAAACTTGGCACCAAACTGCTCACTTCTGACGGTTTCCCCTTTTACAGTTGTTTTCCTTTGCTACCTGATTCAGAGTCACTCCAGGACTCATTAATTGTTCATCCTTTGTCCCTGGAAATTTTTCCTTTTAATCTTTCCAGTAACATGTTGGATACTGATGTGAAATAAGACTTCAATTTGCCGTCTTTCACACCTGCAAAGATACTATTTGAACGGATTGTGATGTTACCAGTTGCACATGGATATATGTAATTGAACTGAAAAGCTTTGCAAGACATATTCATTGGACTTCTGATCTCATTTGTTTGAGAGCCTTAGGGAACAGGCAATTTCAACTCCTCAATTTATGAAAACTGGTCATAGTTACTTAAATGGAATAAAATAAATCCTGGGGCATGTGTCCCTTCTGGAAACCAGGTTGGCAATTGTGCCCAGAACAGAATTAAATTGCTCAGTGACACTACTGTATTGAGTGAAAAATATATATAGCAGAAAGTCAAGGTAAAGTTTTTTGTGGATCTTCCAGTGTTAATATTCATTCTGCTAACGTGGCTCCCTGGTTGAGATTCTTACCCATTTCAATAAATTGTATGGAGACTATGCAAATAAGGCAGTCTGCTGCGGTTGAAAATAACCTACCTTTGTTACCCTTGTGCTACTTAAATCTAGGGCTAAGCTTCGACCCACTCCACTTCCGTAACTAGGGCTAGGTTTTCAGCTGTCCTTAACAGCTGGATTTTCAGAAGACCTGAAGCCCAGGCTCTTGTGCAAGCATCCCATTCCCATCGAAAGCGTTCAGCAAGAAGAGTGCCAAGTGACCTTCTGGAGGGCTGAGAACCCGCTCCTCGGTGTCAGACAGCAGCTGCCACAGCTATTAATGCACTGCTGTGTGAGAGCACTAGTGTGGATTTATGAGATTGTCTTAAATCCAAGATGCACATTTCCTAATTATGAATATTCTTTTCCTGTATGAGAAGAATTTGCATAATTTCCCAGCAGTAGAAAACAGCAAAAATCAAAGCAATAAATGAGATGATGCCCCAGTTCATCACGGAACTGCAAATACAGTTGCTGGCATTGTTCATTTCCCTTGCCTGCCCAACACAGACACCACGGAAGAGCGGATCCTCAATTCTGCTTTCACAGAACCACACCAGCTCCTGCTAGCTGAAGAGCTGGCCTCACATCAGCACGTTCGTTCCATGAGTTCTTCACCGAGCCCAGAGAGTTTTAGCCAAGAATGCCAATTCAGACAGTGATCCTGCAAATATTGAAGCACTGAACACTGCTGCTGGTGCAGGTGGTGTTATTGGCACCAGCGAGACCGCTCACAGCAGCGGAGGGAGCCAGGGGATTTCTGAAGCTGAGGCCTTACAGAGCAAAACTATTCACTATTTGTTTTCTAATAATACGGGGATGGCTATGACGGGCAGGGCATTCCTCACGCACAGGCAGGGGAAAGGTGCGAGCAGCAGGGGCCTGAGTTCACCCGTGGGATTTGCACAGGGACTCAACTGCACCCATCATGGGTTCAATCCTCCCGTAGACGCTACAGCATCCTGAGGTGTCCTTGCTCTGCCAGGGAGCTTCCAGGACAGCCTCAGGTGTGTCATCCTCAGCCACTCTGTATCTCAGCGTCGGTGAGGCTACACCTTGAATCAGTTCACTTCAGTTTTGGGGCCTTCCCTACAAGAAGGATACTGAGGCACTGGAGTGCATCCAGAGTTGGGCAACGAAGTTGGGGAAGGGCCTGGAGAACAAGTCTTACAAGGAGCAGCTGAAGGAACTGGGGTTGTTTTGTCTGGAGAAAAGGAGGCTGAGGGGAGACCTCATCACTGTCTACAACTGCCTGAAAGGAGGTTGTGGTGAGGTGGATATTGGTTTCCCAAGTAACAAGCGATAGGACGAGAGGAAATGGCCCCAAGTTGAGCCACGGGAGGTCTAGATTGGATATTAGGAAAAATTTCTTCACCAAAAGGGTTGTCAGGCACTGGCAGAAGCTCCCAGGGTCATGGCTGAGTCACCATCCCTGAAGGGGTTTAAAAGACAGGGAGATGAAGGGCTCAAGGATCTGGTTTAGTAGGGGACAGGTACGGTTGGGCTTCATGATCTCAAAGGTCTTTTCCAACCCAACAATTCTATGATTCAGTATCTGACGGTCACTTTTGCAAATGGGAATTAGCAACTCAAGCCACTGAAGTGCTTTAATCCAGCACCACTTACTTCACTACTGCCCGTTAAATGACAATGACTTTAAACCAATTTTTATCACTTCAGACAGTCCAGCTGCCCACGTGAAAACTAAATACGTGCTTTGACCTTGTCTACATTTGTGAGTGGTTCAAATACTTGCCATCCTGGCACCACGTAATTCAAAACGTCATTGCCCCAGTCGTGTATTTTGAAGGGAGACCATTCTCATGGCGTACTATATCAGGGGAATGACATGTCCTTGTGGTGTACATCAGCAGGAAGGTGACACTCTGCTTTTGTGTCTTAATGGCTCCAAGACATATCATGGAAAGTGCAGTCTGATTCTTGGAACCTGGAAGCAGGCACCAGGTGTCACTGTGAAAATAAACCAGAAGAACTGGGGCACAGTCTGGATCCGACCTTCCCACAACGACAGCCGTAAGCAGGGGGTCATGGAAGCATCATCCTATGGTAGATAGGGATGTTTCATCATCAGTTCATCAGTTCAGCCCGAAAGTCTATTCCTGAAGGTATCCATTCAGCATTGAGATGTTGCTTGAATTTCTACCGTATGCTTCGGTCTCATGGATTTTTGGCAGATCTGCACGTGTTTCATTTCATAAGCACATGTTTTATTGTCACGTTACCTAGGGATGGCAACCTGGATTTTATAATGCTGAGCTCACGTCTGTAGAAGAATAGGGAAACAATTCAGTGAGGAGCAGCAAAGAACGAGGGAAGTCTGATTTGTGAAGGAACGACACAACTGCCCACACTCCGGTATTTTTTATGTCCCACTGGCGTCAGAAGAGGCAACTCCAGTGTGGGTTAAACAAAAGGCACGAAGCTGTAGAGGAGGCTCCGCCACTCCTGAACAGCGAGGTTAAAGCACAGCCGGTGCCAAAGTGCAAACAGGGAGCTGCAAGAAGTCGCGCACCTTTGCAAGGTCCAGGAGTGCTTGGGAAAGAGACGACCCCAGTGCAAATTCCTGGGTTTAAACAAGGAAGAAAGCAAGAAAAAAAAAATCCTAAGATTTCTGAGAGGGCCCATTTGCAGGGCAACCTCAGCTCCTCAGCGGCAGAGTTCCCATTTTAGAGCATCGTGATGAGAGGAGTGAGCATGGCAGGTTTCTAATCCACCCGAAGGAAACAAGAGTCCTGGCTAGAGCTGGAAGTCCTCGCTTCTAGCTCCATCATTTAACCACTGGGCTCAGACTCCATCTCCACAGATTTAAAGCCTGACACAGGCTCCTAGGCTATGCTATATAAAATCTGATTGTTACATTCAACGGGATGTAATAAATTAAATTAACTATCAGTAATAAGTTCACATCCAACGCTATCTTTTTTTTTCAGCAAAGTATATTTCCTTAAAATAAACCAGCAGCGTCAAATGTAACTAGATTTAATTTCATGCTGAAAAGTCTGTGAATATTCATTTTAAAATAGTCACCAAGAGCCTCATTTTAATTTGTGTGATGTTTCTGCTAATACCAATGCCTACTTAAAATATCCGTTAAAAAGCCTTAAGAATATTAACAGGGAATTCTTACAGAAATGCACTAGAGTTTTATGTTTTGAATTACCATTACAGGCTTTTTGGTTTAACTCTCGTTAAACAGATTTCATTATTAACAAGAATATGTGCAAATTAAAACAAGCCCATTCAAATCTAAAATTCCATGCTAAAAAGATTAGGGACATTTGAGATATTTTCCTGCTGAAGGAATAAATGTAATAGAAAGTGATAGGGAGTGAAAACCAACACTTGCAAACACACACACACACAGAAGCAGCCGTGGTTAGAGAGTGGTGAGTAGTTCTTGATGTTCTTCAGAACAGCCCATTCCATTCCAATCTCAGGGGAGGTTCAGATTTGATATTCGGAAAAATTTCTTTACTGGCAGAGTGGTGAAGCACTGGCAGAGGCTGCCCAGGGCACTGGTGGAGTCTCCATCCCTGGAGGGGCTCAAACAGCGTGCACACGTGGCACTTTGGGACACAGTTGAGTCGGCACGGTTGGGGTTGGGTTGATGGTTGGACTTGATGATCCTAGAGGTTTTTTCCAACTTTAATGACTCTATGATTCTGTACAAGGCATTGTCTTCCTTGCAGTTTTTGCTCCCCGTCGCGTTTATAGTCTTTGTCACAGATCTCCACCTGCCTCCAAGGTGCAGGCAGGGATGCAATGAGCAGGGGAAGAGACATCTGGTCCCCACTGACCCCACTTTGGTGCTTCAGGCCTGGAGACCTCAGACTCCACAGCCAAAGGCTGGGTGCAGCTCCACACGCCTGCCCTCTGCTCGCCTACAACCTGGCTACTGAGGACGGACACGAAGCTGCAGATGGAGCCTTACTTCATGATCCAGCAGAAAGCTGGATCTCTGACAAGAGATGGGCAGGGTTTGGCTTGGTGCTCTACATGGAATTGGACTTGATGGTGTACAACAGCCAATAAACTGCTCAGCAGCTTGTCAGGAGACAGGCTCAGAGCTCAGGACATGGGCTCAGAGCTCAGGACACGGGCTCAGAGCTCAGCCTCGGGGTGGGTCTCCAGAAGGAGGTCCATTGCTCCAGCCCCAGAATATATACAGGGTGAGGTTTAAAGGGCAGCTTAGTTACTTCACATGGAAGTGAGGCGCTGCAAAACACACTTTTACTTGAGTTGCTTTCAGAGACTTTGGCTTCCAGCTCCCATATTGATCCCCTCAGCTTCTAAATAACCCTCAACTCAATACAGTCATCAATGAAAAGTCTGCTACTCTAATAAATCAAATTAATATTTACACTGCCTTGAGCAAAATACATCTTTTGACTTATCATGTGCTTTCTACCCCTGTTCTCTGTCTAGTTACTGCCATCCTTCTCTTTACCTATCACCGGGGAGGTTGTGGGGAGCCACTGACCCTTCCCTCAGCTCCAGCGAGCCACAGTGAATTATCTGTGTTAAAACTCCCTTCTGTCAAGCTGCCAAATCTTCTGCATTAATCCTGAAAAATTACAATTAATGAGTGCTAAGAGGATCTTCCCACCTTTGTGTATGGCTCTATTCAGTGGTAATGATCCCTGCTGCTCCTCCAGCATCTGAAGCCTCTTATGGTCATGGCTTTTGGCTCTCAGGCGGGGCAATGCGCTCAGGAAAAAGCACCGTGGCTGGTGATATCGGTCGTCTTCCTTTTAATTTGCTTAATATCCCAGTGTCAAGGACGGTCTACACTGAATATGGGGGAGATCTAAGTTAATAAGAGCCCATGGCCACCAGAGCACTGTGAGAAAGGTCATGTCTGTGCTCTGCTGCGAGGTGAAGGATGGGGCTGAGAATCAGGCTGGTACAGGTCTACAGCCCCACTCTGGCTGGCTAATGGAACAACTCGAAACAACTTGACTGAGGTTGTTTCCCAGGCTGTCAATGCACCTACGCAGACTCAGCTCCCTGCGGACTAGCAACATTTTTTTAAAATATGCTATTTTTAATTATTAAGAACCAGAACTGGGAATCTCATTGACATGCAAATACATTATTTATAAGTGTGAATTAGGGATCTCAATCAGGTGTGGATCAATCAATTCCCTGACTGTTGCACAGCAAAATACTTGTAGTAATCTTTAAGATGTGAGGAGAGATTTGTTCATATTTTTAAGCACAGACCAATTGCTAGGACAATCCCACCTCCAATTTGAGCTACTGAACAGCTCCAGGAAGGGTTTCTGCCTTGATATTTTTCTTTTGGGGACCAGCAAAACACTGGGTGTTTGACCTTCTTTCAATAAGCAGGAACTAACTTCTCCAGCCACCGGCAGTCCCTCACTCTGGTTGATTCACTACTCAGATAGAAACTGAAGTATCTCCCACAATTCTATGGGTTGCTGAGTCTTGTGCTTTCACAAACGTCTTCACTGACATTTCCTCTTCAGGACTATTTATCCGACACAATTCTTTTTTCCCTTTGGGTGTTCACTTGACTCCAGTCTGAGTTTACACAAGCCACTTCACCAGGAGTGGAGCATTTGTGTATTTCCAGTTTTTCAGGCTGAGAAATAACCCTGCAGAAATCACTAGAACTACACTGCAACAGATGTCATGGGAGAAACAAGGTTTATTTCTTTATTTGCTTAGAGAGAAAATCTTAGGTAACTGCCTGCATCCCTGAGTTAATGATTTCCACTGTCTTCAGTGGAATTATTTCCCATTTGAACTGATAATGAATTTAACTTGCAATTCCTAGGTTTAATCCATAAATTCAGCTAGTAGCGTCTCTGTGAGGTTAAGCACCCTTTTTTTCCTCTCACTTTTAAATGCTCTTTAAAATCAGAGGTTGCAAACACAATCCAAAGATTAGAGCAGTCCAAGTACCTCCTACCCTGAGCAGAGCCCCTGTACAGACCTTTGTCTGCGTAGGTGGGTACCTATAGATGGATGGATATCTGAGTAGGACAGGGTTAACTGGTCTAGCCAGGCAGTTGGCAATAGAGCTGGTCAAGATGTATGTCCTCAGCCTATGCACAATTTCAAGTACTTAATGGACTTCTAATCTCAGCTGGGGACTAGAGCTGCTGTCGTCACATAAAACCGTAACGATTTCAAGGCAAAGGGAGACATTTCACAGTACTTACTGCTGACATTAGAAATGTCAGCTATGTCCATACAGTGCTGCACACAGATGCTCTGGTACCAGAAGTCACCCATTAGTGCCAGTTCAGCATTGCAGCAGAGCGTGAGAGCCCTCAGCTGTACCTGAACCAGTTCACCCTGCATTCGTTTGGCTACGTCCACACTGCCACGCGTTGTGTGATACTCACAGACCTGCCTGGTCCTATTAAATCTCGAATCTTGTACGGGTAATGGAGGCTTTGGTAGGAAGAGAAAAAACGGAAGACATTCAGTGTCAGGCCAGTGAACTATGTTGGTCTAATCCTTATGAATAACATCTTCAGAGCTCCCAGCTTATCCGAAGCAGAGCTTTGCAGTGGCATTTGGCACCAATGTGTTACTGTTAGCGGAGTCATCTGTTGGGGTCACAAATGCATCCTAGGAGAGCTGAATGACCATAGAGAAAAGTCCAAGTGTGGAAACAGCAGTACTCTTCAGAGGTTTGATTTGCAGAGATTTAAATATGAGATCTATGAGTGAAACATGCAGGATGGTGTACAACTAAAGGATGTTGGATTTGGGAAAGGAAGAGGAAAGACAGCAGCAGTACCTTGCGTGTAAAAAACAGCGCGGGGCTTGTCTCAAAGAAACCCTGGCATTATAAAATGAATTTTGTGCAACTTACTATGAAACAATGATTTGGTCTTTCGTGGGTGGAGATCACAGATGCGCAGTAGTGGCTTTACGAAGCACTGAAGACCTGATGAGAGCAGGAGGTAGAGGGGAACACAGCATCCATTTGAAACTGCGGGGTCCTGGGGGAGCAAAACAGAATTTGGCCAGTGGTTCCCGAATACAAGTACCACTATGGCAGTGGGATCCAGTGTGACCACAGCTGGGTGATGGATTTAACACATCCTTTGATGCAAGAGGCCCTCTCAACACAGAGCATCACCGTGCCTACAGTTTCCAAAGGGAAACAGCACTTCCCATGAGACCACCGGCCTTCTTTAGCTCCTGGCACTGGTTGTTTCGGCTGGGAGCAAGTCTTCCACTGAGAGGGCAAAATTCACTCCTTCCTGTGAGCAGACTGAAAAGGCATTTGTGGATGGAGATGATGCTGGGATAGCCATGCTAATAAAATCAGTGGAGAAGCAGCATTTAACAGCTGGGAGGGGAAAGGAAGCATTTTTTTCAGGAACACACAGACTCCTGCTTTGATGTTGTATTCAAGCCAAATCAAGGGCATGTTTTAAATTCCCAATAATTCGAGTTTCTTTTTAAGTTCCCAAGCCTGGCTGAGCTCTTAAAGACAAGAGATCTTGCTCCTGGGGTTGGCTTTCCTAGGCAATCGCAGCTTTGCTCAGAATACTATTTAAATACCAATTATTGTAATTCTCGGCAGAAATATTACAGGCATTCAAATTTTTTTCTTAACAGCCAAAGGGAGACATTTCCAGCATCTATCAAACCTCTTTTATTTTAATCCACATTAAAATCTCTTTCCAGAAGGACTGGGCAATGGGGCATAATTCATCATTATAGTTCAAAGGTCTGTCACGGCTGCCCCGTGCTGAGCCAACCTGTCTAGAGTAACCTTTTAGGGGCAGGAGGGATGACTGGAGAGAGTAAAGGGTATCAAAGCTAACAAGAAATGGAGAGTAGATAGGTGGGAAGCAGTAGAAGCAACATCCCATGCTTTCCTGCAAGGAGCAAATTCCCTGTCTCCCACATTGTTGGCAAGACATGCAAATCTTCCTCTAATTTTATCACGGAAGGCAGCAAGCAAGGCATAGCCTGGGACTCGGCTGGCAACGAGCGGGCAGTCACATCAGTGAAGAACTCCTGCCATGAGGGTGGAGCCTCTCTCACCCACAGGTCACCCTGCCCACAAGGCAGCCCTTCTGCTCACCCCATTTGAGAAAGAAAACAGAATTATTTCATACCTTGTTTGGTGAGACCGTGTGTCTGAACAGCAGTCTTCAGGAGGGTGAACGGATCTCCTGCTGCCAAGACTCATCATGCTGCGTGATGAGACTGCTCCAAAGATGTCATTTTTATTTCCTTTGATGGTTGTCATCAAATCAGGGCATTTGCAATGCATGTCCTGGTATGAACATCGAGTCAGGGATTCGCGATTCGAATTTTAGTTGATATTAACAGCCACCACTATAAAGAATTGAAAAACAGATGTTAGAGAAGAGCTGCTGTGTTATACAAGAAGAGATGTGCTCAAGGATCAGTCTTCAACTCGAGCAACTTCATGGACATTGGCCATGAAATGCAGCAAAGGCGCCTGCTCTGCTCCTTGTACCCAAGGAGCTGCTGTCCCAACCCCAGCACGACTCTGCTTTCCAAAGCAAACAAGGCTGGCGAGGCTGAGCTTTCCATCTCGCCCTCTTTCACTGCCTCTTCCCCCAACCAGTTCCAGCCAGGCAGCTAATCTCAACCAAATTTGGCAGAGGCAGGGGTTAAATATGAAGCTTGTGCAGGTTTTGGGGAACAGGAGTAATTGTGAGATCCCCACGGTTCTGCCCAGCAGAGGAAAAGCAGCGCTGTGATCAACCCAGTGGGGTGCTGGGGTACACGCACACTGCCCATGCTGGCACCTCCCAAAGACCCTCAGGGATGTACAGCCATGTGGGCAGTGGGGCGTTCACACGTGCCAGGGGAGCTTCAAGCTTTGCAAGGAGGGCAACAGCCTTCCAGGCATAAGGGCATCACCATGTTGGAGAGAGGGCAGGGAACACAAATCCCTTGCTCATGCCAAATCTTGTTATTTTAACATGAGGAAGGAAGCAGCCTGGCGAATGCCAGTCCTGCTCCTGTCTGAAACCCCCTCAGCATCCCCCCACCCCTGCTCCCAGCATGGGGTGATGGGTGCCTGTACCCTCAGCCACGTCCCAAGACAAGCAGACTCTATAGCTCAAGCTAAACTAAAAGCTGTCTCTTTTCCTTCCTCTTCTTTCTTCAGCTGCACCCATTGTAAACGGAGCACAGCTGTGGTTCTGGCCCTCAGACTGTATAGGAACTATAGCGAAGTGTTTAATGTATTCTTAGCTTTTAAAATACTATTCATCAGCTGCAATCAAAGAAGAGAGCCAGCACCAGGTTGCCAGCCAAATTAATCACAGCTCCCCCGTCCCCCCTCCACACACACAGAGTCACGTTGTGCGCATCAGTGGTGGTCTCGAGACCACAGTTTAGCAGACACTGGAAAAGGCCAAGGTGGTAAATGTAAATCCTGGCTGCTCTTAATCACGTTCGTAATGACCATGTCATCAATCACAGCCCTTCTCAAGTGCTCAGCAACCACCGCCCGAGGGTGTATTTTGCAAAGAATCCAGTTGAGTTAGGTCTCTAAAAAGCTGGGTCACCATTATTCCCACTCACACAGGAGGAGGATTTCTTCTGACTGTCTGGCACTCACAGTGTGTGTAAGCTCAGCATCTCCCTCAAAAGTCTGACTGCCATGAGTAAGGCCAATAAAATTTATGCAGCTCAAAATTTCACTGACCTTCAGAAGAAAACAAGCTAAGGAAAAACAAAACACACCAACAGAACAAATTGGGGAAAACACAGCATTTCTGTCATTTCCTTACTCTCAGTGTTTCCCACTGGGGACACGGTCAAAACACTTCAAACATTCAGGCTTTCCTAAAAATGTTGGAACACTGAGAAATAATGAGAATTTTAGTGGTTGCAGATTTCTCTTACAGATCTCCAAAGGACTCAAGCCCTTCTGGCTATGGACACGTAACATGGAGATCCTCGTGTGAAACAAGCCACACGCACGCGGTAAACATCCCGAATTCCCAGAAACAGTGCAAACCAGCCCCAGGCAAGCTACCAAAGCCCGTCATCTCCCACCCGAGTGGCAACGTGTTGGGCACGGGATTTACATTCTGCGCTATTGCAAAACTGACTGCGAAGCCCATTCATGAAAATATTAGAGACATTTGGTTCTTCCTTTGAATGCCGGTTGTGCACAGCTATACCAATGATTACATTTCACATCCAAGACAGAACTGAATCAGACCTGTTTGATGCCACTGGAGGAGCTGATGGAAGCTTTAACACTTTGAGGAGAGTTCAAGACGATTTTACGGAAGCGCGCCTTGGGGAAATTGAAATGTCAAGCATAATTTGGCACTTGAAACATGAAGGAGAGAGGCTTTTCATTTGTTTTCATCTGCATCTTCCCCTCCTCTGAACTGTACATGCTCCATTTCCCACTCTTCCCTAAGCTTTCATTAGGCAATGCTGAAATCTGCTGGATTTGAGGAATCTCCAAGGATAAACAAGGATCTGGCATTAACCTGCTCTGTAAAAGTCAATTTGACATGTCTCACTATCCTTCCATTCTTGTTAGGGAAGCCAGTCCAAAACAAGCTTTTCCCTTGTTATCTATCTTCTCCCATCCATTCAGTCAATCTTTCGTGTAAGACTAGAGGATTACTGCTCACCTGTCCCATTCTCCATAGATAAAGGTTCACTTGGAAAAAAAAAAAAAGCAATCGGCTTTTGATCTAGGTTTCAATCTCAGTCCTGGTCTCCGGGGTTGCCGACACTCAAGCTGGCAGCCGCGCCGCTTCACCTGGGTCTCAGCAGGCAGCGGCAGGCACCGGGCAGCCGGAAAGACTGGGCAACGGGTGAGTTTGCTCTCCCCCTACAGTAGAAGCACTCTCTCAGCTGTCAGCAAGAGGAGTAACAAGGGGGGGTGGCAAACAGGTCTCTGCTAGGTGCAGCTCCTGGGAACGCTGATAACGTGTTCTTGGGAGATAAATATTTAATTCTCTCCATCATCTGAGTAATTTCTGATGAGACAGAGCACACAGCCCCAGAACACTCCGAATCCTTCCCACAAGGATTTTCCATGAGGCAATGCTTGCTCGCTCTATGGGGAAGCTCTGGCACCGACTTCACAATTTTAACTGAAGATCATTTTTAGAGAAAAGTCAAAAGAGCTTTCAATATTATAGAAACACATTAATTTCTGACATTGTACAAATCTCCTTAAAACATTCTCATTGCACAGCCATTATTAGATATAACTTGGCCCAACTTAGCTCGATATGAAACATCTCAACTTTGTATAGAAAAGAGGTCCAATCCATTTGAAACGTGGGTTTAGAGGGTTTGGGACTGGCATTTTTCAGGAAATTTGTTTTTCAAATGTTCAAGTTTTTTTGGCATGAGGATAAAAGGGGCCTTTAAGAATTCCCTAGAAACTAAAAAAAATCTATTTATTACAAGGCTAGAAGTAAGTTTAAGTTACCACCACCATTTCCAGGTACAGCACATTTAGTGTGAAATCCTGGCTGAGTTTTGCCTAAAGCCAAAGATGGTAAAATTAGCAAAATCTTCTTTTGAGTTCAACAAGAAAATTTTAGGAAGTGCCACTTTAAATCCCCTCTTGAGAAGTCCCTTCGGCAGCACCTGAGCAACGCTTCGCACCTGGGGGTGCTTGCTCCATCAAATGACCAGTGGTTTTGCACGGCTCCAGCTGCAGAAGTGAACGATCCCAGGGCTACCCTGTGCCACTGGATGCGCAGGCTTTGCACCGATGACGAATTTATGTGAGTGAAAGCAAATTGGATTTGAAACAAACCCCATTGATTTTACATCACCACTTCACACTAGCCCTGCCACCAGAATTAATGCACAGCAAATGAAACTGTGGCTCCTCGGTCCTCTCTTGGCAGGGGAACGAGGCAGAGCCACCGCTCCCAGTACGCTGGGGTTCTCCCTCATCCTTGTCGGCAGCTGCCAGAGAAATAATAATTTTAGGGTGATGCACATCAGGCTGAACCCCCAACCCTGGGCTTCATACATCATCCTGCCGCAGATGGCAACCCACCTGGGGAGCAGCTCAGAGAAGCACCGAGCATTTACTCAAGCCAACGTTTCAGGGTGTTTCTGGAAACCATCAGCATGCAAAACCAGCAGCAACGACTCGGCACAGACCCCTGCAGGTATGAGAAACACCAGTGACTGTGGGAAGGAGATAAATGGGAGGATTTGAGGTCCCTGTGCTGCCTCACCTGACGGGCACGCACCGCCCCCCTCTCCCAAACCTGGTTTCCTGCACGGTGGGGAAAAAGCGTTTGTCTCCGTGAAGCAGCAGGTTGTTTCACACAAGTAAAACAAGTCTTCTGGGTATCATTGGCAGGAACGGCCCTGAATGCAGTACTTCATGGCTGTCTCGTGAAAGGGAAAAAATATAACCCACTTCACCGGTTAAGGAGCGTATTCCTCCTTGTGGGTGGATAAGATGTCTCTCAAGTGAATGACTCCAGTATTTATTATGTCAGATTATGCCACTTCAGTTACTGGTTCAGAGTATAACAAAACTGGAAAAACAACCACTTACTAGATATTAATTTTATCTTACAGTTTCTATTGTAAATGGGATACAGGCTTCTATGTATATACCACAATCCTTAAAATAGCTCCATCTAAATGCAAATGTGGACCTCTGCCTAACACAGAGCTGAAAGCTTTCCCATTAACACGCCAAGAGATAGGGGAATTAATTTAATGCTTAAAAATTCCCAAGGATAAGAGAAATTTCTTCTGCTTATATCTAGCATCATTTTCTCTTCATGACCAAAGCACCTGTAATATGATAATTTTTACTTCTTTCAAGCTTACTGAGGGAAAAGGCAGTACAATCTCTCTCTAGAAATCACTTTACTGGCTGTGACCGAAGTGCAGGTATGCGTACACTTGTTAAGGGATGCTTAGCAGAAGACAAAAGATGAAGATGACTGTAGTGCGGGAAGGTTGTAGGGATTCAATTACTCATCTTTGCAAACTAATCAAAAGCAGAGCGAGCGCTTGACGATGTTCATCTCTCGCCAACGTCTCCTCTACTTGTGCCCATCAAACACAGGGGGTGTCACCGTCTACCACACGCACACACAGTGTAAGATACTGATGGCTCTCTAGAGAACTTCAGCGATCACTCAGGAGCACGAGGAAGGTGCTGGCCCCCACCACAGTTACTACACACGCTGTATCTGCAGACATACGACACAGCTCTGTCTCGATGCCCTAGTGGGCACAGCTGCATTGGCGCCACAGGTTTATGATGCCCAGGGAGTGCCACCACAGTTCCCAGTCTGAGGGTACGGCAGGACGCAGGGGACGGGCGCTTATCTGGCTGTTCTCTGAAAGAGAAGCGCACCCTGGGGAACAATTCTCTGCAAAGGCATCCCTTTTTTGATTCCCACTCGGTCAGCTTTGCTGCCTTCTGCTCTATCATGGGAATGAAATTCTTAGAAGCAGCTATATCCATTTGTATCTAAAAAGCACACAATACATGGCAAATGTATCTCTTTTTGCCCGTATTTATGAAACTTTACTAACTGTCGTTAAACTCGGTGCCTTTCCACCAAAATATATGTAATCCAGATTTGCTCTCCAACACTATTTTCAGAAAAAGAAAGGAAGCATCATACACTCCCTTGCACACACATCTCGGTAGGAAGAAGCATCTTAGTTACCCCCACTGCGAGTGTCTGGAACAGACAGCTCAGAAGCCACAAGACTGGAAACAACCATGTCCAAATGTAGAAACATGATCATACGAAAGCTAAACAAGCGAAAGAAACATTCGAGCCACCTGCAATAGACTTGTTCTCTCTTCCCCTAAATCCCTTCAAAGCCCAAACACATTAATGACAACGGGGTTGCGTTGAGGTGAGTGATAAATTATTGTTCTAATGACACAGAAGCAACGGTGAGTTCCAACTCTGCAGCTTTGCTTTTGGCTTGGTCTCACAAGTCACAAGTTGAACTTACCCCAAAACCACACAGGGCACTCGGACAAGGAACTGCTGTGTTTCTGCTCTCTGAGGTTCTGCTCCAAAGGTTACAGCTTTCACATCCAGGAACTCGGCCTGGGGGCCGGAGCTAGGTCCTCTCATCAATATTTTCAGAGTAATGAAGAAATTTCTTAAGCTGTTTTCTCTCAGGACCTTGTCCTGCCAGAGCTGAGTAGTTTCTGTGCGAGAACCCGGTGGCTGGGTCTTTTGTGATTAATCATTTGCAAGATAATGCCCTAAATGGCATAAGAAAAAAACCCAAAACAAGATAACTTGGCAAACGGATGTGCCTCAATTTAGGAAACTCCACAGAGTACAGAGTCAATGCTGCTGAGGGTAGAATTTCCCTTGGCGAAGTCAATGGGACTGGCTTGTCCTTTAACCATCAGAAACATATAATAATGATTTAAAGAGACTTGTGAAATTCGGGAAACCAAAGACTCATGGCAGCTGTAAACTGATGAAGAGACCACTATAGCCTGAAAAGATGGTGTAAAACTCTACATGTAAGTCACTGCCATAAAAGCATCATTTTCCCCAAACAGCTTTTGTAAGTTCATGAAACACAGTGCTTTCCAATGTATTCCTGTAATCTATAAAAGCTTTATGAAATATTGACATTACTGGCATTGCTGATATTCCTGTAGCAATTATCTTTCATAATAATTAAACAACATGGCACAAAATCTGGTGAGGGTTGTTCCTGATAACTAACCATTTAGACTTAATTTACTTTCCACTCTCACAGAAACAAACATCTCCTTTTAGAGTCCAAAAATTAATGTTCTTCAGAATGTTCACTGCACTTTATATTAACAAAGACATCATGTGAAAGCAGGATTCTAGTTTCTCTGGGGCTTACGGGTTTTTTTTCCTTTTAACTATTTATTCAGCTCAAATTACACCAAATTATGAACTGAGATTGAAGATTGTACTCAATTTTATACTCACTGTTCTAAATGAGAAGGTATTGTGGAAATCCTTCCTGATTCCTGCATTACTCATTTTGCAATACACAGGAATCTGGGCTCTCCCCATTCTCCTGTTTGGGGCCTCAGGGATTCCAGGTCTGGCTCCACTATAGAGTAAAAAAATATAACATAAATCCTTTCAAGCAGTCATTGCAAAGCACTCCAGCTTTACTAACAAGGATTCTTATTTATACCCAGGATCTAAGCTTGAAGGGATCTTGAAACATCACAAGTAGTTGGTGAGAGCTTGAGACATTTTCAATGAGATGTGGGAGATGAAAAGAAGATAGAGGAAAACCACAGGATAAAAGCTAAAGGAGAAAAGTAATCCCAAAATAGCTCTGTTTGGAGTGTTCTTCTGGAAGAGTTATTATACTGTTCACTATGGCAAAACATCAAAGAGGGAATATTTCAACCGATTTACTTGTGAGCCAAATTTCTCATCTTCTTCCAGCTCATCCCAACTTGCTGGTTTGCTTAACGAGGCCCTGTGGTAAAACATGGAAGCGTAAGGCTCAACGGCAGAGGGCTTTCTTGTGCATCCAACCCAAGCAACACGAGGACAGACGCAGAACTGTTAACCATGCGGCTGCCCTTCCCCCAGAATACGGCTATTCCACTCATATCACTATTTCCTGTAGCTTCCCTCTTCTTCCCATGTGCACACGCAAAGGAGACCTCATCCAGTAGTGAGTCTGGGCAAGAATCTACCTCCAGTCCCCTCCAGATCTCCCTGGCTCCTGCTGGGCTGTCAACGGACCTTTTTTGTGGACGTTTGCTGGCTCCAGGCTTTGATGAGGAACTGGCCAACCTGTTACAAATAGTTTTTTCCTCTATTGCTAAAGATCAGTGGGGTTTTATTTATTTCCAGAAGTTCTAGTTGTGGCTTTGGGCATGTGATATTATGGGTTAAGCCAAGAAAGCAATTCCAGATTACAGCCCAGGACATTTTCAGCAGTGGACTTAAAACAGCTTGTTACCAGCACAAATTCTGCCTCTTTTCATTCAGGTTTCCTCCTCGTGCCCCCCACTGCCTCCCTCTCTCTCTCGCATCCCCCTGCACTTATAGAACAAGTCCTTGAGATTAACCACAATATGATTACATTTTAATTGAGGCCAGCTTAGTGTGGGGACATCCTTTTAACTCAGGAGGCCTCAATTCCACAGAACCATAATGAACTAATAATGAATGTGCTAAAGTCATTAAATCAAAATTCATAAAAGGGTGAATATTGCTTTCTTTTATAATAAAGCAATTAAAATCCCATATACTGTAATAGATACTACTAAGGTGCACTCAGTGTTCTTTCAGGAGGTTAGGGTTTAGTGCCTCCACACACAAATTTGGGGATCTTTTCAGAATAGGACTGTTACACTATTAACAGATGATCAGAACTCTTTTCATACCTCCTTGGGTGCGGCATTATTCCCTGATTGAAGAAATACTGGCATGATTTCATTAGAAGGTTTAGTAGAATAGTTGTAATACACCATGACTTGCAGTATAAGGAACTTTCAAGCAGTGAGGCACGGTACCGTCACGGACACTCTACTTTTCACTAAAGGTGCTTTCACTGTTCCTTTCATCATGGCATCCCCTTCCCATCTCTCATGCTCTGTTCCTTGGGGGTTAACAGCCCCAATTTACAGTAGCAGGGAAAGCACGAGGAGGGTACGTCTGACTCTGCAAGTCAGGCCTGGCTAGGGAAGAATCCTCCAGAAAAATACATGTCCTGATTTGTGACCACCTGTCCCTTCACGTGCTCTTTGGTCCAAGGAAATCGCGAGGGAGAAGCTCTGGATTATTTGCCCTTTTGCCTCTGTTTAGGAGAAAAAAAAAAAAAATCATTATTGTGCGTGAAATGTCTCAGATCCAAACACAAGGCTGTCTACTGTTACTCACAAATTCACACGAGCAACAACTGTTTTTCCTTTTAACGACACAGTCACAGGAACCGAAGACTTTGAAGGCTGCTCAGGAGGAGAGACTAATGGAAAACCTGTCCCAGGGCAGGCGGGCACGTGTGTCTGTATGAAAGAGAAGAACAGATTGGCAGAAAAAGAATTATTAAATAGTACATGGTGGAGTAGGGGATTATCTGGAGAACATGATATAAGAACAGACAGATTAAAGGAACACTAAATATTTATTACAAAGTCCTTCATATCATATGCAATAATACATGCCATAGCTGCTACTGAATAATATAGGCAACAGCCAGTTCCCGAGATTGCTCTCTGAGTTGGATAAAATAGAATTAGAGGCTTTTATCCATTGGAGACCGTGCGCTGTTATACATAATAACCAAAATCACTCAGAAAAGAGAAAGAAATAGCTCAGTGATCACTGTAACTACATGAGATGAAACGCATTATGTCCAGGTTACGGCGTTCGCAGAAGGGTGGGAAGGCACCACACGATCGCAGCCCTGTTTCTCCCCAAATGTAGGTGCAAGTGGGAAAGGATGAGCCCAAAGAGTCCCAAGGACTTCAGCTCATAAAGGACCCAAACTTGGGGCTCCTGGTGAGCCTGAGGGCTCTCCGACAGGCCATGAGCCACTTGGTCGTACGCTACCTTTAGGGTGAGGTACAGTGCGCTTTAGGCACAGCCAGAATTATTCTGGTCCTGTATTTCTGCACAGGGTCGCTACCGGAGCGCATTAACACACCTTATAGACAGTTGTGAACTGTTGCAACCCAAGAGTTTGTCACATGAGCCCGTTCCCTCTGTTCCACGTACACCGGGCCCTGTCAGCAGGCAGAGGAGATGCGCCCCTGAGCTCCCTGGGGAGGTTAAAAATGAATTTAAATGGAAAATCTCCTTGCTGTGGCAAACTAGACCTTGGTGTTGACTCACGTTTACCGTGTTACACACAGGCAGGGAAAGGCAGGGCTGTCAAAACAGAAGTAACCTGTCATCATGTGTTGGACACAGCGTGGCCAGCAGGAGCAGGGAGGTGATTGTGCCCCTGTGCTCAGCGCTGGTGAGGGCACCTCGAGTGCTGGGGTCAGTTTGGGGCCCTCACTCCAAGAAGGACATTGAGGGGCTGGAGCGCATCCAGAGAAGGGCAACGAGACTGGGGAGGGGCTGGAGAACAAGTCCTACGAGGAGAGACTGAGGGACCTGAGGTTGTTTAGCCTGGAGGAGGCTGAGGAGAGACCTCATCCCTGTCTACAACTGCCTGAAAGGAGGCTGTGACGGGGTGGGGGCTGGGCTCTGCTCACAAGTGACAGCGATGGGACGAGAGGAAACGGCCGCAAGTTGTGCCAGGGGAGGTTTAGACTGGACATTGGGAAGAATTTCTTCACTGAAACGGTGGTCAAGGATTGGCACAGCTGCTCCAGGGGGTGGTGGAGTCACCATCCCTGGAGGGGTTTAAAAGACGGGTGGATGAGTTCCTTAGGGACAGGGTTTAGTGTGGAGACAGGTACGGTTGGACTCAGTGATCTCGGAGGTCTCTTCCAACCTTAGGTTTCTATGACGATGCAGCTGCTGTGCCTCTCCCTTCTGGAGCTGAGCCCCCCTTACCGGTTTCACAGCATGGCCAGAAATCCTCACAAAAAAATGGCATTTCCATGTGGTTGTGTAATGGTCACCCAAACCAAAGAGGTTCTTTTCAGCTGTGGGGAAGGGGAGAAAAGGGCTTGGAAAGAAGACAGTTTCAGGAGTGGGACTTTCTAACCAGCTACAGTGATTTTTTTCAGAACTAATGCACATTAGTGAGTACTGTCACGATATTACTGAGAATATCTGTGAGCAGCTCCTGCCATTGCAGGGCAGCATGAGACACCAGTGCTGATTCTCACGGTGTGAGCCGGACCCCCGGCACACTGAGTGCAGACTACAAATACCCCCAGGCTGCTGCTATCAGCCGCAAGAGTTAAAATTAAAGGGCTGGGTTCTCCACTGCCTCAATTCCACAGATAGAACCTGGTTTATTGGCACTTAGCAGTCAAGTTTCCCCTCTTGGAGTGCTATTCCCCTGTTTACTTTCGGAGGTTTCGCACAGGCAGATCCCACTGGCACCGGCAGAAATTACCCAGAGCAATCCACCAGGAGCCGAGAGCGCGCCGATCCCAAGGAGCAGTGTACTTCATTCCTCATTCATACCGAGGAGAGCATAGCAGGAAACCCAGGTGTTGAATTCATCTAACAAGCTGCTTAAAACTCTAAACAGATGTTTCCGTGTCTTTCCTGCTTCTTGAGCAGTCTGTGTGGAAGCACCAGCAGATTTACAATAGAGCAGATGCATGAACCATACATGCTTTAATATCAAGGCCCGAGTCATTGAAAAATGGTTTATGACTACTGCGTGTGCATATAATTTGAGCAATGTGCCACAGGGATATAAGATCAACCTTGTCTGTAATGGAAATGTAGATTGACCAGGCTAGAGCCAGAGTGGAGGTAGCAAAATTCATGCTGAAACTGAAAATTATACCTGTCTTGGTACGCTGCCTGCTCCTGCAATAACTCATGAAAATGGAGATTGGGTATTTAGGCTGGATCCCATCCAGAGCCTGGAGAAGTGTACAAAACAACTCATTGATTCCAAAGGATATTTTACCAGGGTCCTTAACTTTGCAAAGATTATGGGAAGATCATAGATAGACCAGTAAACGCACTGAGAGCTCTTAGAGTCCAGAGAAGCTAATGCTCACTTATGCTCTCTCTTTTTTTTCTATACTCCCAGAGCACTGAAAACCTGCCTCAGCGTCCACAATTTCTGACGGCAGCATCACCAAGCCCCACAGTCCCCAACAATCATGAAACTGGTTTGAGGAGCAGACACAATTTAGATAAACATTCCAAGAATTACTGCATTTCCCTGGTGTTTCCTGGCCCTTTCGGATTTACTACTTGCAGCTTTCTATGCAAACTACTACTTCCAGAGGAAAAAAAGTGAGATCTGGGATTCTAACGCGCTCAGATAACTGCAGGAGCTTTAGTGAGAAATACCAGTCCCTGACTTCTAGGTTAGAGGAGGTGAATTTCACCTGAGATGAAAACAGTCCCAGTAATTGCACCATGGCTCTGGAACAGGACACACACACGAGGTCCCAGGCAGTCCAGTGAATTGGCCTTGGTCTTTCTTGGCTTCCTTCTTCATAAAGCTGGACCTCCTGGACTGTTATGACTACTCAAATGCTTTAACTGTATTTTTCAAGGTGACTAGGACACAACCACAGTAAGACAAACCAGCCAACCACAACCCCACGGCTCTATAGTGGATTTGGAAAAGTGTACATTTAAAAATGTATTTCCCCCTTCCCAATCTGTCCATGGATCAAGATACGCAATGAGGATGAGCCTCTACAATATCAACTTGATATTGTAAAACATGGTTTCAAGGAAACTGGAGGCAGAAGTTGAAATCCCAAAGACTCAAACCTTCTCAAGGTGTGGAGCACCTGAACATGTGGCTTGTCCCAAATTACTCCTCTGCTGGAAGAAGCTGAGATAGCAAATTGACAACAAGAACCAGAGGATCCTCAAGGAAAGTGTTGCAAGCATCAAGCACTTGTTTCATACACACAGGACACTTATTTTCTCAGGTTATGTGTGATGAGAACCAGTTATTAATCCTTTCAACTCTAAATTGGATTTTCAAGGTACCATTGACATCGCTTACAGCAAAGTCACCGTGACACCTGGCGCTAGAGAGTGTGGAATTCCTGCTCTCACGGCAGTGCAGGGAAACTCTGCCCCTGCCTCTCATGGGGATATAATTTCAGCTCTCCATGTAAGCTACAGAGGTTTCTAAACTAACCGGTCATCTCAGAGTTACCATTTCAAACACTTTTCTCCATCAATTATCCTAGGACACTTATGAAGTTAAGAAGCGATTCACTTCAAGCAATGGAGACCTCTGCTTCGGTTAAGTGCTTATTTATACTCACCACATTTCACATGTTGCACTTCCCAGTGAAATGTGTTCCATTATTTCTGAAATATTAAACACGAAAAGCAGAGCTGTAATGTATGAATTATACAGTGTTGCAAAAGCTATCATCATGTCCAGTTTTTTTGGCATTTCAATGCATAAGTATTATACCAAGGAGCTTTTATACTAATGGATAATTGCCTGCAGTGCATACTTAACCTTTGTCCACTTCAGTTGACTTGGTAGCGCTACCTACGTACATCAAACATCAATCCATCCAAATTGGCAACATAGGAAAGGCACGTGGCCAAATTCCTTCTCTCCTGCAAAGCTCAGCTCTACAGGATTTGAATAGCGATGCGAGGGAGAACCCCTGCCACTTGCGCTAATTATGCCAGACCCTCAGTCAGCCCATTCTACTCATGCCAAGGGAGGTATCCTGAATTTTGGGTAAGAGTTAACTAGAGACCATAGAAACCCAGTTATTACACCCAGGCAGATTCCAATTAAGCATCACTAAACAATCTAACCTGATATAAGAGATTCTTCCTCTGTCAAACATGAAGCTTCTGCTGAAAAAAACACCCCAAACCTGCACTCCATAAAGACAGTGCCCATCCTCCTCTATTTGTGGAAAAGCTGGTTTGCTAATGTAGAAATAGTCCAAGTGCACCCCACAACTCCCTCATACAGCTTGGCACACACTGGGGTCAAATTCACCTCTCTGCTTGTGGTTACTGAAGTGTAAGTGAGCTGCCTCGGCTCCCTTTACAGTCAGCAGAGCCCAAGGAAGGCCCACAGGGCAGTTCAACCCACCTTACAGCCACCAGGTAAACCGAACCCTGAAGGGGTCTGGTTTTTACCGTTAATTATAAAGGGACACTACCTGGCTCCTTACAATAGATAAATCACTGCAGGCATCCCCTGGCCGCGCAGACAGCTTTGCACAGGCAGCGAGCCCTTGCTTCACAGCTGACCTAGAGATCCCCACGAAGTGTCACGCAGACACGATGGAGAAAAGAGGAGCTGAGAGAAAACAAACACATCTGCCCAGAATCCACACAGCGCCACTCAGAAGCCTTTCTACAGACAGAGCCTTTCAGTAATGGGAAGCGACCACAGATAAATGACATCCAGGAGAGCTCTCCTGCTGCCTGAGCGCTGGTTCAGCAGGGTAGCCGGCAACCAGCACCCACAAGCCTTGTGCTCTGCCTCTCTCCTCAAGGTCCTCATGGCTCCCTACGGATCCCGGGTTAGCTCAGGCTGGCTCACCTGGGGCAGCGCTTAAGAGGCTGCTGAAGGTGACGCTCAAGCCCAGAACTGGCCCTGTGCCGAAGGGTGTAGCTCTGTACACCAGACTTGCATTTACAGCTAAAGATGTTCTGCCTGTGCAGACCTTTCATGCAGAATCACTCACCTGTCTTCCTTGCTTTTGTATTCAACAGGGAGCTGTTTTCTTCATTTAAAGGGCTGGCTAACACGCTGCGGCCAAAGCGCATTCCTTCAGACGAGTTCACCTTTCTTCTGTGCTGCCTCTGGCAAGAGGAGCACGGCATCTTCCTCACCAAATTCAGCACGGCTGTGCTCACCGAGTGCTTGGTTCCTGTAAATCGGGCATCGTAGCGTGCTCCCGGGAGCACACTTAGAGACCAGGGGACATAGAGCATGCACTTACAGCTCCACACAACGCTGGTTGAGATCTACATTCCCAGTGTTATCTTTGCACTTTCATGAAGTGCAATTACCTCCTCATTCTGCAGCTCTTTGTGCCCACTTAATCTCCCCCATTTTGCTTCTTACATCTCCAATAATCCAACCTTGACAGTCCTTATAGATGCTGCAATTACAATACAGAGCAGCTCCTGACAGGACGAGTTTTATTTTATTTCCTTCATGTAACGCGCAAGTCACCGGGTAGGGCTACATGAAACGGCAAAAGAAACCATCACCGGCGATTTATACGGGTCCCCAGCAGATAGTGACAGTGCTATATATCTGTCCTAGCCAATTAAACGTCTGGAAGCCACCCAGAATAGGCCAGTCAGGCTAGAATTTACATGGATTTCTGTTTTCAGTAATAACTCAGCTGTGATTTTCCCGTTCTTTCCCTGTATTTAGGTCAAAGACTTTGCCGTTGCTGCTCTCGAGCCTTCCCACCCCATGTCACACACTCTAACTAGGGGGATTAGTCCTCAGGTTTTCACACCCCCACGATGATGGGGGTCGTGGTGCAAGACAAAGAGAGCAGAACAATTCCCCAAAGAGCCTTGAGAAATAGGCTTTTTGCTTCAGCCATCACACAAATGGGCCAAGGAACCAGCTACACCTTCAGACCGACCCTGGGGATAATTGATTAGCTTGCAGAAAACACCTCCACAGAACGCAAGGCAACATCAGATATTCTTCATTGCTCTCCCAGCTCCTGATATATGTCAGGATGTGTCATATTGCTTTTTTCTTGGCCAAGAAACTAACACCTCCAGTTGCTCCAGCAGAATCCAGAGGGACCGCTGGCTGACTATAAAACCTGAATGGGCCTCCTGGTAACCCAGCTCATGCATTAAGGCCTTGCATGCATCTTCCTTAAGCCATCTGCAGCAAAAACTAAGCTCAGCAAGTATATACACAGATTCAAATGTAATGTAATGGGTTTCCTGATCTCTGGTGTCAGTTAATCCCTAGCTAAGGCGAGAACTCAGAAATAATTGAATCCTGCCAGAACAGGTTTGATTTGTAAGAGGGCAAAAGGATTCAGGCGTTCTACTGCCACTGAGTTTCTTTACACCTTATTTATATAACATTAATCCCATGCTTTGGGACTTCTAGATACCTGCAGGAATCAGGAGGGACGACCTTCCCCTGCTGATACACAACTTGCCTTTTCAGCTGCCTCCTCGTTTTCTGGCTCTCCTCCAGAGCGGTAAGTTTTGAACTCATCCTCAAACCTGGAGTAACGCACGACTCACTCCTACGTGAAGTGCAGCACTCAGCACTACCACTGCCTGCAGAGCATCTTGCTGGAGTTGGCCCTGGAACTCACCGAGAAGCACGGAGCCTCTCTAAGAGAAGGCTTCACTCCCTCTGCAAAGCAGTTCCATGCACCGGTCTGTCCCCTCTGCAGCAGGGAGCTAAGAAAGGGGTTAAAGACACCCTGAAGAGAGGGATTTTCTCCTACAGCTCAGAAGAGGTGTGGGGTCGCGTGGCTGATGAGGAGAAGAGGCAGAGCCAAACATCTGTTTCTCAGCCCCGCAGCCGTGGTGTCTTCAGGTGACCTTGAACAGGTGCCCTCAGCAGCACGCTTGGAAACCCCTCTCTGCAGTGAGGCTAATTAAACCAACCCACCTCGCAGGTGTTGGGGAGGCTTCTCTTCCACAGTGATTTGTGACTGTCACAGCACAGCGTACGCGAAACGAGGGAGTAGGATTTGTGCAACAGGAGCTCAGCACCTCCAGGGTCCATCCAAGTGAAGGAGAAGGGAATATCTTTAGGAATAGCCTTTGGGAATAGCTAATCCAAGACAGCAGGGCTCCTAATGAACAGAAGAAAGAAACTAATTATTGTACCTGTGACCTTACGGTGATCATTTTTTCTTTTGCAGTGCTGTGGCAGCGTACTTGTGTATGGTCCTTAAAATCACGCTAGGTATTATTTTTAAGGAGCTAATGAGTAAATACTTGCAGCATGCACTGAAGATGCAAAGGACATACAGAGCTAGTGGGTATTAAGGAAATCTCACATGACCATATTAATCTTCAGAGGAATGTATGTATACGAGATGTATTTGTTGCCAATATTATGACTGGACTAGTTATACCTGTGGGAACTTTGCTTTCTTCTCACCCTCATTATAGTTCAACAAATTAATCCCTTTATTGATGATATAATGTGCATCCCTGTGCTAACAAATTATTTGCTGCGTGCAATTGATTTCTGCTGCTGTAATCACTACACACAAATATCTTCTGTATCATTGCTCTGTAGAAAAATATGCTCTCCAGTAAGATTATAGAGAGTAATAGTGTGATTATTCAGCTTCTATAAAGTTATCTATCTGCTTAACCTCTGTGCAGCCTTTACAGCAGGTTTATACAGATATGCTTCAGAAATTTATCCACCTACACTTTGTAAAACACCTTGTTAAACCACCTTCCATCTCAGCCTGAGGATGAACTTCCAGCTCCTTCACAGAGAAGGCTGCGTCTAAGAGTAATTGCTTAATTTAGGAGAGGCAGCCAGCTTCCCTTTTTAATGACATTACTCTTCCAAAGTGAATTTCACACAGGTAAAACTCTTCAAATCAGCAGCTCTGTGGACTGGACTCCTCACTTCAATGCAAGCTGGGTAAAAGCAGCAGCACAGGTCTCCTCTGTGATTGAAATCTGAGCTCTGTTGAAGGTGATTTGTCCCCTACACCAGTTCAGATCTCTGGGTTTATACTGGGAGGATGGAAAAGGTGTATGAGTTAATGAGTCACTGCATCTACAGGCTCTTGTCCACCAGGAACATGCCAACACTCCCGAGTGCACTCCACAGCTCATCCCGTTGCCCCAGAAGTCTGTACTCTGGTCAATATTTGGTCCAAAGGGGGAGTTACAGGACATACGCAGCCCCTGGGTTTGAACTGTTGGCCAACAAGCACTGACGTAGCATCCCTTGTAGTAGCCAAGCTTTCTCCACAATGATTCCAGATAAAGAAAGTTAGGAATACCTTCCCATCACCTCCCAAGCACAGAGGTGGATGATATCAACTTCCCAACCTCGCTGGAAGGCTGGCTCACCTCCGCTACAGCCCCAAAGCACAGAGGCAGCTGCTCCTGTGTGACCCTTCCATAGATCTCCAAGGATCGGCTCCTCAGCTGGTGTCAGCACAGACAGGATGGTTTACTACGGCTGAGGACCCAGCCCTGATGTTTATCCTGCTCTATAAAACTGTCTTGTAAAGGTCGGTATTTGCCCCACTTGTGTTTGTCACGAGGCCGTTTTGCTCCAGCGTTTTCGGATGTGACTGATCAGCACTCGCGCTTGAAATGTTTCAGATTCAGAGTCTCTAGATATTTCCAGGTAGAACAGTTACACACCAATCAACAGCAAATACCTTTCAATCACAAGAAGAGAAATATTTCTGCTGCATTTATGCACAATATGTGCTCAACTGTTATGAATAACTCTAAAGCTGCTCCAAGACTATTGCAATCGTATGTGGCACTTGCTCAGTCACTTTCTGCTCTCTTCTCAGAAAGGAAAGTGCAGCAAAACCAGTTTCACCCTTTACCACTGCAGAAATACCCGTTATTTAAATCAGCTACAGCCAGAAGGATGATTTGTGCCCTGTATAAATGTAAAATACAAACTATCATTTCACCTCCAAGGTATCACACTGAATCTGAGCCAGGATGACACAGACCCAGTCCCACTATCAAAATATCCTTAGGAATCTACACAGCACAAGCTGCCTGCTCACTGCAAAGCTGTCTCGTAAAAGTCTCCCCTTTTCCTGAGCCCAAGCTGTCTGCCACTGGTTCCCCTACAGCTACCGGTGCCTGGGATAGCCTGCTGTGATACCCACAACCAGCCTTTCAGGAGGGAAGTCACCAACTGATGAGCATCTCCTCTGTGCAAAGCAGCCCCATTGATGAAGATCTCATTCATTTCTGGTTGCCAGGGTTTGTCCTGACCTGTGAGTGATGCCTGCACACATCAGCTGGCTGAGCCCTCTGCTATCTGCCAGTGTGACCACGTGTGCATTTGGTCCAGAGTCACCCACCAAGGCAAAACTAGGAAAAAAAGCCCCTGTCTAGCCTCAGGTTTTCAGGTTAACTTGGCTTAATACAAGTGCATTGAGTAGGAGAGAGATGGCACCAAGGCACTGCACCAGCAGATTTCAGCGGGTGGTGACAGCCGTCAAGGGGAGCAACAAGTGGGAGGGAAGGCTGGGTCCAGGAGGCTCTTCACACCTCATGTCCCGTCTGCAGCACCACCAGGTGAACGCAGTCCCCTGGGTCAGATGGAACAAAGTCCTCGAGCACAAGCTTTAGCTCATTCTAGCTCACCGCGCGCACACCTCTGAGCCCACCACCAAGCCCTCAGGATCATCATGCAGCAGGAGCTGAGCACGCACATCCTGCCTCATCAACCCTCTCAACAGGAATCGGAGCAATCCACACCAGGAGAAAAAAAAATGAGCCATTTTCCTTTTTTTTATAAATGTGGATGAGGAGTTGGTGCAATTAACTCTGCTTTGAAAAAACAAGTCTTTTCAGTGAGGAATGTTGTTGTTGCTTCTAATTTTAAGATGTTCAACAATGCATTTAGGACCGCGGTGTGTACCTAGTGAGTGATACACACATGCTCACTTACTCAGTTTGTCTGACAAAGGAAGCCATCAATAATTGCTGAGCCTGGGAATATGAATTGTTTCTTGAAAGGAACTAAGAAACCTTGAGAGCACTAAGGAAAATACAATTCAACCGGGAAAGACAGTAACCTGACAGCTTTCCCAACCAAAGATGTCTCTCAGACTCTTAATTGGTAGCACCAGGAAGTAGGTTAGTCTGCAGAAAAAGGTGACAAAATAAGAGGAATTCAAATTACGGTATCTTTGATGTAGGCTCTGGTTCACCAAGACTCTCATTTCTGACAAAACTAGAAAAATCTGCATTGTCATACGGCAACACCACCATCAGTGTGACTACTTCATCCAAACTGGTCCCTGCCTCAGGCCATGCCTGCTCCTCCTGGGCACCACAATGATGACACAACTGGAAAGCAGTTTAAAAACTGCAATAGTAGGGTGCAAAATACAGCAAAAATACACTCGGTTAAAACAGGTGGAGCTGCAGTTCTCTGAGGGATGGCTAAAACAAGAAAATGAGATAAAATCAACCTTATATACTAAGTCCTGGCATTCTTACAACTTCAGATTAAAAAACAAGTGAGAAAGGTTAGAATATATTTAGGAAAAGGGTAGATGTTTACCTAGGACAAGCACAGGCAGCCAGCTTACCCCCTGCCAGCAGGACAGTCAAGGACAGAGGTGTGATGGGTGGAAGTCGGGTCTGTGATACAGGCACATCTCTGCTGTTTGTTCTGGCAAAGATGATTACTGACCACGGGAATCCTCCTCTCGGGAAGTATTTCTGGAAAGAAATCACAAAGAAATACAGCAAAGGCACCTCGCTTTCCTTTTGCAACCAGAGATAATTACATCCAGTATGAAAACCAGTGCCGTGAATTAAAACCTTGACTTATGTCACAGCTGTAAAAGGTGTGTCGGGTGCTGGGGTTCTTCAGGACATGAACCTCATGAGCATCTCGGAGACAGAAATTGGTCCAAATGCCAGAAAATCCAGAGGCACCAGCGGTGTGCGCCGCCTGCCTGGCATTACCACAGGCAACGCTGCATTTGACTATTTTTTTTGAACACAAACCGTAGGCTCAAGGGCTTCAGTAAGTGGGTGCCCTCCTCAGGGCACACTTCAGAAAGCTGATTTTCACACAGTACCTTGGGAAACGAAGAGAATTCAGCTAATGCTTTTCTTTCTCCTTTCTCTCTCCTCTCATTTTTTTCTCCTTAGCTGCTGCGATTTCGAAGAACAGTGGCAGAGGCATCAAACGCTCACCTTTGCAGAGCCAAGTGTGTCTCCTCAGCACAACTGTGCAGCAGGCTGGGGATGGCACTAACAGACACTTAGCTGACACATCTTATATGATTAACAATTAAGGAAGGTCCGTTTTCTAGTTCAAAGAATCGTGCAGGTGTATTGTCAACCCCTTTTTTTATTTTAATTAACTAGTTCTACAAAATCACTCAAATCAAAAGCCACCTCATGCACTGCCTCCCCGGCTCACAGAGCTCACCTTGCACCTCTTCCATGACTAAATCTCACAAGGGAAGAGATTATTTCTTCCCCACCTCCTGCCCAGATGCAAGGTAGGACGCATCCAGATGAGCAACCCCAAAGTCAGATGGAAACGTCGCTGAACAACCACCCGAAGCGCCAAGAGGCCAGGAAGATTTAGTAAATATCAGCCTTATTTTTGATGCCGCCACATTTCAATCCCGTCTGGCTTTCAGATTTGAATAAGAGTTTGTGAGGAGGTACCCCTGGAATGTGGTTTATGAACAGCAGAAAGTCACAGGACCTGATGAAAAGCATCCACGTGTGCACTCGGAGGGGAAGGGGGGGCTGCCTGTGATAAAGGAGGAAATGAAAACTGTGGAACATGAAATTATATCCAGTGTCCTGCATGATTCCAGGGCTGCTGAGTTAAAGGCAATGAGTAAATAAGTGAGATTTAAACCCAAGCAAATATGTAGGATGAGACAAAATTCATTCCAGGATGTTAAGAGCAGATTTGAGGAAGGAAATGTGTGTGCCAACAGCAATTACTATGGAGAACTCGCTGAGCACAAGTCTAGAAGACTGGAAAATTGGAAAATAACAAACCAAATGTGGTATCAACATGCAAAAAAATGAGAGCAAGCCTGGCACAGGAAATTATAGGGCTATCAGCTTAATATTCATTACATATAGGAAAATGCAAGGTCCCCATTGTATATAAGAGTGTAATTAAATCAAGGGGCTCTGCTGAAATCAACTGCTTGTGATGTTTATGAATTAGCAGCAGATTCAAAACGCAGCCACAGCCTTCACATTCAGCCCGGGGCTTGGTGTTATTTGTTACAACCCATAAACCAGCCCTGGTGAGAAGTTTTCTCCTAGACAGTGTAAGTCTCAAATCTCTTGCTCAGAGGTCTGGGGGGGGGGGCTTCGCTCTGCACGTCAGTGCTGAGGAGGATCAGCACGAGCAGGCCAGCTGGGGACAGGCTGCTTTACTGAGTAGTGCTTATCTGTTTGCTGGTTTGAGCCACAGCAGTGAAGCACTGATCTTATTCCTCTTGCTTCTGCCCCCTTTCTCCATGGCAGTAACATCTTTCGTCATCCACATATTTTGTCCCGGTGCCTGGAGCAGTGCCAGACATTCAATACCTTTCAAAGGGCGGTCATACGGTGCCTGTGGAAACACCCTCTTCCCCTTCTCCCGCTGCGCTGCCACTGCATGGCTTGTAGATTCAGGTGGGGGTTTATTTTCAAAGGCTTTGCAAGAGGAGGGAGGGCAACGTTCAGCATCCCAGGTTCACCTGCTGAAGCAGCAAGGCTCTGGTGGTCCATCAGTAGCCAGAGCCACGAGGGTTTGTGAAAAGAAGCAGCATTGGCACAGGCTGCCCAGGGCAGTGGGGGAGTCTCCATCCCTGGAGGGGCTCAAAAAACACATAGACATGGCCCTTCAGGACATGTTCAGCAGGCACGGTGGGGCTGGGCTGACGGTTGGACTGGATGAGCTTAGAGGGCTTTTCCAGCCGTAATGACTCTATGACTTACAGGGAGGCATCCACTGCTGGGCAAGTGGCTTCAGCGAGCTCTGAACCAGGATGCCAGGCCCTGGGAAGTATCCAGGAGGCAGTTCAGCATTCAGATTTCGAGTGCTGTTTAGTTCCATCCATTTTCACTCCAAACCTGGCAACACGGAGGAAGAAGGAAATCTAACGGATGCAACAGTCAACTCTGTACTTGCTGGCTCTCTTCTGGTGAGAGAAGTCTCAGCCCGTCCTCGTACAGGAGGTGCTCCAGCCCTTGGATCGTATTTACGGTCTCTGGACTCACTCTAACAGCTCCATGTCCATCCTGTGCTGAGGACTCCAGAACCAAACCCAGGGCTTTGCGCGGGGTCTCACGAGAGCAGAGTAGAGGGGTAGAATGACCTCCTTTGACCTGCTGGTCCCTCTCTTGCAGCGAGAAGAACCAGCAAGCGAAGAAAGGACCAATGCTCATGGTCACTTCTAGGTACAAAGGGGTCTCCTGAGGGCCTCGGCCCTGTTCCAGCGCCCCTCTTCTCCACAAGGACCTACGCTGAGGCACTGGGAATATTTTTGGCAGCAGCTCATATAGTGGTGAAGAAACACAGCTTCGTTAAAATTCACACGATGAGGAAATGAAAAATCCTCAAGGCCGCAAATTAAAAATTGTGACTTGATAGAACAACAATTTATAAATAGAAAGACCTATTTCCTGCAAAAGTCCCGTGGACTGAGTGTTGGAAACTAATTAGTAGACTGAATCACCAGAATAAAACTGCTGTTTTCCTGTTACTCATGAGAAGATCTTACATTTCTAACACTTCTCCTTTGGCACTGGGGATGAGCATAACCCTGTGGGTGCCCCACAGCCCCTCCTTGGTTACACTACCTTCCTATTCCAATAAAACACAGTAAGGTAAAGGACCAAATCCATCACCAGCCATTCCTGCTACAGTTGTTTTCCTCTAGATTAGATGATCATGGAGCAGGAAGGTGGGATCTCACCTAAAATGTTTTGCTAAAATCACCAACTCCACCTAAGAGGACTTTGAAGGAGAGACTTTCTTACTAAATTAACTATGAAGATAAACAAAAAATAGCACCTAGCCTAAGCAGACGTTTGCACATCGCCATACAGAGATGAGAACCTCAGGGTTCACAGCCTGGGGACAAAAAGTGGAAGTGAACCCCACACAGGCAGCTTGGCCATCACTTAGGTGTCACCTGCTCAAGTGGAATCTGTTTGTATGAAGTCTTGGCTTCAGCTAGGAGAGAAACCGACTCCAACAGCAGTACCATGGTGCCACAATACATTAAAGAAGCAAAAAAATCACCACAAAATAAAGTTCTCAGAACAGTTAAGGTCCAAATTTGCAGAGTGCAGAGCCCCTTCTCCAAAGCTCTGCACCCACTACAAGAGCACACGACCAAGAAGCGTTGCTCATTCCCACTCCCAAGTGAAAGCCAAGTTTGCAAGTGGTTGCAAAGCAGATGATCTTTCCAGAGCAATTCCTGCTGGATTGTCCCAACTGTTTGTTATCTCTGAGGACATGGTGGGAACAGCCCTTGGATAACTCACAGAGCAAATGGGAACCAGAAAAATGTTCAGAGAAAGGGGTGGAGGGCTGCAAGGCTCATCTGAACAGAGAGACAGGCTGTGGTAACTGGTCTCAATCCTGAGGTCTCTTTGGGCATCCTCTTCTAGCTGTGACTTTGGGCTGTCCCCAGGAGCCAACACACCACTGCCTACAGTCAGCACCTGCTTCAGCGAGCTCGCTAAGCAATACAATTCTCCTAATTCCCTGCAGAAATCAGGGTGATGAGATACAACACAGACTTACAAAACGCCCTTATTGAGCGCAGGGCTGTTCAGAGAAGGCAGCGTTCTTTCCTTACCAAACTAACTTTAAAAAGCCCCAATCCATTTCACTTTCCACATCAAAGATCATAATCTCCATGTAAAAGAGAAAGCTGATGAAAAAAGAGGTACTCGGAAAACACATTTTAAAATTTAAAACACTACTAGCACCGATTCCTCTTGCTTGTACAGAATTCTGCCTTTTTGTCTTACAAAGCTCTCCAAGACCTCATTTGCAAACCACCACTGCTAGCTACTCTGGTTTTTTTGCTCCTGCTCACCTACTCTTTGGGGATTTCATATTCTTCTAAATTTTGTAAATGGCCACTAAAGTGGAGATGAACATTATAAAATACGTTTCAATCATGCTTACAATTTAGACTAATTCATTGGCAACTGTACAAAATGCTATTTACTAGGTACTTCCATCAGCTGGTATCTGGCATTAAGTATTTTGAATCAATCTACCATCATTTTCATCTTTTATTTTTCATACAAGGGAAATTATTGATCGAAGCTTTTCAGTCTCATTTAATATACTGGAATAGGCTTTAAATTTTCCCATGTAAACCTCAGTGGAGATTAGCAACTCTGTCTTGCTTAATGCAACACAAATCAGTCTCCCTGATGAGACCACAATATTGTACATGACATCATGACCGCTTTACTCACAGACGGGTCCTGAGAAAGGCACCTGCTAGAAACGCCCCAGGAATTCAGCCCTGGAATTGAAGTCTGACTTACCAGGCAAGGCTGGTGCCTTAAAGGGAAAAATGGTGCCTTCACCTCTCAGAGACCATTACAGTATTGCAGCGTAATATCTGGGATTGGATTTGTGGGGAAGCAGACTTTTTTCATTGTTGCTGTCAAGTTTGCATTCAGTTTTCGAATCACATTCAATTCTGCATTCAGTTGCTATCGCGATGGGTGTGTTCAAAACGCTGGATTAGATTTGTGTATGTTGAGGACAGAGAGCTTGGCTGAATTTTGATGAACTCATTCTTGAACAAACAAGCAAAGCATCACTAAATAAGATCCTCAGCCAGCTTCAATAAATACATATGGTAGCAAAACAGCCAGCTAGACAAACAGAATACATCACACTGGAACGAGCACTGATGATTTTGTAATGACTCTGGCAGCTTTCAGCATAGCAGATACTACTGTAAAAAACAATATGCAAATGTCTGAGTCCAGCTTACAGTAAGAAATAAGTTATGCTCTTGTTACCAAAGCAGCAGTCGGTGAGTAATACGGCACAGTATGCATCCCTCTCCCTTATCAAATTTAGTCTAGAGGTAATCGGCAAGCGACGCAACAGCGGTGTTGCTTTTGCACGTCGCCCAGGCAATGCTTCCCCAAGCTGGGCCGCTTCCAGACCTCCGGTAAAACTTTGCGTTGGAAATCCCATCAGATAGAGACATCAGGATGGATTGAGTGGGAATACAAAATACGAGACCGCAAAGACCATTACAACCAAAGCCTAATACAGGATAAAAGTGCTTGGAGCTGCTGTGGCATCCACGATATCGCTTTCAATGCAAAACAAGAGAGAACAAATGTGCTCAAGGGCTGAACTTCCAGTGGTCCATTTCGTGGACTAATTTGTGTGCAGGCTGGTTCTTTCGGTATGTTTCTGTACTAACAGAGAATAATCATAGGATAAGTAGAGCAAGGTAAGTACATATGCCGCTATTGTTTTCTTGCAGCATAATAGCATCATCAATGAAGCCTGAATGCAGCCCAATTAGCATACAGTAATTAGACTCACTGCTGCTTTTTCATTTACTTTTGCACGCCGAGGCAAGGTGGTTGGTGCAGGATGCAGGGCTGCAATCCTCTAGATAATGGCAATTGTGCAAAGCATGGATGCTGTTCTCTCATCAAAAGAAGCAAGGGAGACACGGAACTGCCTTGAGCTGCTAAAATGTCAATTCTGGCCTGACTCAGAAGAGTCTCCAGCTCAGCAGAGACTACCCAAGCACAGGCTGTGTTCCCAAGGGATAAGCACGCCCGTTGCCTTTAAAGGCAAATGGAAACTTTAATGAAGAGCCTGCTTTTCTAAAAGACATTATCTTTTAGCCTGTAACATTTAACACCCTGTTGACTGCTGAAAAGCCTCAGTAACTTGGTTGAAGAAACCCTGTGCAATTGTCCTGGTTTTTTACGTGGCTTCTCTCGGAAGGAGCAGATGGCAGATATTTGGAGAGGGCTCTTTCAGAGCAGCCAATAACCAGGCATTTGTTGAAGTGTGGCTTGGCTGTGAACTATTTATAATCCATCCACCACTGAAGAGTCTCTTAATGCTTCTCCAGACTTAAATGGCTAACTTTTATGGCCCATTTATGGCCCATTTCAACAAAGCAGTTAAACATGTTCCAGGACTGGTATCTATATGTAAATACAGGAAGTTGTACTTGGCTGGCACCCAGGCTCCCCATCCCCACCTGCCCATGCTGGCCTGAACATCCCGAGCCCCACAACCGCTCGTGCTGGACACAGGGCACCAGGGCTGGGGAGCAACACCCTCGTAAAAGAGCTCTGCACGAGGCTCCCTTAACAGCACTTTCTTTCCCTTTGAAATCCATCCCGTAGCACCTGAAAATCGTTGGCAGCATCACAGCCTCGCTGGACAGAGGAGATGCCTTTGCCTACTGCGTCGCCCCTGCTGCTCCCAGGACTTGCAGCACACACCCTGCCTTGCATGAAAAGTCACACCAACCCAACACAGTTAACAGAACCATAGAATCAGAAAGGTTTGGGTTGGAAGGGACCTTAAAGCCCATCCAGTTCCATCCCCTGCCATGGGCAGGGACACCTCCCACTGGCTCAGGGGGCTCCAAGCCCCATCCAACCTGGCCTGGAACACCTCCAGGGATGGGGCAGCCACCACTGCTCTGGGCAACCTGGGCCAGATGCTCCCCACCCTCACAGAACATTTCTGCCTAAGATCTCACCTAAATTCCTTCTTTCAGCTGTAAACCTTTTCCCCCCATCCTATCTCTGCACTCCTTGATAAAGAGCCCCTCCCCAGCTTTCCTGTAGGCCCACTTTAAGTAATAAAAGGCTGCTGTAAGGTCTCACCAGAAGAAAAATTAGTGTTTATACGAAGGCTGGAAAGTCAGAGGTTAGTGGAGAGGTCTGAAGTAGCCTAAAAATTGACAGATTTTTAATGTGCTTTGTTCTTACATTCCACAGGAGAAGGTAATCACGTAAGCCAGGGTGGCGCACATGGTACTTTTATGACTGGAAACGATGACACAGCAAGAAAGAGCATATAAAGAGAAGTATTACATGAGATATAGGTTTTACAAGCTTTATAAAGACTCTTTTAGCACCTGTTAGTGGCAGGAACCCCCCTGAGCGCCAACCGGTCTGAAATGGGAAAGACAGAAAAGTGCCTTCCATGTAAAGAAATGGGCTGTGAACACGCTGTCAATGTCCGTGATTCTTTTTATTGATTTACAGTGTGTAAGCTATAAATCATTCTACCTTTTACTAAGCCTATAACTATGCATCACTCTGTCAGAGAAACTCCTCAAATTTTAAGGGGGACGTGCAAGAAAACAGATTTCTCTTTCATTGACTTGGCTGGATGAGCTGCAACGGCCAAGGCTGGCTAGGACACACGGCGGGGTGGATACAGACAAAGCACTTAATTTGAACAACTGCCCACATCTGCGGCTCCTCATCTCTTCCAGGATTAATCTTTGGCTACAAGGGGACAGATACAAGCCCTACTGTCTTTGGCAGGAACCACACAGGGGTTTGCTTCTGTTGCAAAGCAGATCTCCCCAGCACCCACCCCCTTCAGCAGGGCACTCTCTCTGCAGAAGTGCCTCTGACAGCACCAAAGTAAGAGGGACCAGCATGGCTGGGGAGCAGAGCTGTCAGCTGGAGCAGAAGCTGCGGTTGTCCTGAAGCAGGATCTGCTCATGGCTTCGTAGAATGTACCCGAGCTGGAAGGGACCCACAAGGATCATTGAGTCCAACTCCTATTCCTGCATAGGACGACCCCAATATCCACACTCACTGCAGCAACATTCTCCACCCTGCTAGAACCTTAAATTAAAAAATGAATTATCAATCCCGTCCTACAACAGATTTCGGGAGAAAACTTGTGTGTAATGAACTTACAGACAAATTTCCAGCTGGCTTCAGTTTGAACAAAGATTTCACCTACTCCTTCCATCTCTTGAGAACAATTAGCTCAGGTTTGGTTCATCCACAGCATTCAGCAGTTACATTCTTACTACAAAAATCTTACCTGGAGGCCAAGACTCAGATAAAGACTCCTACAAAATGCATCTGGTTTCTGCAACACTCCCAGGAAAGTCATGAAGACCTCCTCTGCAATGAAAGCTGCAATAAGCCATAAGGATTTTGTGATGCTGCATCAATCTGAGCTCTGTGTAGTCTCCATCCATAAAGGGAGCTTGCAGAGTACCATCTACTGCCACTAAGAAGTCTTCCTCTCTTGGTAAGTCCTTTCATGCTTGGGTTGTTTTATGTTTTAAATAACCTTGCCGATCTGCCTGTTAAGGCATTTCATCCTTTCTATGCTAATTTAAGCCCAAAGGCAAAAATCTGTTCTTCTTCAGCAAAAGATGTACCCACCTTCATGAATCCGGTCTGGGATTGCCAGTCCTGCACAGGTGTAAAATTAAGGGTGTGATTTAAAGCTTTGCTGAGGAAGGACTGCTTGCTGCACGAGCACAGGGCTTGTTGGATTGGGACTTCCCTGCTTTAAGGTTTTCTGATTAAGCATCCCCACTGGATTACACTGGAGGAGGCTCTGAAGAGCAGTTCTCTGCCAGAGTGAAGCAACTGGGATAATTCAGCTCTTTCGCTTGCTCAGGGCTGATCACTGAAGGGGCAGAAATTAATTTCCTATAAACACAGGCATATTTTTTTCACTACCTTGGCAAGTGTAGTTGTAAAGAAGCCATTACAGGAGCTGATCTTTATGATGCATGACTGCAGCTTGTCCCGGGGGGGAAATTTTATGAGGTATTTACATAAACATATACAAATCAGAAGGGCCAGCTGTGCTCCTCCCATATCTGCAACGTGTAGAGGCTTCAGCTAATTCCAGGTCTACGCAACCAGTCACCTCAAAGTGGGATCAGGTCAAGTGCCTGGGATGGACAAACTGAAGCGAGATGTGATAGGCACCTCCAATCCCAAAGCTACGAGACTTTGCGTAGCTGTCTCAGCGCACAGCCAGGCACACTGAGGCACTCAGAAATAAAGGAGCTACCAGATTCCCTACAATGTCTGTATGTGTGGATGATACTGTTCATCAGGACTTTGCTGCTGTCCCTCTAAAAGATGTCAGTTAAAACAGTTGGCCCAGGACTTACTCGAAGTAGAGGTTTTAGAGTCTTTCTTGCTATATTTCTGGCACTGCTTGGTGGAAAATCAATAGTCATAATGCGTTACCGCCACGTCAAGATGAGAAACAGTGTAGGGATGACACTGATAACATGCTTTCTCTTGGAAGACTGGATGGTGCAGGAGTTCATTTTTAGACCTCAGTATACAGCAATCAGTGCCTACAATCACTCACAAATGTTTATTCAGCTTGATCACCTTGGACAAGGGCAGGGAAGCAGCCAGAGGCAGAACTAGAGTCCTCGATTTCTGCCTCCATTCACCTCAACTTCCATCTCCCTCCTGATACTTTCTCTTTATCCCAGTTGGCATCAGCCAGTTGGCCAAGACTTTTTCACTTAGGATTGCTATTTTCTTTAAAAAAGAAAAATCAATCTCGGACAGTTGGCGTCCGTTCAAACACGTGCCTTTGCCATGGTTCGGTCTTCAACTCAAACAGCTGCCTCCTCATCACCCAGATCGCTTTTACACCATGTCCTCTTCTTGTAGGGGATAGGGAAAACTGCTGATTCAGCTCAATGCTGGAGCCAGGAGAAGGTGTCTCTGAAGGCTGGTTGTCCGGCCAGGCTTAGAAGCTGATTGAGCTGAATTTAGTTCTCTGCCTCCCATTTATTTCTTTAAATGACAGAGGCCTCCTTCGTACTTCCCGGTCATGCTTGCTAAGCTTACGCCTGGCAATGACTGGTATTATCTGACAGGCTTCCTCACGCTCCCCAGCTACTCTGACCCCTGAGACTTGTTTCATTGCAACAAAAAGAGACGATGAATTTCTAGGAACCTAAAATACCAGTCTCAAAAGGATCCAAATAAGAATTAATGCAGAAAGCCAGAGCAGTTCTACAACATTACACCACAACTTCTTAACAGAGAAGACCAGAGAGAAGAGTTGTTCTAAAAAGCAGTAAATCCTCCGGAAAAGAGCCTTCCACTAGGGATGCTCTTTCCCACCTCACAGCAATAAAAGACACAAGGTAGCTGGATGTCGCATACATGGATCTTCTCAGGGGAGCGGATCCTCTACAAGCAAATTAATTTCCTGGCTCTGCCCACTCCTGATCTCCCACCCCACAGGCAAGGAAGCACATCTCTCCCATTACTCCTGGGTATTCACCTGGCCTGGTTTGAGAAGTACATGGTCTGACCGAGGGGGACGAGGAGGCTGGTGTCCCCGCGCAGCACATGGCAGTTTCAAGCCCCTTCTCTCTCTTGCCCCAGCTATACCATAGCTACAGTCGTCCTATTTGATCCCTGTTCGTACATATAGCATCTCAGACCAGCTGCTCCCTCAGAATTCAGGAAATGACAGCTAAAATCTATTCAGGAAACCACATTCAATGGCTAGGGAGAGAAAAAAATCACGTTGCTTTCAAAGCGTGGCCTGATTTCCTCTCCGTTTCCATCAAATGGAGTTTTCCAAACTCTTCTAGTATTTCACCAGCTTTTGAAATAAGGTCACCTCCTGGAATAAGCTGTGTTTGATTTCAGCAGGCTACGCAGCCTGAGCAGTGCAACCGTCCCTCCTCCCCACCTCTCCTGGTTTGTTCTCATTTGCTCGAGACTGCATCTGAACTGCACCTGGTTCTTCATCGTCTGCAAGACCTGTATCTATTACAGAGGACCTCTGCTTCCCTGTGTCTGCTGCTCCAGAAAAAAGCTTAGACTGCCCTTGTCATCTGCATGAGGTTGTTAACTGCTTATTCGGCCTTTTGATTACAGATTTAAAGAATGATAATTGACTCCCTAAAATATCTTAGCAACCCAAAGGTGCACAAGATTGGGCTGAGGAGGAAAAGAGCTTGCTGCACAGTGGATTGGAGCAGCTCTCATGCTCCTTCAGAGACTTTTAGACCCCAGCCTCTCAGTGCTCAGAGCGAGGCAGGACCAGCCGCGTCTGCTTTGAGGCTGGATCTGGGCAGCAAAGAACACGAGATGGGAGGGGACAACACGTATCTGGGTGAAGGCTGCTAATTCTGGTGTTTACAAGCCAAAAGGGAGATTCCTGCTCTGTATCCCCAGGATATTATTCACACAATCGTCCAGCTGGATGCTTCCCTGAGCAGAAGCCGCACAGAAAGCTCCCATCCCGTGTGCCTTCCACTTATGCAGGATTTTAGGGGTCACAGAATCATAGAATGTCCTGAGTTAAAAGGGACCCACAAGGATCATTGAGTCCAACATGTTTGGGGCAAGTTCTGTGTGAGGTGTACAGTGAATTTAGAGGAAGATTAAAGTAGCAGAGCTGCTCTGGATTTCTAGGACTGAAGCACTCCAGTGCTGATGAAGCCTTTCCTCTCGCCCTCCACCCTGGCTCAGCCTGACCCACGGAGACAGGCGATACACGCAAATGTCAAACCACTAAGCTTGAGCACACTTTATAAACGCCACAACGGGAGAAAGGGAAGCCTCTTCATGAGCTATTGTCTTGAACCGAATACAGAACTCAGACTGGAAAGCACCGCTGGGTTCATAATCGTTCGGTGACACCTAACAGCTGGGTTAGTTTGAAGTTGGGAACCTGAAAGCTTTCCCATCAGTTTGCTGCTACAAAACAAACCCAGCCCACCCTTTCAGCAGCTGAGTGATCTGAACACAGCATCAGTTCAAAAAGCACTCCATGGTATTCTCATCCATCATTTTCTCTCCCTTTATTTATTTATTTCCCCCAAACTGGTGGATATCGATTACCCAGTCTACAGGCTTGCAGAGATCAATACCTGTTTTCAGAAAAATATTGTGCGAAGCTAAAGAAATTAGTTTATTTCGTAATGGGGAAGAAACAGGTTGTCAATCAGACCTTTGGACTTTCCTGTCGAGGCAGTGCGGTGCTCCATGCTAAAGTACAAAAATATGAGACAGCAGAAACAGGCCAGGAGGGCAGGAAAAGGAACTTGTCTTTTATAGAAAAGGAGGTGGTAAGGGAAGAGAAATGGAAGCACTGCAGTGGAGATACTGCCCATCCTGAGATCGCCCCTAAAGACTCCCCACTCGTTTGTGCTTTCCCTGCCACATCTATTCCTTTTCTATAGCACAGCAAGCACGGCCCTCGGCTGTGCCGTGATGAACAACTTGCGATTTCACCTGGAGCACAGAGGAAAAATGATGGTTTTTTCAGTCATATGCACAGCAGTTAATTAGACCCCACCTACATACTCTGCTGCAGGGCATTCCAAACCCAGCAGAACTTGAGGCTGAAATGTTCACATCTACCTAATTGCCAATAAAAGTCAACAAGAAATGTAAGTTGACATCCCACAGATACCTAATATTTCAACCTTAACACCCAAATCATAGGTTATCAGTTTTCAATAGCATTATGAGAAGATCTGGACGTCACTGCCAAGACCTGTATGAGGTTGTTTACCAACACATGCGAAGAATCATAGCGTGACCTGAGTTCAAAAGGGACCCAACAAGGACCATCGAGTCCAACTCCTGTCCCTGCACAGGACATCCCAACATTCACACCCTGGGGCTGAGGGACAAATGTTTCTGGGAATACTGTCACAGCCTTGGCACCGTGACTGCTTCCCTGGGGAGCTGTTCCAGTGTTCCACCACCCGCTGGGTGAAGAACCTCATCCTAATGTCCAACCTAACCCTCCCCCTGGCATCTTCCTGACATTCCTTCAATCCTATCATTCGCCACCAGAGAGAAGAGATCAGCGCCTGCTCTTCCTGTTGCGAGGAAGAAGTAAACTGCAATGAGGTCTCCCCTCAACCTCCTCTCCTCCAGGCTGAATAGACCAAGTGACTTCAGCTGCTCCTTATACAGCTTCCCCTTTAGACCCTTCACCAACTTTGTGGCCTCCTCTGGACACTCTCCAGTAGTTTTACATCCTTTTTATACTGTGGTGCCCAAAACTACACCGTACTCAAGGCAAGGCTTTTCTCCGAAGAGTATGACCATCTACACCAACAAACATGGTGATGTCCTAATAACCAAGCAGGGTTCACACAGAAAAACATTTTATAACCAACTAAGCAAGTCTCATAGGAACACAGATCTTCCCCCAAAGTTCAGTACTATTTTTTTCTTTGATTTACTTGTTCCTACCAGCCTGTCCCGTAACCGAGTCGTGTGCTGAATTCCTGTCTTGGTGTCCCATCCCCTGGGAGCAATTAGCCCCAGGAGACACGAGCTCTGCTTCTTTAACAAGCATGCTCAGAGGAAAGCCTTGCAAATATCAGCGTCTGCAGTGAGAGTAGCAAAAGTCACTGGACTGTCCGTCTCTTTTCCTTGGAACCGGCAAAACTACCAAGGGACTATGAAATCAGCACCTGGAAGTTGATACTATAAAATGAAAACTTCCCCCTGGCACAGGTGCTCACAGGAAATCATACTTCTGCTAAGAAATTATTTGAGTTCTCCTAGGTGCAGCGACTTTCTTCTTTAATTTGCATCTCCTGTCCAGACTTGACTTTATTTAGCATCAGTGCCGTGCTGGTGCAGCATTTCTATTACTCTTAAAACTGTGTGCCCTGCATGTGGCACAGCCTGTGCAACTGCTCGGTACCGCACTCCAATTAAACTGCATACCGAGAACATGTTGACATTGTTAAGGTTAATGACCTAATGATGAGCACCAGGAAACAGGTTTGCAATAAAATGGTCTGTACTGATTGCTTCCATGATGAATGCGAACAATATGTTGGACTGGGAACAATATGTTAAACAATATGTTGTGGTTTATCAATGTCACGGCGCAGCACTGCTGCGGTGGCTGCTGTCTCCGCTGATCCTCAGGAGGGTCACTTTGAAACAAACACAAGAAATGATCAGCTCAGAGAGGAGGAATGGGTAGTGCCAACCATAAGGAAAGAAGGAAGGAGAGCCTGATCCTGCCCAAGTCAGGATCATCGGGAACTGTGGGTGGAATGGAAACACAGATTTGTTACACCTGCCAGTAGAAATGAACCACCTTCTAAAAGGCTAAGTTAAAATAATAGAAGGACTAGAGTTTAATTCGAGACAGATTTGGTGCCTCTGAGAAACAGGCACAACGAAGCAGACATTAATAAAGAGGAACAGCTCAGCTCTTATGTGAGCAGACAAAAAATTCAAGAGCTGAAAAACAGACCTTCTAAAGAAGTATTTTGCTTCTTCATGGATAAGTTTGGTTTCTTGGGGGGGGGGAAGAAAAATACCTTTCATCTTAAAAAGTCTTGCTTGGAAAAGTAACTGCAAGGCCTTGGTGCAGGTCACAGAGTCTTAGAATCAGAGGGCTGGAAGAGACCTCTGAGATCATCGAGTCCAACTGTGCCTGTCTCCCCACTAAACCCTGTCCCTAAGGAACTCATCCACCATCTTTCAAACCCCTCCAGGGATGGCAACTCCATCCCCATCCTGGGCAGCTGTGCCAATCCCTGACCACCCTTTCTTCTTCCTAATGTCCAGTCTAAACCTGCCCTGGCACAACTTGTGGCCATTTCCTCTCGACCTATCACTTGTCACTTGTGAGCAGAGCCCAGCACCCACCCCGTCACAGCCTCCTTTCAGGCAGTTGTAGGCAGTGATGAGGTCTCCCCTCAGCCTCTTCTTCTCTAAGCTAAACACCCCCAGTTCCCTCAGTTGCTCCTCATAGGGCTTATCCTCCAAACCTCAAAGGGCTGCTCTGTACATCACGGCACGACTGCAAGAGCCTGGGGACGAGTCAGCTGCTGCGACCCAGTTGTGCCTGTCCAACACCACCAAAACCCCACGGGAGCAGCACCCACTACACGAACTGCCCACACTCAGGTTAATTTGAACTCCATCCGCATCCAGCAACACAGATGCCAGGGCACACAACCGAGCCTCTGCTGCTGCCTGCTCTCAGCAAAGCCAGAGATCGGGGAAGCACTGTGCTTACGGTAAGCTGTTCGTAAGAGCCATCAGTCGGGCAAATAATCAACCCTTCTGCACAGCCCAGGCAAGAAGCTCAAACTTGCAACATTCAGAAACAGGAAAACACCAAAGGTGAGAGGAAGCAATGCTCAGCTTAGCGAAAAAAAATACCATATCAATACATACAGACCTATCTTTCAAATTAAGAAAACCAAGGATAAACATATAATTAACACCCTACTAGCCAAAAGTCATCCCTCAGTTTGAAATGGCCTCAATTTGCAAACCCACTAACTATAATAAGAACACAGAGCGCTTGACATTGTCATCAGGCAAACCCTCCCCAGACACCCAATCCCCATGCACTGTGACAAGGCAAATCTGAATCGTCCTTCGGGCTCCTCCCCTCCACCCTCATCCCCCAGCAGAAGCGTAATTACAATATGTGTGACTTCACAAGCCTAGGTAGATTTCTGAGAGCTCCTTAAGCCCCTGAGCTTGCCTGTTAGCAGATGCCAGCGGTGAAAGCTGGCAACTGGGTTTCCTTGATGCTAGAAGTGGGTGGCGATTCTAGCAGAAGGAAATTCCTACATCTGGAAGCAATCTGTGACCCCTTGTGCAAAAGCTGTTGATGAAATAATTTGCTGAGGTACTGATGGTCTCATCACCGAAGTGAAGCAAGACTGGTAGAGACTGTCCGGGATGATTCATGGGCTCAGGGAAGATGGACAAGGTTTTAGACACCTCAGTCCTCCAACAGGAGAGGGAAGAGCTTCTCCAGGAGGAAATTCAAGTACATTTGAGGAACGCATTCTTAAATCCCCACTGACTATAAAAAGACACTAACTCCTAAATTGAATTAAGTAGGTAACATCAGGCAGTGTGAATACCTCCCCCTCCTCACACATGCTCTTTGCATCAAGGGCTTGCGTGAATTTATTCGCAGCTCTTGCCTTCCTCACAGAAGAGAAATATTTAGAGCGTTGGACTGGGAGTCAAGAGCCCGTGTTTCTGCCCCTAGGTCTGAGTTAAAAAAAATCATTTAGCTCAGTGATCCAGGAAAATGAATGCCCTACATTTTGGAAGTAAGGCTGGATAACAGTTTCATATGCTCAGCTAATGGATCTTGGGCTCCTTGGTCACTTAGGAGCTTTGAAAATATTATTCTGCATCTACCAGAAAAAGATGGATTTTGTGCACTGCTGTCTTCAATGCATCTGAGGCTCTTTCTGTGAAAAGCTCCCCGTTAACACCTTCTCTTTAGGTTCTTCTCTGGAAGTCAAGCTTTCCTTGAATCTCTGGCTCCAATGTCAGATACAGAGGGTCTGACTGCAGCTCTGTGCCCTTTAGATGATACAAGCTCACTAACATTAAGCATGGAGGTTTTTTTCATCTTAGTAAAATATCTGACCCACAAAGCAAAGAAAAAAAATGTACTCTTTGTCAATACCAGTCAAGTTTTAGAGCAAATAATTTAACTAAAAATGAAAGAAAACAACCAAACCCAAGGAAAGGTAGTACTTCCCCAGACGCAAGAACATGTCAATTTGTTTCTAACTCATTTTGACTGGTGAGATATCCTATATGATCTCCAAAAGTCATTCAAGTATTTATAATGACGTTAGCTGAAACAAAGGCTTGGAAAGACTCTGCCTTTATGGAATGAATTTCAAAACCATATGTGGGAATTTAGCTGTGTGACTCCCATTAAAAATCAGTAGGTTCCTGGAGGCTAAAATCCTTGAGAACTGACCTCTGCCAACTTGAAGCTGCCTGTGCCATCACATTAAAAACTTGCAGTGCCTATAGGTTAATGCTAAAACCCTCTGATAAGAACAAATAAGCTTAAAAAATACCAAGCCAGAATACACTTTGTGTCTATTGCTCTGGAAATCCAAAGCCAGGTAATCAAAGCTCTGATTCTGCATAATTTCTAAAAAAAAAAAACAAACCTGCGTTCATTTTGAATTCCTGCCGGTTCTAAGTCCACAGGCTTTCATCCTCTGGAGCTCATTATATTTCCAGCAATCTCAGCAGTTCCAAATGTTCAAAGAGAACAAATGTGGGGGACATCTTGATTTGTAAAGTTGGTAGGGGAGCACCCCGGGGCTGCTGGTACCTCTGACCCCGTGCAAACCTTTCCGCCTCCCTACAGCCTCTTCTAGAAAAGGCAACGTGTTGGAAAACAACTGCCAGCTACCCCATGCCTTGCCCGTACCTAACCTCGGAGATGAGTGTTATGTTGGAAAATATGTTAACACGTTGTAGTTTACAGAGTTTCAAACAGACTGAGGCGTTTTTTAAGTATGTGTTAGACAATCTCAGGAAAAGAAAACAAATAGTTGGCTGGCTCCGGCTATCAGGACTGCAAAACCTAATTCCCTTGCCTACAGCAGGAATGAAAGGTTCACGTAGATGCACTTTTGAAGCTGGAAAGGTTTTAGAAGTCATCACTCCTGTCTGTTAATCACTGCTCCCCCTGCTCCGTGGGTAGGTCCACCTCCCAGTGCCAGCTGAGCCTCACTGGCTTCAGTTTGCTTTGAAGTGGACAAATGGCTGTGACTCCAAAGAAAGGATGGGATGGCTGCAGGTCTCCTCCCTTGACAGCAGAGTTTGCCCACAGGCTCTCTGTCAGCTCCCAAAATACCGCAGTTTTCTGCTCCATATATCAAATTAATCTGGCACTGATTAGCAAAGGGAACCTCAAAGGTGTCCTCCAGAAAGTCCTGTTCAGTAAAGAGCAAGAATGAAAGAACCTTCCTGAGGTCACCTTCCATCTGCCTGAGTGACCTGCTCAGATGCCCTCCCCAGTCGACGGGTGATTCAACCTTGTATTTTGGGAGATGAGTCACGCTCTGAACATGCCAAGCCTTCTCAGGGGAGCCCGGATGCCTGATTTTTAGAGGAGTGGAATTCTGCAGGCTAGAGCTAGACTCCGGTTACCATAGTTATTATTTCACCTACAAATCAAACCCACAATTGTTGCGAAGCCCTCTCCTGAGCGATACAAAGAACCCTGCCAAAATCAGCAAACACCAGCAAAAATCATAATTTCCACTCGACAGAAGTCAGATGGGATCGGGCCCTGTGCAGAAGCTTTCCAGTTCAGACTGAGATCCGTTCATAAATATCACTAGTTACTCCTTTGATGTGTGCTTATCTGCTGCTCTGTACTTCGGAAGGGAAGGGAATCGCACCGTTTCCTGCCCGCTGAGGTATTTGCCTTGCTAATGAAGACGGTGCATATTCACTTTTGATCTGCTGAGAAATGGAAAGTGAAAAATTAAAGCTGATTTCCACCACTAATATTGTCACTGAGCATCACTGCGCTGTCTCCCGGCTGTGATCTATACGCGTGCTGCTGCCGCTGGGAGCTGATGTCACTTAGAAACAAGCCAGGCTGGTTGGTCCCAATGGATGCTCCGAGCGAATGTGGAGTCCCCGGCGCAGCACTGCCCTGTCTGGGCTGGGTGCAAAGCTCACAGAGTCCCCATAACAGAGAAAAACCCGAGCATGAGATCTACGCTGCCTGTTTTAAAACTGGGTCCCACTTAAAGGCAGGTGCAAGGTAAAACCTGGCACCTGAAGCATCCCTTCCCTTCAGTTGGGAAATCCTTCCGTCTTGACCGCTGTCAATTTGGGTCTCTGAGGTTGAAGCATGGGTGCATGAAGGGCTTTTTATGTCTGTGTGCTGCTGCCCCAGATCTCAGACAGCCTGTGCACGGCACAAGCCAGTGGAGGGTCCCATGGCTTAGCGCGAGGCTGAGGAATAATTCAAGGGACAAAACATCTGCTGATACAGAGCACGGACTGGATACAGGGCAGCTTCAAAACAAAGTCTACCTCCCTTTAACACCGCAAGTATCTCCTCCTTCTCTCACAAATTTCAGAATAACGTCCCTTAGAGCAGCAGAAATTGCTGTCTTTTCCTGCAACAAAAGAGATCAAAACCTCGTCCCACTGAAGACCATGGCTAAAGTCAAGAAAAGCAGGCTTTGACCCTAAACACCTTGGGTCTGATATAAAACAAGTTGGTGGAAAAGCTTCTATGGCAGCAAGAACAAACCGTACATGAGGATCCTTGATCTGCACAAACAAAAGAGAAAATGTGGATAAAAGGGGCTAATGCAGCAGAGGGACCGGTGTTTAACAGAGCTGCCTCTTCTTCCGTGTCACCAAAACAGCACTGGAGGACAAACACAGCGTCCATGCAGTCACTGGGTGCTGAAAACGGGTTTGCTGAAGTCTCAGCTTTTTGGGGTTTGCTGCCTCGTTTGTACAGAGCCTCCCTTCAGCCCTGTCCCCTGCGAGACACCAGGCTGTCCCACGCAGCCCTGAACCTGCCCAGCGTCCCACTGTGCACACAGCATCATCTCACTCCCATTGAGCTGCGTTTTATTGACTGGATCCGTATGTGTGAAGGTCACCGCCTCACTTCACACGTCTCAGCAGTGCTGTATTTTCACATTTAGCCACTTCAGTTTGTCAATATTAACATCTGTTACTATTTAACACCTGCCACTGCTCTAACGCGGGTTTGAGCGCACAGACGCAGCGACGCAGCCTGGCACGCTGCTCCGCACGGCGAGAGGAGGAGGGGGCACCCGAGGTGACCAAACACCGACTCACGCACGCTCCCCCGAGCAGTAAGAAACCCCAGGCAGCAGCTCACCTGCCGCAGGGACAGGCAAACACCAGTGCTGGAAGCCGTTGTTTGCTCTAACGGAGTCGTACGCCGCAGCAATAGCCGTGTTCCTGCCATTTATCCAGCAGATCAATTGTTTTCACTGCAGTGGTGGGGAAAAAAACGAATCCACAACTGCAAGCTGTGAACTTTCTGTCAAGATTACCCATAGTCAGAGCCTGGCCTCCCTGAGGTCCTTGTTATTATGAAAAAATAACAGCGTGCAAGTGTTAGCAGCTCCAAATATTCGTGCAGCTCACAAATTCTCACTCCCCTAACTCTTTAACGAGTACGTAATGTGGCCGTGACAGCTGAGTCATAACTAGAGATGGGCTGATGCTGTAAAATCCCTCTCCGCATGAGAACCGTCCCCGATTACAGCACTGTTGAATCCAAAGGGTTTACACAGACTTTTTAAGTTGCTCCATCCTCACTGTACTTCTCTGCAGGCCCCGATTTTGCATCAAAACCTGCTCTTTAGCATTTCAGATTCTGGATGGTCACAGGGCTGGAGCACCTCCCATCCAAGGACAGGCTGGGAGAGTTGGGGTTGTTCAGCCTGCAGAAGAGAAGGCTCCGGGGAGACCTTAGAGCAGCCTCCCAGTGCTGAAAGGGGCTCCAAGAAAGCTGGGGAGGGGCTGCTGAGCAGGGAGTGCAGGGATGGGATGAGGGGGAATGGTTTTCAGCTGAAAGAGGGGAGATTGAGATGAGATCTTGGGCAGAAATGTTTTGCTGTGAGGGTGGGGAGGCCCTGGCCCAGGGTGCCCAGAGCAGTGGTGGCTGCCCCATCCCTGGACGTGTTCGAGGCCAGGTTGGATGGGGCTTGGAGCCCCTGATCCAGTGGGAGATGTCCCTGCCCGTGGCAGGGGGTGGCACTAGGTGGGCTTTAAGGTCCCTTCCATCCCAACCCATTCCATGGTTCTATGATTTCCTACCGCCCAACATCACTGTCCCAAGCTCCCTCACCCAAGGAGCAAGATGCTACAGTGCATCACGCAATGATCAACTGTGGAATGACTTTGTTGAAGCCCCAGATCCCACGGCATGCACCCCAAAGCAGGGCTGGCCCACTCTCGGCGGGGTGGAAAGAGAATATATCAGGCTTTGGGAATCAGGCTAGCTCTAGCTGCTGAATGTGGCTCTCAGCAGTCAACTGATAACTTCAAGCATTACTTTGACAATGCTTAAATGGCTCAGCAAAGCACAAGGCCTCTTGTATCACTGCAAGACAACTGGGAATGTCAAATAAAGTAAGAATTGACTCTAAAGCAAACCTAGATGTTACAGTTTCACTCTAATTGTCTTTCGTTTCCACGCGCCTTCACATTTCCTGGTTGTGGCTGCAAGCAGAAATGTGCACAGATAAGCCTCCTCCTGGAGAAGTGCCTTGCAGTTTTGGAAGCTGTGAAGTCCAGAGAAACATCCAAATCCAAGGGAAGGCACAAGTAAACTGAAATCTGTTTAAATGGCTTCTTCAAGCCTCATCTGCAACTGTACATCAGTGCCTTCAGCTGTGATGATGGCATCTCCAGTAGCCAGTTGTATAAATCAGAGCAAACACCACCAAATAGATGCAGCTCCTTCCTGAACATCTCTGTGACCACTGGGAGAAATTCAGCCTTCCTGCAGCTAGGTTGCTTCTACTGAACAGGGCTCTTCATTTTCACATTCCCTTGAATTTGAGGGGATTTCATTTTCTCATGAGTAAGATGTCTCATGAAAGCAATATCCAACCGAGATGTCATTACAAAGCCTCAAGACACTATTTTTGTAGAAAAATCCCAGTAGAAAAAAATTTGTACACTCTTATTTAACTAATAATGTGGACAATTGCTTGCAGATTTTCCAAGCCATGGCGATCAGCCAAACTCAATGTCTTTAAAAGAGGTTTCAAGTGTCACAGTTTTCCACTTCCCAAACTCTCTCTCATCTCTGACAAGACAAATATAATTAATGCTGATTTATCTATTCAGGTAAAAACCCAACAGTACCTTAAAATTTCAAATAGCTGCCTTGAAATTCCATTGTTTAATATATTTTCATTTGTTTAAACTAATTTTTATATCTATGCTGCTGTGCCTGCCTTATGGGAATTTTATAGACTACGAATTCTGTGCAGACAGTACCCACTATAAACAGGAATGACTGGTCAGCATATGAAGCAATTACAGCGGTTCTGGTCCTTCTTGGCTCCCAAAGAGGATGAGAAAAAAAAAAAAAGAAAAAGGAAAAAAAGGAAAAGGAGAAAAGAGAATGGAAGGGACATATTTATTCCCTCACCCCATCTGCAGGAAGAATGCTTATCTCCATCTCGCACAGCGATGGAAGCTGTAACACAGGCAGCCACAGTGAGCAGGGGTAACATGGAGAAGCTGCACTTGGGAATCCGATCTTCAAGGAAGCAGAAATTCAAGCAATGCTAAATGCTTTCTATTTCTTTACTTCTTCCAGTGCCTCTTATCAAATTAGGGCCTTTCATATACAATATTCCTTCTGCAAGAGCACCAAGATTCTTTAATATATGAGTTTATCATACACTTTATTTTATTCTTTACTAAGGGACTGGAGGATATTGGAGGATATCAGCTATAGCATAACCCAGGGCAAGTATTAGGTGGTGTGCCTGATAGTCTTGTGTTGTCATCAGGAAATAACAAGTTCACACATCTAAGTCCCATAGCCTCAGGGGAACAAGTGATGCCTTGATTCCGAAACGCAAATCTAAATGGTTGAAGTGTAAAGTATTGGAGCAAGACGCACTATTACAGACTATAACGAGAAGCAGGGTACCAATCTCTAAAAACCAGCTGGGATTCTCCGAGAGCAAGTCATACAATGCTGCAAGTGATGGCTACAGCCCTGCAAACTGAAGATGTAAGGGGAAGATTTATACTGAATGAGTGAATAATATGAAGACATAAAGATTAGAAGAAATACCCGCAGTGGGGTTCAGTGCTGGAGGGAAAACAAGAAGGAAAAAAGATGACGACCATTCGAACAGTTCTTGCATAGGTTTTCACAGGACAGGGAACACAGGAAATAAGATCTGAATTTCAACATTTCTCTTTGCTTTTGCTGCATCTTGATACAAAGTTCTGTCCTTGGTGGTAAATGTTTGGAAGATACCCTCTAGAAATTGGAAAACCCACGCTAGTACACAAATGTGACACCATCCACACCAGCCCTTGTAAGGGTCTTCTCCACACAGATTTCCTCCAACTGGCCAGTTCCCAGTCCATGCACATTCAGCGGCTCTTTTCTATCAAACATCCTCAAAAGTAAGAGCAGCAGCAGAGTTTTGACAAATCCCTCTCACTCACCCACCAGCAAACAAGAAGTAATACGTGAGAAATGAAGTTGGATAAACTTCCAGGTTGTATTTTCACGTGTATTTTACCCTAGAAGCAAACTCAATCCCATAGCAGCGTTGGTTGGTTTCGGACCATTAGATATCTGTCTTGTAATCAAAGACTTCACCTTGCCTGATACAGCTTTTTTTGACATTATTCACAAACCAGAGAGAGAATCTGCCTACAAATGTTATCCAAACCAAAGATTTAAAGAAGAAAAGTCTTCAGGAAGAGACATTACAGCTGATGTTGAACTTGCCCTGAAAGCAACCCCAGCATCTTCCAGTTGCCTTCAGAAAACCAAAGGTGAAACAGGGAGAGACTCTGCCAGCGTGGGGGCTGACAGCATCAACGTCCAACCAGTGTTCCCAGGCTGCGAGGACTGACAAGGCTTTCCCAGGGCTGAGGACCCACTTCTGAAATCATGCTACGGATCTTTAAAATGCCTCTGAAAAACATGCTCTCCAGGAGGCAGAAATAAATTCAGACCACAGGTACGATAAATTTCCTAACTGTGTGGTCTGGCTAAGCCAATTCCAACCCCAGTGGAAGGCTAATGAGAGAAGAACTACCCAAACATTTACTCTCACTGCAGCTCTGACACCTTAGTGGGAGGTAAAAGCAGATATTGCTTTCCTGGAAGGGACATCCATTCGTTACTGTAGGCAGTGGCCTCTCCAGACACACTGAGTAGGCTGAGAGGCCATAGCTGCAAGACAGTGTTCCTTGAGTCCTCATTTCAGATAATTGCCCTCTATTTACCTCCAAAAAATTCCCAGTAGACTTTTTCAATGCTGTACTGATAGTTCATATCACTCCCAGAACACTGCAGAGGCACGGCGCTCACTGCAGACTTTAAAAAGAGTTTTGCAAGAAAACAGTAGAGCCACACATAACACAAACGTTCCCTTCTTGACTGTTTGCAGCAGAATTACAAATAGAAAGATGACTAAGAATGTATCTGTTTGTGCGACACGGAGAGAGGCACCTAACCCCACAAGTGTGCAAGAGACAAGAAACGTTCATCAGCACCAGAACATCAAATTCACCACCTGAGCCAGGAGCTGCGGCTCACGATGGGCACAAAAATGCCTGGATATTGCAGTGGTTTGGGGTAAGACAGAAGGCCACGTTCTCACGGTGGTGGAGCAAGAAGGTGATGTTATAGGCACTCATTCTGAATAAGATTCATCTTCAGTATTCCCAACACACATTAAGAAGTAAATCAGGGTCTACTGATCAGGACTCAGAAACAAAGAGATAAGCTTTCATCACCAACAGAAGATGTGGAGTAACTGCAGAAATACTTGTCCTACCCAAGTACCAGATGCAGGGTGCTGACAGTGGTGATCTTGGAGAAGGGAGTAAACTAGGGAAGACAATAAACGGGAATTTCAAGGAAAGAGTATTTTTCAGCTATAACTCTCCCTGTGAATCCCCTACTCATTTTTCTACGACCAAAAGAACTCACTCGGACTTCAAAGAGGGAGATCAGTCGTTCTTCTACCTGGGGAAACACACCAGCCCAAAATGGGCATACAGATACCCTAACCTAAACTTTTCAAAATACCCAGTGATTTTAAATAGCTGATGAATTCCAGGTGCAAAAAAAAAAAAAAAAAAAGGCATCATTAAATGATGCTCAGTGTTGTCATCTAAAAACCAAATCAAAGTGTAAACACGCCAATGACTCACAGGTAAATATAAGGCCCTTGGGTTTGCTCATCCAACAGCCACGTGGTATGAAATGATACTTCACCTATCTTACAAATATACACACACAGAAACACAGCAGCGATCAAAACCTGTAAGGAGCAGAACCTGCACTGGTTTTGCCGAAAGCACGCAATGAATTAGTAATCCCCAGCAGAAATTGGGTCATAGGTTGGACTCGATGATCTCAAAGGTCTTCTCCAACCTTATGATACTGCGAAATTGGAACACTCGCGTTCCCCAGTAGATAAAAGAATGGTGGAAAGTTGTGGCAAAATAATTTCCTACTTCAAAATGCTCTGCAGAAGGCAAAAAAAAAAAAGTCAAAATGAATCTGAACAAATTTTCATGAGCAGTGTTTTCCCCTTTGATCAGCTCTGCTAGGTAGTAAATACTATATTGCACAAGTACATAACCACTAATTGAATCAGCTGTATGCTTTAATAATTGGAATTGACTAAAGAGGCTTTCAGTGGGTATTTTCCCAGGACCCCTCTCCTCAGCATATCCGTTACATTTCTTGTCTTATTTGCTCACATTTCAATTTTAAATCCCGCCATTCGTAACATGACAGCAGCGCTTTCAAGAGACTGCCTGGGCCCAGAGAAGGCTGTCAGAGCTAACACGCTGATCCTAGGGAAGGGAGCCTGATTAAAAACCTCATTGTGTCAGCCAGGCAATCAGATGTTCATTATCCTATGACACACGACTACTGAAATGGAACATTCACATATTTTAAACTTGAGAGATTTGTACTTTAATATAATTATTTTTGAAAGATTCTTCATCAGAAAGGTTAATAAGAGCAATATAGGTTAATAACAGCACTAAGGCAGCTGACATAATCAGATAATTGACCTTATTGATATGTTAAGTGCCCTATGCTTCACCTTGGGATGTGTGACTGCTCTCCACAGTCAATTATCTTATAATGATGCCTGCTTCTTAAGGTCTTATTGCTTGAATATTGGACTTCATCCAAGGTTTTCAGCATACTCCCCTCCCTCATGCAACCCCTCTCCTGTAGGATTTCTGCTCCACTTTCATGTAGGACTATGCTAAAATATAAGAGGTACTTTAAATAAACACGCTGACGCAGAGAATGTCATTGACTGTACATTCCATTTGTTTCCTTCAACAAAACTAGGGTGGATTGCCATTTTCTTTCTTTAGCAGGGAAGACCCTCTGCTCCACACAGCCTCTTTGGGGCTGGTTCAGAGATGTTCCCAGGTGCCCCTGGCAGAACGGTGAGACACTAGCCCAGGGTGCCCAGAGCAGTGGTGGCTGCCCCATCCCTGGAGGTGTCCAAGGCCAGGTTGGATGGAGCTTGGAGCCCCCTGATCCAGTGGGAGGTGTCCCTGCCCATAGCAGGAGTTTGGAACTGCATGGGCTTTAAGGTCCCTTCCAACCCCAACCATTCCATGATTCTATGACTGCCCAGTCCCCAGCTGTGGAAATCCTTCCTTAATCTGATTTTGCTCATGTCCATGCAAATGCTGCTCCTACCTCAAGGGTGGCAAAATGAATTCACAATCTGCCAGAGTTATGAAGCAGTGACTACATTTGGGGTCCTTCTTATTACCGAAAACAAAGCATGCTTCGAGAGGAAGCAGATTTTGGAACAGAAAGAGAAGAGTCTGAACTTTGAGCTACAGGTGCCAGGAGTTCGAAAACATTTGTGATCCCGACTGCCTGCCTCCTGTCTGCCATTCTTTCTCTCTATCTGCTGTCTGATCTCTGTCCCAGGCACTCTCTAAACCATTTCATTCGCTCGACACTGAATCCTTTTGCCACCTAATGGGCTTAAAACAGGGATAATATTCAGCTAAAAGGCATTAGCTAATTTTGTGAAAGGCCGGGGATGAACTGACACTTCCGAGCGCACACGGGAACCAGGCTGTGGCGCAGAGGCCAGCGAAGACAGAGATTTACTCTGCAACCACTGTGAAAATGAGGGTTGTAGGGGAAGCCATTATTTCTGAGGCATTTTCTAGTTCTTCCCCAGCACGTCTTTGAAGTGCTCCGTGGTATTTTCACCTCTAACTGATGTAAACGGCAGGCCAGTCTAATGCTGTCCCGCAGTCTAACAAATGTGATGGCAAGGCTGTTTGGTAGCCTGTCAGGCAGGGCTCCCCAGCAGCAACCTGCTGTGCTCCAGGCTTCTCACCAACCTGAGAAAATAAGGATTACTGTGTACTATTTATTAGTAAACCTGTTCTCCGCAGTTTTGCCTGATGGGACGGCTCTGATCATCATAATTCAACAAATAAAATTTGATCTATGAGAGTTGCTATCCGTTAATATCCTTACAGGGACACCTTTGCAGCAGTCTTAGCCCAGTAGTCCAATTAAGTTGCACAGGCAGGGTATCTTCCATAATCTCAGGCACTTTGAAAGCTTTGGGGATGTATCTGCTGAAAGAAAATTGCCTCGTCCTGGCACCAGCGCTTTCAGCAAGACAATGCAGGGCTGTAGTTACAACCATGAGCCAAAGAATGAAAATACAGAAAGTGGATTAGGCTGAAGCAAACCAAAATGGCCTGGGAAATACTAAAATAATTTCCAACTAAATTTGTGCCTGACACTCTCCTGCCTGCAGGGCAGTGGGCACTGCCATTAATTCTGAAGCCATGGTAGCCATCAAGGTCCCCTTAATTCCGTCCTAGAACTGGCTTTTTGTTTCCAGGGACGGAGGACAGATGGTCAGCTTTAGCTTGGCACCATCCCTCTTACCTTCCTGCCTTTCATTCATTTTTAATAAACCACCCTTGGACTGCTGGGAACGTCTGGGAAAAGGTAGATGTCTGTGATTAAAGCGATGAGGAGGAAGGGATTCTACAGGATGCTTTTAGCTGCTTTCCAGCTCATATGGAATCACAACACAAGGCGACCACATCTGGTCTAGGCAGAGTAGTTGTGATGGCAGGAGAGGTTGTAGTTGTGCAATATGCTTTAAATCTTGCAGAAAAAGAGACTCTACACGCTAATAGACACATTTTCAGCACTCTCCAGTGATAAGGTTTTGCAGTCCTTCCCATAACGTTATCTATCAGCAGCCACGAAGCATCAAAGCAGCACCAACGATTTTTAAAGGAACACAGGAAAAATACGAGCTCAGAGCAACAAGTTTTGCTTCAGATCTATCACGTCCTAAACCAGGAAAGTGAGACAGGCCCTGTTAAATCCATTAGCCCAGGGATACATGGGGCAGGGGGAGGCAAATCAGACCAAGTCAGGTGTCAGCGCATAATTATTCCACTGACAAGTGCAAACAGAAGTTGAAAATCCCCTGCTGCTGTAGGTCTCAGTAAGGATCCTGAGCAGCAGATCATCTTTGGATTGACACAGCAGATCATCTTTGGAGTGCCACGATATGTTTGTCCAGGTTCTTCTCTGGGAGGAAGTCAAAGCAAGCATGGCTTTGGCCCAAGAGGCTCAGCTTGCCCCCGTGCCAGCGAGCGTTGCTCCCATGGTGCTCCACTTCTCTGTGGTCCTTGGCAGGCTTTCAGGGGCGTTTGTTGGGCTAAATCTCAACCTGTGTCAGCCTTTGTGGCATCCGTGTGTTTCCTCACTGCTGCACCAGCACAGCTCTGGTGATGGCCAGTAACACCATAACTTAGAGGAGCACCCCCAGCGCCTGATGGAGTTACAGGGAGGAAAAATCTTTGCCTGAGACGCTTCAAGATAGAGAGAGACAGAGAACTGAGATGGCTCACTCCTATTTTATGAACAAAAGGTTGGCTCTGCCCCTTTGGATAGGGACTGGATGGTAATTAAGAACCTGACTAACTTTTTAGACACTGACACTGAAAAGCTCAGGGGTTTGGTCTGTTGTAATCTATTAAATTGATAGCAACTTATAGCAAATCCGGGCCACTGCCAGCAAGGTGTGCGAATCGGCAGAAGCGACCAGAGGGCTCCTCTTCCCCAGGGAGAGTCCGTTGCAGAATGGATAAGATGCTCAGTTGCCCTAAATCCATCTCTGATGACGCTCATGCAGAGTATTGAGTAAAAGCAAGCCTAGACCAACCGTGAACAGCACTTTGGATCCCACACTGAATCCCATCTTTTCTCTTTGAATAAACAATAGCCAAACTAAGACAGCTCATGCTGTTCTAAAGCACCATAAATATTGCCAAGGTTGCAAAAATGACTCACCAGCTCTCACTGGGACTGTCTGGAGCTCACAAACTGGAAAACCTGAGTAGAGGAGTGGCTTTTGGTCCACATAATCTGCTTATAAACTGGTGGATTGGAGCTACTAGAGTAACTATGACCAGGTCAAGTTAACAACCACCTGGTCACCTGGGAGGAAGGGGAAGGAAGGATTAAGGCTGCAGTCTAAATTATTTGTACATCATTCCTGTCTAGAAATAGGGCAGGAAGGAAATGGATCTGCTAGAGTGTGTCCAGAGGAGGACACAAATTTGATCTGAGAGCTGGGGCACCTCTCGTACAGGACAGGCTGAGAGAGCTGGGGTTGTTCAGCATGGAGAAGAGAAGGCTCGGGGAGACCTTAGAGCAGCTTCCAGTACTGAAAGGGGCTCCAGGAAAGCTGGGGAGGGGCTTGTGATCAGGGAGGGCAGGGACAGGATGAGGGAGAATGGTTTTCAGCTGAAAGAGGGGAGATTTAGATTAGGTATTAGCAAGGAATGTTTTGCTGTGAGGGTGGGGAGGCCCTGGCCCAGGGTGCCCAGAGCAGTGGTGGCTGCCCCATCCCTGGAGGTGTTCCAGGCCAGGTTGGATGGGGCTTGGAGCCCCCTGGTCCAGTGGGAGGGGTCCCTGCCCATGGCAGGGAATGGGACTGGATGGGCTTTGAGGTCCCTTGCAACCCAAACCATTCTATGATTCTACAAGCTGAATCCTAATTAGCATGAAGCAAACCTGTGAATATTCTGTTATGCAAAACACTTCAGTCAGAGTTCACACCACACTGGACATCAGAGAACTGAAAGATAATGTAGGAATCCCCGCGAAACAGCTTCAGTACTTCCCCTGCTTACAGAAGTGTTTGCTTTTGACCAGTGAGAATCTCATGAGCAAGGACTCCCATTTGCCTGTTTCGCTGCAGCAACGACCAGGACATTTATGACAGCATACAAATAATACATAGCAGTGATTAATAAATAATGAAGTGAAGCATGGTACAAACTCTGAGCTGAATCCATTTCCCCTCCTGAAGTTCTACAGCAGAGCCACCGCTGCAACTACATTTCAAAAAATACACTGTTTGTGCAAAAGTTGAAAAATACCACTGTCATAATTAGATTTTCCATTAGGCTTGCGTGGCATAATTAAAAATGTAATTTCTCTGTGTGCACATGGCAGTGCTCTAGGAAAAGGGTGTCACTACTTATTAAGGGCATATGCAGGTACTTTAGCTAACCGCATAAATTGATTAAGTACTAAAGTAGGCTAAGGAGTCTAATTGTTTTGAACAAATATCTACTTACTGCACGTGAAACGATGCATTCTTTGCCTGTTGGAAAGCATAATTTATTCCAACATTATTCTAACATTACTGTTGAATGCCATTTAGTTGCGTTCTCAGCTCCAGGTACCCAAACATGTCCCGTGGATGCCATGGAAGCCACCTGCAGTGTTATCAGACAGCAGCAGCTCTTGAAGTCAAAGAAATGATGTGACAAGAAGGAGTAGGGAAGGGATCGTCCCCCTGTGCTCGGTGCTGGGGAGGCTGCACCTTGATTATCGTGTTCAGTTTTGGGGCCCTCGGTACAAGAGATACATCGTCAAATTGCCGGAGCGCGTCCAGAGGTGAAGGTTTCAGAGCACAGGGCTTATGAGGAACAGCTGAGAGAACTGGGATTAACTCACCTACAGAAAAGAAGGCTGAGGGAAGACCTTTCTGCTCTCTACAGCTGCCTGAAAGAAGGCTGTAGCAAGGTGGGTGCTGGTCTCTTCTCCCAAGTAACAAGCAATAGGACAAGAGGAAATGGGCTGAAGTTGCCCCAGGGGAGGGTTAGATTGGATATTATGAACAATTTCTTTACTGAAAGAGTGGTGAAGCCCTGGCAGAGGCTGCTCAGGGCAGTGGTGGAATCTCCATCCCCAGAGCTGTTCTTGTAGACATGGCACTTCGGGACATGGTTTAGCACACACGGTGGTGCTGGGCTGAAAGTTGGACTTGATGATATTAGAGGTCTTTTCCAACCTGAAGTGATTCTACGATTATAAAACAATGAAAGCGAGAGTGTGGCAGGACAGGATGGGCTGCAGGACTGGGACGTGCTGTTGCCCCTCTGCAGCTCTGGGTAAGCTGGGTAGACGCTCTGGGCATCTATTGGCCCTCTGTGGACTGCAGATTGCAATGACTTAACCTCCCTTCACAAAGTGCTGCTTAACGCTCATCCCTGTGGATTTCTCGCTGAGATTTACAAAGGAGCAGAAGGGAGCCAGTTGTCAAAATCAGATAAGCTTCTCTGAAATTCCTAGCTGCTATTATTAGCCAGATCTGACACTCAAGTAGGCAGCTGTGGTTGGTGTGAGCCCATGTTGGGACTCAGTGGTCTCCTTTTCACAGGCACGTGGGATGCTCCCAGATCCTCCAAAAATCTTGAGAAGTCTATAAAATAACCCCACAGCTTATATTTACAGGAAGGATTTCTGCAGTATTTGGGACACTCTTAAAGCAGCAGCACTGAAACGATGAGCTATGAGCCTCCGCGGCCTCTCAGGACAATTCACCCAGCTCACAGTCAGGCGACTGCTCGCCCACAACCTCACCCTGCTTCCAACACGGAGCTGGGCGCTGCACACGAGTGCAATGCAGATTTCCACCTGGGTGCTTTCCCAGCAGTACTTGAGGAGCTCAGGGAGGAAGCAGAGCTTCCCAACATGAACCTAAAATACAGCTGATGCAAGAAAGAAGTACCTGTCAGGCTGGTGGGATTTGAAACAATAAGCCTGATTCTCCTGGCACTGTGATTTCCTACTGTTGTGCTTGCATAAAGCCGTCTTGGCATTTCCCGCTAATAAACGAGAAGACAATCTGACCCAGCGCGTTCACTGACAAGCTCTGCAAAAGAAACCTCGGGAATATTTTATTCCTCCCACATTAGGAAACGTACAGAACATACAGAGAAATTTACCATCACATAATGATCCCTATTATGCAAAGCGAGGCTGACAAAATTTCCATCATTACATCCCTGACAAGTACTCAGAACTGCGGGGGCTTTCAGGCTTTCTTCTGAAAGAAAAAAAACCTGCAAAGTAGCTTTAATATCTTAAAATACAGAGCAGGAACTTCCTCCTCTCCCTATTCACAAACACCTTAAATACATCTCCCTCCTTCACAGCTCGTTAATCCCCACTCCCCTGCTCTTCAGACGCTTAAATTCCTTCCACAGATCTAACAAGGCAGAGGTGTGACCTTACTGGCTTTTGAGTGACCAAAGATCATTATGAAATCAGCCAAGTGAGACAGTGAGAACGCTGCTGGGGCCCAAAATCCTTGTGCTGTTGCAAAAAATGCAATTCCTTTGACACATTTTGTCCCATTTCTGCACCCAAACCCGCCCCTCAAATGGCTCAACTGTTACTGAAATATTGATTAAAATCCTGAAGCTGAAGGACGAGCAGATTGGCAGCGATTTAGCGACTTGCATGGCGCTGTTTTAGCGTAACTACCGCGCCACTGGTTTAGGGCAGCTCTGCACATTGCAGAGTGCGAATCCGATCCAATTATTCTTCAGTTGGAGGCTCCAAATGGGAAAACCCTGACCCCAAAACTCTTGATTGATGACACAAGCAGATGATTTGCTTTGTTAACCAGCAGAGTCCACACACACAGATCTGCCTTCCAGTGCCATTTTCATCTTCCTTGTTGTCATTCCAGTAACAATATAAGCAAATATCAAAGAAACAAAGGGCTCACGGAGCGCGTACGTGGGGCTCACGGAGCGCGTACATGGGGCTCACAGGCACAGCTCCCACAGGCTATCTTATCCTTCTTACCTTTTAGTTTTGTACCTTCTGCTTGTCCTCATTTCCCCCCCTCCAAACTCACATCTGCACTTCTGCTACTCCCATTCCCTCACCCGTTCCGTCTCTGCCTCAACCCGGGTCTCTTCTTTCCCTCTTCCCAGCCTCCCTAACCGGCTTTCTTCCCTCTACTGCTCAGCAGAGGAAAGAGCAGAGACCGAGAAAGTTAATGAACGTCACGCCAGGGTTTCTGCTTCCAGCACTCACCCTCTTGCACACACTGTGGGCCAGGCACACACGTGAGCCCCAGAGCAGTAATTAAGGGATTTTAGGAAGATAATGCCTCGGAGGGCTTCAGCAGATTGACACATGGTATTTCTTCTTAATAATGACTGTCCTGAAATGTATCAGATCCGTGTGCCGCTGCATTTCCGGCAATTTGTAAGAACTGTTCAATGTGTAGCCAGCTGGAACGCACAACAGCACATAATTGTTCTATTACTGCAGACTTCAATTGTTTCTCTTTTATTCATTAAATGGCCATTTATTGGAAGAAAGGTCCTTTTTTTAGATGCATTTTTACACAGCTCTAGATTGGACTTGCCAGGACTGAACAAGGGCAGACCTTCCCTTTTCTCACTGTGCTCTTGGAAGCAAAACGGGGAGCTCAAATGCTGGAATTCTGGGGTTTTTTTTAATGGAGATGTTGAAAGCCTTTTACATTCTGCATCAGAACAATAAAGAGGCCTTTTGAAATGTTGCATGGGAGTCAAAGGAGGAGGCCACCCACGCTGACTATGGGAGAAGTGAGAGCAAGAGTCTGCTCGGCAGCAGCCCTGAGCGCGTCTCCTTTGAACCAAGAGGGTGCCCAAAGGAAGGACGGCTGTTGCAAAAGGCCACGCAGGGCAAGGGACAAATCCAGCTTCGTGGTGCTTACAGCGCTCACCTGTGAGTCAGGAGATGTGATGACCTGCACTAAGGTCCCAAACGAGTACCCAGGTGGGAGACGGTGGTGTGAGTCTCTGTTTTAGACCAGCAGTTCCACAACAGCCCAAGACCGTATTTGTTGACAAACGGCTCACCGAGCCCCAAGAAACACATCCTATGCAGAACTGAAGAGCTTCATAGAACTGCCTGCTCCGTCTTGAGAATTACTTCCTGTTCAATAAGTATTATCCTGGTTTCCATTTTATACAATACAAAAGCAAAACCACAAGAACTCCAGGTCTGCAATTCCCAATTCAACTCTTTCCTCCTGCAGAAGGTGGACGTTTTAAACAGTGCAACAGATCACACTGCCTGGCAAGCTGAGGCTGACCTACACTTCAGTCTCCAGTCAAAAAGTGAAATATCACGCTGAAGTGTATATACCGGGGGAAATTCCTCTTGCTCTCCTAGCCTTTCTTTAAGCTATTGAAATGGCTTTAAAAAAAATAAAAAATGGCAAGACGTAATTGTTTCCTGTGCAAACATTGTGCCAGACTTTATTTTTATGGGCCGTATTTATTGACTTTAGCTGTTTTTCCAGTATGCTGCACAGTGTTAAAGACTTGGCAGGAAGTCCTACAAAGTGAAATAACATCTCTGAAAAAGTGGGAATTCTCATTGTTTGGCGTGGTCAAAGAAAACTCCAGCCAAGCAAACTTATGACCTCTCCTGTCAGGCTCAAACCCAGGCCAGTCCAGCCACTAGATTACTCTTTCTTCCTCTGAAGTCAGAAGAAGATCCAGATCTGGGGGTCTGATCCACCACCTACACGAAGCCGTTTGCCTCCATCTGCTCTACTCCATGCTTCCAGTAAGAGCACCAGTTTGCCAACACAACTGCAAGTGGAGAGTGGTACCTTGTGTAGATACTGGTTTGTTTTCAGGGGAGCAAAATGAGACACCCCTCCCCCCAGTCTCACCAGGGGCCATTAGTGAGTTAATTACAGCAGTTTAAGAGTCAGGGCTTGATGTGCCCATCAACTCCAAGCACTTGCTACACTTCCCAGGATTTTGAGTGCAGCTGAGACAGATGTCTCCAAGGCAATCGGAAAAGTCTCACAGTATACACTGAAGAAGACAGAAGACAACTGAAGAGATTTATGTTGGATGGAATGACAAGCTCAAGAGTTTAACTGCACATGGCATTTCTGGAAGCTTGCCAGCACCGAGTTTAGTGTGTTTTGTGTACTTCACTCATAACTGTTTATTGTGACAGGTAAACACTTGTTTTGAAAGCTTGCAGGCGTACTATTAAAACAGAAGTGTTCCTGACATAGTCAAGCTGTGCTGTCAAATGTTTATCTTTTGAATGATGAATGCTGGCTTTCCTTTTCCTTCCTCTCAGTCTGCAAGGAACAGATTTGAACAGTCTCTCCCAACTTGTTTGGGCTCATTTCACCTGGGGGGCATAACTGAAAGCTGATGGGCCAGAGAGCAGCCCCCGAATTATCAGCCCATATGCCAATAAATGAAGGTGATGCAGAGAACATAGGAGGAACAGCAGAGTAAGCAAGAACAAGCTCAGCACCGGGCCTGTCTGCAAATGGAAACGCAGATGTTGAGTTTTAGAAGCTGTAGTAGATGCAGAGTTCAACAGAGAGGGTTTTTTCCAGCTATTAGAGTATTTCAGAGACACATATTTCAAATTCTGGAGACTCAGGCTAATTAAAAAGAAAATTTGCAGGAACTGTAAAATTTTTCACTATATTTTTTGTCTTTTTAGAATAGAAAACTAGAAAATCTGGGAACAGTCACGTCCCAGTATTGGATGTATACACAGTCTGTGGAAATGCAGACGGTCATAAAAGTTATTGGCAAAAATGAACAAAGTCTTACAGGTGAGAATTAAAGTTCTCCACTTGGTGCCAATATGCCTTCAACAGAAGTGGAGGAAAAGCCAGTGGAAAAAAATAAAGACAGAAATTTCTGTGTATCTTGGTGTAATTGCATGTTACAAGGCTGTGGAATTCAGCAACGATCCCATGGGCTTTCCAGTGGATTTCAGATATTTCACAGTGCGTCAGTTATAGATTGAGACGTAAGACTTTGGGGGGAAAAAAAGTACAATCTTTGATTGGATGAAATAGCATCAAATTTCCATGAAAATGCAAATGCTTAGGAAATTCATTGCCAATGCAGTTCTGCTGCTCCTTTATTCTGTTGCAGTGGCACTTCAGCCACGGGTTTGCTGACCAGAACTGGGGCCAATTCAACCAGCACCACTGTAAAGGGTGCCTGCTGGGGGCACATGGATGAGAATGAGAACTGATCATTTCTGACTGATTTGAGGACATCAGCCGTACGTGATGCGTAAGCCACGGAACCGCCCACCACAAGAGGCATGAGAAGTGCTGATCTTGCAGAGGAGTCAAAGGAGGACTCAGCATTCTTCATGATAATGAAAATATTAGGGATCACAAGAATAAGAAAATAGAAACTGCTTCCAAAAAGACATTAAACCATGAAGTGCAAGCACTTGGTATGCAAATAAAAGGGCAAAAGAAGAAAAGAGCCCCTCATCACCCTACTGCACAGAGGCTGGCCATGCAGAAAAGCATATACACTAAATAAGGCTAATTCAGTAGAAGGTGGGATTAGGGCTTTACTGCCCAGGGAGCCATTTATTATCACTTTGATCCATGCTTAAGACAAAGAACTTGTGCAGGGTTGTTTCTCAGTGGAGGGATCTCTGAACCCATTACGGAGCACATACGTTGCACCCCTCTGGCAGGAACCACAAAGCAGCCAAAGCCCAGGAGCTGTGCAGAGCCCATTTCTTCCTTCCATTTGCTGCTGGTTTTGCCCTCCTATTTATCTGCTCTTGATTTACGCATTCCAGCTTTTGTTCTCAGCTCTTTTTTGCTCTCTTGCCCTCTTAGCACCCAGGTACGCAACCCAACACAGAAAAGACTGATGGTTTCTACTCAGAAGTACAGTTTTCAGATGGTAGGGTTTGATCTCATGCAGTGACAGACAATGTTCATCACACCTGCATACATGATGCCCACCTGAACTGTGTGCTGTCCAGATTAGACTGCAATCACATTTAATCCTTTGTTTCAAACACAAACCAGGTCAAGGCAGTACTGCAAAACAAGCTAGGTGAAGAGATGTGATGCACACGCAGGGTTTGCATTTTGGTCTGCCAACCTACAAAGCCCCAGTACATAAACTGACAGGGCTAACTATTTCTTGGAAAGGGAAAAAATATTTAGCTATTCAGTCAATGCTTCAGGTGTAGCCTTCAACCACTCAAAGTTACACAAAAATATCTCAAAATTTAGGTCTATTTTCAAAATCCTCCCAGGCTGGTTTCATAGATCATCCAAGTTAAAACTGTTCTCATGATATATTATACATGGAGACTGCACTACATCAGAGTTCTGACACTGCCCTGTTCAGGGTATGCTAGGATACAACGTAATGAATTACAGCAGTGGACATTGACAAATACACTTTGGGGGAAGTTTAAATTAATTTTTTTAGCTGCCTGCAGTTGGCTTAGAAAGTAATTTTTATTAAATAAACTAGTGGGAGAGTGGGCAGATTCAGAGCCCTTGAGAAAGGGAATGGCAGAGCACAGAGAACACAGAACAGGGAGCAAGAAAGCAATTTCAGCTCCGAGATTAACATGCTCTGTGTTTCTGGAAAAGTCAGCTGAGCCAAACGTGACTGTGCTCACCCACAAGCACGCAGCTCTGCTGAAGCACCCATGCAGCTGGATCAAACACAGCTGCCAAGCTCATAGGTACAACCCCACGTCTGTGGAGCGGATATCAAACAAGTCCTACCGACTTCAGTGGGGCAACACATTGCTGCAAGCACCTGGTATACGAGGTGCACTGCGCACCAAAGGGACGCAGCACATGGGCTCTCATCTGGAAAACTCAACCATCCAATGATTTTTGGATTTTTCGTAAAAATAAACCAGTGACAGCAAGAAGGTACCGCTGATAAAGCCAAACAAAACCCCATTTTATGAGAAGCAAAAGCTAGTACCTCTGAAAAAGCCCAGAATACTAAACATCTTATGCCATTTCATGGGGAATCAATTAACCACAGTGTCTTATTCAGGTAGACTTTAGATTAGTACCATATCCCTTCACTATAGATAATTAACCTCGGTTTCTGAATTAGCAGCAAAATAAGCCAGTTATTAGTTTTTATAATGACTAGAACTCAATATTTTGGGTAGTTAAACACCCAAGAGTTTAAATTAAAATAGACATCTGACAGAAATCCCTAAAGTGTTCTTCAGATCATTAATACTATAAATTCCACAGTAGATTGAACTGACAATGTTCCCTTTTCCTTCTGGAGCACTCCAAAGGGATGAGCTACTCCCTCGAATCAGCATTCAGTTTGATCTCTGAAATAATCTCTCCTTGATACCTAAAGCCTCAAGGCCAACAGCACAGTTAAATTCACATCCTCCTCTTACCAGGACTGTTATGTCTAGTGAAGTGAGGGGAAAAAAAAAATAAAATAGAAAAGCCTACTTTTCTGGTACAGCCTGCTCTATACACTCCAGAAAAACTGGTACCCACATCTGGAGCAAAATCCTGGCTGGGATCACACCAGGGCAGCAGCAGAGAGAGCAGCGAGAGAGACCCTGGAGCTGCCACTGCCTCCCAGGCGATGGGGAGAGAGCAGGCTGTGCACAGCCACCCCGTGAGCTGAAATGAGCAAGTTGTCTCTCCACACCTCAGGTCTCCTGCAGTGGAATTGGGGGGCACAAGGACAAGACGCATGCCCGTGAGGCAACAGGGCTCCAGGATCTTGAGGGGATACTGCTTCATCCCTCTGCCCCAGCTGTATCATCTCTGCGTGTCTCCCCCTGGGAGATGCTCTTCCTTAGCATCCTTATTCCGTGCTGAACGCTGCTTGCCATCAAAAAGTCTTTTTAATACATAGCCTGCATCACTTTTGCTGTAAAAGGAGCCTGATACTCGGTATCCTACATATATTTGTTGTTTCTTCCCACCAACATGACAGAGACTTGCTGACCTTCTGCTCCAACCTCTACATTCCTCTCATCAGTTCTCTTTCTGCAGAACAGCTGCCTTTTCCTCATCCTCTGTGCATTGATTATTCCAGTCTAAGTTTCGTGCCTTGCACTTGTCTCTAATTCCCCCTTCCTTTCCCCAAACCATTGCTGCGATTTGAACTTATTTGAATTCTCATCCTGTTGTCCAACGTATTTGCAGTCCTTCCTCGCTTAGTGCCATCTGTAAATCTAATAAGTGCGCTATCTATTCCAATATCCAGGTTGTTAATGGAAATGTTGAACAGAACCAACTCCCTCCCTCCTCCCCGTGCCTCAGTCTGTCTCTTCTAAGGGCTTGCAGAGGGTATTTCCTCTGCAGAGACAGGGAGGCACATCTAGCATTGACTGTTATATAGAATCACAGAATGGTTTGGGTCAGAAAGGACCTTAAAGCCCACCCAGTGCCACACCCTGCCATGGGCAGGGACACCTCCCACTGGATCAGGGGGCTCCAAGCCCCATCCAACCTGGCCTTGAACACCTCCAGGGATGGGGCAGCCACCACTGCTCTGGGCACCCTGGGCCAGGGCCTCCCCCCCCTCACAGCAAAACATTTCTCCCCACGATCTCATCTCAATCTCCCCTCTTTCAGCTGAAAACAATTGCCCCTCATCCTATCCCTGCCCTCCTTGATAATGAGCCCCTCCCCAGCTTTCCTGGAGCCCCTTTAAGCACTGGAGGGCTGTTCAGCGCACTGCAGACCTTAGCCGAGATGTGCTTTATTCCACTTTAGCTCCAACCACCTATGCGTAACACCACAAAGGAAAGAAAGAATGAATAAAAGCTCTAGGGATTGCACTGCTGCAACTAAAATGTGTATTCTAAGAGAAATGAATGTTTACCTTCCCATTTATGTGAATCAATTAGCGATAAATATCCCCAGGGCATAGAAAAGACTAACACAGATAACAAAGGATATGCCCCAAATAATGGAGGATTAGAAAAAGGCATAAACAAGTAATAAAATATCAGCTACAGATGCCACTTGAGGAGATTGCAAAACAGAGAAGAGTAAGTAGCTGAAGAAGGAGAGAAAGCAGAGGTGACGAGAAGATTGCGGTAGCAGTAAAGATAAATGATGAGAGCGCTTTTTGAGAATATACGCTAGAGTTAAGAGAGTTCAGTGTAGAGACAGGAAGGTCTCCAGGAGAACAGAAGGGTAATTTATAAACAAAAGACCAGACAGGGCTCCTATGCCTAAAAGTAAGTCCTTTTCCCCCCCACCCAGTTCTATCAGTCGCTCTAAGATATTACCTTTCCCTACAAACCTTACCTCTTGACAGTACCAAAATAGAAAGATGTATTTGCCCTGGCACGCTGAAAGGACAATGGGAAATAGATGCCAAGAGCCTAGAGAGAAAGGAACATTTTAAGAATGAAAAAGGACCAGAGTTAGAGCTTCTCAGGAATTACATTTTATCTCATGAAAAATGTCACCAAAAAGGAATAAAAATTGGTTCCCCTTTCTCAATAGCTTCATTTTTGCCAGAATGTTGCTATCAAAAAATGAAATCTTTTCATCAAAACCCTCTGGACCCCCAGACAAAACATACACAGCTTTACAGTCAACTGAAGTTTCCTACGTGGGCCTGTTAGGGCTTTGTGGCATTATTGCAATACAAATCACGGAGAACAAGTATCTCAAGGCAAGTTTTTATTTTTTTTTTTTTTGTTTGTTTGTAAAGAACCCTCACCAGGCTTTTAAGATTGATTTTTGCTGGCTTTTAAGCAAAACCACTAATAAAAAGCAGAGGAAGATGGAGGGTGAAAAGGTATCCGAGCAAGGCAGATGGGAAATGCTGGGGCAGCGTGGGTGCAGGCAGCCACCCATTGCTGGGCTCAGGTTGGGCTGCTACCGGTGGCACTGACAGCCCTTGGGGAGAGGGCAAAAGGACCCAAACCTCCTAGGTGTGGGCAGCAGCCTAAAAGCAGGAATCAGTGCTTTTTAGTGCCAGGTTCACTCCCCCATCAGCATCACCTTGTTGACATGGAACTTCAGCACATGTTTTAACAGGCATGGTGGGTTTGGGTTGATGGCTGAACTTGACGATCTTAGAGGTCTTCTCCAACCTTAATGATTCTACGATGTGGTCCTCCTTTGACACCCTTCCTGCAGGTTCCATCAGGCCCTGGGTCATCCCCTGCTCTCCTCCTCCCTGCCACTACAGCTCTGGACCAGCAACACCTCTTCCTGGGCTCATCTGCCTCGCCTCCCATCTGCCCTGCCCAGGTCTTGCTGACAGCAAGGAGCAAAAGGAGTAAACAGGGAATAAGCTGGGAGGTGAGGGAAGAGCTGTTTTCATTTGGGGAAATTTTGTTGCTGTTTTTGGTTCTCAGCATGTCAGCAGAAACTCAAGGCTTGTCAGGAGGCTGCTCCCAATGCAGTAATTACTGGAGGTGCCTCTGACTCGGCCCTGTCTTGATCTTACACTGTGCGATCACTTCATTATTCAGGTTTATTTTATTATTCAGTTTGATTTGGCAGCTGCCTGAGAAACCTAAGGCTACTCATGCTGTATATTTTAAGATCTTTAAAATCTGTTGATATAAATTCTTTTAAAGTCGTCAGGCCTGAGTCAACATCGTTAATTCCAAAGCTCCAGCCCATCAACTTGGCAGGACACTTCACACAAGCGCGCACACACGTTCACCCACAGCTCAGCAGCAGCTTAAACTGGGATCTCGCTGCAGAAGCTGTGGTTTCTCCTCTGGCTTACAGCCAGCCTGAGTGGGGCATCATCCGAGGGCTTCAGCAGAGACAGAAGAGGTTCAGTAATTTGAACAATGCCAGAACTGGGCACTCAGAGGAGAGGGAACATTGTACCCATTAGGAAATTAAAAGAAAAAAAACAAACAAGCCCCGTTTACTGCACGAGTCCCTTTTGCTCTGGTGGGGATGCCAGTTCTAACCTCCTGGTTCTTCCTCCAAGGGATGTAATGAGTGCAACTTTCTCGGCTTCAGCAAACATTCTCCCTTTCCCCCCCTCTGTCAGACCAGAGGGAATTTTGGAGCCTTCTGCAGGTGGAGGATGTCCCTCTGCAAGGATCTAAGAAAACCCCTCACCTCTCTTTATTGGGGCCTTGGATCTCATCTCTTCAAGGGAGAGATTTGCAGGTTATTTAATGTTCAGGTTTGATTTCTTTCAGTACTTTGATTTCAGATTACTCGCCCTCCTCTCGGCCTTTTCATGATCAAAACTAAGATCCAGCTTCCTCCCTCTGACTTCAAACAGTTTTAATCCTGCCTCCCTAACATCTATTTTCCTTCTAATTCCCTGAAGAAGGTCTCGTCTGGGATCGCCCCTGTTCACATTCTCTTACATGTTCAAAGTCCTTCACATTCTTCTTTCATCCGTGCCACGCTCCCCTATCACACACTCCTCTGATTCCACTTCTTCAAGGGCAGCGATGTGTATTTTCATCCACAACTTTAACAGGTTAGAAGAGCTGGATCCTCACTGCTGCTCTGTGTTCACACATCAGAGGGCCAAAGAGAGCCCAGGAGACCATTCGGCTGCTCGTGCGGAGGCTTAACCAGGGCTCTCGTGCTCAGAAACTCTGCAGCAGTGCAAAAGGCCTTGTCCATGCACAGAATCACTCCTGAAGGGTAGCAGGCGTTGGCATCCAGCTTGCATCCAGCAACCAGGACACAGCAATCTCATCCTCTGTCCATTGATGGATGCTGGAGGTCCCAGGGTGGGAGTCACCGTTGATTGAGGACAGGAGACAGAAGCGTAACTCAACCACTCAAAAGACATTTGTTTTCACCCATATGACCTGGTTCCTCCTTTAATATAGCCCTGCTGTGCTGTCACCTCGTAGTTAGCAGGTTGAGAAGGTACCTGTCACTGCTGAATTGCGAGACACAGTTACGTGGCTTTAACTGTTGTCATTAAGTTCATTCTTCAGTGCTGTAATTAGTCCTTTAATTAGCCCTCTCTTTGCTGCCAGCAACGCTCCCCATCTCTTCTAGGCTTTACAATGACAAAAATCCCTCCTGTGGCACCTCCTGGTAGGTGTTGTCTTTCCAGCTGAAGGGCTTGTGGCCCTTGGACCCCACCTCACCTGCAGGTCTGTGCTCTGCTACAGCCCACGCCGGATTTCACCGTAGCTTTCTCACAGCTTTGCCTCTGCTCTTCAGCCTCACTGGCTTGGAGGAGCTGAGGTGGTGGAAGCCCTGGGCAATGCTCTTGCCCTGTGCTAAGCAGTGAAGACCGTCCACCCTAAGGTTTCCCCTGATGTCTCCCCTTCTCTGTGCCTGTCCAGACCCTCCTGTCTCCTCCACTGTGAACCCACAGGACAGCACATGGTGTTCCACAGCTCCCTTCAAAAGGTCATTACAGGGTTTTACAGCAAAGGGTTTCTAACCCCTCTCCCAGCAATAAATATATCACCCTTTTTGCTCCAGCTAGATGTTCAAACAACGGCAAACCATCCGGGTCAGGACCAGCCCTTACCCCAGCTGCAGTATCAAACCCCCACTCACTCTCATATTCCCACAGGATTACACCTAAGGGGTGGCAGAAATCAATGATGGCTGAATCCAAACCCAAGAGCTCTCCCATAAGGGCTCACTCAACATCTGTTACAAGAAACAAAGCAGCATCTTTAGAGCTGTGGAGAAGCTGGAAGGGAGGACAACAGGACCAGACAGTCAAGAAGGTTTGTGCCAACCTACCAGGCAGGCAGCTCACCTGCAGGAAGGGAAAGCAGCCCATCCCAAGCCCCAGTGCTGTCCCCAGGAAGCACCTTCCTGCTTTCAGACTAGTTCCCCTTCCAGATTTTAATACCCAATGCATTCACATAATCTTTTACCTTTGAAAATATTTATTAGGGGTGCTTTCAAGGTAAAGCAGCGCTCACATTCTAGTGTTAATATTCTGGTTTACATCAGTTCTCACACATCTCGCTTCTCATCCTAGAACTTGAGAACTTTCCAGTAGTGAATTCGGTAACATGCCCGATCATGTCATACACAGCTTGGCCTTCCTCCTTTATGATGAAAAGTATCCAAGTATGAAATCTCCCTTTCTAACAGGATTTTTTTTTTCCCCCAAGAGATATCCTCCCGGTAACTTGGCACATCGGCCGCCCTGAAACTGAGTTACGGGATCACTCTTCTATGCCATTTTCCTTCAGTGTGAAGGCCTGTACATACGCATCTGGAAAACCAAGACCACTCAGCCTGCTGTTAGAAGAACCAACAACTTCCAGGGCTCTGATCCCTATTGGCATATCTTTGCCTTTAGGAAGTGCAAGAGAGCTGCCAGCCCAGCCTCCTCCACCAGTAACGCTGCCAGGCTTCAATGCAGCGCTTCGGAGCTCACGCCCGAACCTCGCTCACAAATAACATTGGCTCTACATTTAACAAACACCTAACACAGAGCCACTGATTTTCCTTCTTCCTGTTGACTTCATCATATCTTGGGTCAGGCTCCTATCTTGTCAGACAATTTTTGATGCGTTCAGGCACCTAACCTGCACCAACTGATGGTTCAGGCACCAACTGCAATCAGTGAGGGTTGGATGTGCAGGCACTTTGGAACAACCCCATCTGCATTTTGGGGACCCAGGTATCTTTCAAGATCTGGCCCTAAGCGATTTATCCACTTCAAGAAAGAGTTCAGCCATGCAATTAATCCAGTTCTGCGAAGTTCAGCCTGGTGCTCCAACCTCTAAGACCATTCTTTCTCCCCGACAATGCAGATGGTGGAGAAAAGCCATTCAGAGGAGGAGGCGTAGTGGATAAGGAGGCCAGCCTAGCACATCTAATGAAGACCGAGATAACATAAACTTTAAATATCTTTAAAATTCATTAGGCTAACAGTGTGTAAATGTATAAAACCAGTCACCCTGCACATCACTCACAAATTTGCTATTGCTGGTCAAGTGGAATCCTGGAGAAGTCAGTTTTATGAGCTCTAATGCATTGTATTTAATGCTGCACTGGGGCTCGATGTACTAATTACATGTAAGTTTTCCAAGATTTCTGCCGGGAGTATTTCACAGAAAAGATAATTGTTCTTTGGGGGGTTTCAGCACTGGTTTATTTAATTATGTTAGAGTTTTCATATATATTATGAAAATGCTAGCAGAAAGAAAACTGTCTTAGCAAGATGTAGAGTATACTGGGGAAAAGTAAAGCAGAAAGATCTCGGGAGTAGGCTGGAGGTGATCCTGGCAGATGAAGGCAACCATGTATTTTGGAAGGACCACAAGGAGAACAGCTGTAACCTGTAGCAGGAGCCTCAACTTCCCAAACAGTACTAAAGCTTGACCCATGTTGGGGAGGACACCAGCAAACAACCCCCTGACAGCACCAAACAGATATTAGCATGCTGCTAAATATGACATTCTTTATTCCAAGAAACTCCTAGAAAGCTTTGGGCATGTTCTGGTTTGATCCAGGTGTGTACGCTCCTTTCTCCCTGCCTACCAGGTGAGCCTGAAAGCCAAGGGGTGTCTCTTGCGCTTAGGTGTCACCCAGCCTCATGGAGTCCGTTTTCCTGCTTTCTTCTCACATTTGGAGCGGAAAGAGAAAATGGCAAGTTGGAAGAGTTTAGTGGTGAGAAACCAAATGGGACATCAGTCTCCTACCTTGACTCAGGGTTACCTATACTAGAAGCACTGCCACATGGCAGACAGCAGAAGCTGCTCATTTCAGCAGCAGCACTCACAGAGGGGAACTTCCCAAAATAGCACTTCTTTTGCATTGCTATCATGAAAAAAGTAGCCTTAAATTCAATCTGCTCGCAGTCTATTGTTCATGCAACCTAGCCTGAGAAAGGTCTGGTCTGATAAACAGTTCACTTAATATGTCTCAAAGCCTTTCAAAGTTGCGGAAACATCTTAATTCCACCTTCCCAAAATGAAACTTTTAGGCTTTTGTTTTGGAGCAACTTTTTTAAAAAGCATTGTCTTCATTTTATATGAAAAAAAAGCAGCAATTTAAAGGATGTCAAAGGTAAGGTAAAGCATTTTGGCTCAGCTGAAGGAAAAGTTTCTGTTGACCTGATCTGAAAGAGTGCTCTTTGTTCATAAAATTCACAAATCAGACTTTTGGGAGGAATATTGAAGTGGGCTGGGAAATCCTTTGAATCACCTAACTTCTCATGAGTGAGGAAAAATATCCTAATCGTTACTACAAGGGGCTGAAAAAACATTTTGACAGGCAGCCTTTAGTCAAGGGTAACAGAAGTGATTGCTGCTGTCTCTTGCCGTTTCTGAAATAATCCACAAGAAACTGGTGGCTGCCACCGAGGAACAGCTGTTCATTAGGAGAACCAGTCAAACCGAGAGTGTAAAAAGCTGTTTTCTGCCAAAGTCAAGGGGAATACATCTCAGAAACACCTCTCATACCACATAACCAGCTTCTACATTTTCAAAAAGCAATATTTGTGCTGATTTCACCGAGATCATAAAACCAACCAATTCTTTTTTTGACTCCCACCAATGTGAACCGAATCAGTTGAATTCAGCGTAATTCACATCTCTTACAGCTCACAAGACGTTTCCTTAAACAAATGCTAGCACAGACTAAGAAAACAGAGCGGTAATAATAACGAATAAGCTGCTCATTAAAATAATAATACTGCTATCACTAAAACAACAATGAAAACCTCTTTTGCATAATTCCACTTGCCTTGATTATCCCGTACAGAGCGATACAGGAGCTTGGGCACAGCGTTCAAGGCTCTCAGGAGGCTGGAGAGGCAGTGAGCACCCAATGCCCAAATAATCTTTCATGCCAAGGGCACCCCCGCCTCTCACTCCTATATCTTATTGGTTTCACCTTTTTCCCACTTTTCAATTAGTTTTTTCAATTAAAGCCGCCTGATCTCATTTGTTTCCCAGGTGCTGAAGCTTTGCCTCTGTCCACCCTCCCTCCCCTTTTCCTCTACATACTCAGGGCTTTGGATAATTTTTTCCTGCAAACACCACGTCTCAAATGAGTGTGATAGTCTGTATTTAAGGGTTAACGAAATATTTAACCCACTGCTTTCAAAAATAAGTGCTATATTCTCATTTGGAACATGCAGCAAGCGTGAATACCTGCAATCCTGGCTGTACTGACTATGCAAGTTTCAGCTGCCTTCCCTCTCTAGGTTTGACTGAGCAATGACACAGGCTCCGTCACAGCTGGAGCCAGCGAGTCTTTGCCTGAGGAAGAGAGGACTTCAGGACTGGGCTCCGAACACCAAGCATTCTTGAAACACATTCACATTAACCGTAGGCTTTTCAGTTCATCCTAAACCCCAGAACTGTAATCTGTTTTCCTGACAGCCCTGCTTCCATGTAGCTGCATTAATGAGCATTCAGTTTTCAAGAGCTATAAAGAGGCCCTTTGTAACTCTGGTCCTTCACACGTGTGGTTATCGTGGCGTTTCCTGGTGGCACGAGAGCAAGTCAGAGCCGCACTTTAGAATACCAGGTTTATACACCAAGACATAAGTGAGTACATCTCCCCCACACACTGCTGAGGGGAGACAAACAGGTTCCACACTCAGAATCCAAGATTCCTCTTTTGACAAAAGCCTACATCTACCCATGGGTTCACCACCCACCCACGGGGGTTGGTCTCAAGCAGGGTGCAGTGAGAATTAAGAAGCTAGGAAAAAGGTATAAAAAAGCTTTGGGTACAAAGAGAAACTGTCATGCCCAAAGGAAATCTTTTAGTTGAAGTTCTTACCTTTTTCTCAGCTTCCAAAAAAATGTAGGAAATTTGAAACAAAAAGCAGAAATGTGAATTATTAGAATAAATATTGAAATGGACTATCGTTTTAAATTATTCCTTTCTCCTCACTGCTCCCTCTCTCCAATAAAGAAATTATTTTATTAAATCTTCAGTCCTTTCTTGTCCAGAAATATTCTCTGATTAGCACAAATTCATCAGAAGATCACCAGTGTCTCGGAACTGGACAAAACTTGGCTTCCCCAAGTCCTTTCCTAACACCTCACTGTGCACAAGATGAATGAATCCTGGCCCGGGTCAAGCGTCCCCTAGCAGTGGTATGAGAAGGAGCATCAGCTCATTTAACCAGAAACCTGAAGTGCTTCCTATGGAGGAACAGTTTTGCAGAAGCCTAGTGGAGAGTTTTATCAATATCTGTTTATTTTTACCGGGCCCTGCTTGGCAGGAAGGGCTGCTGAGGCTCCAGCTCGCCCAGCCCAGCTGCTCCCAGGCCAGGAGCAGCAGGAGGTAGAGACCCTTCAGACGCCGTGCACAAGGTAAGGAATACAATCTTCTGAAAGGCCGCTGAGCACACTCTACATGTGGGACTTCAGCAGTGTCCCACGAATGTCTCCTTGAAGTTCAGGTCTGGAGAGGAGTCCAGAAGAGGTGGAATTTCTCCAGCACCCAAAAAAGACCAGGCTTGATCCTGCTTTCTTACCCAAGCTGACAACATCCCAACACACCGGGAAAACCACAGGAGACTGGCAGGTACTGATTTCTGCCTGTTGTACCGTGGTTTGCTTGTGTCCTAATTGCACAGAGCCCTGGCAGCGTATCCCTGCGTAAACAAGCTGCTGAGTATTTCCTAGACAAGTATAAAACGTATTTTAACTGCTGTACCATAATTCTCTTCTTTTAATTAGAAAGTGTGCTAAATACTCGTGTCCTTGGGGATTCTCACTGAGCAAGTCAGGTTTCTGATCAGGGAAGTTTTGCGTTAATGAGATTTTTAGTTTGACTTACAAAAGCTCTTACATTTACACAGCAAGGCTTTTAACTTCAAAGTCCTTGAGAATTGTTGCTGTGCATCTGCCTTGTCTGGGGCCTTAATTCACTGTTCTCGTCTCTGTTTATTACATAGGGAATGTTTTGTTTAGTGTTTATAGATATATATTTACAGCATTTAGGGATATTAGAGCTTATACCGAGCTCCATTACTATAAACACTGATCAAAGGGAGAGTTAAGTGAAGCTGAAGCACTAGAGGAAAATAACTCTGCATTCACGACGGGAAAGGGCAACTGGGAGAAGAGAAGGAGTTGCCTGCCTGGTTATACCACTTCCAGACCCTCCAGCTCTTCTCGGCCTTCCCACCCTGTTCACCTGCAAACCACCTGCCTGAAATCCATTTTGAATCATACAATCGTTAAGGCTGGAAAAGCCCTCTAAGCTCATCCAGTCCAACCGTCAGCCCAGCCCCACTGTGCCTGCTGACCCGTGTTCCAAAGTGCCACGTCTACGCGTTTTTGAGACCCTCCAGGGAAGGAGGCTCCACCACTGCCCTGGGCAGCCTCTGCCAGGGCTTCACCACTCTGTCAGTACAAGAACTTTTTCCTAATATCCAACCTAAACCTCCCCTGGCCCAACCTGAGGACATTTGACAGAGCAGGGAAAGCACCTCAGCTCCTGCAAAGATTAGCAAGTGCGCGTTTCCTTCGCACTGACTGCAGTCAGGCACATCCAGGGTTTTTCAAGCTCCAGAAAGGCTGTAAATGCCAGACAAGAAGAGTGCTGAAGGTCCTATTTTCATTATATTTCTTAGTTTCATTTTTTTCCTGTGGGACAATAAAAAGGAAATTGTTTTGGGGACTGTTTAAGACAGCGTAGATCCATAAATTCTTTTGCAATATGTTGGGGTTTTTTTTATGCTGCTGTGAATGTTTTTCTAGAGTCACACTAATGCCCTTGTAAGTCATATGTCACATCCATCTCCTCATCAATTTTCCTCTTAAACCCTGTCACTTAGGGAAAATGGGAGAAGTCAGTTGCAGCTTGAACGTTACCTGGGTTTGGACAGTTCACTTCTCAGTTTTATAAGGGATTCGGGGATGCTCAGTTCCTGTAGTTCAAGGATTTGATACCCATGTACCCCAACTCTACAGCCCTTGCACATCTATTGTCACCCCTTCTCTGCCGTTTTCTGGATGTCCACTGACCCTCTACATCAAACCGATGCACACACATACGAGACACAAAGCTCTGAGCATGGATGTGGCTTATATTGGCAAAACAGAGGAATTTTGGTAATTGAGGACCTTAAACTGACTCTTTTAAAAAGCTGGTCTTGGATTTGTGTTGTAAGCACTTGAATATTCACCCTTGAGGCTCTTTAGGAGAACATCAGTCTCAAGGGGCAGCCAACGGGACCAGGTGGGAAGCTGCACTTCCTTGAGTGTTTGTCATGCACCCTGGAGCTCCGCAAAATGAGACAAACAGGTTCAAACTCAAAGCTGAGAGGGCATGACTGAAAGCTTACAGACACACTGAGCAAACCGGGCCCCAAGGAAAGCTGGGGTGATTTTCAGAAGCACAAACCCACCCTCACTGACTCACAGCAAAGACCTGTTTGCTCCTGGCAAAGCATCTGCTGGGACTTTGGCAGCTCTTCCCAGTCTTTCCCTAGCTATGAACTGGAGAAAACAACATCATCATCCTGGAAGCAAGAACCCTCCAGCGAGGAGGAATAAGCAATGTTTGGTGCATTCATAATATAGATATTATTTGGCAAACTAGTTAAACAAATTGTTTCCTTTCAGGATCCTAGTGATGTGTGTGCTTGGCAAGCCTTCCTCCCTGCTGCTCGGCCACCTGCTCTCCCGACTGCTAAGCTCGCTCCATTCCCAGCCCCAGCTGCCTGCAGCCCTGCACGAGGCTGCCTTTTCTCCAGCCAGCTACGCTCTGCCTGCTGTACATCCATGGGGCGTGGGTGCCCATGCCTATGTCCTGGGCATCTTTCGACTAACACGTTACAGACTGGGTGATGTTCGCCGTTTCCCTCCAGGAGCCTGGGCTGTGTGGGTGGGCCTGGTGTGGGCATCACCCCAGACTGGTCAGTGCTGGTGAGAATCAGCGGAGATGGACCAGCCACGGCACTGCTCCATCGAGACCCTGCCCAGGCTCAGGGTTAGGGGCAGCCTCGGCTCACACTGAGCTGGAAGTGGGGAGGCTCAGACAGACAGTCTGACAGGGGGTCCGTGTGCCTGCCAGTGCCGAGGGCAGGGCAAACGTCTCCCACTGGTAAAAACATCCCTCTCAAACCATTTCCCACTCTCCATTGTATCTGTTGGATTATTCTTCATCCCTGTTTCCCGCAATGACAATATTATCTGAAAACCTTTGCAAACAAGACAGCACAGTCCCTTATTCTGAGGATCTGCTACCTATGCACAGTAAGAATGAAACACACAGGACCGAAAACATGGACTCTTATCTCCTGCCTACGAGAGAGAAGTTCCACTGCCTTGTAGCTGGAGGTTAAATTAAATCTCTTACACGATAAAACTTTCCCACCAAGTGCTTCTTTGTCCCCCTCCTGTGGCTGGATCTGATCACACACGTGTGTTGGTGTGGTGGCCAGCGCTGCGTGGACCCTTGGCAATGACGGCAGCACGTATTTTCCTTTGAAACTAATGATAGTTGAAGGATGTTCCTGCCCTGTCCTGCTTATCCTCTTCTCCAGAGAGCAAAGACCTGAAGAACTGGAGTGAGTGACTTCTGCTTTAGAAAGAAACGTTCTCTGCCCCAGGTACTACCCTTGGTCTCTGACCAATCCTTCTGCAGTCTCTGAAGAGAAGATCACCCTTAAAAACCAAGTTAGAGCTGACTGCCCGTAGCAATGACTACAGCCATGTTAGGAGATTTCCTTAAAGGTCTCTGGAATTTAACTAAATAAAATAAATAATTGGGATGTCAGGATGTATCTGCTCAGGGTTCCCACCATTCCCTGGGAGCAGCTGTCGTGTGAACTCTTCTATAACAGGACGGGAACAGAGTCATCCCATGGGGATTTATCCTGACCCCGCTGCTGCCCTGCCTGACCCACCCTTGCCCTGTGAGGAGATTCTGGCAGCCAGTGCTTGAAAAACAGCCTTTTATGTTCTTACTTTCCCCCTCTTTTATTAATTTGCAGTCACAGCCATCGCTATTTGCTCCATGCAGCCCAAAACGTCTGGATTCATTATTCAGACTGTTTGCAGCTGAACAGACCAGAAGGCCAAGTGAACACACACGCTCTGCAGACCTCTAGGCAAGACACAACACAAAGTTTAACAGCCAAGTTCCTTAGGATGTTTTGTACCTTTGGAGATCTTTTCTTTTTTTCGCAGTTTCTGTGTCACTCGCTGAACCGCTCTTCCTGAAGGTTTTTATTATGCGAGATTTTGTCACAAGAAGTCTGCGTAAGGACAGGGAATTAAACCTGATTCTCTCAAATCCAGATCAGTACCACAACCTTTTGCTCAGCTTCTCACCTCGCTTGTCTAGCAAAGGGTACTTTACAAAGGTACACAAGAATACATTATACCCCAAGGTCAAGAGAGCTGGATGAAAAGGATGAATATATACAAGCCCATGTCCTAGAAATCTGCTCTGTACCCTCCACGGGTTTGCAAATAGCAGCAGAAATTAAATCCACAGCCTTTCAGCAGCGCAGGAACAGCACGTTGCCACTGCTGCTATTCTATGAACCTCAGAGGGTAACACATCCAACATCACCGCCCGCACTAGGAGGGATGTGTTAGCTCTCTGAATATCCCTGATTAACACAGCTTTATTCCAGCTTTTTGTATCACCTACATATGCCCTGCAACGAGGCTTGTGTAGGCTAATAATATCTCGTACCGATAAGGCAGCGTTCTCAATAATTTCAAATTCAGGTGAGGCTGCTGCCCAAATGCACCGAGACCACCAGGAACCGTGCAGTTTGTGCCACAGCCAGGCCAGGGACGAGATTCTGCGCCGCACCTCGCAGCCCCCCTGGGGATGCAGCAGGACCGTGCAGTGCCCAGTAGGACTTTGGCAGCCTGGGAAACCTGCTTTAACGTAGAGCAGATTCCCTTGAGCACTTCTGTGACCCCCTGGGGCAGAGGGGCTGTTGTGAGGTTGAATCCAGTCCCCCAGCCTTGCCTGAAAAATAAAGGGCGTGCTGCCTAATCATTGCTCTTTGAACAAAGGCTGAAACAGAAGGGTTTAACACCAGTTGGTCAGTAGTGGTGCAGGTACCACTTGCTCTTATTTACCTCCACACCTTCCTTGCTTAACCTCTCCCTCCTAGGACACCAACCTCCTCCTTGAACAAACACATCCTTGCTCTACAGGGCAGGCAATTCTGTGCAACGCGGAGAAAACCCAGGCTCCCTTTTCATGCAAGGGAAATCCTTCAGCAGAAGTAAAGCCCTAGGATGCTAATCTGAATCATCAGCTTGGACTTTAAAAATAGTCACCCAGCAGGATAACAGAGCCAGCCCTGCAGCTCGCTCTGGGCTTGGGCTTGGCTGCTGCAGGGCAGCCCTGTGGGCTCCCCTGCCGGGAAGCCTCCCTCCAGCTCTGCTGCAAGGGGTTGTTCCTCATCCCCACACTATATTTATAAATAGATATTGCCATCAAAAATTCTTGTTTTCAGGAGCTCTGGGTGCCTCAGCATTGAGTAGGCACCATGAGCATTAATCACCACGTGTGGGAGATTTGCTGGGTCCATGGCAGTCAGCCAGCACAACAAGTGCTCACTCTGAGGAGAGTATCTGGAAGAGCCAGGTAAACCATCCCAGGGCTTGCGGGGCTACAGGATCTTGCTCTCTTGGGTAGTGGCGTCTTTTGGGCTTTGCAGTCATTTCTAACATCTTTCCTTTGTGTTTCTCACACAGATGCGTCACCTCCCTTTCCTCAAATCAAAACCCAACTGTGTTGCTGAAGTGGTTGCTCCAGTGTGTGACCCTTGTACTTTTGAGACGGGTGAGAAGAGGGCATTGTGCGTTGTGTGGATATGCACCCATGTGTGTGAGGTTGATGTCCCTGCCATGACTTTGCCAGCTCATGGCTTCCTACGTTTTTTGTGGGAGCAGGGCAAGCGCTGGGAAGGATGGGGAATGAAGCGCTGAGCGGAGAGCAGAGGAAGATCAGAGGGTGAAAAAGGCTCGTGAGATGCTTACAGCTCATGGGCTCCTGAAAAGCCACAGCACAGACTGCAGGGTTTGTTGAGAGACCTGCCCCACCAGGACTGCTTATGGTAGCACAAAGAGAAGGCAAGCAAAATAGAAACCTTTGACAAAGCAATGCTGGAAGAGTCCCGAGAGAATCAATGGCGTTTTCAAAAGGTCTCAGCATCTGATTCTCTCCCACCTGTAATCGATGAGTGTTTTACTGCTGACCCTGACAGGAGAAGCAGTATAGAAAGTCCAGGCAGAGTTCATGCTGTTTGCAGCCTGTCTCTGAGCCCTGCCCCACATCTTCCACAGCCTGCAGTGATTTCCCCTCTGGCTGCTTGCAGTGAGGTGCACTTTCTGAAACGCTATCACTGCCCTGCACTGTATCACGCGCCATCACATTACAAAGCAACCTCTGCATCGCCCTGTTACTGAACTAAGAAATTCTCCTGCCGCAGGATGAGAGCTCAAATGTCCTCCTTTATACCACTGCTACTCTTCCCACCTGACTTGCTCTAGAAAATCCCTTCCATGCTAGGCACTGTGTGCTAGAGAGTATCTTTTTTTCTGCAAAATGTTATTAACCATCTTTCAGTGAGCGTGCTACCTCCAGAATCCTTCCTTCAGTGTTAGCTGTTGGCTTCTCCCTGCAGCACTCTTTGTGCCTGGTGCTGGCATTTGGTATCAGCAGGAGTGAAACAGAACAAAACAAATCAAAACCATATTTGCTTTTCAAGGTGGCTGCAGTGGGAGTGCGGCAAAACAAACAGCCCTAGGGAGGAGCATCTGGTTCACTTAGCCTGAGTCTGAGGGTTAGAAATGTGAACACAGTTTAACATAAAGGTCATCAGATTGCTGGCACAGGTCCTATTCACCTCCTTTTGCTCTGAAGTCTGCCAGGCAGAGTGAGAGACAAGGGTTTGCACTCCTGGGACGCGTTGCCAAGCTGCCACTTGCTGACACTACTGCCCTGAGAAATGGAAATCTCCAAGCACAAGGCTGGGCAGAGATTGTAGAGCATGTGCTCCCTGGTTTTACGGTGATCCTCAGCCTGGAACACAGCTTTGATGGCTCCTGACACTTGGCACACAGCATGATTTCTGCTGAGCTTTTTCAAAACGTCTGGTTTGAAGAATACAAGGAAATTTGGTATATGGAGACCTGCAATTGTATCTGTGCTCTGTGTTTGGGAATGACAGGGGTTGTCTCCCTTCTCTTCTCACGCTAGTCTGACCCACCATGGTCTGACGACTGCAGTGCTGAAGTTTCTCAACTATTCCTGCTCCAGGAGAGATGTTCAGGATGTCCTATCCCATTTCACAGGAAGATTTCCTACTGAATTCCATGAGCCAAGGATCAGGAGAAGGAGCTCATCCCACAGAAGACAGATTTGAGTTCCACAGGGAGAGCACTTGTGTCTTCTGCCGCCGTGAGCAGTTCAGTCTGGACTGCCTTGGAGGGCAGCAAGCAGCTGCTATGAAGGTCTCTTTAAAAAAGACATCAGCACCACTCAGAAAACTTAAGTTTCATTTAGGCTGGTTACAGCTACTCTCTGTTATGTTCTACTCCAATCATTCACAACAAAGGAGTTGATCAACACTTTAATTCTCCAGGTCTCTACATCACAGTGTCTGGCAATGGGAAGAAGCCAGTAGTTTTTTGTTTAAACACCAAAAGAGTGTCAGAAAAGATTAAGCAATTGCTTTGTGAATTCCTACAGAGGAAAGCGCTCACGGATGCAAGTGTCAGCTGGGCTGATGCTGTTTGCCACTACAGCAAATGAACAATGGCACCTATCCATGCCCTGAACCTGCCATAGTCAGAACTGAACTGCTACAGCAATGATGGGGTATTCTCATGTGCCTCTTCGCAGCAGACTGTAAAACAAGCAAGCAGAAAAGAGAGACTTGAAAGTAAACAGTAGGCTAGCGCAGGGATAAACACTGCCCGTGTTTTGGCTGGTTTTCAGCTGCAGCACGAGAGGATTTTCTGAGGTTGCAATAATCAATTGAGTTGGTAGTGAGTAATGAACCAAAAGCCTGGACCAAACAGTCAGCGCACAGGGGAAAATTCTACGACCCACTCTAAGACGTCTAAACCAGTGAATTGCCAAGTGGTTGCTCCCAACACACAGCACACCAGATGCAGACAGACATGATTTTCTTTGCTGAACAGACAAACACACCTCTTTCCTTCAGCTACCACAAGATTCAGACAGTACCACTCGTGCCTGTCTTGAATACCTTGTGCCACTATGACCTTCTCAATTCATAAAAAGAGATCCTGGACTTGGAAAAGACACTAAGAAAGGCTGAAAGGTCTGGATCAGCTTTACATAAGCAGCGCTATCAGGAACACAAATGCAAAAATACAGAAACAACCTCAAGGTCAGGATGTGCTCAGATGCCCCCCTCCAGCGAGCTGGGAAGGGCTGGTCTGTACACGCTCGCACACTCTTCCTTTGAAAAAGGAAAGAGCCTGCCAATGCCTCAGACAGGTTCTGGCTGCCTTTTAGCCTACACTAATGGTGTTACACCATAGAGGAAATACATTTTTCCCTTACTGACACAGCTCACTTTTCAGATCTTCATGCGAAAGTGTCTGTATTTCAGCCCAGTTCCCAGGATCTAGGGACTACGTTCTTAAAAGCACCTAACTGGAACAAGATTTAGGCACCCAAACACCTCTGGGTATTTGGGTTGAGTTGTTTCCGTGTGCTGCTAAAAGGTCTGTCACATTCAGTGTAAATCTGAAGGCTGCAGCACGACCAAACTTGTAGTGTCACTGGGGCAGAGCTGAAGCATTTTTCATGTTATATTCCACTCACAGACCAAAATGGGGAATTTCAGATTTTGATTTGTCACTTTACATATAAATTAAACGTTGTATATTGTCACAAGTGAATTCACCCCGTATTTATAATAATGGAAATCTGCTGTTTGGATTTCTAAATGAAAATTCCCCACGTTGCTCCTGCTTCCCCGCATGAGCTGTTTCATTTTCGCTTTTTTGAGACAATGTGAAAAAGTTTGTGGTGAGAAAGGAGGAGCGAGAAAAAAACAATCGTTAGGATTACTCAGCAGGATGGCTGGACAACATTTTGTCCCTGATTTTCATGGGCAGAACTATAGCAGTGCTTAAGATTAAGAACACGCTTAAGTGTTTTGTTGATCTGAAGCCAGAATACTCAAAGCTGTATCTGATTTGTCCCTCTTGACCTGGTCCAAAGCCCATTAAAATGGTTGCTTTATAATGTCTACATGTGCTTAAGTGCCCCAAACACCAGTTGAGATTGCCTGGTGCAACCACAGCCCTTCCTCAGCAAGGAGGCTGATTACACCAAGTCCCCTGGAAACCAGGAGATGAAAAGTTAAGTATGTTGACATTTTCTTTTAAGAGCAAAGGAATCGGAAAAATAAAGCAACCATCAGGAAATGATGTTTTTCGGGAACCTAGAAAGACAATATTCCTCCCTTGCCTTTCCTCCGTGTCTCAAGGTTTCGTTATTACTGTGTGGGCTCGAAGCCACTTGGAAAGCTGAGCATATAAAGCTGCCATGAATTACAATGCACGGAGATTGACTGGGTTGTAACCTGTAATGTATTACTTATTTTTTATTTTAATTGCAAGCAGTCGCTGAAACGTTATAGAGCATATAGTGCTAGACACAGCAGAAGTAATTAAAACGAGAGGGCCACATGCAGTCGGCAGTAAAACACCAAATGTAGGCAGCTTAGGAAAAATGTCATTGATTCAGCATCAGAGAGACCGGGAGGAGAAGAGGCGGGATTGAGACTGTCAACAACAGATCATACTCAAAATGCAGCAGCAAGTGCTACAACCATTTAAAGCAAAAGCCATGGAGGGATGTATTGCTGTAGAGCTGCAAGTGTCTTAAAGAGAGATGGTGACGTCAGCTCCTCAAGGTGGTTTTAAAGAAACAAGCTGAGCCTGAACAAGCTGCTCTTCTCCCATCTCTGCAAGGAAGAATCTGGGTCATGATTTTTCCCGCAGGAAAAATTAAATGCTTTCACATCATATTAAAAATTAGGAATAATTAAGTAAGGGATGTAGAAAAAGAATCCATGGCTGTTTGTCTGAAGCGGATGTAAAGCGACGCAACGGCAGTTCAGTCCAAAGCAAGCCCAGAGAGCTCATCTGAGGTGAGCAAGGTGTTGTTCTTTTATTCTGCGTGTTTGTTCAACACCTCCTCCGAGACAGACCTGGTGTGAAAAAGACTTCAAAGCATTAACATACCCGCATTCCTGCACAACCTAACGGGGTGTCACCCTGACTCATGTTAAATGGCATTGACCGCTCTGGATGTAATTGGCTACAGCAAAGGTTAATGATCATTTCTACCTTTAAATAGTTTATGAAGATGTTTGATGCCTTCTAACGAGGCAGCTATTGGAACTTGCCGCTCTTTCCACTGACTTGAATACCATTGATCTTCCTTCTTGAAATGATTATCCCCAGGCAACCTATAAATCTCACTTACTCTGGCTCAAAAATGCTGGACAATATAATGAACTGCTACAATGGCAAAGACAGTGGACAGGGTCACCTCTTATGAGCTAGCAGCACATGTGCTTAGGCTGTGTGCTTGGACCTGCACAGCTTTATGTACATCTCAGAGAGGACAAGAAAGACATAGAAACCTTAAGGCAGATTTTGCAATTACAGAGCAAGCATTAATTCTAAATATATCACTATAGGACAGCTTTACAGGCTGCTAAATATAATGGTCTTGGTACCAGTCTGAGGTGTAACACCCCACCCCACCATTCAATTCAAAAACTCTTCCACTACAAAAGTATCTGCAAGGGCAATTCCTTTGCCATCGCTATACTTGCAATGAGCATCCTACAGGGCTCTATTAGAGACCAAGAATGGAGAAATGAAAAGCTGCAACTGTCCAGAGCGGTCAAAATGTTCATTAAAGCCCCAATTCACAGCACACAAGTGCTTGAGGATTTTACTTTGAAGGGTTTTGATGGTTACAAAGGCCTGCAAGGTGTTGCATGAAAACAAACCCAAGATCCTCAACTATTAACTCTCCTCTAGCTACAGGTTGACTTCAAGCCTGTATTTGTGTGCACGTTTGGGAGCAAGGATAGTCATCGTTATCTTTAACAGGGTGGGCACTGCCTAATGGGCAAGCAGCCTCAAGAACCTGATCGTGTTTGGTTTCTGCTTCCAACCACTGAGTGTCTTCATGTGGGATGTTTTTGGCAGACAGAAAAGCTGTTTGTCTCCACATATCGAGAGACTAGCTTGACAGCAAGTTACTGTAGTGAACATTGCTTGTACTTCCTACACCTGAAGCACCTCTTCGGAGAGCTGGTTTATTTTACTCTCAGGGCTTCAGAGGTGTTAGGCAGATCATCGCTGAGTTATGGGGACAGCACCGCTGCAGCGAGTCCTGAGCCTTGTGCAGTGCTTCCCTTAATTGCACTGCATCCTTACTCCGACGCCGAGGAATCCGCAGCGCTGCAGAGCTGTCCTTCCTCCTCCTGGCAACACTTTGGAATGACCCAACAGAGTTAATCAGGAAAGATGTTTGTCCACACCATCATTTTTAATGGGTCCAAAAAGAAAAAAAAAACCAAACAGGCAGTTCTTAAACCACAAACAGTGAACACAAATATAAATCTCCCTAGGCAAACCAGGGTAAGGTCCTGATGCACTTTACAGGCTGTAAATGCTGCTTTTATTAGCCATTTATGGGCCACTTTTCCCAATGCAGCTTTAATATTAAACAATAAAGCTCACAATACACTTACAAAGAAAAACAGACTCTCTCATTTACTCCTGAATTGGAAGCGTGGCATCTCCTGATCACATGAAATCGGCAGAAATAAGGTTATTCAGCTTAGGCTGCATATATTTCATGCTTGATGCCCCATGCAGCACATGCTGTGCAGTGAGATGGAGAAGAAAAAAAATTTGGAAGGCACTGGAAGTGGCTGTAATGAACTTTTGGAAAACATTGAGCAGCCCTGATGCCCACATCAGTATGCACACAGACTTCAAGGAAATATGTCCTTGTGGTTATGGGTATTCATCATTTATAATCTGATACATCAGACGTCTCCTGTAAAATAAGGCCTGACTGCAGCAGGCACTGCGTGCAAAATGCATGCAGTTTATATGCAAAATAAGAGTAACTTCTTATTTTGAGCCTATTTTGAGTCAGAACAGGAAAGGACAGTACTGCTAATCCTGACTATAAATGGAAAACAAGCTCAGTGGTGAAGCTAATTGTCCAAGATTATCCAGGAACCAGAAAGAGAAGGAACATTAGCATCTCGCTCAAACAAAATCCGTGCAACGCACGTGCTGGCCCTCAGCTGAGCCGACACGAAGGTTGCTTTGGGCCTCTAAAGGGTTTCAGCAGCTGGCCAGTGTGGGGAATGGTGCACCTGGCTGTGCCACCCAAATCAAAACTTCCCAGGTGTCCGTTTGCAAGCAAGATGATTTGTAACCCCACTGCACCAGCACATGCCCTCCACGGGCCCTGATCTGCTCAAGCTTGGCTTCAGGAAGGACAAAGAAAACCCAGCTGGTCTGTTTCTTCGTTTCAGCTGGCAGTCGCACGGGGGTACCTGTATTTGGCCACCCTTCTAACCCAAACCACGTCACGCTGGTGGGCTTGGGAAAAAAGTCCATCTTAGGGCTCATCTTCAACTGGATGGGTCAAGTCTCCCTGCACCTGGTATTTGCTAGAGATGGCTCAGTTAACCAGTGCAGAGGGAGCGAGATTCCTTTACTGAATAGGCAACTGCTGAAGCAAAACCAAGCTCCCTAATGAGCTCACGCTGCTCTGCGCATCCGTGCATCGGGAATATCCCAAGGTAAGGAGAGAGGTTTAGTGTGGACTGGGTCTGGTTTATCTGGCTGGAGGGGAAGACAGAAGTAGAATGGCCAAGATTTGTTCTGTGGAGACAACTGCACGACAGGGACACTCTCCATGACACCCTGCAACTCTGCTACCTAGGTCTCCAAATCCCAGTTCACCCATTTGGCCCCAGTCCCCCTGAACTGTTGTAGAGGTTTCTTTGCCTCATTAAACAAGTCTAGTAACGTAACAAGTCTGCCTCCTCCTTAAGCTGTTTAAGGAACATGTCTGTTCGGAAAACAGACTGCCCAGTGGTTTGTAAACTATTTTGAGGTCCTTTATCATAGAATGTTCCAACCAATTATAACAAATACAAATTTAATGACAGAAACCAGGCCCTGACAGAGTGCTGATCCAAGTCTTCCCAAACACAGCAGGGAGCGTGATGCTACACGAAGACCACAGTCCATGTCTGGTGAGCTCCATGAGCAGGGCATGTGCACCAAGCAGTGCCAAAGCTCAGTCAAGATCACAGTTTGGGTTATTGACTCAGTTAATATGATTATTAGCTAAATCACAGCAATACTCATTATTATGGAAAACTCTAATGATTTTGTAAGGAAATGTTTCTGTGAAAAATTCTACTGAAATCCAGATAGACCTGGAATCTGGAAGGGAAAATATAAGGCAGGCAAAGCCCCAGCTTTGCCGTGGTGACACACACACATTCAACAAGTGCTCAGGTACCACCGCATACACTGTAGTTATGTAGTTAAGCAGTCAAGTCAGCCTTAGTTACAATGCGGATTCCTGAATGACTCTGCCAGTAAGAAGTGGCTTTTGCCCAGGATGCAAAAGCTTTCTGTTTAACTGGCTCCATCCAAGCCGAGTTACCCAGCTCACAAGGAAAATTGTCTTTGATGGCTTTAGTGCATATTTACCTCCAGCGCTCTGCGGATGCGATACCCGATCCAACGCCAGAGAGCTTGCACAAGCCCATCCATCACTTAAACAACCCTCACCTTAAAAGGAGCAGCAGGATCTGCTAATTTGCCACAAATACACCCACCACACTTACAGCAGTCATTTCTCCCCAGCCATCCAAAATAAACTCTAGAATATTCAATACAACATGTGCATCTTAGGGTTTTCTGTTGAATTATTGGCTGTGATCAAACTTCAGCCACCAACAGTGCAAGCCGATGGCATCCGGCGCGGCTGTGTCCTGCCTGCATGGCATCGCTGAACAGTCACTGAGCTGCGGCCACGCACCCGGGAGGGCTGTGTTGTCTTTAATGACCAGAGAACAGAGACTGCTGTTTTCTCAACGGAGTGAGTGTGGAAAGCAGCTTGTTTTACATGGATTAAATAATTATTGACACTGTCACAGAAAAGGGCTTTTGGACTCTGTCTGCTACAAGAATAATAGAGTGAATAGATTTTTTTTTTTTTCCCTGGGCTCTCAGAATTTTTAGTAAATGCTGGTTATTAAAGGGGCCTAGAAAAACACTGGGGGGCAGGGGAAAGGAGCATGCAATTAAAACCCTGCCATTCCTAAATGTAGCCACAAATCAGTGACGAGGGAAAGAGGAAACTTGCCATTTAAAGACAAACTGCTCCTATTTAGTTAAGCCTAGGAGCTTGAAGCAGCAATTGTCAACAAGAGAATAAGGAATATTACCCTTGAAAATATATACAAATTTTAATTACAGTTGGCATTTTGGAGACTAGTGCTGAGGGTTGTCATCAGATGGAAAACTGCTGACATCCTTCTGCCCTTAGGGACACGAACGCTCAGTGGAAATGACTGTAACTGTACACCAGGCTCCAACCTGCTTCAATACCGGCTTTGTAGCTGGAAAGGAAACCTTAAGCTGTCATATTTAGATAACAAGCCACTGTCGACCGAGCAAGAACTCTCCACGATACGCAGGGGATGGTAAACTCTGCCAGCTACTAGCAGGTAGGTCAAGTCTGACCACGTCGGGTGAGAGGCTCCCTTCAGCTCTGCTCCTCCACTGCCTCGTCCCTGTCCTGGCAGCAGCAACCTCCACAGAGCAAGGCTTTCCCCCTCCAGAGATGCTGCCGCCAGAGCTGCAGGTGCCGCCCGTGGAAGAGCAGGATAGTGCAGGGGGACAGGGGAGGTGGAGCAGAGCCACAGCCAAGGCAAGGGGACATCACGGGGCAGCAGCCCAGCTGTGCCACTCCCACCCTGGCAAAGCTGCAGGTGAGGTGGCTGGGGCTTCCCTTTTCCCTTGCATACATGAAGCTCTCACTCAGCATTTCTAATCATTTAATGACAAGTTTTTAGCAAGCAGAAAGAAGCAGCTGGAAGAGTTAAAACATCAGACCTGCTTTCTAGGGATTGTGCCAGCAATCCAGGACATCGACTTCTCCATGGATTCATGGGTCAGCAGCCCATTTTTGCCTCCTGAGGACACCTGCTCACTCTGAGTGTTTGGGATTGAGCCAGTGCTTCCCAGAGCAAAAGCAAACCTCCCACCTAACGCAGCCCTCATGGAAAATCAAAGCCTGATTTTTCTGAGTTTGGGCAACCCAAAACAGCAATCAAAGTCGCGCTAGTGCAGCCAAGGCTGTGCTGCAGCACACTACTTCAGAAACAGAGCTGGTAACAGCTCTCTTACACGGGGGCGTGATGGTACATTCAGATCTGCAATGCTCACAAGCTGCTATACGGACAGCAGAGATGGGCATCCATGGAGGAAGAGGCAGCTACATGACAGTGGTTTGAAAATAGGCCCAAACTACAGATTTCAGTGTCTGAAATAGGAACTCAGATTCCAGTCCTTTCTTTCCAGCTCACTGCAAGTTTGGAAGGGGGTAATTCCAAGGAAAAATGTATCCTGCTCCAGTGTTCTACAAAGACAAACTTGGAATTTCCATGAGCTGGCTTTCAAAAAATCTCCATTGAGTCAGAGACTGGGAAATATCAATTTTTTTCTCCAAAGAGGAGATGGATCTGGAGGGGAAATTTCTTATTTGAAGGTAGAAGGAAGTGAAACCAAGCAGCAGCATCTCCCTTCATTTTAAAACCAACACAAAAAGAAGTAAGGGGCTTTGATATTGATAATAGTGTAAAAGTGTGTGCTGTCAGTGAGCTCATCCTTTCGACCCACAAGGCAGCTTGCCTGCTTTTCGGCTCCGTCTTTGGGCAGCGCACCTGAGATCTAACACAAAGCAATTGTCAGTGCGATGTGACTTTGACTAGAAATCCCAGTGCTGAGAGGGGAAATCTGCTGGGCTTTGATGTAGAGATTTTGGTAGTGTCTGTGCCTTCCCGTCTCAGAACACACTCATTTGATGTATTGTTGAGTAAGGTATTTGTTATCTTCTCAGAGAACATGCATGTAGCTTGGTAAATCTATTTCCTCACTGCCTTCTAAGACAGATAGTACAAGGGTTGTTTCGGAGGCACCGGTTTATCTGATACAGGGAACAAGGCCAGAGACAAATGCAGGGGCCTCCAAAGTGCTGGTATTACGTGTCACTCCAAGGTCCTCCTCTGATTTTTCCAGCTACCCTATGCTAGAAAACAGCTTCCTTCCATGTAAACTATACTGGGAGTTCACTGTCAACCTAGCACGAGGCAGTCTCTGCTGGGTCAGGAAAGCATAGCAGCCAGAACAGCATCTCTTCCTCCAGGACCCACGCACCAGCCATCAGTACAGGCTGATCTGTTCCGTACTGGGATGGACTTGTTCCCACTGCCAGCGTTCCAGCACACTCTCATCTGACCCTCACAGGATGAGGCCGGTTGGTTTTTCTGCCAGCATTAAATTGTGATAGGTTTTTCTCAGCCTTTGCCAGGCTCCCCCACTGCTGCGTAAGAGAAGAGCCACCCTTGGCATTTTCTTCCATAACCTTAGGAAGCTGAGCTTCTCTAAAGCTGTTTTGGGACGCTGCCATGAGCCTCTTACAAGTATTAAGGCACCCTGGTAGAGCAGCACGCAGCACCGCAGCAGGGCCATATCAGCACCAGTGGTAGGTGGCAGGTCCTTTCCACAGTGCCGCTGCAATTCTGTGCATGCGAGAGAGACACCAGCAGCTTTTGCAGTAACCGCTCTGCAACAAATGCCCTGGGAAAAAAAATACCTTAAAGTATCTGTGTGCGACAGAGAAGGGTACAACGCAAACTGACCTGGTCTGGAGTCACCACCACACCGCCAGGGCTGGGGCCCCAACCTAATCCTTTTATGCAGGATTGCTGTGAGCCTGTAATTCCCTGGGTCATTCCTTTATCTCTTTTGAATTATCCTGACAAGCCTCTAATCTTTTACAATTTCCGCTTTTATTTCCCAGTATTTGATTTGCTAAGTTTTACCCCCAGAGCTCCCCATTTCCCCATGAGCTGGCACAAATGTTTTGCTGGGGTTTTCTTAGTGTTGTTCCTATGTTTTAGAAATACCTTTTGCTTTTCCAGAGCACTTTTGGCAGTTGTATCACACAAGTATCTTTCCCTTGCTTTACCCTCTAAGCATGATATATACTTGCTTTTGGCAAGCCCAAGTTATTTCGTGAATGCTGACTAACAGTTCACCCACAGAGGTATGTTTATAATTACATCCAATACACAAAAGGAATCTGAGGTCCTGGGAAAGTGTGACACTGCCTTCTTGAAAGAGCAACTCGCAGCCATCACTTAGAAGTGAACAAAATGTCCTTTCCCGGGAAATTATACAGCTATTAACGTCCATGATTCGAACAATTCCCACTTGCAACAGAACTGGGCTGCCCTTCCTGGCATGCCAGCACACCCAGAAAGGCCAGCCTGGCCTTGCCAGGAGATAAGCTCCTCACACAAAGGTACAGAGAGCTGTGCATGTTTAACATCTTGCTGAATCAGCCTCATAATGTGTTTAAAACAATGGGAGAAGAAACTTATGTGATCCTTTCAGCACAATCTGTGCCTTATAATCAAGCCTCAGTGCTCACAACCCGCTTGGATCCTAATGAGGAGAATGACTTAAGCGGCAGAATGTTCTGCTCTTTCTACAGGTTTACAAAAATGAAATTAAACATAGGCTTTCCATTACAAAACAATAGGCAAATTGAAGACCAATTATGCAAACCCATCAGAGAACCTGGTGAACTGTGGAGAATTTTGCATTTCTGAGGCGGAACGACTTTTTAGATGAAAAAAACCTCTCTACTCCAAGAAATTGAGAACATCTGTGCCATCAAAGAAAGAATGCAGTGAATAATTGGACAATCATAGACAGGCAGCCATTTGAATATGAAGCTGTTTGTAATGTCACAGTGGAAGGGAAATTGCAGGATGCCAGCATTGCTTGGCTGTCAAACGCCTGTGCTTTTCCCTTTGTGCCTATTATGGCACGTTGTGTGCTCACTTTACAAGAGTCTGCGGGGCGACAGCAGGGTCCCCAGGGTTATCTGCTTCCATTATTTTGCACATCAGACACATAATGAAAAAGGAGCAGGCAGAGAGGTCCTTGAGCATTTACTTCCTCCAGCATCCAAGTTTAAGCACACCTTTAACCTCTCCCTGCCAGACAGCCCAACCTGCAGCCATCCCCAAGACAGCCGACGAGCAGCAAATATTCTCTCTCTGTCAGCTGACAAACTTCTGTGACCCCTTGCCTCAAGCAATGACATTATCCCTGCTTCCAGCAGGCAAATCCCACATGGACACCCCTTGAAGGGAGACACTCTGAGCCACATCGCAGCCTGCAACCTTGCAGACTCCCGACCTCTCTGGAGTGACCCACGGAAACCTTTGGCTGCACCAGCTGAGAGCATCTAAGCACGGGTGGACTGCTGTGAAACAACAACGGGAGCTCAAGAGATCTGAGCAACACTCGAGGCCACGGTTCATCTCCATCTGCAGCACCCAAAACTGTTTGACCCCCAAAAGTTGAGACTGAGCTGGGCACACATTGTTCCTAGGAACACACACCTCCACCCCAGCTCCACGCTGCTCCCCAGCACCACCTCCCTCGCAACACAAATCGCGCTGCCACATGTGATGGAGCTACAGCGTTAGGGCAAACGTCTCGAGACATCTTCCAGGACAAAAAGAGGGGAAGAAAAAGTGATCAGCTTACTTGTGATTTCATGGCTAGTTGCACAGATATTCACATGTTACTTTGCACAGTCAGTCTAATAACCAGCTTTCAGAAGGACAGACAGCGTAATGAATGGGTTGTAAAACACGCTCATAAAAACATTATAGCACGTCTCAGAGCATTTGTTAGCTGTTTGTGATTTACTGGGCCCCTGTTTTACATTTTCTTGTAATCTGCACAATTCCTATGAAAAATAAGCATTCAATGTGCACGCAATTTATTTTAATTTCCCTCCCCCCTCAAAGGATGATAAAACTTTTACAACCAAGCAAGAACGGCGATATTGTAGTCACGAGATTCATTATATAGTAATTAATACATGTTAAGTATCCTGTAAATATTATGTTATAATTGCTTTAAGTAAATACATACCGTACATTGGCAGTACCTATTAAGTCAGCGCCACTTAAAATGAAATGTGACTAATTAATCTTTTTAAAAAGTCTAATGTCAGGTTGGATACTCTCTAAAAATTGCAGTACAATGTTGCAAGCATGAGTCAGTCAGCATTTAATTACGGAACTTTGACATTAATTGTTACTTTCCTGGTTTATATAAGCGGATTGGACGCACAGGCCAGCATCGAAGGAATGAGAGGGGCAGGAGGAAGGTTTCATTGTTACAAGAAGCTAAAAAGCCCAAAATAATACATTCCATTCTTGTTGCTGTGAACGGCTGCACACTTGCCCATGGATTATTACCGCAGCATCTCGTCACAAAAGGCCCAGCCTGCCAGTACCTGATAACCTGCTCCATGTGGACAACGCAGCCGCAGCCGCTGCCTTCAGGAGGAACTGTTGGGACTCCGCTGTGGTTTTGTCCCTTTTAGGCATTATATCACTTTATTAAGGGATGGTGCCCGGTGCAGCCACGCGGTCACAGCGGCAGAGGCTTTGTTCTCTTCCCAGCTAGAGTCTTAGCTACTGCCTTTGTCCGGCACAATGTTTTCCTTCCCCTCATGAAAGGCAGCCCCTCACAAGACTATCAGCCTTTTAACAATTTCAGTCACTCTCCACTGTCCTAAATACACAAAGGGAAAAAAAAAATCTGCCAATTCCTTTACTGTTTTTTTTTTTTTATCCCTGTCATGAAGCACAAATGCAAGAGAAGGTGAAGCATTCTGAACAAGGGGCCCAGGAAAGGTCATCTTTTCTTTCACCCATGCCTCAACAAGAATAGACAACAGAATGCAACACCTGTTCCAATGCACCTTATATGTATTCATTTTCCAGAGAAGTCATCATCTTCAGATGCAATTGTCTAATAAATGTCTACCAGGCTAGACTTATTTCTTTACGGCTGGGTGCGTATAGGAGGCTTTCTCCTGTTTTATAGATTATAAAAAAAAATCTAAAATCACAAAATCTCCTGAAGGGACTCAAAAGGATTAAGTCCAACTCCTGTCCCTGCACGGGACAACCCCAACATTCACACCATGGGTCTAAGGGTGTTGGTCAAACGCTTCTGGAATACTGTCAGGCTGTGACTGCTTCCCTGGGGAGGTGTTCCAGTGCTCCACCACTCTCTGGGGGAAGAACTTTTTCCTCATATCCAACCTAACCCACCCTAGCACGTCTTCCTTCCATCCCTCAAATCCTATTGTTGGTCACTAGAGAGAAGAGATCAGGACCTGCTTCCTCACCTTGTGAGGAAGTTGTAGATGGCAATGAGGTCTCCCTCAGCCTCCTCTTCTCCAGAATGAACAGACCAAGTGTCTTCAACCACTCCTCATATGGTTTCCCCTCTAAACCGTTCACCAACTTTGTCATCCTCCTCTGGACACTCTCCAGTAGGTTTCTATACGTTTTAGATTGTGTTGCCCAAACCCGCATACAGTACCAGTGCAGAGTACAGCGGGACAATCGCCTCCCTTGACTGGGTAACAACACCGTGCTTGTTGCACCCCAGGACACGGTTGGCCCTCTTGGCTCTCTCTAGGTATCTGACACATCTCTATTTATTGCAACCTCAGTCCTTATCAAGAGGTTGGGTGCAGACAGTTCATAAATACACGAAGTCTATTACAGAGCAAGTGATCAGAGCCGGCTCACCCAAGTCCCTTATCAACACCTGTAGCCCCACACAGATAATTCCTCTCCAAGGTAAATTTACTGAAACGTAACTAAATTAACAGAGTTCCACCACAAATGACAGCGGTCCAAGACGCTTGCCTTCCATTAAAGAATAACGTTAGAAAGTCCACCTTTCAGATACTCACAGTCAGTTTCTTCAGGTTTTGCCATCAAACAAAACCTGAATAAGCTTTCCTTGGAAAACAAACCTCTCTACAAACGTGTGCGTAGTCTGTTGCTTGAGATAACAGCTTTAGTAATGCATTTGATGGGGTAACTACGTCCTTCAAGTGACAGCTGGAAGAACTCACATCCTCCTCCCTTGGTGGTCAGGGAAGCACAGTCAAGACAGAACTCTGAATGCTGGGAGGCATTTCAAGATGATGGGGATCAGTGACAAGAGCCCAAGAAAGGCCAAAAATACATGCATAAACAGAAAACTTTGGTCTAGAAGCTGTGGTCTGGCTAAGCTACGCTGAAGTAGAACAGAGACAAGAAAGTGAGGTTTAAGATGTGTTTTCCTTCCCTTCCTCCTGAGGCCAGCAGCCACTGTCTGATCTCGAGCAAATCAGGGCAGTGTGAAACCATCCTAACTTATATCCATCTGATACAGCCCAAAGTGCCACTTGGGCAGCTGGGTATCATCTGGCTGCACTCCCTTCTGGACAAACCCCTTCCCCAGGCAATTACCCATCAAAAGAGATCACTTCAGGTGAGAAGCAGAGCCTCCAGCTTGCCGGAGCGAAAGCGGCTGGGACGGCTCTGAACCCTGGGTCCTCGGTATTGCAGAAATCTCTGAAATCTTGTATTTTTTTTAATGCTTCAGCACTGGCTTTAGGCAGCAGACCAGCATTTAGTGGCACGCTGGCGAATACAAGTGTACTGATAAACACCAAAGAGGCAGAGCCACTGGCTGGAGGTGGGAGATAGCATCCCATGATGGGATCTCCCGTAGATTTCTTCAAAGGTAAATCACTTAATAACCCTGTGCCTCAGTCTCCCTACTGCTAAATCACTATAATGTCTGGCGACCTCCTAAGATATTGTTGGGCTTATCTAATTAATATTCACAGGGCACCAGAGATAAAACAGTTTTATAAGTGTATCACATGGCTTGTAATCTTTTGATGTTGCCACGCAAAGGAGACATCACAGAGCACGGGAATACCCTGGGAAAGCTCCAAATCTGTTTTTCACTTCCAAGAGCTCTTTTCTTGCAGTGACCCTTTCTTTTAGCAGCACATTCACTTCGGCCTCTTGTGAGTGGGAGTGATGTGCAGCACCCCTGCTAGACGCCTCCCCAAGCCTTGAAAACCTGCTGTTACGACCAGAGAGAAGTAACCAGTACTATTATCTGTATCATTTGCTGAGGTTTGTAACCTAGAATTAATTTTCAAATTGAGTCCAAACGCTGCCTATTCCACACATATCTGGGTAGCAGACAAGAGCCCTTTTAGCAACAGAAGCAAACAGAGCTACAATCAAGCAGCTCAAGGCACAACCCTCTAATAGTTCAGTAATCAGTAATAATCAACCCTTCTCTTTATGTTCAGGGAGACCTAATAGAAGCCAGCTACTCTACAGTGAATACATTTTCATTTATAAGACTAAATGCAAGCATACGTTATCTACTTAATTAAAATCTAAATTCTCTAACTAACCATTTGTTGTTTCTCCTGGGTGCACGTTACATACATTACTGATGTTTTCCTGAAATCCATTGCTAATGGATTAAAATAACTTGATGAAATGTTTCATCTGCTGCACGTGGCTATGAAAGAGTACAAAATCCTCTGATGCTGTGCACGTAGGGAACTCCTCTCCACTGTTATCCCAGGACAGCAGCCCCCACTTCTCTGTGCTAGGACTCCAGTCCTTCTCCCACGTCCCTCTTGTCTCTGGGATAAGAAAAGCATGAGTATCTCAAACACCAGGGCAACTACTCAGACTGGAAACTCATCTTAAAGCACTCAATCAACAAAGGTATCAGGAAAACTTCCACAGTGCAGACATAATGGAGTCACAAAGTCATAGGAGCTCAAGTGAGCAGGGAAATTATTAGCTACACAGGGCAGAGATTAGAGATTCTAAATGTACAAGTCCACTGTTTTGACACTGTCCAAACATCTGCACAGCTTTGAGAGATGTGACAGACCCTACGGAGACCTCTGCAGTAACAGCTGAGAGCCAGGCAGGACACGCTAGCACATCTCTAATGGCTCTAAACACCCATCTTCAGGCAACAGAAATCATAGAATCATAAGGTTGGAAGAGACCTCTGAGATCACCGAGTCCAACCGTGCCTGTCTCCTTACTAAACCATGTCCCTAAGAAACTCATCCACCCGTTTTTTAAACATCTCCAGAGCACCCAAGTGTTCAGCTCCCCCACAAGAGGGAAAGTCTTTGAGTATGGGAGTCCTCTTGACAAATCTGCCAGACTTAGCGAGGAAAAGACAGCAGAAATTAATTACCGGCCATTGTTTCAGTAGAAAAAAGGACTCCTACTACATGTTGTCCTTAGTTGTTTCCCCTTCTCTGATGCAATGCTCTTCTTAAAACCTCTGAGAAGGACTGTGTGGCCATGCCAAGTTAGTTCAGTTTTTGTGCCTGTGGCAGTGTCCATCTCTGGCCAGCACACTGCCCCTGGGATTCCAACTACCTCTGTCTGCTCTCCCAAGATCAAAGTGGAATCCCTCAATACTTAAACACTAAATTTTCCCTGGAAAGCTCAAACACCTCCTGTAAGGAATTGAATGTCATTGCTTGTGAAACATTCATATCCTTGCTTAGAAAAATGAGGCATTTTTGGTGCACTCTCTGAGGGGGAAGAGCAGCCCCCTTCTCCAATGAAAGGCTGTGCTTAATCTCCAAATTATTAACATTATTACCACGGGTGCTAAACCTGGTTCATTCTCTGGCTCTCAGAAGTCACAGTTCCCTGTTCCTGCATCTGCTTTGCATAGGTGTTAATTACAGCATCATGGAATGGTTTGGGTCAGAAAGGACCTTAAAGACCATCCAGTGCCAACACCTGCCATTGGCAGGGACCCCTCCCACTGGGTCAGGGGGCTCAGAGCCCCATCCAACCTGGCCTGGAACACCTCCAGGGATGGGGCAGCCACCACTGCTCTGGGCAACCTGGGCCAGGGCCTCCCCACCCTCACAGTAACAAATAACATCGGTAATTCTGAGTGTCAAAAAGAATCTTCTCCATAGGAAAGCTGGCAGGGGGAGTATCAAATTAAGACTGATGGCTACTGTTCTTGAATGGAAGGAACCTCCTGACAGCCTCATATCATTATTGAAAATCACAATATTTATAAAGATGCCACCAGGAATCCTGTTTTGCTTCCAGCACAAAATGAAAGGACACCTCCTTCAAGCCATTCAGTCTGTTCTGCATTATAATTAAAAACAATTTCTATCCTCAATAGGGTTTTGATTCAGGTAACATATTACCCCCAAGAGCCATTTGTGAGACTGGATTGTGAATGCAAATTAATGCCAGCTTTAACAATAATGGTTCATTTTTCCTCCTTTCTGCTTCTTTTGCAAACTTCCATTTTTGGAAATGTTCTTCCCTTTGACATCAACTGGATGTCCAGAGCAGATTTGCCAGGGGGCAAAGAGGGTTTTGTGCTCCTCTTATTAGATGGCCTTCGTGCTGCTCTGCTGCACTCTTGGCACGTCAGGCAATCCCAGTGCTGTGCTCCAGCTTCAGTCAGAAACACAGAGGGACCCTCCCCGGCCACAGCCTCACACCAGGGCTCTTCTCTGTCAGCAGGGAGAGTGGAGTTGCTTGCTGTAGTTACAAGCAAGAATTCCCCTGGATGTCTCTGTACACTCCTAGCACAAAGGGCATTTGTTCTGGATATTGCTGTAAGACGAACAGGAAATTTCATGTATCCTCTGCAGGGAACCCAAAACTCTCCAGCCACAAAGACCTTGCTCTGACTCCACCTGTACTTGACACGGTTTGCTCTCTAACAAAACACCTTTGGATTTTATCATGGCATTATATAATAATTGTGTTGCACGCACTTATTTGTAACTCCTGGCTGTGTGTCCAGTCTGATGCTGCCTCAAATCAGGCACAGCCGAAGGACGCCTGCTATTCTTCACAAAAGAACAGAGCAGTAAATGCAAGAACTGAAAAGCTTTGCTTCCGTTCCTTGCTTAGACAACATGTGACCACAGCAGCAGCGTGGAGTGACACGAGTTTTTGGATTTGGTTTAAAAGGGCAGGAATGTGCGCCCAGCGATGGCGCATTGATCAAACACAGCTTACACACATGCTCACATCAAAAGGAGGGTAAGATTCCTCTGTGTTTCCGATCAAACACACACAAAAGGCCAAATGGGTAAAACTGACCAAATAATTATTGCTGAAAACTAGAAGAAAGGCAGAAATCCTGACCCCAAGGGATGCCTGAGATGCACAGCCAGTTGCTGTTGCTGGTCCCTCCTGGTGTCATAGCAAAAAGGCAAAGTCGTTATTTATTGCCCTTTTATATCTGTAGCATTTGATGTCTTTAATGCAGTCTGCACACAGGAGTGTGATGAAGTGCTCTTACTTCCATTTCACATATGTGGAAAGACAGACATAGTCTGATATTGTCAAAAGGTACTTGAACACCTAATGCCCTTGGAAATCAGCTGTAGTGGAACTCTGAAAAACATACACGCCCGAGGGGCTCGTCCAGACTTCCTAATGTTGCGAGCTGCATACTGATACCGCATCGAGAGCCCCGAGATGTGACAAATGCATGCCCTCAGTGAGCAAGAATCGTAGTGTCTTAGAACGTCCTGAGTTGGAAGGGACCTACAAGGATCACTGAGTCCAACTCCTGTCCCTGCACAGGACACCCCAACATTCACACCATGGGGCTGATAGCATTGGTCAAACGCTTCTGGAATATTGTCAGCCTTGGTGCTGTGACTGCTGCCCTGGGGAGCTGTTCCAGTGCTCCATCACCCGCTGGGGGAAGAACCTTTTCCTAATGTCCACCCTAACCCTGCCCTGGCACCTCAATGCCATTCCCTTGGGTTCTGTCACTGGTCACCAACTTTGTGGTCCTGCTCTGGATACTCTCCAGTAGGTTTATATATTTTTTTATACCGTGTGTCCCAAACCTGCACCCTGTGCTCAAGGTGGGGCCACATCAGCGCGGAGCGGAGCGGGACACTCGCCTCAAGCAGCACGCTCAGAGTCTGAGCACCAGTGCTGAGGACTATATTTTAGAATATAATTCCTTCGTCGTGTAGGTTCAGCAGGGGTCTCGTGGATTACTCTTGCTTTATGGCAAGTGGAAGTATTTTGAGGATTCTCTGACTCTACATGAGCATCCCAGCTCTGCTCCTGACTTTTCTGTGGCCTTCAGCAAATTATTCTTAATCTTTCTGTGTCCCCATCTGGATAAGTCAGCTGTTGGTGTTACCCTCCGATTTGATGGATTAACTTGTTACTAATTCCATTGTGTTCAACGAGTGTTGAGTATCTCTTACTAATCAGCAGAAACTTATTCATTCTCATTATGAGCGCTTCTCATGTCCTTTCTGATAAAGCTCATTGGGAGATACAACAGTTCTCCAGAACAGAGGCAGAGTCCCCTGGAAAATCAGCAGGAAAAAACAATCAGCCTATTTCTTTGCAAAAATAACTGCATATCATTATGGGAATTTGCCCCACATCAGATTTTCAGAGGAATTTTCCACTTGCTCAACTTCTTAATATTCTATTTTTCCCCACAGAGCAATTGCATTTTAACCCACATTTTCTGGGTAATTGGACTGGAAATGGGTTTTTCATGGCAGAGAACAGAGGTGGCTCCCCAACAGTTGCCAGTTCACACCCCAGAGGCTCCTTCCTATGTCCCCTGAACAAGCCGACACCAGTGTTCCCAGTAGGTTACCAGCTGCAAACATTGGTGCTCCTCATCTCTCCATTCCCTCTCAGGACAACGAGCCAGAAAGGATGACACAAAGCAGAGCTCCTCAGAAAACTCTTCCCTGCACAGCGACACAGCTGCTAGTATTTGGGATGAAGGGAAGCATCGCCCACTGGTGAAGGTTACTCCTCAGAGCTACCAAACACCCCCTAGATAAGGCTAAATTAACAAGGTGAGCTCATGATTGAAGTCCGACGTCCAAGTGATCAGAACATACAGCCAGAGGCAAGGCTGGTCTCTACTGAACAGCGACCTGGATGCATTATCTGCTCATAAAACCCTTCTCTGCACTCCTTTTGCCAGTAATGGGAGTGAACTGGGTGGGGTTTGTTCTTTTTTTATTAAACCTGGCTGACATTTTAACTTTGACTATGACCTACTTGGAACAGATATCATCTCATGCTATGCATATTCATGACGACCATCATCCTTGCTGACACATCAGTCACCTTTGGAGCTGAAATGATGAACCATAACAACTTGTGATAGCATCAGGCTCCCACCCTCTATCTGCTGAAGCAACAGAACAAGCAATTTCAAAGCTAAGAGGGCACTTTTCCAAACTAGAGATGGGACTTTCACTTCGACTCTCAAAAATAACAAAATAAGCAACCCCACGCATTTCTTTTTGATCTTCCAGTGGAAAAATAAACTGTATTTTTGGTAAAACAAGTGTTCATTTGGAGGAATATAGTAATTCTTTACCGCTTTGGAAAAAATTCGCAACACCTCAAAATTATTTATAGAAAAAGCCTATGTTTCACTTCCATGAACTGGTTTCCCTTAAACTCCACATGCAAATTCACCTACCAAACCCAGACATCATTCGTAGTCCATCTATAGGCAAAATTTTCTTCCATCAACTGAAAACGTGTTTTGGTTTGGAGACCAAGTTCTTGGGCAAAGCAGTAAACCCACATCTCAAACAGAGAGACAACAACCGGAACCCGCAATGCTTTAAGAACAAATACAACAAAAAGTCTCCACGGGATATAAAACATATCAGGATTTGTCAGAAACGGCTTCCTGAAAGAAAAGATTACTCAATTTACCAAATAAGTTATAAATTCATATATTTGGCAGGAGCAAGACTCAGGAGAGTCTTCTGAATTGTAACAAAGGTCTCTTGCTCCTCCTTGCACTTCACTTAAATGAAATTAAAACCAAGAGAATGTGGCCTGAGACATCAATTGGAACAAGACCCCGACCCTTTCTCTGCCACCTCCAAATCTGAACCCCTCACGTCCCCAGAATGCCTTCCCTCTTACCAAATTCTCTTCTCCAAATGCAGACGATGGAAGAGGATGGAGGGATGGGACCAAAGCCCGTATTTCCTCTCCAGCAGGCAGATGCTCCCTCCCCAGACACTGCCCCACAAAACTAGGAGACAACTCCCTTCACATGTTTTCCTATCAACTGAGGAACACGTGTACGCACCCGATACCCTTAGTGAAGGTTGAGAGTGAGGAGTGGGATGGCTGGATGGGACAAAAGGAGATCCCAGCACGGGGAGACAGTCTGCCTACCTCCAGGCTGTGCAGAGCACTGCTGTTTTAAGAGCTGCCTGGAGGTGGAGTTCCCCCAAAAGGCAGGCTGTTTCCAATCACCTTCCTGTGCCTGGGTGGGCCGTTTGCAGTGCACGCTCACTGCGGCAGCAGTATTTTGCTTGCAACTCAATACATAGAAATGTTAATAGGGTGTCTGAAGAGACATTTTAGCTGTGAGCTGCATGTTGTCTTTCTTAGTTGAAAGCACACCAGTGCACCCATAAAAGTAATATAATCTCAGGAGCAGACGGAGCGCTGCTAGAAGGATTGGTTAGAGCTGGGCTGATTCCTGCCGTATTTTCTCAGGAAAAATCCCCAGGATGACTGTGCAAGAAGTACTGATCTGGCTGCTGGGCTCAGTCCAGCTCTCACCGAGGGTCTCCTGGGTCCTCTCTGCTCTTGCAGGTGCTCCTCAGATTCTGCTTAGTGATGCGTAAGACCAAGGAGGCTGCATTCTGCCACATTAGATCCACAATCTTAGCCATATGTCCACGCTGTTCAAAGCACAGCTTTGGGAATCCAAGGTCTGTATTCAGTTCTGGTCCTGAGACAATCTTTCTGTATAACCTTGGGCAGGAGATCAAGTATCGGCGAACTCTAACTCCCCTTCTGCAAAATGGGGAGCACACCGCTTTATCTGCCCAGGCAGGCAGCTCAGTGACCCAGAAGACTGGACAGGGTTGGACAAATTGGACACACTGGACTGACTGATCTGCATACACTGAGTAAATAAGAATGTGACCCTCTAAATGTCACTGCCATACAAATGAACATCAAAGGGTTGTTATAGTCCATTCAGTCACTGCTTAGCCTAAACATTTTGTATACCTGCCTGCAGACTCCTGATTTGTTTGGTATCTTTTATGGTCTACATAAAAGCAAGCAGGAAGAACATCCTGCCTTGCCAATACATCCCAGCAAAGCCACTAAGTTACCCCTAGCTGTTATCTAAAACCATAGGGACAGGCTGACCGCCCAGTGTGATGTTTTCTGTGATGTCTGGACTTCTTGTGCCATGCTCTCCCCTGTGAGACCTATTGCAAGGACAGGAGCATTAGTTATGGTCACCCAGCAATGTAACTGGGTCTTCAGGGAGCCTGCAGCCTGCTTATCACATGGAGCTCTAGCCAGGAGGATCTGCTAAGCCACATGTACTGATCAGCAGAGTGTAAGAGAAGCTTGCACATGGGGAATGGAAAGCAGTTTAGTCCCAGAGGTTGCATCCTTTGACCCTGGCTGAACCATTTCACTTGCTATTAACGAAACTACGTGCACAAACCCCAGATACCGGCCAGGGGAAGCCCAGAACTGTACTGCAAGATGAACAAGGGAGGATAAAAATGAAAGTATTTGTCCACAGAAAAAGTGCCAGGCTACATCAGGCAAGATTTAGTTCCATAACAGTGTTAAATAACACACTTGCTTACCCCATCCATCGTCATCCTGCCCTAACCAGCAAAACTTACTTCTCTGAGAAACCATGAGGTGCCTCCAATGCCATTTTGAACCAACAATGCCTGTTCCAGACAAGACAGATGGGGCATGAAGATCTCTCAAAAACAGCTGAGAAACCTGTAGGACCAGTCCCCAACCAGACTTGCAGCTGAATACAATGGATTTACTCCAGTTTACAGCAGCTGAGAATCTGAATCAGACCTGATTTTTCTACTCGCAGCTCATAACATTTGGATGGGATCTTACAACAGGAACACAAACAGCCTGAGTCACTAAAACCTTGAAACCAACACCCTCTAACCAATGGTGGAAAAAGTATGTTCTTCAGCATTTGGGGTGGCTCAGGAGCACTGGTGGTGAACCAAAGCCCACAGGTCTAGACAAAGTGAATAAATCTACAGCTTGTCAAGCTGGTAATGAAGAAAAAGGCATATTTGTTTTCTGAATGAAGTTCAGTTTAATCTTTGTTCTACTAGGCTGCAATTCTGCAGTGTGGCAAATTCTTGCAATGGGAGTGCAGGGTACCCAGCAGGCCCCAAAGCTGTACTTTTGCATGAATTAACAAAAACTCAGTGTTCTGTGCAAACCTCATCTGACTGTAAACTGAGCTTCTTAATTGAGAAGCCTCTTTTTTCCTGATTTAGAGAATTCAGCTCCTAAGCCTTCATTCTGAACAACAATTTGTCCCATTTCCACCATAAATCCAGTCCAGGTGCCACACTGTCTCTGCTCTGCGTTAAACCCGTGGGCTGTAGTGATAAGGGGCTCTGAGAGAGTGGGATGGCCCCACAAGATTCAGTTTCCAACACTACAAACACTTAAGGTCTGTCCCAGCTTTCTACCCACTCCCAGCTCTAAATCTTCCTGGGTTTCCTCTTTGATTAATCATGCACACCCAAGTCATGGATGTTCTCCCAGTCCCAGCTTCTCCTTCCTCCATTTACTGTCCATTTACTGGAAGCACAAGTATTCATAACCTCAGATTTAGAACCTATTCTCTGAGCTCTTTTGAAGACACTTGTTTTGTCCCAGTTGTGCCTTACTGCTAAGAGGTAGCAAGTTGTATCTCTGAAACCAGCTCCTGGACTAAGCTACGCATCCTTCAGAGCAGCAGTGACGATAAACAGTAACAAAGACATCGTGATTCCAGTATTCTGTGGGATATAAATGCATTTTAGGTGCTCCCATTGCCAGCAAATTAACTCGTTAGTTTGATCACTCTTCAGGGTTTTGTAGGAAAAAGGCTGGTAACACATCACTACCTGCAAACTAAGCAACCCATATGGATTTGTTCCTTCTCCTTCTACTCTTTCCAGCCCTGCACTCGAAGAGCAGCCTGGGGTGGAACCAGGAGAGCATGATCCTACGAAGAGCTCTGCAGAGCTGAGGAGTTACTGCCCTCCTCTCCCAAGCATGAAGCAAAGCTTTCTACTACACCTTCGTAAGGGCTAGAGGGAAGGACTGGTCTCAGGCCACGTATGAGATGGGAGTACTGGAGAGAAATGGTTACAAAAGCAGAAGGGGTTTTGTCCTTAAGAAGTTGTGAAACTCATTACTTTTGTTGAAGTGCACCCTGAGCAGCATTGCTGGGCATTACACTCCATAAAGAATGAGATGCTCTTGTGTTGTTCTTCCCACGGGCTATTAAGAGACAGATCCAGGCCGCCAATTCCTTGTATGAAGTTATTTTAGTTTTCTTCAGAGGAAGCCAATACCTTTTCAACAAATAAAGAAAAAAGAAAAGAGTTCCCTTTTCTTTCTGCCATTGTTGCTGGCAATAACAAGGACTTCTAACTCTCTGACAAGGCTGCTCCACGCCGGATCCTCAGGAACTGTACACAGGATCAGGTCATGGCCTTCAAAGCCTAACTAGCTTATGCCAGCTTGGGATTTGGCCCTGTATATCCAAGCCCACTTCAGCTCTCTCCCCATTTCCACTTGCTATTAACTTTGCTGAGCTGTGGCCCACATCGCTGTTTGCTCTGATTTTTCTTGATGTTTCATCTCTGTGACCTTCTTTGGAAGAGAGGATAACCGCTTGCCTCCTTGCAAGTCAATAGTTTCCTTCACATCAAAGTAAGAAGCAAGGTCAAGATCCAGCTGCTGCTAACTGATAGCTTTAAAACAATAGCTTTTGGTGGAGACCAAACTAATCTGCTCTGAGCTCTTCTTCGGGGATAGGTGGGAGGGAGTGGATGGAGAATGAGTCTTTACACCTACTACTCAAAGCAGGCAGAGTGCTTTGGTGACAAACTGGGACAAACAGGAGAGTGCTGATGAAAGAGATAGTGGGGTTGATCACAGAGAGCACACAGGCAACCCGCTGTTTCCCACAGGAACTGATCCGATACAAACATTTCTTCAGAGACAAAACACATCACTCTCGCAAGAAAAAAAAAAATCCTCAAAATCTACATGTGACACAACCACTGTCACAATCCTGCATTTTGTTACTTTGATACGGCTGCAAAAGGATGCAGCTTGAGAAAGACTGTGGGACTGTAAGGTGGCCCGTAACGTCCTTCAGATTGCTGGCTTCCAATGCAATCAAGGTGTACACGGATGGACTACGTTACATACAAGCGCGTAGACGCGGCCAAGTTACACTCTCGGGGACTGAGTCAGTTTCATTGTGCTTTAAAGTAAACACAAAGACCAGGAGAAATACCTGGACCAGGAGAAGAGCCGCAGGGCTGTGAACAGATCCCAGAAGGCACTGATTCTGCTGAGGGGCAACCCAAGCTTGCTTTCCCAAAGCAGTTCATCCAGCAGGCAGCACAGCACGGTGCGCGCCAGGGTTCCTCAGGAAGCATTTGCATTACCTTGATGATATTTTAGCCTAGGGAAGCTGCTGGAGAGCACACACAATATATTGGGCTGCTTGTCAGCACATTGCTGCTCTCCATCAAATCTGTTCCTCCAACACCCTCTGCAAGAGTTGGTCTGAAGAACAGTCTTTGTCTCAACAGCACCATCAGGGTCTGGGAGAAGAAGCAAACACCCTGAAAGAAAGAACGGTGCGGTACAGGGAGCAATGTACTGTTCCCCATTACCTGGGACTGTAGGTAACAACCGTGACGGCTGCAGAGCTGCTGTCCAGAAGATGGATTTCATCTGCTGCCTCAGCAAAACTTGAAAACTCCTCCCAAAACCACACCTACTGGGCCTGCTCAGCTAAGTTTTGCCAAACTAAACAACTTCTTGGGCCTGCGCAGTTAAGTTCTGGCAAGTGAACTGGAGATTGGCAACAATCCCTGGGACAGAGGGGAGCGAGGTGAGTTGCTTGGCATAAGAGATGGCTCCGCAGCTACCGTGCCTTCGAAGAAGTTCTTCCCCACCAAGGACCATGACAATGGGAAGGACCTGGGACCACAAGGATGCCTTAGACCCGTGGTGGTAGCTATAATCCTCTTTCCTTCCTTTACTTTACCTTTTCTTTCCTTTCCTATCACTCTTCCTGTCTCTCGTACACCGCTTTACGGGTAAAAGAATAAAGCTGCTCTGTTTGATCGGAGCACAACCCCTTGGCATGATTGCCTTGATTTTTGCGCTTCGAGATCACCATAAACGAACCATCGAGTGGACCATAACACCCTCCCAGCAACTGCAGCTTGTGTGGGGTTAAGGCATCCCCCGTTTCCCCACCTGTGCTTTCTGATACCTGGTCAGGTGCAGAGCTGGCTCCCGTTCCCTCCAACCTTGGGAGTGAGCCCAAAGACTTCAACGGGGCATCGATGTAGAATCAAGCAAAAGGGCCTTTGGCCCCCAGCACGGAGAGGTGACCAGCATGCCTCTCACCAAGTCCCTGTCTGAGGGTTTTTCACTGGTCCATAGTCTCAACCTGAAACCTTGCCTCCCGAGTTGCTGTTGAAAGCCAGCTGTCTACCATTTATATTGTTAATTCATTAAAACCAGTTCTTTATCCTCTCAGGAAATCACGGCAGTCCTGCCTACTGGCAGACAATAACATTTGAGGGCTTGCTGCTGCAATCGCTGACAATATCAATTATTTAGTTTTCTGCCAATTCCTATTAGACTTTTCAGGCTGGAGAATTTACACTGTGTTATTGAATTAAAAAACAGCTAAAAGCTTTAGGGAATCCAAACTAATTAGCCGGCATTTGTAAACCCCTTTGTTCATGGTAATTTGTTTACAAGAGTAGCTCAACCTTTTAATTATGGGCACACTCACAGGCCACATCCAGTACCATTACAGGTAGGATTTTTTGTTTGGTGCAAGAAGGGCAAATACGAGGAAGCTAATTTTGCTTTAATGAGGTGTGATGGCCCTGCTTGGCACTGGCTGACCTTAAAATATAACTGTGTCTATAATTATAACTAAGAAAAAATAACACTCCAGATGCTTTGAGAGGGCCAGAAATCATCAGCATCCAATTGCGTCAGAAACAGAACTCCACAGCCTTGACTCTCACTCAGTCTTCAGCTTCTTTTAAAGATTTCATCTCAAGATAGTTCTTCATCCTCTTTCCTACCCCCATCTATTTGTTTTCTCCTTCTGCTTTAGACCGGAAAGACGAATGGTTTAGTTATTATAGAACAGGAGTCATCCACGCTTGCGATGACGATCCCACCGTGCCAATTTGTACTTATCTCTCCGTAGCAGACTGTCCTCTCTGTCTATGCTGTCACGCGTGGTTGCAACCCACGACCCTGCTCTGCAAAACCAGGTCCTTCCCCTTTAGCATGAGAGTACGGTTTTAGTTTCGGAGGGAACGCTACAGTTCTGACCGATTGAGGATTTTTAGTCCATTAAGTAGGAAGCCATAGCACACTGTTTATTTTCTGTTTCCATCGCTATTCCAGACTGAGCTATTGGGCAGAACTCTTCCATGGGAACCGGGCAGAAGTGTTTGGGCTGAGATCCCAGGAGTGGGAGGTTTCCTGCCTGCAGTCTGTGACCATCTCTCCTTAGGCAGCAAGGCATGGACATGTAAATAAAGGAACTAGGCAAAGAATGTTTCCCAGCTGCGTCTGGTTTCTTCAATAAAAAGCTAATGTGCAAGGTTTCTGAGCAGACCTACTCAAACTCAACAGGGAAAATCTTGTCATTTGTCTTGACATTGAATAGAAAATCTGAACATGTTCATTTCTGGAGTGAGGAGCAGCAAGGAAGGGAAGCGAAATGAAGCAAGGTGTCCCTCAATGAGGGAACATGCAGCAGATTATAGGAAAATTTGAAATGGGAAGACTGTAGTAATTCCCGGTGTATTTTCAATAGTTCCAAGAAACTTGTTCATATAAAATCTATTTCTGCATTTTTAAAAATTGTATCAAACTAAATTTTAGGGGAAAAAAGCTAAGAAAATGTTGAAAACTGCTTCATCTCTGATACATAAACTCTGCATTTGGCACTCCCCAGTCTGCTCTAACCTGTTGAATGTTGACCAAGGCAACATAATTCAGCCTTGCCCCATGGGCTCAGTAGGACTGCAAAGCAATCCCCCCACGCAATCTCAGTGATGGATCCACCCCATGGCAACGTTCACCCCTTCACCAGACAATTAACAGCAGTTCAAGTCACAGTTTGTCAGAAACACACACAACGTATCGCACGGGGATCCTGTGGACAGTGCGGTCTGGCAGAGGAGAGACCACGCCACTGTTTGCTCCCAGTCTCTGGCACTGATTTGCTGGGCCCTTTACCAAATGAATCTTCCCCTCTGTCCTGCCGATTTCCAACCTGCGAACTGCCTCCAGCATCTTCTATCCTGTCTTTAAGGCACTTTCGAGGTCTGCATGGATAGCACAATGCTAGCTAGGTCTCAGCATGTCATCTGACAACATTACATTTAGCTCTGCTTTAAGGGCAGCTGAACATTATGTTTTAGCAGGGCAACCGATTTAATCTCTTTAGAATTTTGTTATGAGGCTCCAAAACATCCATAAAAATGGAGATGGGCACAACTGTCCCTCAAACACCCAGGTCTTCCGGACCACATTTAGTTAAAATATCATTAACTGTGCAGCATGTCTGACAAGAACGTATGACAGCGCAAGCCATATGGAAAGCATAAATATTAAATACTGTATATTGCAGCCATTTGCAAGAAATTGCATTAATCCCTTGAAGGTTAATGAGAATTATTCATGTGCATCTAAGGGAGAGAAGTACTTCACTTCAGAAATTGAACAGCTTGACATGCCTGATTTTTCACTTACCAATAAATATGAAAATGGAAAATGGATGGGCATCTCAGCATTATGCCTGAATGAGAGGCGCATGGAACAACACTGAGGTTTATTTTTTCAGATCAATATTTTACATCATTAATATTTTCAGTTCCAGGAATCCGTGAAACAATAAATCTTGCGTGTTCACAGACAGTTTGCCACTGTGTAGGTATTCTCATCAGGGAGTTAAGGCAAACCTGGTTTGTTTAGTTATGACCTGAGAGTAAAAAGGAGGAATCAATGCCTATACAGGGCCCAGGCTGACATCAAGTGCTGGAGGGAAAAGAGAAGTGAGGGCAAGATCTACAACTGCCATCACAGAGACTACTCCGTTCCCACTCTTGAAGCACGTCACCAGAAAACACGGATTTCTGAGAAGCATTTAAGTGACTAATAAAAGTGATTTCTTGCAGTAATCACTATTAAACTGATTTCAATGTTTTTGAAACAGCTTTGTTACGGCCTCTTTTTAAACAAACCACCTGCATCCACAGAGCTATTAAAAACTTGACATAATTTCTGTGTCTGATGCAAAAAGACTTGTCAGTGAAATCCTCGTGCTGCTTTGCAAGGAACAGTTCATAGAGATGGATAAAATTTGTGCATAGTCTTCTTCTAATTGAATTCCTTCACAACGAAAATCTTTTCCCTTCCTTTTTCTTCCAACTTGTACTTTTTTTTCATAATAGAGTCACTGTATTTATCCTGCATTCTGGCAAATCTCAGCCATTCTTACTGCACCCTTCACAGTGTCCAGAAGAGAAGAGCTCCACACTCACACCAGAGCCTGCTGCTCAGTATCTCTCCTAGGCACGAACACCACCCTATGGAAAAGTGGAGCATTTAGTCATCCGAGTAAGGTGAAAAGGAAACTCTGAACAGAAAACACACCTTTAAGAGCTTTCAGGTTAGCTGCCAGAACAGATTTTCAGCTGATGTGAACAACGGGGGTTCCTGCAGCTCGAGGAAGCAGTGGAGCTGGACTGATTTACACAAGCAGAAGATGTAGCTCTGCATATGCTCCCTTCAGTGTTAAATCCACGTGCTCTGAGCTTGCTCCTGCTCAGCCTGAATCAGGTAGTAAACCAGCTCACTGTAAAATACAGGCAATTGCCAAAGGCACCACCTCTGCCGAAGCACCTGGGGAAGCGATGCTTGTCTGTCTGAGGTGTGAGAGTGGGTCATTACAGTTATAATTTGCCTTTGTCTTCACCACTGGCCCCATTGTGTTGGTTTGGACGTCGCAGCGCTCGCTCAGGGCTGCAGCAAAGGCAGCACTGGAGCGAGGAGAACGGATGAAGTGCAGGCAGACAGGGCTAAAGCTGCTTGAGGGGCTGAGGAAAGGGGCTGAGGAAAGGAGCTGATGGTCAGAGTGCACTGGGGATGTTCTAGAAATAGAGCCAGGGGAGCAGAGATGATAACGCAAGCACGTTGCTGTGTCTCCACACAAAAGAGAATTGTCAGATGGGTCAGTGCATCGCATCGTACAGGTTTTTCCTTCTCAGATGACTTGATTTCCACTCCTGGTGCTTCAGAAGTGACTTGCGTGAAACAAGACCAGAGTGCCAGCCGACAGCCACCCCCCCGCAGCGCAAAGCAAGCGCTGAGAAGCTCCGGGGAGAAACACTGTGCTACTGGGAGCATCCTGCCCTATTTTCTGCACCACAGCAGCCCCGTGCTGGTGTGCAGCGATGCATGTGGGCCAGGAGCAATCACACATACAGCCAGCTACTCATCCCAGGGAATCCTTACTGAATCATGTATGGATCCACACACAAATTCAATCTTACGGTTATCGTTAGCTGGACTTCTGAGGAATTAATGCACTTGATTCCTCTTACTCTGTGCCCAAGGTCAGGAAAAAAAGCTGACTGAGAGTGGTTTGCATTAAGGGTGTATTTATAAATAGTTTCTAAAAGGTTAGTTAAAGGATGTTTGGATAAGGAGTTAATCGATTTGTACAGATTATTATGACACCGGTAGGCAGCGTAGGTGAATGACTGTCTTACACGGCAAACTACTGATACAGAATCACAGAAACACAGAACGGTTTCGGTTGGACTGCACCCTAAAATTCATCCAGTTCCAACACCTCTACCGTGGGCAGAAACATCTCCCACTAGACCCGGCTGCTCAAAGACCCATCCAACCTGGTCTTTGACACCTCCAGGGATGGGGAAGCCACCACTTCTCTGGGCAAGCCCACCCTCAAAGGAAAACATTTCTTCCTAAGATCTCATCTATATTTCTCATATTTCAGCTTAAAACTGTACCCCTCTTGTCCTGTCCCTGCACTCCCTGATCAAGAGTCCCTCCCCAGCTTTCTTGTGCTTCCCTTTAAGCACTGGACATCTGCTCTCAGGTCTCCCTGGAGCCTTCTCTTCTCTGATATACATATATATGCATACAGCCATTTAATGTAACACATATTAATCACCTCTGTAACAACTGTTATTAACCATTTATAAAAACATTGCTAACGTGAACCTCCTTACGAAGAAGTCAGTTAATCCATGAGACTGGGACCCCTGAATACCCCAAAAAAAGGCCGCTTAGAGGGAATCAGGCAGGAGATCTCTCTCCTGTGTGAAGGGCAGTTTCTGTTTAAAGAGTGTCTCATTGCCCAGAAATCTGGCAGCTTGTGAACCTTCACTCTCTTTCCACTGTCAAGACACAGCACACAATCGCTGTTAGTACGAAGGAAAACACAGCTGGTGATTCTGGACTATGTTATATTTTTATTCTGAGTCATTTACCACCTCCTTTAAATAATCCCAGAAGCCTCCACGGGATTTACTTTCACGGCACGGGATTGCTGAGGAGTGTGTCTGTCTCTGGCCTTTTCCTCCTGCTTTTCAGTTTCCATTCTGGCCTGCCTCCACGAGAGGAGAGGACGTACTCAAAGTCAGAGGAACTTTTTAAGGCTCTGAGGACGATCCACAACCAATACAAAGCAGAGCAGATGAGGTGGCTTCAATGAAGCCGCATACTGTCACACCAATGCTGGGTCTTCAGTTTGCAAAGTGGTGCTGATACTGCTTTCCCAACGAACATAAACCACACCTTTGCCTTGACCGGAGATGTCCCATTTCCAAGCCAAGGCATGGCACAGCTTAGTCCTGTTCTGGGCTCTAGCAACACACAGCTGAAACGGAAGTCAGTGTCACCGACTGACACTGTGTGTTTGACAGCACCGACTTAAAATTTTAAATGCATGTCTTCTAAACGTTCACCTGCTCAAATCTCCACGGTGTTGTTATCCTTTGAGCAAATGGAAATAGTGCATTGAATACTGAAGACCTTTTACTTAAAAATTGGGTGTGAGGCTGTATACACAGGCGCTAAAGTTTTGTCAGAGGAAGTCATTGCACCTGCCAGCCACCAGCACTGCTGTGTGTGCAAACTCCCCATGTTTATGTTTAGAGTACAGGTTCTCCCTGTACTCTGTGGAAAAACATTACCTTTCCAGAGGGCCATAAAGCTAGAAGGAGGAATATCTCACTTCTTTTCTTTGTGCAGCTGAGGATGGTTTGCAATATCAACGTTCTTAACCAGACTTAAAGGTTGTCAGCACATAGATACTACTGTTCTATAAAGGTATTTCACGTGAGACACACCAGATCTTACTGCATCCTGCTTTAGTCTACGTTTGGTGCTTCATGAAGCCAAAAGAAAAGACTTGCATTGCCTAAAATTCCCCTGGAAACCCACAGATAGGGAGAAAACCAACAAGAAAAGAAAGGAAAGCCAACGCATCCCATTCTTCTGCTTTGCTGCACAATATTCGCTTGACAGGTTCACAAGGTGAACCTACCATGAGCTGGAAAATCAGAGCCAGCTTTGGGAGTAGCTGAATTTTCCACAGCTGTTTAGTATCTACAGTGAGAATAACCTGCCCAGGAAATGAGATATCCTGCCTGGGATCTTTTGTGCCCTCTTTGGCAGAAAGGGAGCAGAGTCATCATATTGTTCACTCCCTCGCTGGCTTTCGGATGGGCTGCCCAGATCTGACTGACTGCAAGGCTCTGCTAAAACGTGGATGCATCCGTTATAGTCTGAGGATTTTGTTGTCTTATAGTTGTTTGGCCAGAAAATTAACCATTAGAGATATGGACCAGTTGTGAGTTTTTAAGGAGGTTCACCCTGTAAGTCACAAGAGAAATATCCATTTTAGTTAATCCGGAGGTCAGACCTTCCCTGGGAAGCCAGCAGTATCACCCCTTAGTTTTTATGCCTCTACCCCAAATGCCATCCTCTAATTTTCCAGACTATTAAAGCTTTCATTTCACTTTGGGGAGAGCAGAACTCCAAGAACCTCTGCAGTTAAAATTCAAGAAAGCACAACTCTTCTCTGGGAGATATTTTGTGCGCTGCCCACAATTAGAGCAATTGGTCCCTTTACATAAGTAAAGCAATTCTTTATGGCAAATTAGCTTCTTCTTAATGAAGACTTGTTCTTTGCAGTAAGTCAGCACTTTTGGTCGGGAGATTTAATAAACTTTCTTCTTCCCCTCATTGTGATACGCAAATTTAATTTTACTACTATTATTAATAATACTAAACAACTCTTGTACATGTACAGTAGGCAATCTGAATCAGTTTGTTCAGCATGAAAATCCTCATTTCTGATACATTATTTGGGTAAATGGAAAAGATCCAGTTTCTCCTAATTGGGTGTTAAGACAGAGTGAAAACGCACAGAGCAGACCCTCTGGAGGGGCCAACAGCAGGACAACCCATTTCTATGAATGCTGCTGACATTCCTCTTGCCTCCGAAAGGGAAACCACTGAATGAAAAAGGCTGCTGTCCTGAATTCATGATGGTTATTTGCAAGCACTTCTGTCCTGCCTCTATCTAAGCTAGGGAGAAGTCACCACAAAACCTACACGCCCACCCTCCTGCAGCCTGGATCCAGGCTTTGGTTGCAACACACTTCTTTTCCCAACAGACCACTGCAATATTGAACTTCACAGCACAATGCATTCGCGGTTAAATCACAATGCTTTGTGCTTTTGCACACTGCAAAGCATTCAACCAGACACGGGATTAAGCCAGACAGGTGCAGACCTTCAGACACCCGCGCAGAAGCATCGTATCTCCTCCTTTGCTCTGCCCAGGTAACCCAAAAAATGATCCCTGCTACCCACCCACAGTCTCCAGCACTTATTTTTCCTCCTGGCAAGCGCTTTGTGGGCTGTGGCACCTGGGTGTCACCAGGCTGCGCCTTCCCCCAGCGTGGAAGCAAATGAGGCTGAACCTGTGTTAATGAAAGGGAACATTCACTGGATGCAAAAGGTGAATCAGGGAGATAAACTCAAAAGGTTTTATGTCATTGCTATAGGAAAGTGCTACAGAGTTGAATCAGGTCTACAAAGAACTTAAAGAGATACAGAAACTACTCTAAAATAGGCTGTTTCCTATAGGGAACAAGACCTTTTCTGTGGATGTCTTCCACCCTGGCCCTACTGCCCGGACATCTAAAAATTCCACATGACTCTTGCAAAGAGGCAATTTTATATCCATTTCTACAATGCATCAGTATAATGGCTTGATGGGTGGGAATTCTTCTTTTCCAGAACAATAATATTTACAGAGCCTAAAAAAAAATAATCTTCCATCTCCCTTGCTGACCTAACTCCATCCTGGAGTTTCAGAAATAACCAAAGGCTTTCCAGTCACCTTGTACATATGAAGGGTATAAACTCTGAATTTATCATTTCTTCTCTCTTCAGAGACATTTCAACATAACATCCCTCATTTCTTTTGGACACACTCTTTTTTCTAAATGTGCCTGACACAGAGACATTGTTCTCCTTACCTCACTCTTACCAGTCATGCCTTACTGGCTCATTTGGTCCAAACATGATAAATCAATTTCCATCCAATTAGGCTACGCCTGAAGAATTAATTTGCTACACTTTAGACTGTAGTATTTTGTATGTTCCTAAACGCAATTAGAAAACTTTAATTTAATCTTACACGCCCAATATGATCGGCTGGTGCATAAGACAATCCAGTTGCAGCTTGTACAGCATGCAATTGTAGTTGTAATTGATTAAAATTGTTTTTGCAAGTGTGTCTTGATGTCACACATAACTTGATTTGCTTTGGGTCTTACTCCTGCAAGCACACACGCACATTAGAAACTTTGTGTGAGCAGTTCATCAGATCCTGCAGGATTTATGAGCAGAGATAGACAGATCTAGGGCTTGCTGGCCCAAAACGTCAATTTTGTCCTGAAATAATGTTTCTGTGGGCAGAGATGTATTGGCTACGTGGCAAAAATGCTCAATGAATTTTCAAAACAATGACGGTGCTTAGGCTGACATCCACAAAGTCAACAGAAAGGAGATTCATCCTCCTTGCTTTCAAAATCGAACCGAAGTGCTGGGCTTAAAAGCCCCGTTGCCTCAGGACAGCTCTGTTCTGTGTTTCAGTTTGCAGTTTTCTCCATTTGTGGTAAGAGAAGTTTAGGGTGGTCTAAGAGGATCCCATCAGTGCATACCCTCAGCATCCACAGTGGGGCACAGGGGATACGATATTTTAAGTGCTGCAAGTGATGGATGCAAGAGTTGATGCCTGCAGCTGAGACCTCATCACCACCTTGAGTGAGCAGCCGTGCTCCAGGTGGGCTCTGGCAGAGGAAGGGACCCCAGCTGCAGGTCTGGCTCCAGGCAGGGCTGCTGCTGCTCGCTCTGGGGACACATACAGACCACCGCTGCAATCCTTGGCAGGGGCAGATGTGGTCCTCAGCACTCCTGTCACCTCAGCCTTGCTAATTCCGGTACCCAAACTAAGTCATGGAAATCCCACTCCAACCTCCATCTATACATCTTGAGAAAACAAGCTCTAATTTCACCAGAGAATTGGCCATCTAAGTGTGTCCATTTAGGCAGTTCCAGCTTGACCTAAATGCTTAACCAAATCTGGTCCCACGTATCCAGACAGCACTGCAACTGGACCTAACTTAAGATCTGAGGGGAGACCTCATCGCTCTCTACAACCACCTGAAAGGAGGTCGTACTGAGGTGGGTGCTGGTCTCTTCTCCCAAGGAACAAGGCATAGAATGAGAGGAAACTGCCTCAAATTGCAGCAGGGGAGGTTTAGATTGGATATTAGGAAAAATTTCTTCAGCAAAAGGGTTGTCAAGCACTGGCAGAGGCTGCCCAGGGAGGTGGGGGTGTCATCATCCCTGGAAGTGTTTAAAAGATGTGTGGATGTGGTGCTTAGGGACACAGTTTAGTGGTGGAGTTGGCAGTGCTAGATTAAGGGTTGGACTCGATGATCTTAAAGGTCTTTGCCAACCTAAATGATTCTAGGATTCTATGACTCCATGACCGAGCAGTTTCTTAAAAGATCTGGAAGGATATTTCACTCCTGGGAAATACTTAATGAAAAAGCCATTTCTTTGAAACAATTTGACAACAAAATAGTTGCTTAGCTCAGCCAAAAATGACTGGATCAACCCCCCCACTTCTTATTTCCAGAAGCAGGCTACAATGTGAGGATCGGATATAAACGGATATGACAGAATCCTAATGCCTTCAATGTTACTTATCCACTTCTGAGAACTGTTTATATTTGAAATCAGAGTGAGTTAACAAGAGTTAAAGGCACATGCTCTCACCTCTCGATATGTAAGTAACGGATTGTTCCCTCGATAATACCAGGGCTTGTCAGAAATATATAACACAGACACTGATTTTTCACAGCATGTAGTTCTCACACGTCAGTAGGTACGAGAATTTCAGAGAGGTGGTAAAAAAGCAGAAGACACAACGTGGAACTACTTCGTGTCATGTGAGAGATGGTGCCTGTAAGTTTGCCTCCGATTTATTTTCCTCATCTTGTTAAGAACAGAAGCTAGAAGGGAATTTCCACTGTGTATGTGTGATAAACTTTAAAAGACAGGTAGCTTATAAAGTATTAGACAGCACAATGAGATGTAAAATAGCATAATGAATAACTATGCTTTGCAAGACAGATTGGTACAGTTTGGGGAAGAGTCATCCAAACCTCAAAATAACTGAGAATCAGGGCCCCTGCCACCCTAGCTGTTGATTTGGGAAATACACTTGCCATGTTTCTATCAACTGCTGCACCGCATATTGAAAAAAGGAAAAAGCAGATGTTAAAATGGCAATGATTTTCTGTCCAAAGCTTTGTATGTTCTTTTTTCAAGTGAAAGCCAGCAAGGATTTTAACCCTCATTCATTTTCTGCTGGAGTGTCTCAACTAGGCAGATTGGCAGGGTGAAGAGCCAAGACAGGAAGGTTCTTTCAAAGACATTGACACTGAATTGGCAATACTTGCACCCACTCCCTGGTGAGGACTGTGCTGACACCTTTAGGTATTTCTGATGACACTGAAGAATAACCTACAGCCATGAATATGAAGGTGCCAGCAGTTCTTTTCTCAGCACATGTATAACTGCTGCTCCTGCAATATCCAGGAACACTACATAAACCTCTCTTTGTGGTTAGCTCTGTAGAAACCTCCCGTCCCACAGTCTGTCTCAACCCTTCAGCTACTTCCAGCAAACTGGCGTCCCAGGCAACGTGACTCACCTTCAGCTGGCCAGAGCTGGAGTTTACTGGACATGGGATAATTAACTTTAGCATCATTGCTTTCAGTACCACGTGCCTGTGGGAACAAGCCTCCTGGGACTGCAGGAAGCAACCCTGTCCGACAAACCCTTCCAGAAACAGAGAAGCTTTGTCATAAAACTGGGTAAGTTCACATCCTGCACTCCTGCTCCGCAGAGGCTTCTCCAGAACTTCCTTCCTGTGATAGCTTAAGGTTTCCACGTTATTGATGGTCAGTCTATACTATTTGTTCTCTTCAACAGCTCTTTGCCATCGCAGCATAAACTCCCTTCCTCCCTGCGGGCTTTGAAAGAGCAACCATACCTCTGCTCAGCCAAGCTACCAAAGCTTTGTTTGACAGAAGCTCTTCATCTTCTTGATCCCCCTTAACAGCCCATCCCTGAAGCTGTTCCAGCACTGGTTCATCCCTCTGCAGCTGTGTAGCCAAAAGGTACTATTGAAAGCCAGTGTTTCTCCTACAGGTAGAGCCACATCGCATTTATTTCTTTCTCTTCATATCATTAACCTTATTTCCTTGAAAACATGCCGGAAATTATTTTGCTTCCATTTTAGTTTCAAACTGACAAGGCTGCAGGCTGCCCACAAGCCGTAGCGGCAATGTCCAGTCACTGCTGTCCCAGTCGTGCACACAACGCTGATGTCAAAGCACCTCTGGATGTGTCTATCTACACTGCAGCCACATGCCCTGGGTGTTTTGTAAGGGCTCTTTATTCAGTCACACAGTCTCCATTGCTCCTGCTCAACACAACTTCTGCACCAGACCTCCCACCTCTGTAAAGCTACACCACTTAGAATTCTGAGACATTTCAGTTTCTTTTCAAACAAACATCATGAGGTTAAAAAAAGACAATAAATTAGGCCAGTTCTCTCACACATAGGGTAACTGAACAGTGGGGAAAAATAAAGGGAAAAAAGAGGCATAATATTGCAGCAATACTTAAAGATCCTATACAGGCAAAGTGTGTAAGCATGTGCTTAACTTTGAACCCTGCACATGAGTAATTACGTTAAAGCACCTTGCTTGGATTTCCATAGGTGAGCCAACCCAGCGATGCTAGAGTGGGAGTCAGGCCAGTTTCCTCATGCTAAAACACAGTGCATTATTGATGTTTTGCAGGATTGAGATCGCCTCTTTTCTGTTCCTTTTTAATATAGCAGGTGTTAATATATCAGGTGCTTCAAATTGTACCTCTAAAATATTAATTTTTCTGAATATTACAGTTCTAGTCATATTATTTAAATGTATCAGGAAAGCTTCAACTAAATCTTTTAATCCTATTTGATCTACAAACAGAGCTGCAACATGACAGGTTGGATTAATGCATTTGGCATTTGTGAAATTATAAATCTCACACACCAAACAGACAGCAACTGCTGCTGCTCTTTCCCTTCTGCTTTTGCAACACCAGGCTAAACTAACATAAACCCTTTCCCTACATCTACATTAGATTGAAAGATAGACATGCAGGAAAGGGTGAAGTATCCTAAGTGATGGGCTCAGTGGGATATTGAATTTATGTCTACGCTTTGATGCTTCTGGGTTTCATTTTCTGCCCCTGAGTAGAATTAATTCTGTTCCCCACAGGAGTCGATTTGGTATTCTACATAAAATCCCCCATTTTATTGTTTTAAATCCAACTTTCAGGGGAAGGCAAGAGGTCAAGGGGAGACAGAAGGAATGAAAGGTGGAGAGGAGACTTTTTACAACTCAAACGCTGTTAAGACTGGTTTTAATATACTAAGCTCCATTTTGTCTGTCTTGGTTTCAAAAAAAGATGAGCACTCTTTTAAAGGGGCTCTGAATTCTCATTTCCAATTCCACCTTCTCCCTGACAACCTTTTACCTTGCGTTCTTGACAGTTACACCACTGACAGCGCTGCTTTTCCCCTTGTGCTTCACAGAAAGAGCCAGAAATGTGATAGCCAGCCCCCTCGCAGGTCCTGATCCAACATCCCCAAAGCCAACGGGGGAAAAACCCCCTTGGCTCTGACCCCACACTCCTGTATCGGCTGCAGGGAAGGTGAACTCTCCTGAAGAGCCCTAAACCTACGAAACGCTGCCCAGTCTTGCAGAGATGCTCATCAGCATTCAGAGCAGCTGCCTCCATGGCATGGAGGACACTTCAAAGAACGTAAAAGCAAAAGTATATACAGAACAAAGCAAGAAAGGGAACAAAACAGGCGGCTGCAGGTAGGAAGGAAGAAAAGGGCAATGCCATAACCCGGAGGGCTTTGTCTGAGAGTCTCCTTCCTGACAGCCTGCACCCAGCTCACAACATGGTGTTGCTCCAGGTATTTTAGTGGTCTGAATGCTTAAGCCGACGGTCAGCTATGTAATACAAAAATCCAGGTCTCCAGACACAGCAAACTGACTCCTCGTGCAGCAATTACCCGGAACCTAAGCTGAGCGCATCAACCCGCAGCTGCCCCAGAGGTGCAGTCTGCAGTCTGAAGGGAGGTTTCACACATCTAACCGTCTGCTCACCAACGCTGTCCCAGCAGACACGGCCCTGGACAACCCGAAGCACCCAGGTTGTGCCATAAAGGTGCCGATTCCCTTGGTCCCAGTAGAGCGTCCTTGCCCTGATCAGTACCAATGGATTCACAGCAGAGAGGTTCCCTACGCTTCACCGACCAGGACAGAGGGGCACAAAGAGCAATGCCATGCCCAGGATTCCATATGTGGGCCAAGCTCTCACCTCCTGAAGCCGAGCAGCTGCCAGCTGGAAAGACTAGAAGTGAAGTCTGAAAACTAAACACCTGAATATAACCAATATTTATCTTTGACTGAGTTTGCAGACAGCTAGACACAAAACCAACGACCTGGACCAAATTCAAACAGTGCCTTTCCTTTGAAATGTACTGTTCTGTTGAAATTTCACCAGCAAAGCCCTCCTTCAGAGGAGGAGAAATCCTCTTTCCAAAGCCATGCAGAAACCCTTTGGAGAGGCAGCAGGTCTAAACGGGACCCAGCATCATACAGGCATTGACCCTTCCCACCCTAGTGGGGATGTACCTGTGGCAATCAGGGATGCTCATATTGCACCCACGTTTGTGTAATCCTAGGGCCCTGGGAAGCTTTAATGCAGCCCTACTTATAGCCTGCAATGTGCAAATGACTCTGCTATTCTGGCACTAATAGTGTCAAATGGCATTAATTAAAACAAATCGCTTATAAAACAGGCTGGATTCATCAACAATAAGTGAGGAGATATTTTTCCTTTTTTTTTTTTTTAGAATTTTAATGAATAAACAGCAATTCCTATTCATTATTTATCTACTTCTGAATTTTAATGAATAGTTCCCAGTGCTCATTAACAAATCTCTGTATTTATGGAAAACTGGCACTTCATAAATATCAAATTGTGCTATTTTATGTGCTGGTTTTATATAAATATAGAAATTCTGTAATTATCACTCGAACTGATCATTAAAATTCAAAGGCAGATAAATAAGCCAAAGCTTTCTGCCTTATTATTCAGATAAAACATCTTTCTTTTTTTTTTCTAACCGGTTCCCTGTCCCACCAAATACTGCACCCTTTCCTCGGGGTGGTGTGCAGCGCCTTTCTGCTGTGCTGTCTCAGGTTTCTGCTCTGTGCTAGCAGCAGGGGACTCTTCCGTAGGAGTGTGCTGGCTTTTTCACAGCTCCATGTCTCTAGGTCACAAGATCCCTGCTTGACATTCTCATTCTACACAGATCCTTTTTTTCCCCCCGACATTGTTATTGACTTTTGTACTATCACAGCATAAACCATTAGACATTTCATGCAAATCCTTGCGTTGAATGAAATCTGTGTCAAGTCCATAAAATCAAATTCCAACTTGCCGTGCACTGTAAGCGTATAGAGCTGCCTTTGTTAGAAACAGCTGGGAGGAAAACCAATCCAATCCAATCCAAACCAATGTAAACAAGTGTGATCTGCTCTTCATACGATCACACTCCTCTCTGGAGTAGAGAACAAGTCATATCCTGACCTCAGAAAGGGAAAACTGAAGCATCAGTGTTGTTATCCAGGAAGCTGTCCCAGGTTTGTATCACTTCATTTCAGACAGTGCTTGTTCCAGCATGAATTTTCCATAGGAAGAAAGAAAAAACAGTACTAAAAATAATACTTGAACAATACACTGCTAACCTGCACTTCAGCTGGCTTTAATATAAGCCACTCGAAACCAAATACACAGGATAAGCCAAACACTTTCTAGGTGTGCGGTGGTACAGGAGCTAAGGTGATGTAGAAGGTCCCCCCAGAGGCATTGTGGTTTGGACACAGCACTGCAGCGCCTGATCCAGGGGAAGAGCACAGAGATATCTGACAGACTAAAGTGTGGCTCTTACAAAGCAAAATATATGCTGAACCTAAAAACCCAGGAGATTCTGTAGGTAGATACATTATCAGGCACTGCAGCAGTTGTGTTTTGCTAAAGGTTACTCCCTTAAATATCAGACCAATTAAAGCCATTGCATTTAAGGTCAGGAAAATGTGTATGTTCCCTGATTGCACCAAGCCAGGAAACCAAAGGCTGCCTAAGCGTCGCCTCGCTCTTCAGAGAAGTCTGCATGCAACATTTGTCCCAGGTCTTTTGTAACTTATGCAATAGCCTTGCCATGATGCTGGAGATATTTGTGACAATTGTTAAAAAAGGTAAACAAGATGTGATTAGCAAATATATCGGCCATGTTTTGCTTTTACTTTTAATTCTTGGTTTTTCTGTTGTTCAAAAAATCTCTTCTCTCTGGTGACCAATGATGGGACCCAAGAGAATGGCAGGAAGGTGTGCTGGGGAGGGTTAGGCTGGACACCAGGAAAAGGTTCTTTACCTTTACCTAACACACTGGAACAGCTCCCCAGGGCAGCAGTCACGGTGCCAAGCCTGACAATATTCCAGAAGCATTTGGCCAACACCCTCAGAAACATCGGTCACTCCTTCTTGTCCTGTCACTCCAGGCCCTTGTAAAAAGTCCCTCCCCAGCTTCCCTGCAGCCCCTTTCAGTACTGGGAGGCTGCTCTGAGGTCGCCCCTCAGCCTTCTCTTCTCCAGCTGAACAACCCCAACTCTTCCAGCCTGTCCTCATAGCAGAGATCCTCCAGCCCTCGGATCATCTCCGTGGCCTCCTCTGGATCCATTCCAACAGTTCTTACATATGGGATTCCAGAACCAGACACCACACTCCAGGTGGGGTCTCCTGCATGCAAACTTCATCTCCCTAAATGATGACTTTTGCAACAAGGAATGCTGCAATTAGCTGCTACTCTTTCTCTTGCACATTGATTTCCCCACTTATCTCTTTACTACTTCTTAACTCCAGCTCCACTTTTTCGCTCTGACCCTTTTTCTATTGTGCCGAGCTTCTCCACAGTGCTGGCAGCTGCTATTCAGCGAGTCTGCGAGGCAGCCGAAGGCTGAAGGTTTCATTATAGCAAAGCCCTCCTAATGTTGTGCATTGTGCATGGTTCAGCAGTGCAGTCATTAATCCTCTCCCACTGCTCCCTGCCACCCCTGGGGGAGGTTCTCCTCCAGGACTCATATCCCCTTGGCCTGTCACGTCGAGAGCAAGAAGCTCCTGAAATAGTTTTGAATTTATTGTCACAGTTGCAGCAACAGAAACATTTGACTTTTCTGTCTAAATCAATACAGGGTTTCTTCTTTCTTTTTTTTTAAAGGATATAATGCCGACACAACTGCTCCACTGCCAAGCTCTTCAAACGCACAAGCAGAGGAAGAGATGCCTGATCATTCTGGTCATAGTTTCAGTCTTTCTTTCAATTGCCCATCTCCAACCAGGTCAGTCTTGTACTTTTTGACCATATTTACCCTCCGTTCCAGGTTTGATGTCGACCTACTTTCCCACGCCATAATTCACTAACATTCCCCTCAGCATCAAGATAATAAAGTGAGAGGAAAAATCCAAATCCAACTCGCACCAAGCAATTATTTTCACGTCCATCTGTAATCATTGTGTTAGTGCCAGGGTTTGGTTAATGCACAATAGAGGATAATGAGATCACTTTTTAATTCTCCATCTTCAGCTCTGAAAGCACTGGGGAAAGACAAGAGCTGTCATGTTTTACCAGGTGAGTGCTTTGAACAGCAGTGTGCCTCGCAGTGATTATGGCCATGTGTTTACAACAAGGTACAAAAAATAAGTGGATAAATAAATAAATGAATGAAAATCCCTACCTTAAACATTTGACATTATTTCAATAATGCCTCAGGCAATTTAATGCCTTTACAAATCCTGATCCTTTAAACCAGGGGTGTCAAAACTCACAGCCTGAGGGCTGAATCCAGCCCTCCACCTTGTTTTATCCAGCCCAGCACCTTGTTTGTACCCCGTGGCAGTGCCAAGCTCCTTGCCCCTATGCTTGAGCCAACGCTGGGCATGCGTGCAGCGTGGGTGACGTGCGTTACGTTGCACGAGCAAAACAGTGGGAGATGTCAGTTTGATAACCCTGCGTTAAACTAAGTCCTCGGGTAATCCCCAGACAAAACCAGAAGCAGAAGTGGGGAGATGAAGCAGCTTAGTGGTGTAAGGGCCAGAGGTTTTATTTACAAACAGCCCACGAGCTGTACATACGAGAACACGGCGCTGAAACCCAGGATGCTACAGAAAATCTACGCTATGGGAGAAGGAAGCAAAGGTCAAACCCTCCCTGCAACCTAATCTGTGAGCTACACAGCACGATGTCCTCATCAGGGCAAGATCACCCTTGTATTCACTGCTGAACCAGTGCTCTGGAAAGCTGGCTGTGCAAACCCACCAATTCAACTGCAAAGCCAGCTCTGGCATCCCCTTCCTGCACCAGGAGCCGTGCCAAGGCACAGACCAGCTTCCGTGCCGTGAGTGGACAGGGATTGATAGGCCTGAGGGCCAGAAGAGACTGTGGTGATCATCCAGCCTAACTCCACACAGACCATATGCTGTACACATTTCACAGGTGCATTTTATCCCACACAGGACTTCTGGAGGCTTGAACCTAACAGCTCGGTGTATCCTGGGAGCCTGCTGCCTACGAGAAGGTGTATGAATGCTCATTATATTTTGGAGCAAAGTCACAAAGACTTCAATATTTAACAATGATATCTGAAGTGTAACACACATGGAGAATGCAGTCTGCTAGTAGTTTTCTTATTTTCGTGCCTTTTTGGGTTGTGGTATTCCACAGCTAGCTGTCATATGCTCTCCCTGGTGACATATAACGCAACGTCCTCGCCATCTGCCACACAGAAATCTCAACTCCCCTTTCCATGAGACTGCGTGTGTGGGATTTGTCATGCACCTGTACCTGCGGCTGCCATTTGAAGGAAGCACATTTTGCTGTTGACAGAGAAAGCGGCAGAGTGCTGAGGTCTCACGACGAGACACAGACTTAGAGGAAAATGAACTTGGCTTTCAAACTCCTTAAGTTTTTGCAGAAAAGATGAACTATGATGAATATAAACAGGCTGAAGGACACACTGGGTACATTCAAATCAAAGGACCTGGGAGTGTACATGACCTCTTCTGTGTCAAGTCATGAGCAGGACTCGCCAAGTGATCTCAGAGTATGGTCTGGCCAATTCTAGAAGCCCTTGACGTAGCAGCAGAAGGTTTACAAGCTGCACTTTGTTTAAAATATGATAAATTTCAGCTAACAAAACTGCAGTGCATTCAGAGAATCCTGAAACATGCATAACGTAAGCCAGAAATAACTAGATGAACTTTCAGATCAGATGTTTTATCACATTCTTGAAATAACACCCTTGATCTACAAAAACTTATTAAAGAAACCTCTGAGTAAATACAAGCGAAGCAACTCTGTTTCTCTCAGTAGCTCAGCTGTAGCTTGAGCCTTGTAACAGCCATCCCAGGCAGGTGCAGATTTTCCATTGAATTTCTGAAGTTTCCACTAGGCTGAAAGTGGATTAAGCTCAATAAATCCACAAACCTGCACAGGCTGAGTGACATGGCAGGAGGCAGAATCAGGGGCTATCAGCTGCTGCTGAGTTACTTAGGCAGACAATCCTCCTCTGAAGTTTTACGTGTGGCTTCGTCGAGCTTATGGCTGCTTCTCACCTTTCTCCTCAGAAGCAATGGAATAGCTCGAGAATATTGTTAACCCTGTGCAAAGTAAAATACACCCTGCTTAACGTATGATTTTGCAGACCCAGGATGTTTCACCACTTCTGTAAATTTTGCAATTTTGCTGTCTGGTCACATTTTCCTCCCTATCAACCTGGGCAGTGTGATTTGTTGCCCTGGAAGAAAATCACTATTATGTTAGCAGTACACAGCAGCAACAGTTCTAACATCTGACACAGCAGTAGTAAGTTCCTGACCTGACATTTAGAAGAGGCTCTTTCTGACTCCAGCGTGCTTTGGAGTAAGCCCTGAAGACCTTGCCCATGCTTCACGCCAGTAGTGTTGCTTGTGATCAGCGCTTGACTCTTCATCTGCTGTGGCTCCTGGGGTCTTTTTATTCTTTCCGAACATTGAGCTTACAGTCAAATGTCAGCTCCTCAAAAATAAGTGGTTGGCTTGTGGTTAAGGAATGGCAAGAAGAAGGCTCATTTAATTCCCAGCTCAACCACAGACATCCCAAGTGAGACTGGCCAGATTGCGCAGGGTCTGGTTCATTCCAGAAGCACTAAACTCCGCTGAACTCAGTTGCTACCTAGTGATTTCTTTATGTGCTTGGCATACTTGTAAATCAGGATCTTAATGTCCCTGCTAACATCAATAGCTGTAGGATAGGGACAATCCTACTGCCTTCCTTTTGCCTTTTGGAAGCTGGAAGCTCATTAACAGGCACTCTTCTCCAAAGTGCTTGTACAGCACCGAGCGCACGGAGCTCCAGTGGGTTCAAGAGAGAAGCAAAAAGTAAAAGTCCAGGACCAGACACCCTTCCTTATGAGGAGGGTCGTCAGAGGCTGGTTCTCCCACATCCCAGGAAGCTGATCACAAATTGCCAGAGGAAACAAAAATATTATAATTCTCCCAAACACACTTGGAAAATTACACAGGCTGACTCATGGGCACATTTAATGGGTTTCTGGCGGAGTGATTGTACCTCCTCATTTGAACCACACAAAACGAAGGCACGATTTTAGTCACATAGAAATTACATCAAAAGGAAAAGCCAGATGTTTTGTGAATCCCACCACTAATGAGCTACAAGTGATGTTTTTTCCATTGTACAAGAAAATTATGAATTTTTAAACATATACAAAACAAATTGTTTGTGATTACATTAGACCTTCAAAAGAAAGTGGGAACATAAATTCAGAGATGAATAGCATAATATTGGATGCTTGCCTCGCTGCTTGACTTCAATAACTTATCTCAATAAATCCCCCAGCAGAAAGCATCTTATGTACTTCAAGCCCGGAGAAGATGAGACATGAATGCTGGAGGAATTACAAGACAGAGGGGCTTTCTTGCAACAGTGAACAAGCTGAAAATTACAAGGTAATGGAAACTCAGCGGGAGGCCCCCGTACCCTGCCATTAGCTGACTCCTACAATGATTGCTGCAGAAATCACTTAGGTTATGTAAGCACTGTACACTGTTTCTGCACTCTGCATCTCTCTCCACCTAAACACAGAGACAATTTAATTAGGCAAGAGGAGATACCTGAGCAACAGGGACTTAGGCTTGCAGATGAAACAGAGCTGCCTCCCTGACCGAACAGCAGCCCTTTGTCCCAACACGACCGTCTGCCTGTCTCTTCTTTGTTGCACGTGAACACTGCCTGTACAGACTGGTTTATTAAAGCATTTACCATTTTTAAGCCAATATAGCCCCAACCTCCCCAAACTGCACTACTACCGTGACTGTGGAGCTCGGGAAGCTGAAGAATTAACAGCAGGAGAGTATTAGGCTTGAGTTGCTTAAAAGGCAATTAGTACCTGTCCCTCACGCTCCTTACCATGGTCTCATCCCATAGAAACACTTGTTATGCCAATCTTGGATAATAAGTCAGATTCATATAAACGTCCCTGTGCTGTGGCTCTTATTTTACCATCCAGGAGGTTAATGAGGATAAGGCACTTTTCCAGTATTAAAAGGGAAGAAGAAAGCCAACCCAGCAGGTGCAATATGGCAGAGCTGAGTGGGAAGCATGCTTAGAAGAAGGCACAAGAAAGCAGGCCAGAAGAAAAGACTTCCTTCAAGCAGCTGCAGCATGGAAACAGAGGAAACCCCTCTGCTGAGAGGCTGGGAACATGAAAGAGATACAGGGGAGACCATGTTAAGCTTTCCCCCAGGAGCTGGGGAAGAGAGAGCAGTAGTAATGAGTAATGGAGCTTCACTCCGTGTTTAGAAAATGACACTGGTGTTGTGAGCGGACTCAAAATGCTGGGGACGAGGAGGAATAGTACCAGGATTTTGGAGCATGGGTTGTGATCGTGGGCTTTGCACGCTCCAAAAGGGCCCTCCAGGATATGGGGTGACTGGAAGAACATCAATGTCCCTCAAATTTCACGCTCTAAGAGCTGCTCTCTCCTACACTCTTCTATGCTCTCACATCATCAAGCCACCAGCAATCTGTCCCCAACCCTGAGAGCTAAGGATTGCTTGGTCTTGGAAAAGCCAAGCAAATGAGATGTCTATGACAGCCTAAATTTCCTGTTTCTTATCCCTCACTATAAAGTTTAACCCCGCAACACCCTGCTCTCTGTGCCGGTGGCCAGTTCTGGCCCAACCTCAACAGTTCTGGCCCAGTTTTAGAGACAGAGAAGACAGCTTCTCCTCCAGGGACCACAACAGCCACATTTAATCATCATAGCAGAGAAGAAACAGAAGTCACTGGAGAGCAAACTTTCAACCTGATTTTTTATATCAGGTGCTAAAAAGATAGGCATCTAAATCCATGCTTAGGTGCTTGTCTCAGTGACGCATTTTGAGGCATGACAGCGGCAAGTTTGACTCTGAGGAACTTCAAGTTAGGTAGGATTTGACACTTTGGTAGCTGTGATCTCGTATACCCACACGCAAGCCAAGCTCACCTTCACCTTTGGAGAGAGGTCAAAATCAAGGCCAACTGGGGCTGGTTTAAAGCATGCTTTCACAGAACCTCTTGCCCTGCCTCTGCGCTTCCTCGGCTCTGTCTCAGCACTTAAAGAGAGGGCTGGGAGTTATTTCCTCAGAGGTAGTGAGTGCCCTGCATGGAAGTCCTTTCTGAACTATCAGCATGCACTATAAGCAATGGTTTACACGCTTGCATTTAAACTCAACCCCTCCTCCCACATTTTCCAATCAATACCATGCCAGGATTTCTAAGCTACTTTGGTATTTTCCATTAACTATGACAGAAAATGCCAGATGTATTGCAAATGCCACTGACGCTACTAGATGACATTTATTCCTTTATCAGGCTTCAAATTCAGTGGGACAGATTGTGTTCTGAGCTGGAGAAGGGAGGGATTTCACCCTTTGTGTCTTAAAGATACTTTCATGGTGGTGACTGCTACACCCCCGGTATGAAAAATGCAGCTACAAAACCCTGTCTCTCACTCTTTTCTAAAATAATTGTTTCTCTAAAATCACTAAGATATTGGATATTAACTGCTAAGTATTCTTGTCTTTCTTCTATATTAAGAAGACAAGAAGTTTAGAAACATTGGTACTCTGTGTGTGAAAGTGACTCTCAGATCCCAGAACGTGCCTTGGTTTTTATGGGTTTCATTTCAGGAGTTCGTTGAATTTGTAACTCAAATCAATAAAATGCATGGGTACATTTACACACTCATCCAGCTTTCTCGGACATGTTAGGAGATTGTCAAGCTTGCCTGATTCTAATTAAAAACAGACCAGTGGGCAATCAATTTAACTTGTACCAACTTGTAATTACCTTTGCTCTACTGCTCTACAAATAAAGGTGGCAGGAGGAGAGGGGCTTCATGGGATTTTTGTGGTGCTGCCCTGAGGAACCTCAGAGCAAGTCATTTGTGGTGAAGTTTAGTGTGAGTACTGCATTGTTTCTTCCTCCATCATTATTCAGGACAAGAAATATGTTCAACTTCTTCAGCTCCACTACCAACCTTTCCTTCTGAACTGATTTTTTATTTTATTTCTAAAGAACTATCCCACTGCTATTCAATCAGCACCTCACCTTCCACAGTCTGTGCCTGATTCAACAAACACACTGTTTTCATAGAATCACAGCATGCCTTGGGTCCAAAGGGATCTTAAAGATCATCCAGTGCCACCCCCTGCCATGGGCAGGGACACCTCCCACTGGATCAGGGGGCTCCAAGCCCCATCCAACCTGGCCTGGAACACCTTCAGGGATGGGGCAGCCACCACTGCTCTGGGCAACCTGGGCAAGGGCCTCCCCACCCTCACAGCAAAACATTTCTGCCCAAGATCTCATCTCAATCTCCCCTCTTTCAGCTGAAAACCATTCCCCCTTGTCCTATCCCTGCACTCCCTGATCAAAAGCCCATCCCCAGCTTTCCTGGAGCCCCTTTCAGTACTGGGAGGTTGCTATGAGATCTTCCCGGAACCTTCTCCAGGCTGAACAACCTTCCCTGCCTTGGCACTCTGTACAGCCAAAGAACACTTGCAATCTCACCATAACACTATGGCTGAAGTGCTTCCTTTTCCCTATCACCATGTGATGTTTAATTCCATACCCCATCCCCAGCAGCAGCAATCTATTGACATTTTCTCCTAATTCAAACTCGGTCAATTAAATGACAGTAAATGAATGACGACTTTAACAGCACTCCATAACTAAACAGAGTCCGCAACAATTTTTTTGCTTTATTGCTCACTTGTGTCATAACGAGTATCACACAGTTCTGAAAAACATCCTCAGAAGAAGAGGGGAGGGAGAAGATGCAATAGAAGAAGAAAGAAAAACCAGTGAAAGAAGGGACCAGAACCTGCCTTCTGTTGTTGGGTTTACATCGCTCATCTCCCTCTGAGAAAGGGCACAGTTCAGTGTAACTGATGCGGTGACTGGTAGATGCTTAGACTGAAGGTGGTTTTTTATAGCAACTCACATTTCTGTCTTTTATTTGTAATGCCAAGACACTCGGCTATCGCCAGACACTCAGTCAACACTGGGTTTTCAGAGAAAAAAAATAAACAGTTCAAACCTGTGATTTAATAATTTGAGGTATTGCATTGCCTCTGCTCCCTTGGAGATATCTGATGCACAGGAAAACCAAATTACTTACTGTTGACACTAACTTGCTTCACTGAGGATTCTTATTTGTTCTGAATGATCTTCAAGCACTAAAGAGTGTTAAATGCACACCACCAGCCAGGAACTGCTTAGAATGACTGTTATTTCTCACACATCTCTCACCACTGGATGTCCACATGATACACATGGGACCAGGCAAGAAACAGAATCAATGAATAATTTAGGTTGGAAGGGATTTTTGGAGGCGTTTCAACCAATCTCCTGCTTAAAGTTGTCCCAACTAGATCAGATTGCCAAGAACCCTGTCTGTGTTAAGTATCTCTGCTGGTAGATATTCCATAACCTCTCTGATCCTCTGCTCATGTCTGATCACTCTCATAATGGAATTGTTTTCTTTGAAAGCTATATACAAGAGGGTTATACATCTGGAAATGTTTCCTTATTTCTTTTCCCTCATATCACTGCAATTTCCTGCTCTGAACGCCGTGTTGCCTCTTCTAATAGAGGTAAAGCTAGAATCAAGCCTTTGGCAGCATCAGTATTTTGCTCAATATTCTTTAATAACCAAGTCCTGTGCTCACATCCAGAGACGCGTTAACTCTTTCCTGGATCTAAGGGCTAACTCTGAAGTTACTGAAGTTAATGAGAGTTTTCATGTTAGCAATACCTAACATCCCTTGATGTCAGTGGCAATTTGTGAATGCTCAACAACATCTTTAAATTATTAAATAAGGACTCGAGTGAAATCGCTACTAGCTGGGATGTTGCTGGGCTATTGTTTATGCTGCGGTAACTTGTGCTGTCAACTAAATTCGTGTTTCCACAAAAACAACAGGGTGAAGAAGGATCAGTGAATTTACCAGAATGCCTGAAGCATGTCAGCACAAGAGACAGGACAATAACAGAACCACTATCACCAGCTGAAGCACTGAGCTCGGTGGTCTGAAAGCAGCTCTGGCTGGTACTTCGCTTACCACTAAGAAGGAAGTAATTTGGTTCCTCTCTCAATATTTGCTGCCATGGACCTCAAATATAATTCTTTCTGAACAGGAAAGCACTCCACAGATGAACCAGTTCCACTGGCCACAAAGGCAAACTTCTCTGCTTCATAATGGATTTTCCACAGACAACTGGGTCAAACTTTTCAAACCCCTCATGACGGTACGATTAGATCTGAGTCTTTACAGTGCCCTACAGTTCGCACGGTGAGCTCTGAGACACATTTCCCTTTCACAAAGTTCTGCTTAACTGGACGAAGGGGACAGAGTTCAAGGGCAAGCCAACACAAGGTGTTTTATTTAAATATGGCCCTAAAGTACCCATGTGTAAATGAGAGATGTTTCAATTCCATTTGCCTCTCTTGGCTAGGTGGATAACACAGAAACCTGGTGTATTTTATCCTATAGCATTAGTTCAGGGAAATGTGTTTATTATGAGCTCCATTATAATACACTTAGCATAGTCCTTTCAAGTAATGACAAGACATTTGTTTAGGAACTAATTCAGCACCAACTGCAGTTAAAAAAGAAGCTTTGACATGTCAGTGGAAACTGCAATGGATCTTTACTGGCTGTTACAGTCAAAAGTAATCGGTAATAGAGTGGAGGGCAAGTGGTTAAACATTTTTCCGTGCAGCTTATGGTATAAGCAGTGCTACTTCTCCCAGTGCATTATTGCTTCCAGTAAGTTTTCTTATGATAGGTGGGAAATACCAGACTTCCATGGTTGGCATGTGAATATGTTTCCTTCTGACAAAAGTTTAGTTTGGCACTCCAGATCCAGGAGTTCTCAAAAGCCACCGGAAAGTAGCAGCAGTTATGAGCTCTCTGCCCATGGCGCCACCCAGCAGAGCCATCCTTACTTTGTGAAGAGAGAAAAAGACTAAAAGACCTCAATTTACAGAATATTCTGTTTTCCACAGTCTCATTGATCACTCATCACTTCTGTCATCCTCTAGTTGCAAGGAGCTACCAACCCCACAGGTCTGAGTGCTTCCACTGCTGGTATTTATTTACTGGCTAGACCAAAAAGGAATAACAGTTAATAGAGATGTTTTAGAATATATTTTAGCTCAGTTAATAATGTCTAAGGTTGTTGGGCTAAGAAAAAAAAAGAGATAGGGGATTTGGTGCCTGGGAAAGCTGACAACCATGTATAGTAAACACAGACTGTATTACTAAGCTGTTTATGTTCAAGTACCATGCACGATTTAAAATGACCAGTACTGAATGGAATTTTCTGCATTAAGAAAATTGTATTTTCTGCATATAATGAAAATGTCCTTAAAACTGCACTTTAAACCAGCTGGGAAACAGTACTGTCACAGAAACAGGTGCAGCCAGATCTCTCAGGTAGACCTGTCCAAACCTACTCTGCTAGGACCCATTCGAAAGGCTTCACCAACCCCAAACAAGGTTTTTATTTAAATAGGAACTTGAACTAACAGGTTTTCTTTTTACAATACTGGTGACTGTGTGAATAAGAGAAAGGTTCCCAACATGCCCCTGGGGAAAGGATCCTTTCCTTAAGGCTTTTTTAGGTGCAGTGCTCGACAGCTTGCTGGCATGCAGACACCAGTACGCCAGGAAATCATTTTGTGTGCTACTGCCAAGGGCCGGACTGACCCCACAGTCCCAGCTCTCTGCTTCACCCCGGGCTCTCCCTGTGCTCAGCTATTCCCCCGTCCCAGCCCAAAGGTCTCTTGCAAACACCCCCAGCACACTCTGGAAAGGAGCAGTCTCCCATCCCTCCCAAGGGCTGGACCTGGCCCAGAAGCTCCCTTTTTGAAAGCAGATTATTATGGTGAAGGCTGTATAAACACCATCTACCACAATCACACATTCCTCTTTTCCTGCTACCCCTTTTTAATCCTCAGTATAACTCAATCCCACTTCCCCGTTAGGAGTTTGACCCAAAAATAGGGCTTGATGTTCAGAGAGGAAAAATGCAGCAGGGATTCCCACACAGTACACCTTGATCTTCCATCTGTAAAGAGTCAGTTTGGTTTGTGAATGCTGTTCCAGGGGTCCTGTACCACCTGTCTCCAGATAAAACTGTAACAAATTCACTAATGGTCCTACTTGACCTGTCAGCCCAATGCCAAGAACTCCACTAGCCCTGCCCGATGCAAAGGGCGCCCTGTGCTGAGCACCAGGAGGGGTCTCCCCTTTGCAGGACGATGGAAGCCCCCAGTGGCTCTGCCTGGGTTTCCCACAACCACTTTTCATCCGAACATCCTGCAGCGCTCTGCACAGGGGTGATGGTCTGCGGCCTTGCTGCGAATGAGGGAAGTGATGTGGGAGATTTTCTTGTGCTCACCCCAAAAGCAGCTGGAGGCACAGGCAGGGAGGGACGGTGCCTCCTCATGTCCCCGATGCGAGCCCACAGCACGTGATCTTGCATCTCTGAGCCCACCAGGGACCATGTCGCATAACACCAGCAGCACCACCAGCACTGGGTGGACAGTTTCACAGTCCAGCCACGACCCCAAGGCACTAATTCCCATCTGCTGTGTTCACGTTGCTCCTTCCTGAAGCACAAACTGCAGCAGCCACTCAATCTGACAGCAGTATCGGAGGCCGAAACAATCAGCTCAGGACAAACGCAAAGACAATTGCTATTGTCTTCCCTATCTTCATAACTGTGCTGGGAAGAAACAGGCTCCCACTGCCGCTCCTCACTACATAACATCAGGCTGTTTGTTTTGATTCACAGTGACACTATGAAGTTATTCTGAATTAACAGACGAGCCAGTCAATAGAAGGGTTACTCCTTATGGCAGGCATGCAGGACACCCAGCTGACAAGGTGTTTTCCACCTTAGAATGGCAAGGTTTTTAATAGAGTATAAATGTCTTTAATCACTCAGGCTAAACAGCACTAAGTACAAGTTCAAGGTGACTCCAACAGCTCCGATTCAAAAACTGCGTTTTCATCTTCCTTAGATTAATTCATATTTTAATTGCTCGTATCCCTGATTGAAGTGCTAGCGAAGGGAGTACTTTCCTTCCTTTGATCTGCTGCTTTCACTGCACACAGGCAAGGTTGGACGTTAGGCAAACCCACAAAATTGCTCTGCTTCAGGGGAGAGCATGTGGTACGAGTGTGGAACGGCTGAAATCACACAGCATGAGTGCTAGCAAGGCCTGAGGACAGGCTGCCTCGTGTTATTCCATATATTTAATTGCTTATACAACTACAAAAACAAGAGAGACTTCACCAATGCTATAGAATTTTGAACCACGGAGATATTTAGAAAATGCTAGTTTTGTAGCCAGGGTTAGATACCCTGCGTATGGTCCGTAACACAACCTGCCTTCCCTCACTTGCAACGGGTGGCCATGGCCCTGAGTCTCCCCTGCTTCACACGGAACTAAACCAACTAACAAAACACCTCTTCGTACACAAAGACCAGACTGTAAGCCACTGCTTCACAAAGGGGACAAACAAGGGTGGCTGCGATAAATGTAGATAACATGACAAGTAGGCTGGAGAAGGGACGCTGGGACCTTTTGTTCTTGCAGCAGCACACCAGTGAGGAGCTTTCAAAGAAGTTGAAAGCGAAAAAACTCAAAAGCCAGCAAAAAGAAATATTTTTATACTGTGATTAGCCTACAGCACTCATTGCCATGGGATGTTTCTGAAGGAAGAGCAAAAAAGATTTGAAAAGGCATTGGAAATACAGACACTGTCTAAAGTTGATGGCTGTCAAAACGGGCAAAGAGATCTTAAATAGTTTCTTTCAGTGCAAGCTCCTGAGGCTTTTGTTCCCCATCTGTCTGTCGGGGGTTTCAGCACTCACACTCTCAGGTATCTGCTTCTGATGCCACTCAGAAAGAAGACCCTGAGCCAGAGCTGCTGGTGGTGCAACCAACAGGATGGTCCTCTGGTGCCGATGTGTACTGATGCCAGCATCAGCTCATGCTGCTTAGCCCAAGTACTGGCTGTACTGGTTAAAAAAACTTCCAACGTTGCATTCTTCACTCAGAAATGCTAAATACAACTTTTCTTCCCCCTTTTTTCTGGTTGCTCAGGTAGTGAAGTATCCCTGAGGACATGAGTTCAACCCCCTGGCCAATGCAGCCTGATCACTTCAGAAAAATACATGCATGGTTTAAACCCCAATGTTTCCACGTTAAAAGAGAGGGTTTTGCACAAAGCACTGTGTGTGCTGGCTACTTCTGCACACTTCAAAGCCCCAGTGAAGTTGTAAATACCAGCAAGAGCACTCTCTCAAGCTCTGGGCACGGGGACCACAGCGAGGCCACAGCCTGCCCCTGCACTGGAGATGATCCTTTTGGAAAGGAGGGAGGAGCTGCTGATACCCCTGAGAATCACCTGTGCCAGCAACTCCCAGCTTCATTTGATGTGGGACAAAGGTCTTTCCCACCTGCCTGTCCCCTTCCTGCCCACCAGACCAGTTTGCGCAACTTTAGATTTCTACTTCCTTCTTAAATTTGATTAGTGACAGCTTCTATTATCTGAGGAAATCTAAATTGCTTCTTCCTGTGCTAATGAATCACTGTACTATGTGTGTGGGGATTAGGGAACAAGATGGATTTATTAATACGCTTCTAATAAAAGAACAGTTTCTGTGTTCCAGTGGCTTTTGGCGAAGGGGTTGTAGCAGGTTTTGGAGGTGGCAAGGAGAGCCACGCATTGTCACTTCTAATTACAAGCCACGCTTATATCTATATATCTTCTCAGGGTGCAACTAGTGAGTGGAGATCCTAATTTATGTGCACGGAGCAGGGCAGCCGTGTCAACGGGGATGTCACATTAAACTCTCTTGTCTGCAGGAATCTCTTCAGGTCCAGCACAGTGCTGCCGGGGCTGCACGACCTATTCCAGCAGCCACAAGGACTTTAAACCACCACTTACCTGGGGGTAGGAGAATGTACCTGGGAAAGGGTCATCCTAAATTGACTTCTTTCCTGCACTCCTTCTTAAGCATCCTTTATTATCTGTCAGATAATAAATCACAGCTATCTGTCTGATTAGATTGTGGGTCTGACTGAGGCTAACCACTCTTATCTTAGACTTTTACGTTACAGTTGCTTAGGCTTCTAACATGAGAGGCTTTAATGATTTTGTTTTCAAGGTAACTGGGCAGTTAAAAAAACACCAGACAGTTTGTAAAACGCTAGCGGAGGATTTTGTAAACTAAGCCTAATCACAGCAACAACAGACCTGTTTGCAAGCAGACGTGATGTGAATGTGGATGCCCCCAAGAGTTACTCTCATTTAGTCTCCTTGGTAGAGTGTAAATTTAAAAAAACATGCTGGTGTCTACTCTTATCTCATACCTAATGCCAGGAACTCAGAGGGATGGCTCCCAGCCTCCTTTTACAAAATATAACAGAGCAACACGTCTCCTGCTCTACTGCAGAGAAACGGGACTGGTCTGGAATAACATGCACTGTCTTCACCCCCACAGCCCAAGCCAGAACCCTGAAACCTCTCTATCAAAACCAAGGGTAAAAAGAATGTCCACAAGTACTCACATCTCACTCCCCAAATCAGGACATGTTTTTAGAAAGGGGAATGTAAAACTTGGTGTGGTCATTCTTACACAATTATTTGTATGTGGGGAAATCTTTAACTTCTCCATGGGATGAGCCAATAAGGAACTCTAAGGACTGAGAAAGATCTTTCTTCTTAGACCCACTTTTTGTTCTAATTCTTTTGGCCTTGATTTACCCAAATATCGATGCAGTATCAGTAGGGTTAAGACGAAATACGCTGTGAATAAAGCACATCCAGAAGATGAGGTTCTCAGCTCTTCTAAGATGTTTGCTACAGCCTTAACTGTTCAGAAGAGCAATATCAATGCTTAAGGCAATCCTGTTGGTGTGGGGAAGCTTAGGTGGCTGAGCACTGTGAATTTACATACTAGTACTGTGACTCACTCAAATCACCAGAAGTCTCCTCACAGACTTCATTTCTGGCTTTGGATCAGACCCTGATTCCCAGCAGATGTAAATCCAGATCCATGCCAGGTTAGGTCAGCTGCTGCTCGTGCCCTTTCTCTCCACAGTAATTCAATATGCGTAATTACTGCAAAAGCATTCTGCTGACAACAGTCTTCTCTTCTCAAATGAACTGTTTTCATTGTGTTCCCAGGTTCTACGTCTTCTCTAATAACGTCGTACCGTAGGTGGTTTATCCATCACCATAAAATCATTCATTCTTTCAGATACAGTTAATTCTAATGAGGCTGGCATGGACTAACAAGCCATTGATTCCCATTTATGGATACAGTAAACGGCTCTTGATGTCTTTCAATCTCTACACTTGAGCGTGCTAAACAGATACAACCAATGCTGCGTGCTGGACACACACCTTATTACTGGGAGATATCCAAACATTTCCTACAAGGTTATCGCTGCACTTTGCCGCAGAGGAAGAGAAACTAAGAACATATCAGTATGAACAGACCCGCAGGATAACTTGATTTCCTGTAGTAATTTCAAATAAATGAACAAGGTTCAGGTTTCAGTTATCACTTTGTAAAGCTGACTCATAGCTCCAGGAAAAGCCTAAAGAAGCAGAAATGCTTTTCATTGTAGATTCTCCCTTTCACTGGATGTTAGAAGATTAGGGGGATCCAGACAGCTGTTATAATGGAGGAAGAGACAGTCCCCAGCTTGACCCCAGCTAATTCTGCTGTTGGGGAGCTCACTGCTGTGCTCAGTAGTAGTTCACATCGATGGCAGAAGAACCAGAACCCAAAAACTGCTATACAGAACATAAAAAGAAAGAAGATCTTCAAACATTTCTGAGCTACCTGGCCCAAACCACCAAACTCCATGCTCCTTGCATTTAGATGCCTGAATTTAGCCTCGATGAATCAACCTATGGAAAACCTCTACCCAGATTTGATATATTAACTATGTATTTTTCAGCATGTGAAATTAGTAGGTCCCAGAATTAAAAGAGAACCTGGGATTCAAAGCATGAGCATCCAGTCAGTCTTGTATTACAGGACCAGAAGAGTCTTCAACATATATTCTATTCTCTTACTTATTTCCCTATATCCCAGTGTCCTGTTTCAGAGACACTCACTTGCCCCAGCTGTAGGGCCTCCCAAGGCTGGTGGTTTCAGTCCTCACCACATATTTCTCAAGAAGCTTTCCACAGCAGGCAATCTGAATCTGCTTGGCTGCAGTAAAAAGCCTAAACGCTCCTGTTCTACCACAGATAGAAAGAGGAAGAGAGTAATTTGTCCTTGTTAAGGGTTTTAAAGATGCCTCTTCTGATTTAAGTGCGTGCTCTTCCACAGGCTCCTTACGCTTCTGCTCTCCACAGGTAATGAAGGCACAACGGCGCTCTGCCTCCTTTCCTCAGAGGGACAAACACATTTAGAAGATCACGAGTTTCAAACACTACTGTAGGTAGTGTGAATTTTTTCAAGGTACTTTGAAGCGATGGATAACATTGTCTACTGTACACTTAGCTCAAGTGTTTTAAAAAAAAAAAAAAAAAAAAGATCATTTCCCTCAACAAATTCAAGGTGTCCCCTGTATTGCTCCAAAGTCGTTACAGAAAGCCACCCTGCCTCATGCTGCTGACTACTACAGTGTTCCACCACCTTCAGACAAAGCCGGATTATGAAACTAAGTGATAGAAAATTTCTATGAAAACATGTCACCTGACGGTACATAAAGGTGGGGAGGGGCTCTTGATCAGGGAGTGCAGGGATAGGACAAGGGGCAACGGTTTTAAGCTGAAAGAGGGGAGAATGAGAAGAGATCTTAGAAAGAAATATTTTGCTGTGAGGGTGGGGAGGCCCTGGCCCAGGTTGCCCAGAGCAGTGGTGGCTGCCCCATCCCTGGAGGTGTTCCAGGCCAGGTTGGATGGGGCTTGGAGCCCCCTGATCCAGTGGGAGGTGTCCCTGCCCATGGCTTGGAACTGGATGATCTTAAAGGCCCTTTCCAACCCAAATCATTCTATGGTTCTATGTTCTACTGGTTGGTAGCTGCTACATTGAGGGGACAGAGCAGCAAGCATGTCTTAGGCGTGAGGCTCAACTGGACGCGGAGCGACCACCAACATTAAAGAGGATCTGAGGGGGCTCCCACTGCATGGACAGCACAGTGCAGGGGCTGGATTTAGCCCAAGAAGCAGAGGGGCTACAGATCCTGCCTTCTATCAACACATGCATAATTCTGACATGCAATACAAAGAATTTCTCTTTTGCCTAATTAAGAGATGTTGATTTAAGCGTGGTTTTCAGTGTTTGCTTAAGAAGCACAATTACTTGTGCTTTTACAGCATAAAATCAAAACCTCAAATAAGCTTCAGAGACAGGGCCTTGAGTTTAGGGTCACTAAGCAAACAAACTGGCTTTGACTTCCTGGGATTCAGAGATCATGAAAACCTTATGTTCTTAGAAGACAAATTCCCATAGAACCTAGGCAAGTAGGCAGTACTTGCTAAGGTGTGGCCTCTCCTCCTCCTTCGCCAGACTATAGAGGCACCTCTGTGGCAGCCACATTCCTAACTGCTCCAGTTCTGAGTAGGACAAATCAAGGCTGTAATTGTAGCTGAGTCTTGAAACAACCTGGGGGATGTGCTTCTTTTCCTCAAAGGAACAGGAGTTCCTACAAGGACTATTTCTCGCATTCAGCTTGAGAACACATCTAGAAAAGGTGAGCAGCGGTCACGCGTGATACACAGGTTTGCAAAACAAAGCTTTAATAGACACGGGGGAAGCATTTGAAAGGACACAAGCCCAGAGAACAAGTCTGTAGTCACCATTTCTTCTTCCTTACTCCTTTATGCTGCAAGGCATGCAGAGAAAAACAAGAATCCTTCTGTGTTCAATAAGTAGAGCTACAAAGTAAATACAGAGTAGGTACTCCGACTTGTCACAACAGCTACGGATACAGCCCCATCATATCTACAGAGTGGCCGTGCCCAGGGCAGCTTGGAGGTGCCCTAAGTACCAGTGAGGTGCCCGAGGCTCCCTCCCTGGGGTGTGCACAGCAGGGACCTGCCAGGGCAGTAACCTGCAGTGTTAAATAAGCTCCTTAGTCAGTATAGAATTCCATTCTATTCTAAAATGAAGGAAAACAGGACAAAAAATAGACTACTTCACATTCAGGGCTCCAATAAACCAACACTGTAGGATATATCACTATCAGAGAGTATGGAAAGGAAACAAAAAGCCTCACTTGGGTATTATTAAATGCAATGTAAAAACATTTAAAGTGACACCTTCATGAAGAAAGCTTTTAAATTATTCACAGTCAATGCAATACAATCCACAGCTAATTACAGTCTATACATGCAAATGAAAGTAATGATAATCATAATTACTTTGCACTTATATACTGTAGCAATTTTCATCTGAAGACCTCAAAGTCTTTATAAACATTAATTAATCCTCCCATCACCCTGGTGCGCTAGGTAACTGTTACCATAATTCTCATTTTAGAGAAATGAAAACTGGGGTTCAAAGAGGTTAAGTGATTTGCTCATTGTCCCATTTCGGTGCTGCAGGTGGGGTGGATGGGGATGTCTCGTTAGAGGTAGCTATTACACACTGCTGTCGGGGCTAAGAGAGCAGAGAGGTGCTGTATACGGAGATGGGGCAGGCGAAGGGCAGATTCTTGAGCTGAGGAACAAGAGTTTGACAAAAACACATCACTTACACTACAGAGACAGCACTACACAGCGCACCACACTGCAGTAGTTCCGCTTCCAAGACTCACATATCGACACAAAAAGCACTGACACTGATTTGAAGGTTTAATTTTGCATTCTGTAGAGTTGTTTTATTTTGTCCTTTTGTTCTGTTTCTTCAAAGAAAATTCTCTCATAAAACTCTGACCAGGAGACAGGTTGGTGGAGAAAACAGCAAATGCCCGAATCGCTGCTGTCACCAGCTTCGGGTTTATATAATAAAACCCTTTTATCTGGACTTGAAAAATGCAAAACAAGAGGATATGGTGCATAGCTGGGAAACAGGGCTGAATTTACAAAAGCGTTTGGCACCTGGGCTCAGATTAGGCTGACCAAGTTAGTCCCATGCCTTCTGGTTTCTGTACACAGGCTCTCAAGACAGCTTCACCACCAGGGAATGCGAAGCACAGAAGTCACAGCAATTTGGGCTGGCTGCATGTGGCAAGCAGACACCTATGGGCTTCACCAGTTAGGTATCTGTCTCCTACTGACATCCCATTATATTCTGAGACTCTGGAGGAAGAAACATTTCTACTGTGCTTCTGCAGCACCTGCCGTAGGGCAGCAGAAAGGCAACCTGATAGGTGCTATCACAATAGAAGTAATTGGTCTTAAACAACACAGAACCGACAACACCCCCCCCCGCCACCCCCAGGAGAAGGTGCTGGTTCTTTCTTGGACTAACGATCTGAGTGGCAGGATGCAAAAGATGAATGGCCTTGAGAAATCCCCTTGACAGAATATCTGACAGTCCAAAAGACAACAGAAGGGAACTTCAAACTCCTCTCACTCATAATTACTTTTCCACATTCGCACCCTGTGACTCAGAAAATGCACTCAGGTTTCATCCTCACCCACATTTCTAAAGGCCGTTGTGTGTTAATCATTGTCTGGTACCATAAAATGCAACAGCCATCAATATCAAGCCTGCCAACTTAACAGACTCTTGTAATGGGTACATTTCTATAGACCTACACAATAAGACTAATTGCATGGGCTTGCTGTAAAAGCCAGAGGTCGTTTGATTACTGGCTGTTTTGTACCATGAAAGTGCACATTAATTATTTAAAAGATGGACTTATAATTATTGTAGGCTCTAAGTAATTACCTATAATTTTGGCAAGTGTTAGAAAAACTGATAGTCTAGCAAATTCAGGTTTTAGTCATTAGTAAGCTCATAATTACATTTAAATTGCAAAATGAGAATTATGCAATTTATCTCCCCAATAATGCATAAACATTACAGTGATTGTAGGTTTTAATGGACTATATTATTACTATAAAAAGCAGAGCAGTGATGGGCAGTGAGGGGCAATTTGAGTTCATTGCTGTTATTTTACATTATAATTGCTTATCAGTGACTGTACTGTGATGGTTCTCCTTGATTAACATGGGATAAGTCCATTCCACCCAAACTGTACTAGAAAAATCGCAAAACTTACTGAAGAGTCACTAAAAAGAAGTGATAAATGTTACATCAATGCAGGACTAATTGCTGTAGCTGAACAAGCTAGAAATCGCATATTTACCCTCTCTCTATCCCTCAAGAAAAGCAGAATTCCCAAGTCATGCTAGTTTGGGTAGGACTGCTTTTTCACTCAAAACTTTTCAGGATCTGCACCCACACATTCCTCACCCATCCCTGAGGCTACACCACCTATAACGAACAAGAACAAGAGAATGTCATCAGCAAGTAATACACATACCAAGAGGATTTTTCAAATGCTGCTGTTCCAAGGCAGTCTGTGCCCATCTCATATCTCAGCATATTAATGCAAAACGCATTCCAACAAGAGAAAAGCAGGTTAGTGACTGGATACAGCTTACCAGACAGCAGAACTGGTTTGGAACAGTACATTTTTCAGCATCATTCCACAAAAAAGAACTCTGTAATAACAATAAATGCATCAAATCTGTCCAAGTGACCATAGATGTGTGTGCTCAGATGCTTACAAATAACCACCTGCCCTTTCTGGAGCAGCAGGCCCTGCAGGTGTTCACAAAGAGTTAATACCAGCCTAGCAAGATCCCTAAAGTCCTCTTAACAGAAGCAGGAGAGAGCAAGGAAAAGGAGTGAGAGCTGCCTGTGTCTGCGACACATCAACCCCGAGCGTGGGACAGCAGTTCCGAAGCACCCAATGACGTCCTAACAGCGTTCCCTCTGAATGCAAAGGACGTGTGACAACACTAAGTCACAATGGCAGCGAGCGTGCTGCAATTTAATAATGCCATTGCTCCTTTGGTTTCAGGTGAAGGGTGGAGTGGTTTCTGTGCGTGGACTCAGCACTTCATCTGTCAGACAAAGGTGTCAGTCACACAAGATGTAGCAGCAATACTGGAGAACAGATTAGGGTAGAAATGTAGGATATTTTACCCAGCTGAAAATGACTGCAATTAATCCACGTCAGAAACTATGTGAGCCAGACGGGTTTACATCCAAAACACAGCATTTTCAGCCAACAGCACTTCTCTCTACAGCCAAACACTGATACTGGAGTTAATTACTTTTAGAAAAGGTAACACCATCCACTGTGAATCATTTGTGCAATTTCCTTCTGGATTTTCACCTTCCCTGTTACATGGACTTTTCAAAATTGACCGTGCAGACCAGTTAAGAACGTGCAATTTACCTTGAAACCATCTATCTAACCATGCCTGTCTCATGATTTCACTATGACTTTTGTCTGTAACAGTCCCTCTTGCCCATGGAAAACCTCTCCCCTTATAATGTAGGATGGAATGAAATGCTGGGACTGTTCTTCCAGGCTCGTCTACACTGAAACACTTTCACACCACGTGCACCTTAAAAGCTGGAGTCTCGCCAGCACAACTGGCTTGGTTTGACAGCAGGGAATTTTAAGAGCTGGTTTGTATTGTTACTTTACAAGCCCTTATACAGTGTTTGTTTTAAATGATGTGCTGTGTGATTGAGTGCTGTTTGCCAAAATGATGAAAGTCGGTGCTTGATGTGCTGTACAGTGTGACTGTTAAATCTTCTCTTGGAGATGAGATATTACTACGCACTGGAGTTTCCCAAAAGGCAGCAACAACTTTAGCTTTTGGGGCACCAGATCTGCTCAGAAATTCCAAAAATAAAATCCATGTGCAACGAACATGCCTTTAGCCCAGCTCTGCACATCATTTAACGGAGCAGCTCTTCCAGATGAGGGATGGCTGACAGGCAGCTGCGACGTGCAGTGGTGGACGCAGGCAGGGACCCACAGCTGCGGCAGCAGAGCCCACACCTTGGTGACCAAGGCAGTAGTGCTGGCTGCACTGTAAGAGCCATTCCGAGAGCATGCTGGGAGCCCCTGCACCGCTAATGCCAGCCAGGGTTTTCTTACTTGCTTCGGGGAACACAGGGACAGGCTTTTATTAGCTATACATTTGAAGGCCATGTTCAGATCATTTCTGGTGTCAATATTCAGGCTGACCCCTTCTCCCCTTTCTGTGAGCTGTGGCCCGAAGGGTCTCCTGCCTGGACAGCTTTGTTGAATCAGGCACATACGGCTGGTGTATATTTCTCTAATGGCCAGAACCAAAGTCTCTACCCTAGAGGCAGGTGGGAAAAGGAAGAGTTACTTTTTGTCAAACGATAGGCTACAGCTTCCTTGCAAGCAATACAGGATCATCCCTTGGAATTTAAAAGCTGATGAAATTCCTGCCCTGTGTAACTTTCAGGTTGCTACAGGGTGAAGGAGTTGGAAATAACAGGACCCTGGGGACTTCCGTGTTGCTCGAGACATGTAATCCAAACCCTTCTCTCTGCTAATATCCAGGATCAGATGCTGAAGGTACACCAAGCCTTTACAGGAGCTAAACAAGGGATAACGTTACCCCACAACATCTACTCAAGGCTTCAGCCTAATCCCCATTTAGCAGTTTCACCTACACACTTGAGTATAAGAATTTATATCTCTTCCAAGCCTTTGTATTGAGTAGCTCAATTCTGCATCAAAATATCCGATGCCTCTTTGTACCTCCCTAAATTTCAACCCTTTGTAGGAGCTGCCAATTTATATTACAGACACATCAAGGCTTTGAAAAAACTTCCATTCTCTAGCAAGTGCTCTTTGCCCTCTGGTTCCAAGATGCATCTGGTCACAGGTCAATGAGTAACCAGAAAGCATCTTAAGAGAAACAACATTTCACCCACATTTCCTCTTGGATGATGACAGCAACAGCTACGTGGGAACGCAGGATCATTGGGCTGGCAGAGGCTGGATGGGTCACTGAATCCTGTGCCCTGATAGTAGAGGCCACTACATCATATCAGCTCCTTCATACATGCTTCAAGCTGCGTTTTTAAACAGACAGTATTTTTGCTCCTGTTATTTTGACGTGGATACTGCTGTGTTCCAGAATCTTGTTGCTTTAATGGTTAAACGCTGTCTAATTTCCAGTCTAAATTAAGGCACGGTTAATGTATACACTTTGCTCTTAGCCAGCATGCTCTTCACTCTCCTACGATATTTTTAGACAGCAATCAGATCATCTCTTAGTCTGTGATTTGCTAGACTAAACAAGTCAAACTCTTGAGTTTCCCTCTTGTACAGTAGGTTCCACCCTCCCTTGATCATTTGGTTCAAGTTCACCTTTCCTTAACACAACTCACTGGAGCAGCACCACTTCAGATGCAGAGGGCTTGCATGGATACTTCCATTGCTTTCAAAGAAGGCCTTCATCTGGCAAACCCCGGCATCCCATTACCACTTCCATACCTGCCTCATTTATTTCTGATTGATGACTGTAAATCTACTATGAAAAATTCTTGCTATTAGTCCAAGCAAGCACATGGCCTCTCACTTCATATTTTTAAACTGTAGCAGTCAACGTTGCAAGCTATTTAAAACTGTACTGGTGGGATAAAGCCACTCTAAAAAGAGACAAATTTTGGATAAAAAAATTGTTTTATCGCAACTTCTATGAGCTTGGTTGCTCCTATTCTTCCTACAGGCGGGGCTTACACAGCTGCAAGCTACGAGGACTCTGCCAACCTCCTCACTAGCCTTGAGTGAACATAAGAGGTGCTCTCCAAGACTGATTATAGGACAGAAAGAGACATGGAGCCCTGGCTTGGCCCATCTTAAGTGAACTCCTCACTACACAGCCCTCAAGACTCCGAGGAGCGCGGAAAGTACAGTAACACAGCTACTGAGCCGATTTTGCATGTGGTTTATGAAGGGAAAAGTCAAACACTCATCCTGCCAGAGCTGTAGAGTGCAACTCTCCATCATGTAGTGTCTGGAAGGTATTGCTGTCCTTGAAGTCACCACCCCTACTTAGCTGGGCAATGAGCTTAGCAAGTCCAGTCTCCTTAGGGTTCCTCCACAGTCTGTGCCACCTGATTACCCTCTGGAGGAGACGTGCACTGTACAGACAGCCCAGAGCAGGAGCATTCACAAGGAACCAAAAGTTTGATAGACCTAATGCTGGTCTTGGTAACTGAATTCTAGAAACCCAGTATGCAAATACTTTGAACTTACCTCTGTTCACGCTGATGTCCAGGGAAACATTTTCCAAGCAGCATTTGTATCCTGTGAATTAGCACAAAAGTCCTTTCTTTGGTTTTACAGGCACAGCAGCAGCAGCAACCACTCACAGTGCTCTGGATATCAGGATGTACCAACAACAGATGGGTTTTTAAGGACAGAGTCCCTGTCTACACAGGGGAGTAAAGCCTGCTGAGAGCACAGGAGATGTCTGCCTGTGCAAAAGCCACCAGTGACACCACTGTCAGAAAGGCTGGGCTACCAGGGGACTGGAGGGAACAACTCTGAAATCCCCACGACCAGATTTTACAGATCCCTCTCCAGCCTGCCTGGGTCTGAGAAGAGGCAGCTGAGCCTCATTAGTGAATCAGCCAAGCAGGACAGGTAGCCTCAGGTTACACTAACGAGCCAATTAAGAGGACTTACAAGGGAAGCCTGGCTGAGTAACAAGGGAGGAGAAAGCCTGGCAGCACTGGTTAGGGAGGCAGAGCTGTGCAGTTGAAGATGGGCTGCTGCATAATTACCTCAGCTTTTTGCATTGTGCCACTGGGGGAAGGGCAGCCCTAAAAGATTAAAGATTGCTGATTTTGGGCTGTGATGCTGTTAATTTGTCAAATCAGAGCCTGAAGTAAACCAAACAGCAGTAAATAATGATATTCTTGCCCTAACTAACAGGATCTCTTAGACCATTTTGGAGCCCCTGCTCGACCTAATACCCACCATCCCCAGGATCTTGCCAACACCCTTAAGGCCTTCCGAGGTAGCTGGGTGGGAAGGTTGCCCACTGTTTTGCAGAGCGGTTTACTGTGGTGGTAGATTTGGCTCTATCTATTAGGCAGGGAACAGATGTTAATGACAAGGTTGTTGCTGTGTTGCACAATTGGTTCAGGCAGATTCGCACTTGTGTGCTGCAACAGAGCTCCCTCCGCAGCTCTGCACATCGGATGAACGTGCCTGGTCTGCCTTGTGGCTCGCAAATCATTTGTCATGAGTTGGGTCTGGGGTGGCGGTGAAGTCAGAATTCACCTTAGTCAGGTGGTGAGATCTGAATGAACACAATACTTGAAAGTGCCCGTCGCTTTCCTACAGGCAAACACTCTTCAGTTACCTCATATTCTAAGATGTTTGTTTTGCAGTGCATAAAAATGTGAGGTTCCAGCTCTTTCAGCTGTGTCAGAGATACCTGGCTCACAGGAAGACCTGTGGTGTCCTGACAGCCCAGTGGCTCATGAAGAACAACTCCATCATACAGCAGTCCCTAAAGACCAAATCCAGATACACCCTGTATTTTACAGGAAACAAATTCCAAACCAATTCTGACCAAGTGGGTGGGAATTAAAAGTTCTGACGCCAAACAACTTTTTCAACTTCATCCAGTCATGAATCTGTCTAGACAGTGAATCACAGAGAACAGTCTTGTGGGGGGCAGAGAGCAGCTGGGCTTTTTCGTTTGGGCTTGAAGTAACTTAATGAATTATCTTCATCAACCCATTTGCAACACTTACCTGAAGCTAATTTTTGATGTCTTCAGGGATCCATTAGAAACCCGAGAGGCCAGATCAATCCACTGACACTCACTGGCACACTCGGGTTGGTGAATTTCCTACAAGTTCCCTCCAAATCAGTGCAGTGGATCTTGTCCCAGAGTCATGGCAAGTTTCATGCATCTAGTCTAACGTCCTGTTTCATCCATTGGCCAATATCCAGTGCTCCTTAGCAATTCCTTCTGCACAAGCACGACTGGAGTCTGGTAAGCAAAAACAGCCCATAAAACTGCACGATCATTTTACACAAGAACACAGAGAGCTCTGTTCTGAGTTAAAGTCCCCAGCACTCTGCTGACATTAGACAAAAAATAATAATAGCTGCTTGCACCACGGTGCCTCAACTGGAAAGAATCCCAGCTTAATCTGATGGAACAAAGCTGCCTACAGGAAGAACAAACATAAATAGGTCCTGTGACACCTGACTGAGCATCAAAATGCATATTCCATCCAGATGGCAATCTTCTGAGACCACAGCCAGCAACGGCAAACAGCAAAAGCCATGTTTATGTTCAGCTCATCTGAATGACTCCATGACAGAGTGAAATCAAATCTACATGGCTGGGTACAGCCAGAGAAATTGAGCTGTTTCACTTCTCAAGTACAAGACAAGAAAACCATAAGCTCTCACTTTAGTGGGTTTTTTTCACTGAAGAATACAGTCAGTGTTTTCTTATTTAAACAGATGGATACCACTCCCACCTGGGAAACAATTGGCACTGCCCTTTGCAGCTTAATCAAAATAAAGCTGAATGGGTGAAACAGGGCCTGCCAAGCACAAAGTGTAACAGGGCAGAGAAAACAAGTGGTAGTTCTCAGAGTCCTGGGTTTAGATCTAGGAGAGGAGAAAGAGGGAAAGGCTTGTTCTTATGAAACATTTCAAGGACTATCTATTTGAAGACTCCTCAACACAGCAGACACAGTGCTTGTAGAGCATCTGTCAGGATGGGATCTGGCTGTTCAGCAACAAAATCTAAATGACTCACTGAATATACACAGTTGCCAGGGGTCAATGAGTTCATCATGTAAAAGTTGGCATTTGACCAAATGCTACTGAAGAATGTCAAAGTTTTGCTAGTCTAAAGATTTTACAGAGTTAGAATATGGCTAGGTATTACAAAGGATCTGTGAAATATTCATTAATACACTGGCCTCCACTCAGCTCCTGCAAGAAACCACTATATTAATATCTTGTGTTGCAGATATGGTAGGGCTGTCAAAGCTGCCTTCTGTAGGCATCTGGCATCCTAATTGCACTAGAACTATCAAAATCAGGCGTTCAGATGTCCTAAGTAATTTTTTTTGGTAAAAAGTGCTTAAAATAATATCAGAAATACAAATAGCAGAAGATGGCCTCGTGGCAGCAGCACTGAGATTCTGGTAATCTAGGTGCAACTGCTCTCATACGAATTTCTGGAGTTAACAGCAAGCACACTGCAGTGTAACTGCATCCCCAATATGAAACAGAGGGAGTAGTTTTTCTTCATCTATTCTTAGTTAAATACAAAAGAAATTTAATGAAGACTTGGACACTGTCTTCTGATGTCAGTATGTAACATTTAATGCCGTACCCCAAGGATACTGTTAAGAGTTGCCTTATATTAATCACAGAGAATTACAATCCAAGACATCACAGGCTGCTTGGCATTATCTTTCATTAGATGAGTGCAGTAGCTGATTAACTGAAAGTCACTGCTACTAAATCCTGCCCCACTTATAGCCCAAGATCATCACAGTGCTGCATCCCAAGTGCATCCCATTACTCCTACTAAGAGCTACCTTTGCTTGAAACCCTCTTGAGAGAATTACAAGTGGAATAAGAAACTTTCAACTGTGCGGATACTGAAATAAACAGCAACAGACTTCAGTAGGGGATCTTCTATACTTGACAAAGAGAAAATTCTGAAAACTTTTAAGACCTGCAGTACTATTTCTTTGGTCTAATGGAGGTATAAAGGTTTTCCCTTTCACAAAGAGTTTTCAATGACTAAATCTCAGGGAGATCAAAAGAGAGTTTGAATTTACCCAAGAATTGTTTTCCCTGCATAGAAATGTTTCATATATCTCGGAGGAGAACAAGGAAATGATGGTCATCTGCACAGGCTTAAGTAAACCAGAAACATACAGAAGGTAATGAAACATTAAGTGAAAATGTCCCTATCTTTAGTTATTTAATCCCTCCTATCTCGCTCTTTGGAAGCAAAATATAAAGATAACAGGAATAAATCAACAGTTCTGAGAAGCTGACACTCAGGCAGCATTTCATGCAGATTGGTTCACTGCTAACTCCTGTTCAGTCATGAAGATCTAATCTCAACAGCTTCTGACCCTCTTCCATAGTTCATTACTTTCTAATCACTTACGGCCCGTATTGAAGAATGCTCTGAGCTTCTCAGACTGGAACAAATCCATAAATCAAAGACAATAGCTTTTTTTCTTTCTTTAGCAGCCTGTGTTTTCTTTATAATCTCATCCATCTGTTGGATTTGAAATTCACTTTGTGTATGTGTATATATACTGCTAAAAAAATAAAGAAACCAGGGAAAATGTTTTTAGTACGGAATAAATTGCCCATTGACTTTCTGAGCTAGAGTGAGGCACTAACCCTGGCGCCAGTCCAGGGAACCAAGGATACATACTGCAATCTGTTATCTTGCGTGTCTTCAGCAGAGTTTCTCAGTATTCCTTTATTGATATGTAGTTTCTTACCCATGGGCAGACAACAGGAAAAAGGAAGGGTAACAAAATAATGAACTGACTATTTCAATGGTTGCCTGCAGTTTTCATTGAAAATTTTGCAATGCAAATTAAGAACACATGCTTATTAATCATCAATCTTTGTGTCAACTTCTGAAAGGATGTAACAATCAAATTTGATATTTATTTATTGTCTGGATTCCAAGAAAGAGCTTTTTCCTCCTAATACTCTGCAGTAAAATCATCCCTACTGGCCCACAATAGTGACTTACGGATAGATTTCTGCTCTTTAAAGAAGATTACATGTGTGACACTTGTTCTAGTAATTACGTCTCCAAGATCAGTAGAGAGCAATGCATTCAGACCCTTTAAAATGGAGCATCTCCCAGGGTTTAATGGCTTTAACAAGGACTGAAACAACACCCAGGCAAAGAGGATGAGAGGGGCTAACACAAGCTAAGAAGATGAGAAGGGCTTCCTCTTCATTTCAGTTAGACAAATAGACACTATATTCTTCCACTTTCTGTAACAAATTTGCAAGACTTGTCAATAGAAACAGCAGGAGCTACAACAGTGTAAAAGGATGAGAAGACCTAATGCACACTCTGCTCACTTGGGGTTTAGAGGTAGAAAGGGTGGCTGGGTTGTTTTTTACTTATTACTGCAAAAATAAAGATTAGTTCTGATTAAAGTAAAGCAGAACCCAACTACTGAAGTAGCTTGGGAGCCAGTTTATAATTTCCCATGTGCAATACTGATTGCAAAGGGACAACAGTGGACAGGGCAGAAGAACATTACAGAACATACATGGAATGGTTTGGGTTGGAAGGAACCTCAAAGCCCATGCAGTTCCACCTCCTGCCATGGGCAGGGACACCTCCCACTGGATCAGAGGGCTCCAAGCCCCATCCAGCCTGGCCTTGAAGACCTCCAGGGATGGGGCAGCCACCACTGCTCTGGGCAACCTGGGCCAGGGCCTCCCCACCCTCACAGCAAAACATTTCTTACTGATGTCTAATCTCAGTCTCCCCTCTTTCAGCTGAAAACCATTCCCCCTTGTCCTGTCCTCGCACTCCCTGATCAAGAGCCCCTCCCCAGCTCTCCTGTAGCCCCTCTTTAATGTGCAGAAAAAGACAGAGATGGGAAAATCTGTTTTGAAAAAATGATTGCAAATGAGGCAGATACAAAATGAGCTGTGAAATGGCTGTCTTCCTCTACTTTTTTGGGCATCCTTTCCAAGCCAGGGCTGGTGAGTGGATAAGATGGACAAGCTTCCCAAAGCAAGCAGCAGCAAAGGCCCAATGCAACAGAAAATTCCATAGAATCTGCACACACAACTCCTACTTTCTACCCAATAATAGGCAGAGATTGGTAAATCACTCTCTCTAATTCAGGTGTATAAACACTTTCAAACTGGCATTTTGCTTCACCCCAACTTAGTTTCGAGCTAGTTATATATATATTTGAGCTATATATCCTAGATATATACCTGAAGAAAAACTCAGGCTCCAGTCCTGATACAGAAGCAGCTGATTTGATATATTTAAGGCACAGCTTCCACCCGGGGTTGAATTTACAGACTAAAAGCACTGGAAAGCAATAGAAACCCACAAAAATAAAGATAATGCAGTTCTGGAATATAGATAAATATAAGACATATACTGTAAATGGATTTAAATTTCCCAGGCAACACAAAATGTACCATACCTCACCTCTGTTTCCTTTACCCAGACAAATTATTGGGATTTATTTGGAGCTGTCTAACATTTTGATAACGTTCAGACATCATTTATCTCGTGATGCACAGCTAAACTCAGCAGTGTTTTTTAGGAGTTGAACAATCAAGAGATAGAAGCCAAGTTGCTTCTTAAGATCAGTCTCATTTGAAAGTATTTAGACAATTAATAGAACAGTTTTTTCTTCCCTGTAAGTTCTTTTGTTGTAAGTAAAACTGACAGTGAAATTAAGCCTACTTGTAGTAATAGCAAAATAATAACTACAAATACTGTTCCATACCCTTGGCACATTTCATTTACTGCACCAGCGTGTGAGCCTAAAGTCTGGCATGAGCCAGGTTGTCCGGGCAGCTGCTCTGGGCTGTCCTGAAGATGCTGCATTTCTCCACTGGGCAAGATAGTACACAGCTCACGTATTTTATAGTTTTGAGACCTCTCTGGACAAACAATGGTATAAAAGGTGTGCTATGTCTTGTCTTCAGTAATCCATCTCACTGTCAACCGGTTACCATAAAATAAGACCCCAGAGCAAGTAAGGAGAGAAGGAAAGAAAGCCTGCTCAATAGAGGGGTGACGCTAAAAGCACAGCTTGTCACCTCCAGTGCTGGGCTATTTGTAAATGTTCTGTCCCCTCTAAAGACCTGGAGATAGAGCAGATATATTCTGAAATAAATCAAACTCCAATCTTCCATCCTATCTTCCGACTATCTATATGACTCTGTCATATTTTCCACCTTACCTTTTGTTATATTTTCCCATGAAAAGTCAATAAATAAGCTTTTCTTTCTTTGCTTGTCAGCTATGCTTCTGGAACAGTTAAAAAAAACCCCACACAACCCACTTCAAGAAGGCTATTTCATAGAAAATAACATCATCCGCAGACTGTCTCAGGTACAAAAGCAAGAGACTGTCTTGTCCAACTTCTAAAGAGTGCAGAAAGGATAACTTCCTTTACATGCTTTGTCTGACTCTCTTTTCCCTGCTTTAAAGATGATTTTCAGGTTTACTTGGGAGAAAAGCATTTTCCCCAGCTGGAGGTAAAAATCACAGACTACTCTGAACTGCCACCATCGCTCAAAGCTCACCACCAGAGAGCTGAGCTAAGCACACGCCAAAGGGACACAACAGCAGCGCACAGTTTGAATGAAATGACAGACTCCCATGTCTGGGATGAGAATTTAGATGAGTTAAAAGCACTAGGAAGGGGGAGATCTCTTTTTATGGCTGTTCCAAAACAGCCTTCCCAAGCTGCATCTGCAGAGGGCCCAAGCCATCACATCCATCTATTTTATGTCAACCCCGCAGCCCAAAGCACCTCCTTCCGTTTGAAGATGCCGTGTCTGTCTGTGCACGGTAGAGAAAGAAAAGAGAGGTTATTAAAAAAGCAGTTTGGTTAAATAAGGGAGCTCATTATGTGTGCTATTTTTGTTCCTCAAATGTCTGCCTTCCTCTCTTTCCCTTGAGGTTTCTAGAGAAATCTGACAATCAGAGCTGAGGTTTACTGTCAGCTTCCATTAGGCAAATCAGCCAGGCTAGGAATGGGGGAAGGACAAGGGGAAAACCTCCCTAAAAGTAAGCTGATTCAGCACCAATAATGTCTTTGTGCATGTAACCACTACTAAAAATTACTCAGCTGAGGCTCTGTCCCATAAATGAGTCCTTTCAGAGCCTCCTGCAATCCCCCTGTACCGCGATGTGAAACACCGTTTTGTGTCAGCCGCGCAGAGACGGGCACAGCTAACAGCAACCACTGTCAGTGCTCTGACAAAGCAAATGACCTTCAGCGTGTTCACCTGTCATGGAACTCATTTCCGTGTTGTAATTGATGTGTAAAAGTGATCTTCATTACTTGAACTAAAGACACACATGCCTGCAAAACAGAAGACTTTCCCAAGAATAAGAACAGCCTCTCTGGACATGGAGCATTGGATCTGACATTTCAGAATCTCAGCATTATAAAAAAAGGGAATTTTCTTCGCCTATTTTTCACTTTTCCTTTATAAAATACTGATTTTCCATCAGTGATTTTATATGCTTCTCATCGCTTCATACATGAAGAAGAAGTGCCAACTGTTCTCCACAGAACAGAGGTCCACTTTTAAGCAGAAATGGTTTCTCACTTGGTTTTTTTTTAACCACCATGCTTACAAAACAGGCCATTATTTCGAGGAGAGGCCAGTCTCCAATGCATTACCATTCATCCTCGTTGCACCTTATACATCTTCCAGGATCAGTCACTACACACATACAGAATGAAAAAGAAAAATTAAGAGTAATCTGCTGTAGAAAATACAGAGCTTTCCCTGGTTAGAAATAAAGGGAGTTTAATGCAGAACACAGCCATTTGTAAAACTGCAGCTATCAGGGCAGGAAGGCAGCTTGTACATTATGGCTTCCACAGTAATATCGCTAAGAAAAAATATTCTCTTCTCCAGCTGTGAGATGTCTATGAGCTGTAATCATGCATGTTGTCTCCGTCATCAAGCAGTTATGAGGCATCATCAAATCAAACTCACTGTAAACAGGGGATTCAATTAAATTACGTACCTCCTCACAATCACAGAGTCATTTAAATAAGCCCCTGACCCACAGCAAATATCACCAGCGTAGCCACAAACATAAAATGAGTTTTAGGAGATTCCATAGCACCCGCGGCTCAAGGATTTTATGTGTCGTAAATGCCAGTTAACTCGGCAGTGCTGTACCTCCTCAGGGGTATCACTATTTCAGGGAATCACTGCATCCTTCACAGAAATAGGGACACCTGCCCAAAGATTTGAATGGACTGGTGGAAATGGGGTCTGAACTTCTTGCTGTCCTCCCGTCCTTGTCTGGCCAGCCCTCCCTTTTCTTCACACACTGCAGGAGACACCAGCAGCAAACCTCTCTCTGGGAAACTCCTGCTCATTTCTGAAGGCTCCAGCCAGAGTTTCAGACTCTGCTCCAGTGCACTGAAGGTGACTCCGAACCATTTTCCTACCAGACTCCAAAGCAGTGCCAACCACAGAGCTACTGGTGAGATGGTGGCACAAAGCAGGAGATGGGGAAAGAAGCCTGCGTGCGGGGCATGGATAGATGTCTTCTGCAGGCAACAGAGCCCCACAGAACTTTCCAGGCTCCCAGGCAAGCTCCAGGGCAGGAATGGCAGAGGAGAAGAAACTCATCACAGGAACTCTGGTTTCTCCTCAGCCAGACACCATCGTACTCCAGAGCCTCGGAGCTTCGTCTCCATTCCTGGTCCTCACGTCCTCCTCAGCACCTCTTCTCTCCAGGTCCCCAAGTCACTGATGCCATCTCCTCCTCCCTCCAAAGCCACAGCTTGTGCAGTGGTAACAGCTGGCTGAAAAGTCCAAGCCAAACCACTTAAAAATCCACTGCTAAAAATTAACAGATGCTGTTTCCAATTCCTAAAGACCACTTGAGACTAAGCAGGAGGGACTGAAGCTGGATCTATACCAAGAAAAGCCAAAGTACAGAGGACAAAGACTATGTTTTGCCTCTCGATGTTCTTTCCTGCAAAACCCACTGTAGGCACGAGACAATTCTGTACTTCGATTAATCAACTAAAACAAAAAATGGACAAACTTTGCTGGGATGGTTCATGATGATCCTCTTCCACTTAGAACTTCAAAATAAATACTTTAAAGCTTGGAATAAAAGATTTCCTATATACTTGAGTACTTTGAGCTCCTAAGTCCCAAACCTAAGCATTTCAGTGGAAATTAAGTAGTTTTAAAAATTAGGTTCTTCCCAATAGAAGTCCAAATTTTCAGTCTCCTGGGCCTGGATTTTTTACTTTTTCAAGAAAAGCACTGCTTCATGTCACGGGCTTGGGATCTGCTGCACCGAGGATTAAAGAAATAAAAATTGCAGCATTTGTTTCTCTTTAGCATAGCAATGGAAAAAAATTATGTTGCCTAAATCTTCATCTCTTTCTGACAGTTACCTTATCCTGCACGTTAACCCGAACGAGCAGTCGCACCTACCCAAGTGAGCAGGTCAGGGAGCACAGAGAGCCTGCGCCAGGGCAGGTCCCAGCCTGAGCTGCCCCAGGTAGGACTCAGCATGGCCCCATGGGCAAAGCTGCCCCAAAAACGTCAGGAAACGCCTGACATGGTCCCACACTTCGGAAGAAAAAAGTTATTTCTCCCACCTGAGAGGACACTCCTGTTCAGAGTCCATTTCAGAGCTAACGCTTGCAGGATAAACCATTCAACCTACAAGGAACTGTCAAAAAGTGCAGCTAAATAGCAAACACGTGTAAGTTGCAGGCATTTCCCCGAGCCCCACTTGTTCTTTTTTTAGCCTCAGGAGAAAAGCACATTCTTCTGCATAATTTATTTCTTCAACAGAATTATGCAGAAAACTGCAACTAAATTGCTTTTCCTGATTAAAACCAGAGTATTTTATATTCTCCCCTCCCCCTATTTCTGGATTATTTGCTTTTTTAACCTAAAGCCTCTTCTCCTTAGATGTCACTCTTCAATTTTGCCTAGCAAGAAAGCAAAGCCCCATCTCCTGCTACCTTTCACAGAATACTGTCTGGTGTGAGCAGTGAGACCTCCTTGCCATTGTTCCAGCCCCATCTCCACAAAACAGGACACAGCAACCCATGGGCTGATGCTGATGTGGGTCTTTGCGGTTTGGAAAAGGGCTTATGTTATTGAAATGGTGTTCAGAGACCTATGCGAAGGTGTTTACAGGGCTGAGAACACCATTTCTGTACCGGGAGCTGAAGAACACAGGTGCTGGCACAGAGGCTGGTACAACAGCAGAGCCAGGTTCACCTGCGCACAAATCACAAGGCCCAAAATCAGTGTAAGAATGACTTGCATTTGGATCAAGTTATTCACTGTTGTTTAGATTTTCTGCCAGTGAGTGCAAGAGACATTTCAGAACACCTGGAAAAGGGATCGGGAACCAGTGGTTAGTGGGAAAGCAGCTTCACCTTCCTGTGAATCCGTTTCCCTGTGCAGCAGTGATGTAGGGGTTCTATTTGCATTAGGCTCTGGATGAACGTATTGGTTCAGCTCTTCAAAACCTTCCTTTAGAGACCAGTTCCAGTCCAGAGGCTGGTTATAAACCTTTGCATGCCCACTGCCACGCTCTTAGCAGAAATAAAAAATAGATGGATTTCCACTTTCACTTAACATCTTTGCCTGGTGCAAGGAATCTGATGCCGAGCCACGTGTTATGGTGTCTGCCTGCACCTAGGAAAGCAGGACTGTGGCAGTTCAGTACAGGCGCTCAGTATTCTGTGACAGGCTTTATTTTCAGAATGATGAGGCTGTAGTTTTCTGGTTGTCTGTGCTTTCTTCTACTGTGGGGTGTTTAGCAGCACCAGCGTAAACAAAAATGCAATTGGTGCAGCTCTGTGTGAATCAAAGAGTTTCCACTGCAGTAATATGGCAATCTCCATCCTAATTCTTGTCTTTATTAATCATGAGCACAGGAAGGTCAAAACAGGCTCTGGTCACAGTCTCCAATGAAGAAGGCCAGAAGACATGGATGGAGGGGGCAGGTTGGGGTTGTGTTTTGTTTGCCGTTAAGTCCTCCTTCTCAACAGATGTAGGTTGTTTAGGTTTTTTTTTTTAAATTAGTGGAAAGAGATATCACAGCTGGTCTCCTCTGCATCTCTCTCCCAAGTCCACTCCTTCTTATAAAGCAGGGAAAGCAGCCTGTGCAGCATTGTTGTCTGTGTTGCTCACTGTTTTGATCTAGATTTAAGAAATGTCTCCTGTTTTGGGGTTATAGAGTTACAGTACAAAACAAAATGTCTAAAAAGCACTCCAAGAGCACTGCGAGTCTCTTTCCTATAAGGTGACCAAACAGAAAGCCAGACAGTGAGTTGAGGCAAGAAACAAACCTTAAACAATCCTTGTTTGAATACAGAAATACACACCGCAACCCTTTAACACGCAGTCCAACTTCTCCCAACAAGTCTGGGAGCAAAGGCGGGCTTTGAAGCGTGTACTGAATGCTCGTTCAAGGCCTGGTAAAGGGAAAAAGTCCTACTGCCAGGAACCTGCCCTTAGAAAAGGGCACATCCAGAAGTCAGTTATTCATATACCAACTCAAACGCTGCTGCAAGAACCGAGCTGACCTCTCATATGTGTCTGCTCTACAAACGGGCTAAAACCCCTCTACACTGCCTTCAGCTTATGGGTGCTCCTGGGGCTTAATCCACTGCCTTGCACTGACTGAGCACATCTCCGCCCCTGCACAAATGTGCCAGGGGCCAGAATTCATGTGGAATAGCTGGGTCCAACCTGTGTTTGTTGCCACCTGCATACAGCAAGTCACAATTTCACAGACTTCGGTATATTCAGGTTGTGTTAATTTTATCAGCGCTGGCCGAACTATGCACTTGGTATCACTCTGTTTATCATTCAGGTCTCTGCTGATAGGATACATCAGCTATTATAAACCCATCACTGCAGAAGCTATTGACACATCTAATGTGTCAGAAACAGATCACTAGTGCACTGATGCCGTCTTTCTTGCTTCAATCCATTAATCATTGATCTTCAGCTTAAAACTTCAAATGAGCTATTTTCTCTAATTTGGCCTATTGTTTGCTCACTATTAACTTTGCTCATGATAGCATTATGTGGTCTTCTAGCAGCGTCAGAAGATCCTGGCAGGAAGGGAATTCCTTTAACGGGAGAAAAGTAAGGAGAACTATAGTAATGGGGCGAATTTTGACTGATATTTTGAGCAAGTTATAAATGAGCAAGAATTTCCAAATTTCTCAAATTAGAGACTTTTTTTATTAGTTCCTATGTTGATACATATGATGGCTCCCCAACAGTAACTAAACCAGTAACTGCAAATAAATACTATTTAGTGGTTTTATTTGCAAATCAGCCTGTATTATTAGGGCAGTTTTATTTCTGATGATACCTCTGCAAGGTGTTCTCTGAAAACAGGGAAGCAAATTCATCTAAGGAAGCTTCTGCAGTGCTCCCTTGGGAAACACTGGTTTTGTTCCCCACTTTAGATTTGGCATTGCATTATTGCAGGTAATAGCCTTTCGAGAGCGGTGATTAAATGCAGAGGTTGAACAAGGCTGTACATATTGTACTTTACATTCCAGTTGATTACATTAAATATTCCAGATTCACAGGGTCCTCTCAGTATACACAATGCTCCACTAAGCAGACTCATCATCAATATTTAAACATTCTTTCATATTGAGCTCCTATTTGATATGAAGCAATGGAAATGATGTATCAGATTGCAATAGCTTTCACCCTTTCACCAACATCTTCCATAACTACAATCCCTCCTTCTTTCTCTTCCTGAGCCCATCTCAATAGGGAATCTGATGTCACAGTCCCCACACCTAGTCTAATCCCAGAGACCTGCTGTCCTGCTAACAGAAGGCAAATGACCCTTTGGTGTGATGTCAAGAAACTACACATCCACTTGGTCCCTCGCCTTAGGGCTTCTCTGCTTCAACCACAACATGCTCCAAAGCTCCTCCCGGGATAAGTGCTTCCAAGAAGCGCTCTCTTTCCTGCTGGAGGAGATGTGAAGCTTTGGGTCTCATGTCTTCTAAGCCATACACTGGAGATGGTGGGAAATAGTCATCCTGGACCCATTTTTCCAGCCATTTTTTCCAGAAGCTTTTAAAAGGAGGAGCTGCACAGCCTGTGCTGGATGCTACACTCAACCGGAGTGTGTGTGCACCCCTTCCTGCACCCCGAGCCAAGCTCCAGTCCCGCAGTTTGAACAAAGATCGGGGAGGGAAGGACGCCTCTCCGCAGATGCTAATAACTGAACTTACAACAGTAATAAAACATGATATGCTCTGCTAGATCTTTCATTTGAAATAAAATCCTGTGACACAAAGATCATTATCATTTTTATCTCATCAGAAGTAAATATCACATTTGAGGGTAAATATAATAGATCAAAATGGATGCTTCTTAGCAAAGGAATCTGTATAAATACAGACAGTGGAGATTAAAGAGCTAACAACAACGGTCTTTGCTGCCGAGGCTCCAGCAGCACCCTGTGTGCAACCCCAGCAATACATTTACAAGGAAGACTTTAAAACTAAATCTATGATATTAGTTCTTCTCCCCTGTCAATAATACGGTAGCCCTAGGCACACAAGCCAATAGAAAAGCAGGCTGGAGTTCAAAGATGTGGCACACTAGAAAGTAGCAGGGATAATTTTCACCTGATATCACATCATCAGAAACTGCTACACAAAATTATTGTGAATTATGGGGGCCTGCTGTGCATTTGATTTCCCACAGCTGCTACCACAGCAGTCACTTTCCTGAAAATTAAGTGCATGTTTCATCTGCTCACAGGAAGGGAAGAGGGAAAAAAGATAAAGAAAGAAAAAATTATGATGGAAAGCCCACTGCGAGTTCCCGCGCCGTGCCATGAAGCCACAGCCTGTTTTGTGGCTGTACTCTAGGACAAGTGGTAGGGACACACGGTGCAGTGGCGTTGGGCAAGGTGGGCTGTGGCAATCCGAAGCGGAGCCAGATCAGCCTTCCAGAGCTGTGTCCAGCAACTGCAATATGTTCATTCAATTTGCATTCCCTGCAACTCACTCCTGCCTCTCATCTCCAGCGAGGGACACTACACAAAACACATTATTCCAGTTTCTCTCCTCCAAAGCAGGCAGCAGCATTAAAAGCCCTCGCAATTGCCAGGAGCTGAGCAATAGTGTAATTAGAGCCTCCAAGCCTGTCGGAAATGAGGGGCCGTGGGGGAGAAAGGGGAGGGTGGTTTTTACATTCCTATATGTGAAACTGCAACACAAAGCTGCTCCATGCCTGATTTGAATGCCCTGCTTGTCGAGTTGGTACTGCTTCCCTGTTGTGAAGCTGACAGGGCACAGCACTGGACTGACAGCCCCAAGCCTGAGCAGAAAGCGAATGGCACAAATATATTTCCCTCCTCCACCCATTATCATTCTGCTCCAACAAATGTTGACCAGGAAAGCCATGTGGTTATTTCATTTTCTGGCAGATTTTACTACTGTGGAAACAAAGATACTTCAATCACACTTTTGTGGCCCAAGATCACCAAGTGCTTCTTTGAGTGCTAATTAAATTTCACAGCCTCCTCAAATATTAGGTCAGTCCAATTTGACCACTGCTGTTGCTTGGTTTCCTATGGAAATGAAGCCAAGGTGACCATGCTGACTGTGTGGGTGTGCAACTGCATGCTCTCCCCCTGATGTGCTGGAAATACTGGCCTATTTAAAGAAGATTTGACAGAGAGGTAGAATCTCCAGGGAAGATGAATGTCCCAAATTTTTTGTGGTCCTGATCAACTTCACTTCAAGGAGCAGAAGGGAAAGGTCATTGTGTGAGTTCATCAGGCAATGCAGGCAGAAAATCCTCAGCCATGGAAAAGCTTCGGCCAAGGCTTGTGGAAAGTAAACAGAGAGAGAAATCCAAAGAAAATTCAATTTGGGACTTTCTGGCTCACAAACACATCTTTTATGGACTGGAGGCACATGGATTCTGCTCATGCAAACCAAGTCCCGATCTGGGATCCCAATCCAGAAGCCCTGGCATTTTCTTGGGCAGAGCAATGCCTCGAACCTCATCCCCTGTGATGCTCACAGATATGATGCCCACTTTGATTCTTGCACTGCTCCCTCAGTACCACAGGACTGACCGCATGTAAAATCAGGAGCAAATAAAAAGGTCTTCACTGGGCCTCTTTTTGTATCTGGACATTTTCTTTTAAGAAGCTGAATTTGACCCTAGGCCTTGAAATGTTAGCCTTTTCTTTTGAAAAGGAGATCAGAATGGGTCCTTAGAGCAAAAAAGAGATAGTAGTGTTTCTCTCAAAGAGGACTTTTTATACGGTAGAATGAATATGGATCCTGAGAAAACGTGAACAAAAGTCACTGTGATTCCTGGGGCAATTTCTTCCATACAGATGGCCCCAGAAATTCCCAGGAATTCCTCTGGGTTTTGGGGTTCTTCATCTTCACATAGGAGGCCTGAGAGAATATGGTTTGTGTGAAATAACAGCGAAGACTTACAGCTGCCACCTGATTTCCATCAACATTTGTTTTGCGAAGAGCGAGGTCCTTCTTCACTCTGAAGTTGAGGCAAAGAAGAAATTACTGGAACTCATTTTAATGGTCAATTTACTTTGGTATCACTTTGGTATTCAAGACAGATATGAAGTTACTCTGTAGGAGTCAACTGAACAGAGACTGGATTCTTATATGGAAAAAGAATGAAATTTGAGGTTAATTAGGAGTATTAACTACAGTTAGAGAAAAATGGAAAAACAGAAGTACAAACACATGGGAATCTCTCTTCAATATAGTGTGCAGTCATGTGACATATTTTGCCTGTCTGAAAGAAAAACACTATTTGAGAGACAGGGGTGGGCATTTCTGTGACCTGGATTGCGACTGGGGGAAAGAGATAGACTGGGAACAGAAAAGGGAAGGAGTGGGGTTTTGCTTTAATTCAAAGCATCTTGAGCTGTTTAAAATTTTGGCCTTGTCTAGATATTAATAATGGAAGAAATACCCCTTGGCAATAAGCATCTCTTTTCATTAGAAAGTTCCATTCCAAAAAAAGCCATTCTCCACCACTAATACGTCTGACCCCCAGTAAAACAAATATAAATACGCCTCAACAGTTTCTGCCACTTCCTTTGTTCAGCGTAACCTGCCGGTTAACTTCCCATCCCCAGAAGTGGCTCTCATTGCTCATTTGTGCATAGATGGGGAGATCTCAGGGCAAGACATGGTCTTCCATCAGCTGGAACCGTTCAGTGGGAACAGCCATATTAGTCCCAGCGTTATTTGAAATGCAGCAGAAGCAAACACAGAAATAACACTGAGTAGAAAAGCACAGGATCATTAAGGGAGGAGAAGGGGGGCTGCATTTCTCTGGCTTCTAAGATGGTATTGCCAACAATAGAGGAAAAGGGATTATCTTTATTCTTCCAAGGTTGGGAGTCCTGTTTCAGGTTTCATATAATAAGAAGGGTTCAGCACAGACAGCAATAATAACGTGCTCTGAAAGCTGCTCACTGCACAATGGCAAATTGCTCATGGGCAGTGATGGCAAAATTTAATCCCTGCTCTGCTTAGAATGCAACCCGCATAGCCACTCAAGACAACATAATAGCACTTTTGTAGCTCTCTGCTACAAACATCACTTTGAAAAGGATACAGCTGTGGAGGGGGGTCTCCACATGCGTCATTTTTGGCTGGCTACCAAGCTAGTAGAGCCTCAGACACACTGTGCTCCCTCATACAGCTCTGCCAGCTACTGCACAGTCACACTTGGGGAAGGGAGAGGAAATGGCTGGAGCTGTGTGAGTAGTAAATTCAAGATAAAATTAAGTTGCGTGGCTGGGTGAACAGGTTAGGAATTCATTTGCTGAAGAACCAGGATGAGAGACAACAGAGAGACGGCTTCTGTCTGGGATTTCATTAGAAGTCTAAAGCACTGGTTTATAGAATCATAGAATGGTTTGGGTTGGAAGGGACCTTAAAGATCACCCAGTTCCAACACTCTGCCATGGGCAGGGACACCTCCCGTTAGACCAGGCAGCTTAAGGTCCGATCCAAACTGGCTTTGATCACCTCCAGGGACGGGGCAACTTCCAGGGAGAGTGCAACGTATGGACTTACCTAAGTCTCTGAAGCCCCAGATGTACCAAACATCAGCTATGCCTTCATCAAATACCAACCCTATGACATGGCCATGCAAAGAGAATCCCACAGGACTACAGTCAGCACCAGCTATTTCTCTCCCCATCTTCCCTCCACCATTTTCCTGAGCTACCAAATAAACCAACCACCAAACAAATCAGCTGAGCAACCAAAGGAGACCAAAGCACACCTTGTTTCCTCTCAACACTGTGCTGGTTTTGCACAGCCACAGCAGAGCCTGCTCAGCAGTCAGAGCTGCAAGGACATTAATCTCTAGAGAAGAGGACCAGCTTGGAGAACAATGGCCTTTCTGCTGCAGCACTCGTCCAAGGCCTTGAGTGCCAAATCTACAGGCTGTGCTTTGCTTGGCACGCTGCTGTGCTGCTAGGAGACATAGCAGCTCACTCAGAAGCAGCCTAGTCCTCCTCCACTGGTGGTCCTGCCCTCGGAGTCCTGCTAGCAAACCACCCGCCAGCAGCATTGCCTTGCTGACGCCCTGGTAGAGCCAGCCTGGGAGCCTGGCACCCATCACAGACAGGTTGCCTTTGTCCACAGCAGCTGGCACAAGCACTGCTGGCACAGATGTGGATGTGGGAAGAATGGAACTGATGTTCCCTAACTGAGGAGGTGGGATGAGCAGCTGAAAGCAGTGACATCCAGCTGACTCAACCAGATCCAGAAAAGTAACCTCCAGTCTGAGAGTGCAGTTGTTGCTGGAGGGTTACAGTACGCAAGGGAAGAAAAGCCTAGGTTTTTATAGTCAATTATGGACCAGAAGGAGCAAGAATCCCCACCAGAAGTGACCAAGGCAGCTTGCATTTTGAATTCCACCATCCTGCTGTTGACTGCTTCTGAAAGCACCAAGAAGTATCAGCCAGAATTAATTTACGCATAACAATTCCAAGAAAACTGTAAGCTTCTTGTTGACCACCCAGAGAGAGAATGTGGTGGTATTTTTCATGTTACCTCTTGGACCTCTGCCGCCAAACAACTGAAAAAGAATTTCCCTAGGATGACTGTTTTGTCATACAAAACCTTTGGGGTCTACTCTCCCCTCCTAGCACAAATAAAGAGTGAATTGTCTAGTAATTCCATCATGAACTGAACTGCTTCCTTCTTCCTCCACACCTCACCGTATTACTGATGGTAACAAGGGAGTTATTGTCAATCAAGGCAAGCTACATTGTGATCTGTGCCACTGAAATCCATTTCAGATCAGAGGATAAAATGTGATTATATTTACACTTCCTTGACACAATTCAGGCAGCAAAATAACAGCCTTCTAGAGACATTTTTCTTCTTCATATTTAGATTTGTCAGTATCACGGAGCTGTGTGAGAAGGGAGGGAATTATTATGGCAGCTGGGATTCAGTGATACGTTTTAGTTGCTTTACAAATGAAGATGTTTGGTTTATTGTGTTGTGTTCCCATGCTTTCATCTCCAAGTTCCTTACATACTGTCCAGAACATCCTCCAGATTGATGAGATTGCATTTCAATCAATACAGCTCTATGCAAATCTATTTTTGCTTTTGACACATCCCATAAATTATTTCTACTTGTAACATTAATTGGTCTATATTCATCACAGGAGATGGAATTTCTAACTCATGCAGCTGTTTATAAATTAAATTTGCAATTAATGAAGAAAGTATGAGATTTAGCACTTCATACTTCCCCAATTGGAATCTGAAAAGGACATAATCATGCTTTATATGGTCAGACTGTGCTTGGACATTTTTATATTAAAGCTGTAAGCTCCAATAAAATCCCAAGAATGCAGAAACTGGTTTGACTGATGCAGTCTTAGTCAGCCTAAGGCTGGGCTTAACCTACTGTTGGGTCACGATTCCATTTAACCAAAGTCTCATCTCCGGTAGACAACCAGATGCCTTCTTCTCCTTCCAAAGCCAGGAATGAATTGGAGCCCATCCATCCTACCCAGAACACCGAGGAAGCCTCTCTTCCTATTTCACATTAGTGCCTGCACTGAGTGTCCTGGGCACAGAGAAATCTGCAAAGCTTTGCTCTTGAGTGAAAAACAATCTACATCATCTTTCTCTTTTCATGAATTCTATTGCAACTTCTAATGTATATCTGGGTCCCTACAAAGTACTGCAGGGAAGGGTCATCTCTTCAGATTCACAGAGTCTTCAAATCCACAGCCATTGTGAGAATGATTCAGAATTCTCCTCACAGCCACATGCTATGTAGTAGCAGAGCTGAAAAGGTGAGTTAACCAGAAGCATCAATAGCAATTTTTAAGGCACAATCATGTAGAATTACTGTTCAAACTTGATAATACACCATAATACACAAGAGCTCGTCTGCAGGACAGCACACTGAAACTGGGAAAGAATGAAAGCTCTTTCTTTTCTTTCAGAATTCAAGACCTCTTCATTGGCCAATTTTCTAGGACTAGCAATTTTTATTTTCACTTATCTGGTGCCTTGTTCTTCCCCAACTTCAGCAGACTGCCTTAGGCAAAGCTGTGCTCCTCTCCATTTCAATGGAGCAATTAGGAACATATCCTTGGCTTGTCATTTAGTACAGGCACACAAAACTCAGGAGAAAACTTAAATACATAAAAAAACTAGTAGTGGAATTCCAATGTAGCCACTGCTCATGGGCCCAAGTGACCAAAGCCTTCCCTAAAGACTTTCTTGCAAGTAAGAATCAGGATCTGGAGTCTGCAGTACATTATAAACTTCCACTAGCAAGTAATGTCAGTTCTTAGAAATGCTGTAAATTCCTCTATATATCCATCTAGTAAAAAAACCGAGATGTAGTGCTGCAAGCTTCCTCTAGTAACTCAGTTAATACAATTCAAGCGTGTCTGTGTGTGTTACCTTGCATTTGAAAAGGGCTCCAGGGCTAATAACAGATTAGAAACTAGTTGGACGTGGGTCTTGGGAACCACACCAACTCTAGAAACCTGTCCTTATACAATACCAAAACCTGCTCAACTGAGTAACTGCTCTTTGCTTTTGGAAAGGACTGAGGTTCTGGTGCAGGAAAAAGGAAGGTTTAATAAAGAGCAGTGACTGCCGAAGGGAACATTGAGGACAAGAAGCTAGGAGTCAGTAAACAAGCAGATGGTTAAAGAGGAAGGTTAAATGGAGGTTAAATAAAACATTAGAAAAGAGGTGAAGCGGATGCTGAATCCTGGAGAAAAGAGAAGTGTTAAGCAGTAACAGCGTGTGTATGCACGTGCATGTCTTGAGGGAGGCCTTGCCACTGAATTCCTTCTCCCTTTCTTCCTTTTGTGTCCACAGAAAAGCCCTTCACAGTTCTTAAGTGCTGCACACATCCATGGAATCCACAGAAAAGTACTGCAGGCTTTTGTAAATGCACAAGAAAGAAAATGCCAGGGCAGGCTTATGGGAGAGGTGCAAAGTAGCTGGAAAACATTTAGATGCTCCTTGTCTTGAAAAGGTAACCTAGAAAGTTGTCTACCTGATTATAAGGACTTTCTTGCTGGATTGGCTCAAGCCAAGGAACCCTCCTGACAGTCCACGGAGAGGAGCTGAAGCTTTTTCAGTTTATCCACTCCAGCTGACCCTCCCTCTTCAGGACAGCTGAGCAGCAACAGCCATGAGCCAGCACACACAGACAGGCTACACTGACCTTCTGGATAAAGCTAATACTTGTTCTCTCACCCCGCTTTGCGTATAGCCCACACCAGACACCCACAGAGACCCGTGCTGAGTGAGGACCACAGACAACACTGGCCAGGGCTGGCCACCACCTCCCCTTGTCACCTCATTCCCAGCAGGGAATCTTTGGTTATTACCTCCTTTGCAATCTCAGCTATTGACCCGACCCGCCTTCCAACTCTACCAAGCCATCTATGACAGGAACTACTTCCTCCCCAAGGTCATTCTTGGAGGTGAATGTGTTTTGGAAGAGCAGTAAGTTTGATAATAAAATACTTCGCAAGCCAGAGCACGCTCACTCCATGCTTTGCCACCATATGGTTAAATTTTCCCCTCCATCAGATTTAATAAATAGTGTTTACAAATTCTCAGGCATGCCTCCCTAGTAAAATCCACTAAACCCACAACAAATATACTTATCATGGCATTAATTTGGTTGGAGATTTTCTCAGAGTATTGACAGCCATATCTAATTTCTAAAGATTTATTTTTATTTCAAAATATATTATATATATTTTTGCTTTACCTTCCACAATTCCTTTAGAATCATGTTTTCTCCAAAGGCATGGGGCAGCTGCTTTACAACCATACACTGTTAGACTACAACTTCAATAATTAATATTTTGTATTTGTTCAGTAGTAAGAACTTAAACTTTGCAATACGTATCTGCAAAGCCCTGAGTTCATTCTTCCTACAGCTGAACACTGACATTTCATGGTTCAAACACCACCCTGGGCTGAGAGATGATCTGGTACTATGGTCTAAATATTAATATCTGCAGTCAGTGAAGTGGGCTTTAATAATCTTAAATATAAATTTTAATATAAATTCTCTCACTTATACTTGTTCCTTCTTAAAAATGAAAACAAGTAGACACCTAGAAAGCAGGGGCTTCAATTTCCATTCAGTACCAGTTCCTGATGCATTTCCTTTATCAGTCAATCACAGACTCACAGAAGGGTTTGGATTGGAAGGGACCTCAAAACCCATCCCGTTCCACCCCCCTGCCATGCCCTGCCAGGGACACCTCCCACTGGATCAGAGGGCTCAAGGCCCCATCCAACCTGGCCTTGAATACCTCCAGGGAGTGCAAGCAATTGGCTTTTGTTAACAACAAAATATCTGGACTAGTAGCGAATGACGTGTCCTGCTGATTGGTTCAGATGCCTGCATTTCTCTTGAAATATGGATGTTATCTACCATATAAATGCAAGACTATTCCACCCCAGTTTTAGCATATTTGTATAGACACATCATGGTAAATGAGTGCTAACACAGCAAGGATCTAACCCACTGCAAGTACCAGCTCCTCTCCATGTTCTCGACTTAGAGCCACTGACTCACCCTCACCTCCTTTTCTATGGAGAAACACTGCAGCAAAAGACTGATCAGTGAGCAGCTGCTCAGTTCCACAACACAAATGCCCACGTGTCAGCAACAAGCACAATATTCCCACCGCACTTATAAAGTTAGAGAGTTCCAAGAGCTCAGGGAAGTGTGAAGTGTTTATGGCGATGAGTGAACTCAGGGAGGGAGTTTCCTTCTGTTTGTATTTCTCTTGATGGGACTTATTTCCTTGGTTATGACAAACCTCATTTTGAGGATGTGTGAATTGTTACAGTTGAGTTTAAATGAGTGCAGCACCAAGTTGGAGAGAAAAAAAACAACCCAGAACGCAAGCACTCTCTGACATCTGGTCTTACCCGAGGTGCTCTCAGGTTGCACTGTGCTTCCTGCATCAGACTCCGTTCTTGTCCCAGAAGTCCATAAATAAACTTGGGAGGAGAGAGAATCTAATTCCCTAATTGCAAAGGCAGACTCTATCAGATAATAGGAAGCAGCACCTGAATTCATCCTTACACACCCTTCACCCTCCTCTAACAGCATGATGGCAAACTGAGACCAATACATCTTCCACTAATAAATCTACCCACCTCCGTGGCAGGAAATTTTCCTGAAAAGGAGGACAGAGGTTTTGTCTGAGCAAATAAAAAGTTCCCGGTCATCTGCTGAGTCCATTAGCAGCCAGACGGTGCTGCATTAGTTACCTGACCTGGGCGCATGACTGGAATATTATCAAAAATTGATGTCTATCCAAAGATGATGTCAAGTATTTTTAAGTATGGGGAGGAGTCTGGGCAGAACGGTGTGAATAAAGAGTTGTTAATTTTTTTCTTCACTTCCGATATTCAGCCATTAACTTTCCAAGGTCCAATATTCAAAGCCAAAACCGCAGCTCACATGAAAGATCACTACTCTACTGGTTTAGGCCACTTTAAAATAATGGCCTCAGGCTTGATTTTTCCAAAGTCATGCTGTCTTTCCCATTGCTTTGGACAAAGGTTTTGCACAGAACCAGTGCTTCCCAGTGACGAGAAATGCTTTTGATGTGGTCAAAAAAGCTTGTCATGCCAAAGATGTTATGAACCAAACCACAGTTCAAACTACAACCTCAAAATAAGTGGCACAACCTTTTCTTCTGTGTTGGCACAACACCTGGCACTGTAAAAGCCTGGCCTGTGCCACAGCACATGGGATAGTCCTGAAATCATAATTAATAACAGCTCTGTAAACAACAAGAAGAAATGTCCAAATGATGGCAGTTTGGTGCCAGTGACAACTTTCCTCTGAACACTCCCAAGCCACAGCACAGCCACCCCTCAGGCTCAGCTCTATAACACACGCTGTTTTGGTCTGCAAGGGGCCAATGACGGAAGGAACTCAATATTGTTCTACATTTGGCTCCTGCAAATAATCAGTAAAGGTGACCCATCCTTTGCTAATGTGCTCGGTGTCATGTTTGGGAAAGAAGCCAGTGAAACATCCCAGATAAACATGTGCTATCCTCGCAACCATGAAAATATATTTTCCCTTTTCCTTATATTCTTTGTGGCTTATCTATTCCCATCTGCTAAATACAACACACCCTTGATCAGGTTCACAGCCTCAGAGCTTTTATGTGGCTTCTGCTCTACTCCAGGAATTTCACAAATAAATTCCTGTACTGAATTTGTTTTAAAGGAACCATTTGTTTGTTTTCAAATCAGACATTTGGCTAAATGAAAAGGATCTAGCTCTGTATTTTCTTCCCAGCTGTTTGAGTTCCAGTAATTGTTTGCTGTTGTATGTTTGAAGGAGATTAAGGGGACAAGGGACAGGGCAGAGCTGCAAAGTGAGCCCTACTTCCAGGTCTCCACGACCTGTGCCTATGGAGCACACTGACCCTCCCTGCAGATTGCAAGAGAGGGAGGCTCTCTTCTCTAACAACACCTCATGTGCGCATGTTGACATCTCACCCTGGTTTCAGCTGAAGAAGTATGTGCGTTCTTTCAGTAAAGAAATTTTTCCTAATATTCAATCTAAACCACCCTTGGCGCAACTTCAGTCCATTTCCTCTTGTCCTAACACTTGTTACTTGGGAGAAAACACTATCACCTACTTTTTCAGGTAGTTGTAGAGAGTGAAGATGATCATGTTGTACTAATTCTGGACTGCTTAATTACTTTCCCAGTATTATTCTTCATTATTTTAGTTTGCAGAAATAACAAGGATCTGACTGCTATCTTATATATATCTGTATTTGGCCTTCTTGTCCTCATCCAGTCCACAATTTCTACAACTTGCACTGACTGGAGAGCTGATCAGAAAGGAACCTGAACATTTCAGGTCTCTTAAAATGTGTCTATACCGTGGATGCCCATGAGTATCTTAAGCAAATTTCTTCTTTGTATCTCAGTTCATCGGATACAAAATTGGGAAAAAGATATTGAAACCAATGTCTTGCACTCTGTAAGACCCAGGAGCTATTTTTAGTATTAATGCTATGGTCACAAGTAGCAGGATTAGATTTTATATCAATGACTTCCAATGACTGATCAGAGGTTGTTGTTCAGAGAATAGATGAGAAAAAATGAGAGCTTCTAAAATATGAAAGCTCAGACCTCAGGACCTTTGAGGACAAAGATATTACCTGATAGGGGGAAGAAAGTCATAACAACCTTGTAAACAGCACCATCGTAATCAAAGAGATGTTTGTGAAAAGACACAGAACAAACCTTCTGGAGTCAATGGACACAGGCCACATTCGTGAGGGTTATTTGCTTCTGTTACCTCAAGTCATGTCAGGGTCAGGAGACAAAGTTCACAGTCTGAGCACGCTCTGGTTGTATCACAGCTTGATCACACACAGGGGAAACTGCTCCAGAAAGGAAGCACAGTTCAGTTTTATGCTATGGTAACAGTAATCAGCACATCTCGTAATTTCCCCTGTGCTTCAGCAGTGGAACTGGCTCCTCCAGGTGAACAGCAGGGCAACAATTATTTTTAGTGGCTAGAAAAATTAATCTGATGCTCTCTTCTTGATGACTTCCCATCTACCTCAGAGTTAGCCCCATCAGGGCTACAACTTCTACTTCCCTGGAATATCTTTAGCATAAGATAGTTTCATTCTGACAGAAAGACACTCAGTAGCAAGGTCCTTAAAACAGTATTTACTTTAATCATTAGTCTGACATAATCAAGGTGACAGATAGCCCAGGCTTTCTAGAAAATGATGCTGCTGCTTCATACCCACAACATAACGCTGCTACAATAGCAATAACGCGTACATTATGGATTATCAATCCTGGAACAGCAGAACTGGCATCTCTCTTAATCAGCTGCTAAATTATTCTCAGCTAGTCCTTAAATTAAACATTTAAACAGACAACCCTGTAGAGAATGCTTTAGAAGTGGTTTTACGAGATCTTAAGAGCTTGATGTGCAGCACTCAGGAGAACCAAAGGTTTCTGCACGGCGTTGGCTAAGACTGGGCGGCTCAGCAGTGCTGGCAGCTGCCTGGAAGGCTGCAGCTCCCCCCGAGCTCCCCTGAACTCCTCGCTGACAGATCAGCAACTGCTCATCTGCTGGATGCCACCAGGAAAACCTGACCCTTTTGAGCCGTATGTGTTTAAGGCAGGGCTGGGAACTAATAAGGATGCTGGTCTGAAGATGTTCACTTAGCCACTTAACTTCATGACCTTGTGCAAATTACCTGACTAAGCACCATCTATCGCTATAAAAGTGGACACAAAACACAGCCTGCGTGATATATTTGAAAGCATTATGCACGATGGGTGTCTGAAAGCTGCTCCTAAGCCGTTTCAGTACAGAAGGAAGTCAAACCGTATAAAGACCTGCTAGTGGCAGCCAGAGCAATTCTCTGCACCTGGAAGTTTCCAAAGGCACCTCAAATTGACCTACAACGCACTGTTCTACAAAAGAATAAACACACAGCCAAATAAGAAGAAAAATGTACGTATACTGAGGTACATAAATCTCCTCTGGAGGATGCAGTGTGGTGACCTTCTACTGAACCATGTGTGGATTAGCTTTGCTGTATTACTCAGATGTATTGAACGAATCCCCTTCTGGAAGATCACTGCACATAAACCAAATAAAAGTGCAGATATTTAGCTGTCGGAATATTGTTTCACCTTTCCTAAAACTATTCTGCGCACATCTACGTGTACCAGACTGTATTGAAAAGATATGAATTGATCTCACCTTATCCCTTTTTTGTTGCTGTCAAGGTATTTTTAATCACTTGTCTGGTATTATTAGTCTTCATATTTTCTCTGGTAAGCCTCGTTCAAAGTCGAGGCTTCCTTGTGCTCCACGTCTGTGAGTGGGCCAGTTCCCCCCCTCAGCCACCCCCTGGGTTATCCTCACGCAAAGCACATCCACAGGTCAGTCACTGCCTTCTGTGTCAGCACGTCCTGGTCTTACTCACACGTACACGTCTTCCTCTGAAATTACTGGTTTGTCTTTCAGGCTACACTTGTCTCTCTGCTCCCACCTCTGCTGTTGTCCCACCCTTAGGAGCAGCAGCAAAGAGCTGACCTAAGGCAGGATTTACAAAGTGCATCCAAGGGTGGAAAATACCATCCTGAAGAGTTCAGTGTCTGGTTGGGCACCACAGGCAATACTTGAGAGGAAGGGATATTTCAACTCCTTTTTAGCAACTTGGAAACTGGGACACAAGAATTAGCCTTGCTCTGGATCAAACAGGAAGATGGGAGGTGAAGACAGATTTGAATCCTACCTGAGAAACCACAGCCAAAGAACCTGTGTTACTGCATCTTTTCTAATCTGAACATCATTACCTTTACATTTTTCACCCAGTAGAGAGCAACTGGAATTACTACAGAGCATAATTTTTTTTAAAAAAAAAAAACAAAAAAACCCACAAAACCAACAAATTACTAATATATTCCTGCATCCACTGCTCCTGTGCACAGGAATTCCTAGTTTCCCAGTGATCACAAAAGTGCTGCATCTGTGGTGCCACAGACAACACCAAGTGTTGTCGATAAACACTTTAAAAGCAAAATATGTCTTCATAAAATCTTTGTAATATTAAAAAAGTTTTCCTTTAAAAAAGAGAGACTTGACTCAATCCCCCAGTGCTCATGCACCTGTGGAGTGCAAAGTTTTCTGGATTGCTCTTGAGCACCAGGAATTTTTTTACCCACTTATATTTTGGCGCCTTTCATCTCAACTTCTTTCTGAAGTTGATCATCCCTGTGGTGCCTAAATGAGAGATGACAGTGAACCCATGGGGAAAATAAGGCTGATGAAATGCAAAGTAGTGTTATTTATGCTGAGTCTGTGTGCAAAGTGCATTTCAAACTTCCTTGATTTTTCAGTAATAACCAGTGTTGGGAGGGGATGGGGCAAGCCAATATTTGCATTTAATATTTCTGAATATCTAATATTTTTCTTTCTCCCTTGGCTCGGTGAAGCACAATTATTATTCTTTTTTTCCATTTGACTTGAAGATCTGAGCGATAATAAAAGCTACGTAAGACAGGTAACTAGCATCTTTGGGGTCTGCAGATGGGAGAGGAAAACAGGCTGGAGGGGGTGGGTTTGGGAAATCCCTCCTTTCAATGTCCAGGGGATGAAAGCCAGCTGCTCAGATTGTGAGACACATTGCAGTGGCTGCCTCACCCTGATGCTGTCACTGTCATATTCCTGTACCCCACCAAAATGAATTATTTGACTTTGACGCATTATCATGGTTCCTCCTCCTTAAACAAACATCCTATCTTCCTGAACAAAAGACATCAGCTGTAAAGTGCTGCTCCAAGGTTGGCCACCTCCAGGCAAGGCTGGGGAACAGCAAACCCCTCTGCCATACGCTGAGTCCAGCATGGGTTTGGCCAGGATTTTGACAGTAAAAGGGCTCAATAGTGATTCGTCTGGAACACCTACCATCCCTAGGACTTCACTGGCCTGAATCAGCACTGTGTAAAAAAATGAGGAGGTAGGATAAGATCCAGAGATAAGTCACTGAACGTTTCACGCTGGTAGCACAACTGGAGGAGCCATCCAACCTATCATAGAATCATAAGGTTGGAAGAGACCTCTGAGATGGAGTCCAACCATACCTGTCTCCCCACTAAACTCTGTCCCTAAGGAACTCTTCTACCCATCTGTTAAACACCTCAAGGGTTTGCAAATCCACCACCTCCCTCGGCAGCCTGACCACCCTTTCAGTGAAGAAATTCTTCCTAATGTAATGAAATTCTCCCTGTAATGCAAACCCAAACAGATCAAACCCTCTCTGATAGAAATCTGTGACATCACTAACATTCACTGAGTCAGGTAGGAAAGCACAAGCAAACCTTGTCCTGTTGACAATATGACATTCTGCTTTTGCTTCTCATATTGCATAAGTGAGGAGGGGCAGATTTCCCCCCACTGCTTGCATGAAGGGAGTCTTGATAATATTTCACACCAAGCATTCCGGTCACAGCAGTAAGAGAGGGAGAGACAGTTATCAGGCACATACAGCAACAGATTTGTAGCTCTCAGGCTCAAGGCTTCCCCACAGCGGTGGCTCCGTGCTTGTGAACACTTCAAGCGCATCCCTAATGATCTCACCCAGCCGTGGCAGACAGTCAGGGGTTTGCTGCTGGTTATCAGGCACAATGGTGGATTAGCTGCCCTGCTGTGCCACTGGCAACTGCCAAGAACTTGTGAATGGAGCCTCTGTTTGGGATTGTCATTCTCTGCACTGTGATTTATACCTTTGCAGTAAGCAGAAAGAAATCCAAGGGACGGGTCTACAGCTCCTCTGGTGATGGGAGCAGAGGAATGAATCCGTTGTGTCCCCCGCACTTCCATGGCCCTGTGTCTGCTCCCACTCAGGCTCCCCTGTCCTCCAGTCAAAACTCTGTAGATACCAGGGTCTCCAGACAGGCAGAATGGGCTAAATTAAACAGGAAGCTCCAAATTTGGAAGGTAGTTCTGGCCCCCTGGAGCAATTTTTTCTTGCTCCTAGTGCCCAGCAAAGGTATTTCTTCTTTCTCCCCAATCTAGGCCAGTCCTCACTGAGGTTTATTTCCATGTGGATTCTGTTCTTACAGCCAGCTGTAAGAATGTTTACATGAGCATGGTGGCTCCAGGCTCCCTGTTGTCTGGATGTCCCCAAAGCCAACAAGCTGTATCAGCAGGCAGGGAAACCAGAGCCCAGCAGTGGGAACAGGCCAGAATTCAAGCCCAATACTCCAGGAATTATTGACACAACACCCCAGGCTGTAGTGGTGCAGACAAATACACTCAGACACAGCCAACAAAAGTAGTAGAGCCATAGCCCGATTGTCATAGCTGCACGAAGCTGAAAAAGTATGTTACACTAATATCCTCTGCACTTTGCTGGCCAAAGTCCCATCCAAAATAAGGGGCCCATTTTACTTCAAGCCACACAGGCAATTATTTGCTTGCAATGCAAACGAAATGGATTCTGCTTTAACTTTCTGAATTAACAACTCATTGATCATCAAGCAGGCATGAGAAATACTCGCTTGAACTGCAAATGCTTGTGAAATTTATGGTTACAGAACACTACAAAGCAAGAAGTACCACAGTCTTTCCTTAAGTGTTAATGTAACGCCTGCTGCATCTCACAGAGCCCGGTTGTACAGCTTAGACCTCTACTCCCCAGCTGAAAAAGCAACATTGTTTGCTGTCAGGGGCTGTAGGCTGTGTTGTACCACTGGGACAGGCACTGGAGGGGAACACCACAATTCCTTAGCTTGTTGCACCGACTTTCAAACTCATAGCTGTGAAAACAAACTACAGCCCTAAAGTTTCATGTGAATGAGTGTAAATCATTACTTCAAGCATGCAAACAGCAAACCTGCTTATAAGATTTATTATTGTCAAGCTGGGCAATTACAGCATGAAGTCAAGTTTGTGTTTTAATAAATGAAGTACCAAAGCTCTTGCTGAAAAAAAGAGGAAAAAAGAATTAGGTCAAACTTAATATGATTCAGATGGGCTGCACCAGGTTTTACCCAGCAAGGTAAGAGAGTCGAGTCTTCTCCCCAAAACCAGGAAAAGCTGTCCCTCTGCCTGAGGAAATTACACACTTGAGAATCCAACTGCAAGAAGATGCAACGGATTTTTAAATGACAAATAAAAAATTAATTATCTCTTTGGGTTTTTTTATTGTGTGATTGGTTTTGTGCTCAGGTGATTAATTGCCAGCAGAGTGGCGATCAGTAGAAATAAGCTCTGCTGCAGCCCCATGGAATGGCAAGGATGGGGAACAATATGGAAACAGCTGCTGGCAAGAGGCTTCTGCACCACTTAAAGGTGGGAATATTGTCCCAGGCTTGCTTCATTCATAAAAGCAAGCCAGTGAGACCTTCTGCCAAAGTAACCAACCTGAGAGATACTATGGGAAAGATACTCAGAGAGTTACTATGTTCTGTATCCTTCTTCCCTTCCAAATAAGTGCTAGAGAAATACAGTAAGTACCTTCAATCATCAGACACTGCCTACTGAGGAACAGAGCTTCGTCTGCTTTATTTCGCCACTTCTCCTGCATGGACACACAAGGCCATGTCCTGTCTATAAGGCACTGCTAAACGCTCTTTTGGTCCTTAACGGTGTTTAACACAACACAAGTAGAATCAGCAACAATAGGAGCAGAGTCCATCTCTACACTCAGTAACTTCTGAGTTCTATCACTGCCTTCATTTTTTTCCCTAAAGGACCCCTTATCTTACCATCACTTTCTTGCCTTGCTCCTAATCTCAATGTTCAGGGTCGCAGCTAAATGAGACATCTGCTTTCTATTTAAGCCAGTGAGGAAATATTTATGCTGCAGGGGAACCTGTGGTTTCGCTTGCAGTGTCAGAGGAGGCCACTGAGTGTGCAGCAGGAGGCTGCAGGGCACCTGCAGATCGCTAGCTGGGTTACATCAACTTCCCCGCACTGAAGTGCCTGGCAGCAGGCCAGTAATTGTGTTTGAGTTTTCGCCTTCAGTAGGTGGTTTCACTCCACTGGAGCCCAGCATCATGGGGGGGAGAAGGAAGGAAAACAGAAAGGCATCACCCGCGTACACCCAGTGTTCTGACATGCTAGTTAAGTTCTAAATTATGTTTTTAATTACTTGGCATGATTTATTGAGACGGTGTCTCAAGGTCACATAGCACCACAAAGTGACACAACTTGCCTGCCAGCTTCAATCTCTGCCACTGACGTGTTCCCTTCTTTTCTGCTCTGTCATGCTTCCTGTGCCTCTTCCCACAGTATCAAACATCTCTGTGGTTGGATGGGATCAGACTTAACACTTCAGGTACCTTTGGGGACTAAATTGGTAGCTCTGAGCCAAGGCTGAAAAGGGAAAGTATGGAGGTAGTAAAGGTGGACTGAAGGGTTGGCTTCCAAAGCAAATGTAGAACAGATCTGCCAAAGGGGTAGTTAAAAAAAACCAACAACAACAACCAGTTCCATTGTTAACACTGCGATAAAGAAAGAAGAAATCTAGAAAGCCATCAGGTAGGAGTAAAAATAAGAGAAAAATTACGCTGCTGGAATGTCTCTCATGCAGCATGACACAGCTTGGGCAGAGGAGAGAACAGACCTGTAATCCACTGAACTTGTCCTGCACCTGTCTAAAAGAAGCAAAGGGATGGTCAAGTCCCTGCCCAGTGCCAGCTGGCCCCAAAGAGCTATAAAGACTCATTGATCTTAACAGCACAGCAGGAACGCCCCTGCTTTGCACCCAGTGCATAATGATGTGTTACTGTACTGCCAATTAAACCTACTAAAACTCATAGTGCCTTTGGGAAGGAATTTGTGCCCTTCCTGTGGCAAAACAGTGCAATGTGGGAAGGAAGAAACCGTAGAATCCAACCCTGATGCATTTTAAGGCTTCTATAAATAATTAAGAGAGCTCATTAATTAATAAAAAGAAAGTGAAATTGAAAAAGCAGGAGGAGAGGGGCAATGAGTACCCACTAGAGGATAATAAGCATGCCCTACACTGTAGCTTACACAGACTGAAGTCTTTTAGGGAGAGTTAAAGGGGCTTTGTGGTTTGAGCAAGAGAAACAAATCTTAGCTGGAAGAAAAACCTTCTGGGAATAACAAAGCTACTTCCTAAATCCATGTTACACTTGGGAAGATTTTTCAAGATTTACACACTCAAGTGAGAACAACATGGGATAACCACAGATGTATCTGTGTGTTTCTCAAACACATGAGGAAAAAGAGGGATCTAGCTGGTGCCCGAGGTTGGCTTGCACCAACAAGCCTTTGGGGAAGAGATAAAATACAGCAATGCAGAGAAAAACATCTTTCATTAATTAGATCATTATTAGTCTCCGCTGGCTCAAACGTGGGCAGCTTTGAAACCCTAGCTGCTATCAAAGAAAAGATTTACAGAAGTTCCACAAAGACAGAAAGAAACAATAAAGTCTGCTAATATCCCAGTGGGCTAAGAATTGGTAGAGTACACTGACTGCAATTTACTAATTAAAGTAGCTTTGAAATCAGAAGCTTAAATCTGTGCTAAACAGCAACACGGTGCTTTGGGCCACAGTTTCGAGCGCTAAGAAAAAATGTGCCAAACACACGCATCCGGGCAGAGACAAGTCATTCCAAAAAGCAAGCAGGAAATTGCAGGTGCAGCTGAATGCTTGTGCGTGCACAATTACCCAGTGGGTGTTTGCAACTACATGTTTCATCCACGCAATTGCCTCTTTGCACCCCTGCCCATGTGTTTTTTATGCGATATAAACGCCTGTCTTTAAGAACATGACCTTGGCGGCTGAAAATACAAAACTTGATCGAAGTGCTGATCTGAATGCCTAGTAGGCATCAGGGTTTTAAACAGGTAAAAGAACTGTTTTATCTCATATTACTGACACACAGCCTGACATGAAATTGGTCCCTTGCTGCTGATGACTTCTCAGCTCCTCAGTATTTCCCCTTGAAGTTTTGGCATGCAGCTGGCGAGCCGTGCAGCACGAGTGAAGGGAGAGGAGATGTATTTCTGCCCTACAGGAAGAAAATGCAGTGAAAAGGTATTAAATGAGGCTGAAGCCTGCGATCTTGCCAAATCAAGAAAATGGAAGGTAATACAGGTGGCTGTGCAAAAGGGCTATCTTTTGTTCTCAAGCAGCCTGACATTTCCTCTGGTTTCAAACACTTACAATCTGTTGTGAAATATCCTTTGGATTTCACTGTCAGCAGTTCTGTAGAGATGCAGCAGCTGTGGCTGAGCGGGCTGGAGGGGGAATCTATGAGCACACTCACCCTCAGCTGCCCATCCTGCAGAGCCTGCCCAGCGCAGTTGCTGGCCAGCGGCAGCCAGGACACAGCCTCTGCACGCAAGAAGCACCTTTATTTCTTCAAACCCTGATAGAAAAGCCTCCACCACGAAACCAACACAATATATGTTTGATGCCAATTGTATTTAAGCAGAGGGAAAAGCAGTCAATAACAGGACAATACCCTAAATAAACCTTTTCCCTCCTACTTTAGAGCCTGCATAGCTCTACATCATGTTTAGTAACACCCAGCAAGCTACAGGGAAGTAGTAAAAAAAGTCTCCCTCAGAGCGGGGCACTTATGTCTAAATTTTCCTCCTCCAGTGTAAAACACTCAAAGCTAAAGTAACTTTCAAATCTGCTTTGCTATCAAGTTTTAGTGCACTAACCCCATTGTACTGGCATCCCACACTCCCTTATGACGACACTAATCCCAAAATATGTGTCTGATGTAATGTCTGTAATAAATGTTGGGGGAAGCAGCTGGGGTTTGTTTGTGCTACCACTAGCAGTCTGCCATGCCTTCCAAGAAAGGGCAAAACAAAGGTACAGAACTTGAACAAATCGTGCTGAAGAATGGATATTAGTTGCAGAAAAGTTACATAGTGTAAGAATTGATGGACAAAATAATAAAAAAGATATTGCCACCTAATAGGGGAAAAAAATCTGTCCAAGACTGCAATGATTTATTAATCTAAGTAATCAATAGCAATACGTCTGTATCAGTTTTATATCTAATTTAAACTTTCAGGTCTCAATGTACTCATTAAATGATATAATAGATTTACATATTTTAATTATATTTTATGGATTCTGAACATAATGTAATTAAAAGGATTTTTTCAGCAGAGATGATTAATGAACAGGGCAGCCAGACATTCTGCACCACCACTGTGTGTGAAGGAGTTCAATGTGCTATGAGCTCAACTGCCGGTCCAAGCAGCAGCAGATTCACCTACACGGATAACCATGTGCACTGAACAACGGATGCACCGAAACGAGGCACCAAAATGAGGCAACCAGAGGCCAGAGTGAAGGTGAAAACCCTTTTGACTCCTCCCTTGGCACGTTCCTGGTGTAACTCATTGCTAAGACATGGGCTTAGGAAAGCATAGCCTAGATTGCACCACTGATCTCTAAACCACAGAGCATTTGTCCCACTGAGCAGGACTGTGTAAAATATAGAGAAGATACTGCAGATCTTGAGCCAAGGACCTCTCAAGGTGACATTCCTCAGACCAAGGACCTCCCCAGCACACCTTTAGCTGTGTTATGTGTTTTACAAGTGGGAAACTGAGCACTGGAAGAGAGGGAATGAACTTCACTCAGGTCCCAGAGCAGACAGGGACAAAGCCAAGAGAAGGCACAGGGCTCCCTATCACCACTCTTTTTATCCAGCCCTTAGGCCGAAAAAATGAATTGACAAAAGGCTGGTGTGTCCAAAACTGCTTTTGCAACCATATCAGACCAGCTAATAAAAGATACCAAATCTTTCTGAAAATCTTGCATCGCTCATATCCTTAAATAGTCACAATTATATCACCATCACTATTACTTCTACATCCATTATTACCCATCAGTAAAACGTAGCTCCCTTGAACCGAGGTCAAAACCTACTGAACTACAACCCCAAGAGCTTCAGCAACCAAAGCAATTGCTGAAGACAGGAAGTAAAGAAGGTCTGAAATCAGAACTGAAATTAAATCACAGAGGAAAAGAGGTCAGCATTGCCAGCTCTCCTGACTCAACTGAAGGTCTTTGATACTTTGATTCCTCTACAGCTTCAGCTATTTGGTCTTGTGAGCAAAGAAATAAAGTTTCTAGTCCCCCTGACTGTGGGGGGAAAGCTGAAAATGCAATGTCAGGGCAATCAAGCAGGAAAAGCTTGAATGTAAAGAGAAAGACTCCAAAATTCATATTTAATGCAGCCCGAGCTGGTTCTAATCTTAGCTGAAGCCTCCTGGTACTACTAAGGTATAAAATACCACTACAGCATATAATAACAAAAGAGCAAGCAGTCACTTGTCTTTTGATTTGTTGGCCCTTAGCACTTGAAAGCCTCTGTATGTTGATTTAGTAGTCAATCCTCATTTACTCTCCAGCTTTCTTTTTTCCTTGTATAAAACGATTCTTTAGCATCTATGCCAATAATACATCAATAGAGCTCTGCAGCAGCCATAAAATACATAATGTGGGATTTTTTTGTAGATTTGAGATTCCTTTACTGATTTAGGGAAATAATTCATGGTTCTCTCTTCCTTTCTACTTCATTTAAAACCACTGTGCCCTCTATGCCCTTCGCTGCTGGGAACTACACCATCTTCCTGCCTCGTTTGCACTCTTTCCTTCCCAGCAGCACACGCAGGAGCCAGCTCAAGCACGACTGCAAGACCTGGGGAGGGCAAAATTTGAGTCACAGACAGAAATTGACTTTGAAGACGTGGAGAAGAGACCAGGTAGCCCAAGCATTTCTCTGGCTGTCAGCAGTGCTCAGGAGCTCTGGTGAGGAGAGGGCAGCACTCCATCATCCCGACCCACATTACATACCCAGGGGGTATTCAGAACTCTTACTGTGTTTCTTGCAATACGGATCCCAGAAATTCCCCAGTTCAGGATGAAACCTGGATTTTTTGAATTGTCATCATTTTCAGCAGATTCTAGAGTTTTTTCCATTGCATTTATTCCCTCTTGTGAACTTCAGAACCTTCTGACGTGCAGACAGGGTACAATTTTGGCTTGGCCTGGTACAGGGGAAGACAGCATCAGTAAAAACACCCCTGGTGTTTCTGTTTTCATCTAAGCCTGCTTCAGTGTCTGGAATTTGATTCAGTTTTCTGGTGCAGCCAGGTCCATGGAGACACTCAGTGTGTTATACCTTAACAACTCACAGACCTTTCCAAGCTGAGGCTCAGTTTAAACAAACTGAGCTGGGTTTCCGACAACCCAGCTGGGACAACTGGGCAAACACAACCACTATGAAGAGCATCTGCTGACTGCTTTGGACTGTGTCGCAGCAAACGTTCACATACAGTCATGTTTTTTCCTACTATTACTCAAGTTGAATTAGACCTTACTCTGGAGAAAATATCACCATAATAAGCTGTACAACTTCAATCTGGCAAATTTTATAGATGTTCCCTTTGATTTTCACATGTTCTCAGATCACCATACAGTGTGTTGGCCTTTTAGCCATGGAATGATGTTTTGGAAGTAGTAACTAATGATTTAATTAATCTCTGTTATCTTCTACCCTCATGAACTCTCTCTATCATGTACCAAGTTTATTTTGATGTTTAATTAATTCCTTGTCCCTAATACCATTTCCCCTGCATATGCACACAGATGACATTTCAGTTTCACTCATTGTCCTGAAACAAATGGATTTTAAATGAAGTGTAAAATACAGCTGAACTACAATAAGGTTAGGAATTCCTCCCCAAAGCAGATACCCACTATGAGGTATCCTGTAAGAGATATCCTAAGAGAACAGCACAAAAACTATACAGATTTACATATTGTTTCTGTTCCAGCTTTCTGCTTGAGGAACCTCACTTTTACACAATTTCCACTACAAGAGAAAACATTACTGCCTTCTAACGCACACATTGGTTAATCAAGGTCAGTCCTAGGGTTACAGCTGTATCCACTAGCAGATCAGTCATGCCTAAACATCCTGCTAGTTGAGACCGTCTCAGCCTTGACCTAGACAAGGTCTTTCCTCTTCTTGCTCAGTTCTCCCTTCAAATCATAAAGCAAGTTTCATTATCTCCTCTGAAGTACCTGAATGCATCACTTTCCCATTATTGTCAGTGCTGTTACCATCAGAAACCTGTCCCCAGGGTCTCATCTCTCAGATGTCATCCCTGTTCCCTTCAGCCTTGGCTCCAATTCCAGCTCCCACTGATGTTTCTGCATTTGCTCAGTAAACACACCGTGTTCTGTATAATGTAAAACATGAGCATCTCATACACTGATAAAATTACTTCTGTGCTTACACAGCTACTTAATTCCATTTTGCCATTGATTTGTCATTTTAAAGTTAAATAATAAACATGGATTGTAGCCAGGATACTGAGTGCTGCTCTCTCCCCCTCTAGTTTTTGATTTATGTGCTTGTTTATTTACTGATGTATTTAAGTACTCCCTATTGCCTTTCACACATAATCCGGCAAATCCTGAGGATTTATTTTCACAATTGATTAGAAAAGTCAATGTTTTACAGATAGTATTAAAATGGAAAATATCTAGAAGCCTTGATGGAATCTACTTATGAAAGCTACTACATCCAGTAGGCTCTCCAGCCCTTAAGAATCTATGCTGTGCGTTGTCAAACATTGTGAAGACAGAACGATTTCCTGCTACAGGTATTCTGTCAATTAAAGAAATAAACCCGCTCATTTGTCCACTGTAGGAGTGCCTTCTAGGCTTTTCATTTAATCAGCACATGGGAAAGGATCTTTGTTTTCCTTTTGCTAGTAGTTTTCTTCTCTTCAAAATTAAATCAGACAGGCAGTAAGTAATGCTGAGGCAGGCAAGGTATTTTCAATACTGTCACTCTAGTAATCTAAATTTTGAAACTCTAAAAATGTCAACATATGACATTTCATTTTTCCATATTTTTAGCTCCAAACCACGTATTAATTCTTGACTTTTATTTATTTTTAAATCAGCGTTTAGAATTTTTTTATTGCTTCATGGTAGGGCAAATTGCTTTTTAGGTTTTGGATTCTCTGTCAAACAGTGAACCTGGCTTCCTTTTGATCTGCTCCCACAACCAAAACCAAATCAGTTATTCTCACACAGCTCACTCCACAGTGGAATAATTTTCCAGATCATGAAGTTTCAGTGCAGAGTGCTAAAAAGACTAGGCCGGTGTCAGACAGCGGATTAGATCTGCTCATAATCCCGCTCTCCTGGGGCTCCTGTCCTCTTGTGGGCCTTTGCTGGTGCTGCCAGCTGGTGAAATTCAGTTCTGTTGCACGGTGCCATCAGTGGTTTGAATTCATAAGAGAAGCTTTGTTTGGCTGTTATTAGTGAATTTAATGCCATAATTTTGGGGGTAAAGGAAGGATATTGTGTGCTGAGGCTCAAAAATTCCTGAAGAGAGCAAGGCATGGCTACAGTATTAGCTGACCACTGGAATACGTAAAACAGTCAATATTGATTGTTCTTGCCTGCTACAGAAAGGTCAGGTAAGCAGACAGGATCAGCTGCTGGGGAAGCACTGTTTGTGTGTCTCAGTGCTAAAAATTCATTTAAAGCCAGAGATGGACAATTCACAGAGACCCACACAAGTCTAAGGCACACACCCCAATTAAGGGAAAATTACCATCCCCATTAAGTGGGAGCCATCACTGCTGAATTGCTACCCAGGGAGGCATCCTGATTAAGAGCAGATGAAGTTTAGTACATCTTATGCAGTGGCTTACTGCTCACATATGAAAGAAAGGGAAGAAAAGGAAAACAAGAAATAAGAGACTCAGGTGTTCGGTCTAAAATTGGAGGTGTTCATTTTTGCTAGATAAAACCAGAGCAGGGCTGGGGATCCCCTGAACTGGACGTATTTGTCTCCTCGTGCAGAAGGTCAGGGTCTTGCAGGGCATGGGGCTGATCCCATTCCTGGTTTGCCTCCTGGAGCAGAAGGACTGAGTCCTGCTCCAGACAGACACCTAACCCTGCCCAGGTCGGGCAGCTGCCCCGTGCAGTCAGGCACTGGCTCTGCTTCCTCTGCAGAGCTCAGAGCAGCTGAAAAGCACCCTTTATTCAGCCAGGATCAGACCCACCGTTCTCACTCTAAATCCCTTGCTCTCAGTGAAAAGTACAGCTTTGTCAAGATAATGTGACTATTTTTTTTTCCCCCCTAACCCAGCAATTCCTCTTTCGTTGGAAGAGCTTTGACCTTTAAATGAAGGTGCAAGCCAAGAAAAATCCAGAGCTTGTTATCAAGACAATCTGTGGCACAGGCTGTGTGGTAATGTCCTCCTGAGGCGATGAATCAGATCTCTCAGTGTCTAGATACTAAGGCCTTTTTTATCCTGGCAAACTCAGGGCTTTCCAAATCTTTAAGCCTGATCAGAGATAGAGCACTACAAGAGCTTACTTAAATCTCAGCAAGCAGAAAAGAAGGCGAGGGGGAGAGAGCTCACATAAAATAAAGAACACCACTTTCAAAAGATAAAACATAACTCTAGGTACAATAAAAGCCTTTAGAGAACAGAAGAGATTTTTGTCAGGAATGCATCTCATTTAGTCCCATTGTTTCACTGCGTGATTTTCAGAAAGCCAGCCATTTGTCTTGCCTTCCCCCCCCCCCCCCCCCCCCAGTTTTTAATTTTTTCTCCTTTCCTGATGCCAGTTTTCATATCATTAGGAAGTGAATCACTGGTGAGGTGCTAGTCCTGTTTCCCTGCACGCAGACCTCTAAAACAGGGGTGTCAGTAAAAAGAAAATACACAGAATTATGACCTAAAACCTGATTTTTATTTTTTTTTTTTAAAAAAAGAGTGTTATTTACATTGTGCTGTGTTATGGATAGCAGCTGTTTAGTGTTTATGGCAAGCAGGCTAATAATCCCAAGTCAGAGTACCCATGGTTAGATACCTTCAGTGTGTATTGAGGCTCCAAAGAAAGAAATTTTCAAAGGGAAAAACAAAAGACAGAAGAACTTCTAAATTTCCACACAATTTCCCCTGTGGGTGCTTTGAGTCGACCCTTCCTGGTTCACAGCACATTGCTGGAATGCTGTTCCCGTGTCCCTGAAAGCCTCAGAGGGAGCTCTCATTTTCACAGTTGGTGTACCACGTTCACATTTGTTTGTGGAGTTACATGCCCAGACAAGGAGACAAATCACATTTCTGTAGCATGAGTACCCCTGTGATGAGGCATAATGCTGCCGTGGTTTTAGCACAAAGCAGCAAACTCCCAGCAAACCTTGTCAGCTTGAGTTTGACCTTTTATTCAACAGCGATGCAGATCAGGATATTTTCTACGTAACGTGGCTGCATACTGAGTGCATCCATGTTGTCAGATATGGTACAGCCTACCCAAATAGCCCCAACAAGCAAAGTCCTGGCCCACACAGCAGTTCATTTTGGCTACTTCAAGTATTACACAGTGACATGGGAAGGGAGGGGACACTGCTTTCCTATCCTCTGCACGAGCTCATCCACTGCTCAGACTGAATTGGTGTGACACACAAACCAAACTGCTGCTAGAAATGCCCATCTGGAAAAATGTGTTTGCTTTTCCCAGCAACATCAATCTAATAACACGCATTTCTCTCTACCAACTTTGTCTTTTCTGTATCCTCTGACAATATATCTACAGGACTGTCATGATGCTGCGTGAGTGTTCACAGTTCCCAGCTACACTTTTGTTAAATTTCAGTTGGATAATCACAAAAGAAAACAAATGCATTTAGCACTTGCAGAATCTTGTCCCTCAGCTTTATAAGTTTAAGATATATAAGGCACATATTTATCTTATACAGCTTCTAAGTAACAAATCTTATGTACCATCCCTTTAGAGAGCATCTAGCATTTTGCAAAAATGGATTGGATTGAGCCACTCATAAGATGTGCTGGAGGACACACCATCAAAAAGCTTTGGGAGTTGTTGAGCTGGGAGGTTGATGAAACTCCTGCAGAGCAACAATACCCACAAGGGCTTCCTATTTTGAAGACTCAGATTTACTAACCAGCAGCCTGATTTGCAGAAGAGCCAAAAATCCAGCAGCCAGTGTCTCCCAAAAATGTCTCCCAAATATCTCCAGCCAGTGTCTCCCAAAATCCAGTGTCTCCCTTTACTTTTTTTCCAAATGCAATGCACGCGCTGCATTACTCCCATTCATTCCTGCACACATGGAATACGATGCTTAACTCCACTTGTTCGTACAAACTGCTTATAATTTTCACAGAGAACACAAACAGAGCTGGAACAACACCAAACCTGGTAACTTTATAGGCACAGACAGAGCATCTGAGGTGCCTGCAGCCAAAGACACAACTCTAGGAACAGTGACACCAGCAGTTAGGAGCTTGCTTAAGAACATGCAGCCTGGAAGAACAGGCAAAGGACAACCACCATCAAACCCAGAGACAGGCAGCCTAGCAACAGTGACCTCAGTCACCTTTGGCCAAATCGTTTCGTGTCTCCAAGTGCCTCCTCCTGGCCTTTGTCAGAGTTGGCTCACCACCTCTAGGAGAAAGCCTTTTACATATGATGTAGGTAAATAGAGAAAGGTCATGATTCAATCCTGATTATCCATAAAACCTATCAAAGCACAAAAGAAAACCCACCACATCACCCTTAAAGATAAAAGCTCTCCCATCTTCTCCTGGAAAGTGCTTTAGCTTTGCAAATTCTGTTGCTTTCTTGCTTTTTCTACAGTGAACTGGCTTGTCTCTCAAGCCTCCTTGTAACTAAGTAAACCTATTATACTGATTTTACTGTCACATTGTTTCCTTGCAGTCCCTGTCTCCCTTCACCTTCCTGCTGCTTCAGGTTTTTTGCTCTTACTAAAGCATTTCCAGGTCAGAGACTGTCCTTTTAGTGCTCCTTGTAGGGTTTTCTCCCTCCTAATACTTTCTGTATTTCTGCGGTTGCATAGCTCAGCACAGAGAATTCAGTAATGAGTTTGAATGTTCTTCCTCCTGCCCATTTTTTTCCTCTGTTTACTCTCCTTTATGCTGGAGCGAAGGAAGAAACCTCAAATGACTGTGCATCAGCCCATTGATTAAGTGGAGTACCTTTCCACGCAGTAATTACCATTGCCTAAGCTATACCCAAGCATAGCAAATCATTTTTATTTCTGTATGCTCTGCACCTCAGAGAAAGAACCCCTCGTCAGAGCTAGACAGCATATGAATTGCCAGAAAAATTCCAGGTTGTGTACAGATCATTTATAACCCAGCCAGCCCAGCGTTCGCAGAGGGTTTTACCCACTAAACAGCTCATAAATCATTGACTTCCCTTAAAAAGATAACAATAATTTCAAAGAGGTAAGTGGGATTGGTCTGGATCATTACGTTCTCCCTCCAGGGTAGGGAGTTGAAAGTTTTAATTTTCTTTCATTAATCTAAGTCATCACTTAAGGCTGGAGTGATGTTTGACTTCCACTACCAGAAACCCTAGATAAGAGGAGATCTGAACAGCCTCCACAGAGGTCTTAAGTGATGCTGTTGCACCAGAAGAGATGTGACAAGCACAAGGAGGGAGACAATTCTTCTATTCTACTCTACTCTCATGAGATCTCACCTGGAGCTCTGGATTCAATTCTGGAGTCCTCAGCACAGGAAGGACATGTAGCTGTTGGAGCAAATGCAGAGGAGGCTATGGAGATGATCCGAGTGCTGGAGCACCTCCCATACAGGACAGGCTGAGAGAGTTGGGGTTGTTCAGCCTGGAGAAGGCTCTGAGGAGAGCTCAGAGCAGCCTCCCAGTACTTGAAGGGGCTGCAGGAAAGCTGGGGAGGGGCTCTTGATCAGAGAGTGCAGGGATAGGATGAGGGGGAACGGTTTTCAGCTGAAAGAGGGGAGACTGAGATGAGATCTTAGGCAGAAATGTTTTGCTGTGAGGGTGGGGAGGCCCTGGCCCAGGTTGCCCAGAGCAGTGGTGGCTGCCCCATCCCTGGAGGTGTTCAAGGTCAGGTTGGATGGGGTTTGGAGCCCCCTGATTCAGTTGGAGATGTCCCTGCCCATGGCGGTAGGAGGTTGGAACAGTGATCTTGAAGGTCCCTTCCAACCCAACCCATTTTGTGACTCCATGAAGACCACTGCCTGTAAGCAGAGCACTATACCTCTGCACCAAGCCTCCTGTGGGTTCAAGGCCTAAGGCCACCAGCAACAGAGCCCACTGTCTTTCTTCTTGTCAAGGGTTTGTTAAGAGAAGGGAGAAGTGAAATGTCATTTTTGTCATCAGGACTCCCCAAACAGGTCCATGTGAACAGGCACTTTGCAGCACAGCCACGATCAGTTTAGCATGGGTTCGGTAGCACTGATTCACTGCACGTGTTCTGTACAGTTGATTTGTGTAGGGGAAGTATCTGAGGTTTCCATATGCCTGCCAACCCAAGCTGTTCCTCCAATCAGCTCACTGACATTTGGGAGCCTGAATAATTGTTCTAAATCCTTCAAATCTAGGCACAAATGGCCCCCATAAACTCCAAAGTACAGTACACAGGGTGAGAGGGTTGTTCTGCCAGCAGCTCGTTGATGGCACATTGTACCAGCTATGAGAAGAACCAGTTCTGCAGGCAAGAGGAGAATCAGGGCACCAAGTTCATCACTTTCTTAATCCATCTACTGACAAAAGACAGTCCTGCTTTCAGTATCAGATTTAGTGAGGTTTTCCAAACAACTTATTTCCTACATGCCGTGGAAGGCAACAGGAGCAACAGACTGCAGATGAGTGCAAGCAATGTGCAAATCAGTCATGTCCAAAGCACCTTTCCCAGCCTTGAAACAAGATCCACTTTTTTCTGGATCCTCGCGGATACTGGACTTGCTGGCAACTGTGCCCAAGAATGCAAATACAGATGTGACAAAAGGAGATTCGGTGCTGCAGAATCACAACCACGCACCAGCTACTGCAGGGGCACAGGGCTTGGAGGAGGGACTGAACTGCAATGAGCTAATCTTTCCCAGCTACTGCTTAATTAAAATTTTGAGCACCCTATTCAGGATACAGAATCGAGTTACAGTTCAATAGGAGTATCACAGAGTATTTAAATAAAATGTATTTCAATAAAAAGAAATTCAATCTAAAGTAGTGATTTTAAAAGGTATGGATGTATTTTTTAGAACTGGTGTTTCCACCCTCACAAACGGATGATAGGTGCTCTCTAAAACTTAAAACCAACCTATAATATTTTAAAAGGAATGTATTATATTTAGCTGCTCACCTAGATTCCCTTGTAAATTAAACTGAAGCCCTCAGTGATACTTATCTTCCTCTTGTTCTTTCCTCTCTAATTAGAATGTGGAACTAATTATCTTATGGACAGAAACAGTCTATAGATTGCTGCTACTTCAAAAACTCAATCGCTGCTCCTTCTGCTCTCTCATACCTTATAAGTATTTTCATTCAGTCGAAAAAATGCAACAAAGAAAAATAAGACTCTGCCCCAGGTTTTCTCCTCTTCCATAAGTTCTCTACCTCCCTGGTTTCACTTGCTTGCTATCACTACTGATTTCCAAAATTTGATTCATGTTTATCCTTGATCTACAGCACTTCTCTAGACTATAAATGGTACCTGTGCTCTAAAAAGCATAACTGTTTCCAGAGCAACACAACTAAAATTGTTAGGATCTTTTCCTGCAGCCTTTATGTGGATGAGTAGTCTACCTCTAGTGTAATTCCTTTTGGAGCAATTTAGCAGCAGCTGTCAATAGTGTAACCATGAATTTTTTCATCTGAGAAAATGATTGTAAAATTGGATCATCATAGAGCACATCTCAGCGAAAACACCGGCGTTTTCTTTTTTTAAGTATAAGCTCAATAAATGATGTTTCTAATGTTAAATCATGCAATGTTAACTCATTGCTAATGGCACCAACGTATGCTCACTTCACAAAATCTACCACATTAAGACCCTCTAAAGAGAGACAAAAAGAGATCTTAATGAATTTTTTAACTCACCAACTCACCATGGAGTCAACTTAAAGCATTGATTAATAGGACCCTTGCTATCCTAGCTGAACCCGTAAGTAGCTTAATAAGACATAAAATATTCTGCTCAGGGTTTTTAGTTTAATACTTTCTCATTGATTTTTTACAAGAAAATACAATAACATTGTGCATATAAAGCAGTCTGCGCAAGGCCTTAATTTTGCGCAGGCACATCAAAAGTAACATTCATTCATTTTGCATGTGTCACCGATCCACACGACCTTTAAACTGTTCTTCAGCAAGAAAATTAAATATCTAGCAGAAAGCTTTGAAATAACGATTCATTAGAGTACCTGGTATGTGCTACGTGTTGCATCAAGTCACACACACATCTAACGGGAAATTGCTGACACCTTTTAATGCCAGTGGTGAGCATGCCAGTCTTTTTTTGCAGTGAGGGGGTTACCTTGCCGTACATGCATGGGATGTAGTGAGGCGTTTATGAGCCTCATGAAGAAACAAAGCAACTTCACAAAGGTCACCCACCTATACGGTATTCACAGCTGTAGCCTCTCCATCCTCTGTGTGGATTTCATTCCTTGTTGCTCCACAGCTGTATTTTATACAGAAAAGCCATCAAAGGTGTCACCCTCTCCAGGTGTTCTCGCTTGTCCCCCACTCCAGACCTACCACTACATCATCTTCCCACCACCAGCTCTCTCTTCACCCCAAGGCAGCTGACACCCCAATTCTCAATCTGTGATTTAACCCCAGGGCTTTCTCTCTGCCCTGCCGGACCAGCCTCCTTGGAGCTCATTCTCCCAAGTAAGCACAAAGAAATCATTGTGCATTTTCCCCAGCAGAAATTAAAATGTTCAAGTGCTTCTGTCTGTTTGATTTCTGCTGGTGAGGACAAACTGCTCCATTCACCTCAAAGCCACTACCAGCTTCTGACTGCCGTCCCAGCAAGCAGCTAGGAGTGCTTCTGCCTGCATTTGTCATGGTGTCTGTGCCATGAGGCTCTGAAGTCAATACACAGGGCAAGAGAGGCAACTCTCCTGAGCACAGGACCACTTAATGGGCAATCACGTTATTTTTGTCCTCCATTTCATCTCATTTTGTTTTTAAATGTCTTGCCTAGAGCAAAAGGCCTAGAGTCACCACCACCACTGGTAAGGTCCATTATCACACAGGGATCTTCCCTATGAGTCAGAGCATTTCAGCCATGCTTACAAAATCCTGAACAAACCTCATTTCCCCCTGTCCAATAGTGATCCCTTTGTGACATTGCTCAATAACAAGCACAGACTTTAGGGGGAGGGGGATTGTAATCATTAAATTGTAAATCCCTTTAAATGCAAAGATCAAAGGGAAAGTTTCAATCCAATGACACATAATTAAAAATGCAGACGTGAACAGCTTTGATTCATGAATGCTTATGCACTTTTAAATTGTTGCCAGGGAGATCAGGGCATGAGAAAATTAAAAACCATTACGCTTCAAAAGGATAAATGATTTTCACAGCTTTCTAACATTATTTCCTGTTGTGCAGATTTTTGTGTGTTTTAACATTTCCCCCGCCCTGCCTGGGCAGATTAGTTCTGAAAAATGTTTTCTAGAAACTGTTCAGAGCTCAATGAGATTAAAAGGAGATTACTGAACTTGTTGGATGGAGAGTTCCCATTGGTACTTAATGGCAAATGCTTGAGGCAGTTAAAAGAGGAACCCCACCACACACATTCTCTTTTACCTGCATTTTAATTTAGAGAGCTGTGACCTTTTAATTCATTATTCTTTTTCTAATTGAGCCAGTACAGTACAATATGGTACAGGCCATAAGCCAAATCTCCCTGAAGTTGAAGGAAATATTCCCATGACTGCAGTGGTTCCAATCTGTTTGTTTAACTTCTCTCACTTGTAAAAGTCAAAGCACTTCACTGAAAGGAAAAGGCTGCTTCCTGTTTCACAAATGAAAAATTGTGAGCTATGAAGTAGATATGATTTTCAATCATCATATCACAGATGCTAGACTAAATCTAGGGCTGCCAAGCTGCAGCAAATGCTCCCGCTGCTGATCCACGGTGTCTCAGATCTGCCCTGCTTCAAGACATGAATTTAGCACTCCCAACTGGCACCTGAGACATTCTTTGAAGTACTTTAAAATCATCCGAGTCTTACCAGAGACAGTGTTTGCTTCGTATTTCCAATTGTAGAGAAGTTAATTTCTTACACAGAAATGTGCTGCTGAAATGCATCTGTGAGTTGATGGCTGCAATGAACTCAGGGGCAGCATTTTCACTGGGGGTCTGAAAATACTTGGGGGCCACAAAAATCTTTAGCGGTAAAGACACATTTCTTCCTACCCACTGACATGAGGGGTAAGGAAGCTCAGGTGAAACCCTGAAACCAATACCATACACAGATAGCTCTCAGCTGGCCACCCTCCTCTCCCTGTGCAGTCGATGGAATACAGGATGACCCATCTGCAAACACCTCCACATGTAACTTCAGGTGGCTCTTTATTGTAGATGTTTTGGGGTTGTATGTCTGAAGTTCCGTAAAATCAGTCCCACTATCCCAGGTGTACGTTTGGGATAAGGGAATAGATTCAGCCCTAGAGGCGCAGCAGCTCTAAATACACCAGAAATCCCATTCTGTTTCCATACTTTGGAATTTCAGGATTCTACTTTTTTAATAAAGGGGAGTGCAGCTGCAATACGCCCGACTTGCTCCTCACTCTACTGTGGCATTTTTCAGCTGCCAGTTGAGCCAGTCTTCACAAAATTTTCCCTGAGGGGGAAAAGCCAGAGACAAGTAGCAGCAGACTAACAGAGCACTGAAGAGTTCAGCAGGCATTTGATGGTGAAAGGAAAAACCTTTTGTATTTACTTTTGAACATATGAATCAGACATTGTTTCTGTTTGAGACCAGGCTCCTTCTGAAATGTGTCTGCGCAGCGGCAGCCAGCTGAGCTTCAGTGTAAGGGGCCACCTCACAAATGCACTGATGCCTTTGTCATCCATTCCATGTGCCGAGACAGCTCCAGGAACAAGATGTCCCACATAAAGACATCTAATATAGCACCCCCTTTTCTTATTTATCATTTCTGAGTAGCAAATAAGACATGGTGAATTTATCTTTCTTCCAGTTGGCGGCTGTTCAAGTCATGTTAGTATTATTCTTTGTTTACAGTTATTGGATCAATAATGTTGCTACATAACACTTATTCTGCAGATTTCAGTCCAGAGGAGATTTTCTAGTCTCAGTTTCTTTGTGGCACAAACCATAACACTTAATCCATTTACTGCAAGGCTTAGATCTGTAACTTGCATTTGACTAAGGCAGAAGTATCTGCCATTGACTTGAGGACTTGAAGAACTGGAGAAGTTATTTATTCTATTTTTTTTAAGTAAGTGACTTGGTTTTTTATCTGAATTTGGACCTTTCTGCATTACTACTTATGTCCCTATCAGCATTTTCTATGTGGAATAACAAAATCTCTCTTCATGTTCAAGCACCTCGATCCCCTCGTAAACCTGTTGATTGAACACTGTCTACTATCTTTCTTCCACACAACCCCCTGTAGAATCACTGTCAGGACAGGCTGCACGAGACCAGCTCCTCTGCAGGTTTAAATGAGCCCTGATTCACTACTACAAACTCTTTACATCACCTGTTCAGCCTTAAACTTAGCAGTACTGTAAGAGCAGGCTGACAACTACTGGATTATGAAGGCTTTCTGAACCGAGAGATGTCCCCTCATTCATGTGAATACTTGGACGTCTCCGAACTCCCCCAGGAAACTCCACACCAGGAGGGTTGCCTGCCCTGTTCAGGGCTCCTCTGAAGTTTCTGGACCCATATACACTTAGGAATTTACTCAGCCTAAAACCAGGCACTCACTTTCACTACTCTTTCCTCAAGCCTTTTGGGAAGTATCTGTATTGTTCTGCTCAGTACTTCTTGCCTTCAAAAGCAACATGCTCTTTGTAAAACAAGGGACAAGGGTGTATCTATCGCAGCCCAGAGGTGCCTCAGGCAATCCGAGAATCTCCTCTGCAGATTTCTGTTGTGTTTCTGCAGCAGCACACCAAGCATAAGGTTTGTTTTCCTTGTAGCCAGTTTGGCACGCAGGGCCCAGCACTTCAGGGATTTGCTGCAGTGATGTACAATCTCACGCCTAGTTGCGAGACTACATAAATATCAGGACTTCCTCCCACTCTATTTTCTGCTGCAAAACCTGTGATTTTTCTCTGGGTGTATTTGTCAGCTGCTCCATTACAAGATCAGGTCTGGGATTAGAGTCCCCTGCTATTCACTGCCTTTCTTTATCCCACTTGTCAACACAGAATCAGTCTTTCAGTACCATGATGACACCTTAATATACTGTAGATCAGGCTGTGACTGACCTACAGACACAAAGAGGAGATGGAATAAGCAGTTCTCTTCTGCCTCAGGAGGGCACTGTCCTGAGCTGTGCAGATGCCACTTGACTCCCCCTCAGACACGATGTACATGAGGGAGAAGGTGAACAGCAAAGTGTGACTTTGTCCCTCAGTACATCTGAACTATGTGGCTGAGCCTGGGAAAGGTATGATGGGGGGGGAGAGGAGTCACAGCAATCCTCCTTCTCTCCAGCGTGGTACTCCCGCAATTCCAATTTCTGTTAAGCAGCAATGAACCAAAATCAAGTGCGCTGTTTGCATATTGGCTTGCAAAAATACGCAAGACGGGTTCTAATAAAACAAGTGCAAGGGCAGTTTCCTACATCATGAATCCCTGCTCAGCCATCATGCCAAATAGTGAACTATTCTCTTTCATCCCCATGGTCCAGATTTGACTCTTACCAGGACTAATAGGAAGAGCTAGGCAAGAACAGCTGTTCCAATTTCAAGCATGCTTGAAAGCAGGCGCAATAGGGAATCCCACAGCTGAACAAACCCCTTTGCTGCTTGTTTTTATTTATGTTCCTTCATTTCAGTTCCAAAACAGTGAACTGGCATTCAAATATTTAGGCCAGTTTCAGGGGTTGGTGATGTGACTTTCTTGCTCAGCTCACATTCATCCTGATCCCAGTAATGATCACCTCTGTTCCAGGCTCATTCCAAGTCCAAGCTCACCAAGAGCCCAGGAAAAAGAAGAAAACAAAACTAATGAATCTGAATGGTGTGTATCAGTAATAAATTTTATAAACTCCCTGGCTGTTTGCAGCACGTCCAATTTACCGTGCTCAATTGGCTTTGTAGGACAAGGACCGCCACAGCTTCTGACAGTCTCAGTGGTCTATCAGCATACTGTGGGAAGATTATTTTAAGATGGATAGGTAGCCAGATGGCTAGAGTTCTCTTTAAGACAGCTGCATATATGAAACAATTCTCTTCCTTAACGCTCTCAGCCTCGCCAGGGCTAGGACCATTATGAAGGGGAAGATGAAGTGGAAATCCTCATCCAGAGACAAAAGAGCTGCCAACTGCCTTTTCTGCCCTATTGGAAATTATATTAGGAGTTGAGAATACCTCTTCTCACCTACATGAGTGGATGGCGAGTGCTGTGTCACAAAAGGCTCCCAATCCATTCTTCTCCGCACTTTTCGAAAGAAATCCATGTTCTCTGTGTTCTGTAGGTCTCCTTTACTGAACAACTACTTAGCAATATGCTTTCTCTGCTCAGCCTGTCCTTGAGTTGGAGTGGTTGTTTTATACTAGGATAGAGAATATGTTACAGACATGTTTTTCAGAAAGGTTGAGTCCCTGGACGTACAACATCACCGTGCTGAAACTCAAGAGATTTGCATTCCTCTTTCGATTCCATCACTGGCCGACTGGATGACCCCAGCTTCACCAGCCACGAGGAAGGGACGAGAATCATCAAACAGCTACTTGTGCGTCAAACACACAAAAGCTGGGGGTGAGCAGTGCTGAAGAACAGTGAGGCATGATTACTAATAGCTTGCATGATTATTCCCAAACACATCCAATCTTATAATATTGCCTTCATTTGGCACAACACTGCCTGCAAACACCGAGAGGAAAACAGTGTTTTGCTCTAGTGTTTTATTGATAACTGGAAGGGGAGATACAAGCGGAATATCTGCATTGCCCCTGCAGACAAACAAAATCCCCATGTCCCGCAGGTAATTACCATCTCCTAATTGGGTTTGAAAATAGGAGATTTGAGTCTGAATGCATGGAGTTTGCACCAAAATGAACAATTACTTGTCTGATGGATTAGGTGGTTCCAAAACACAACAGGAAGAGACTGAAACTGAGGCTGAACTGAGGTTCTACCTGTGAGTTTGCAGTAGCCCTTACAGACCTCCACTAACAAGCTGGCTACTTTTACTAACTGGAATCAAAATTCATACTCACCCCATTGTCATTTTTATCTGCCACTCTAGGCTCATTACATCAGTTTAACTAATGGCAATTAATATGAAAATTAAAATTGATAGCAAAATTAAGTACTTGGAAGGCAGTCACTGTTCCCACGCAGCTCTGACATGCTTAATTACTTGTAACAAAACAACAGTAACAACCTGAGCTTTCCAGGCCAGCCCAGGCCCAGTCCTGCAGCCCCAACTTGGCCCTTGTGTTGGTGAGATGGTACTTCCCCACCTGCCTCCCTGCTGGGTTCACACATCCCACTCCTGCACAGCAGCCAAACTGGAGAGAGCTTTTAAGATGCCGTGACAGCCTGGTCCCTTATCTTGCTGTTGATGCATACAAATACTTTTTAGCATGGCTTATAGTGCAGAGATCAAAAATAGACGTGGCCTTGCTCAATACCAGTACAGATCTATTCAAAAAGCCTGGTTTTCTGCCAACAGACCATCAAAGTCCTGTGCCTAATACAGGAGGAAAGGAAAACCTCTTAACCTGTCCATGACCTTGGGGTTTCATTTCTCTGAGGCATGGTTTACAAAATATCTACTTTGCCAATTCAGATGCTTAATTATTCAGATTTTGTAATACTCAGAAGGCACAAGCTGTATCCCAGAGTTAAAATATTATTATGAACAAGGTTATATCTTCCAGCCTTTACTCAGCTGCACTGTAAATGCTATTTGCACCAGCATCACTGTGACAATAACCTCTTACACTGGATCATCAGCAATGTCCAAATTTCCACCCATGACGTGCAGCTTAAAACTCATCTACTTGAAATGAGCTGGCAGAATTAGAATTATCCTCTGTATCTGCCATTACCAAGGCAGCAGACACACATTTTAAAAACATCATTTCAGCAAGGGACTGTGTCAGTTTACTGATACAATAATCAACCTAAATCTGCAAAACACTTTTGCTGACATTGTTGATAGGGAACAAAACACAGTGTTAAACACACTCAGCCCTCATTCCCCCAGTGCAGCTTATCTGGAGCTGCTTTGTGGAGAGGATGTTGTGATTTTGTGCTGGTGTATTCAATTTTATATCGATACCTGCTGTGTATGAGTGGAGCTATAACTGTGTTGTGCCCAACAGCTATCCTTGCTATGCACTGACTACGCTGCAACCACCTCCATCGTATACTTATAAATGGTTCCAAGCAGTGAAACAACATCTGTATTGATCTAAAGAACATTTCATTGATTAAAGACGGCAGAAGAAACCATATGAAACGCAGGCCCATTATTTAACAATGGCTCTCCATACCTGCGTTGGAAATACAGGAACATGAGGCTGTTAAATTTTTTATCAAATGCCTCCCACTGAGATTGCTGTAATGATGCAAAGTCAAACCACTAAGCTTAAGGTTTGCTTTGGGTTTCTCCCCTTCAGTTCTCTTCTGTAGGGGGAAAGATCTATCAATGGAAAAATGCTCCTAGATATTGACATTAAAAGGATAAGACAGGATTAAAGTGCATCTCCGTTCTTTCTCATGCAAAATGCTGCACAGGTCTAGGACAGGAGATCGCCGTGATTGAGCAGCCTTGCGGGAAGGACGGTTTCTACAGGTCTCTGCTGGCCTGCACTTTAACAGCTTTCACTGCATGTACTGTCAAATTAAAAAGATACTGCGTTGGGTTGAAGGGCCATCCATCTTCAAGGCCTTAAACTTACTTTTGCAGGTAGAGTCAGGGGATTTGCAAGGGAGCCCTAAGAACAGCACATGAGGGGCAATTATTTGATTTTAAAGAAACCCCACTGGCAAGCACAGCTGAGTGTTTTCAGGTATAACACAGAGCAGCACAATCTTGGCGTACAGGCACAAGGGATCAGCAGAAGGCTGCTTCCTGGCAGCAGCTGACAACTTACCACACATCTTACATTCCTGTTTTGTTCCTGAAGAGAAATTCAGAAAACACCAACTGACATCTCTGCCAGGAAATAGGAAATGTAAATAAAACCCAACAGCCTCTTGGGAAATCCCAATTCAAAAGCTTTCAGACTCAATCTCCACACAGCTCTGAACTCCCCAAGACTGTTGGAGTCTGTTCTTATATAAGAAATCCAGTATCAATTGTTTTACTATTGATGTTGTGTTTTAAGCGGAAGGTGATGAAAATCTAAGTCAAGAAATAGGATGGAATGAATGCTATGGGGACAGAAAGGAAAGAATGGATCTAGGAGTCTGACACTGTTCAATGAAGATTTGGTGAGCTGCTATATGGTGGACACGTTTTGAATATTTCTATTTGTATTTATTGTAAGTAGAGAGAAAACTAGTGATTTTGGTATCACCAGAATGCTAATAAACTCTGAACTGAACTTAGATGAGTGATGCCATAAGCGAGATGTAATAAACCAATTTCTATGTATATCAGATGCGAGAGAAACCCAGTCACGTTATAGGACCATGAGGAATGAAAGCCTTGGTAAAACTGGTAAAGTCAGGCTCATGAAGCTAATTTCCTCATCTGGAAATCTCAACAAAGGGACTCAAGGATTTCCAGTCCTGACATTTGTGGTCCTCTAATCTAACAGGCTGAAGTGAAGACAACTTTGGAAAGGGATGGATTTAATTCAGTGTTTTATCACAAAGGTATTGTCTATGCAGTGTACATTCTCACAGGATCCAGAGAGATCTTGTGTCATTTTCCAATCTTCTTCAGATTTGAACAGTCTGAAGGAAAAATGAGGTGCACTACCAGAGAAAGTACACTCCAGAGTGGAACACAATGTTCACACATTTGAGGACCAAATATATCAGTGATACTCACCCTCACACCCCACTACAAATCAAATATGGCCCAGCACAGAAAGGAAGGACAGATGGAAGTCCTCCGACTATGACAGTTCTTACCTTGTAAGAAAGAGGCAGGAATCACAGCCATGGCCAAGCTTTTCTTCTTTTTCATTGGAAGGGTCAAAACCCCTGAACTGAACTTAGACAAGTGGTGCCATGAGCGCGATGTAATAAACCGAAGGCTCCTATTAACTAAACAGAAGTCAGCAGCATAAAAACTAACAGCTCTTTTTATCTTGGGAGGTCCAAGGCTTCCTCATGATTGAAAGGCAACTTTAAAAACTCTGTATTAGTAAACATGGAGAATGTAGTGCTCTTAGGTCTCCTGATTCAGGAGAAGGACTAAGATTCACACAGGAAAACAGAGAGAACAGCCCAAGAAACCCAGGGCAAACTTGCTGCTTTCCCACTGTTCATCACGGGAAAGTCACAGTTACCCAACAAAACAAAGCTGAAATAAGCAAAATTGATCAGGGAAAACACATTGACTGTTAGGAGTGACAACATTCCTACTCGAGTCTTGTGGCACACGCCTGACGCTGATGCGGTTCAATTTTCTATAACAGAGGCAGACGGTCTCTGAAAGGGCAGCAGCAATAAACATTGACAGACAAAATCTGTCCATTGAAATTTTTTCCCAACAAGATCTCGAATCGTGGCACCAGCCACAATTCCAGGGTGAGGGATCATGTTGCGGGGTAGAGCATTACACCACATGCCGATATAGCCACAATAAAGAACAATATCAAGAGTACAAAAAAGCCTTTGGAGTCAAAATTTTTAGGGGGACAGTATTTATAAAGTTGCAAATGTTTCCAGGCAAATTCCTGCTGGTTTATATATGAGTAGGGGAAGTTAAATAATAGCAGGAAAAGTGGAGTCTAAGGCAGAACAATTGTTTTGATGATTTCAACTGCAACCACCCCAAACTAGTCTCCAGCTAATTTCACTGCAACTAAGCATCTGGCAGTTTGTCATCATTTTTAGTAGTCAAAAACTCTTTCTATCCCACTGAAGATTCTCCTCTGCCTCTTAAATCTCCCAGAGCATTGTAAATGTAACATAAGCCTCAAAATGGGCCATTACATAAACAAACTGGTGGGGTCGTGTTCATTTATCTCATGGCAGCCATCCCCTACCCTTTGCTTTCCTTTGAGGTCGTTTTTTGATTGTCTTGTTTTGAAGCCAGGCAATTTGTCCCACACTCACTGCTGCTCATGGGCTAATTAGAATTTTAAAAGTAATTTAACCACCCTTTGCAGTGTGCTGTTAATTCCCTCCAGACTGCTGGGAACATTAGCTTCAGTGTTTGTTTATTTTAACTGACTCTAAAGTAATCAAACACATTAGAAGTTGTACCGGATTTGGGATAATTCACCTTTAACAATAAATTCATTACAAAAGTAAGCATCCTTCTTAATTAGCATTGGCTTGTGCTCCTGGAAAGCTCCGCATCCCAAAAGACCGTGCAGCTGAATGGCACCATGGCAGAGCTCAGTGCAGGAGGCAGTCAAGCTGGGGAGACACAGCCTCAGCACCCTACAATGACCTAGGCAGGGTGGCACAGGGCATCTCCAGAGGTTACCTCCTCACCACCAGCACAGGCTGCGGACCCAACTTCTGGGACACCCCTGCTGCCAAAAGGCACCAGGAGCCCTGAGCACTCCTCCAAGCTCTAGCAAGGCTGGGCGTCACAGCTCAGTCTGCCCTGCAACAGAGGCACTGACAGGGCCAGTGTGCCAAGGTACCAGAAACTCTGAATCAGATCAAACATGGAAAAGTTCAAATCCTCTTTATATTGATACTTTGACATTACTATATGCAAATTGAGTAAACAGAATTACTTAGATAAGAAATAAATATGATACAGCAAGAGCCAGCCCCAGGAATCTAGGAAAGAATTAAGTGGAAAAATATCAGCAGGATTTTACAGAAAATAATTCATACTACAATACATTCACAGTCTGTACAGTCATTTCATTCATCTTCTTCTACATATCTCTCTGAAAAGAGAAACAATTGTATGGGAAAAAAATCACTACTACACAGTCCTGCACTTTGCAAATACTCTATTATTAGTGCAAACAAAAAGTTGGTGTCTAATTCTCAGTAAAGACTTGACACCACTTTCCACAATGAGCATTATTATAAGCAATTAAAACTGAAATACACTTGTCAGAGAAGTGCCTACACGATACATTGGTGAGCGTTAACAACCACTTCTGTCTGGCATGTTTGCTTATGCTTTAATATTCTGATTAAGCCAGCTAAGACCATGAAAGCAGGTGTACCTGGGTTCAGCTGGCCAAGCACTCTTTCTTCAACAAGGCCAAACCTAGAGATCAGCAAGAACTGTGCAGATGTGGACGGCACTTCCCAAGTACTCTCACAGCCTCCAACCATTTTTAGCTCAAGGAATTTACTGAATCTAACACTATTTGCCTATCTAACAACGGTCAGTAGATGTCTTCTCCAAATGCTATGCAGGCTCTCTGTGTCTTTTTGCAAATACCACTGTGTCTGGCAAGGAGATTCACAGACTCATTGACACATCTTCTGCTTACCTTGAACAATTCGCTACAATTTTTAATGATATAATTTTATTTTCCATCTATTCCTTTCCCCAAACTTATTTTTTATTATTTGCTTTTTTGCTATTATTTGCTAGTAGCTGAAGAGCATTGAGCTGATATTTTCATGGAATTCAAGCCTGCTCTGAATCGTTGCACATACTTTTGTACAGCAAAACCACTTCAGCAATGAACAGTTTGACTTCCTAAAGTGGTTACTAATACATCATTGCAGCTTTAAAGAGACCAAATACTTCTATACCAGCGTAAACATATCTGTGGTGCTTGAGGTTGCTCTAATTGAATTGTGAATATACCAGTTTTCAACTAGGCAAGGCACAAACGAGCACAGAGACCAGCCAAAACCGAAGTATCACTTTACTGCTGAAGCAGCACTGGTTTGGAGCAGCAGCACAAGCCCATCGGCACTGCTTCACCACAGCCAGCGCACCTCGCTCTGCTGACATAAAAACCATTCCCTTACCTCTACTCATTATGAATACTCTGTGCTTTTGTTTACCCCCCAAAAAGCTTGTACACAGTGCTCAGACTCTAATACATCAAAGTATTCCTGAAGAGTTTTTAAATTGTCAGACTGGCGTTGAAAGTTGAGAACCAGTTTCTCCCTTAGGTTTCCATGGTTACTGCATCTCCAAAGTGCAATTCAAGTCACTTATGTCATAACCTGCTCCAGGTAGCTTCCCCAGCTGCCAACAAGGTATCAACACCCTTTGGATTAGTAAGTGCATGGCAAGAACAGCCACTGTAACCCTAATTCTCTTCACTTGTGTTCCCAGGCAGCACCCCGGGGTGGCTGGGCTACAGCCCATGATTGCTCTTGCCCTTGAGTTCAATAGGGCCCAGGTGGGCTTTTGGAGATTTTAGCTCAGGTGTTCAAGGCTTAAACCTGGCCTGGCAAGAGGTGATGAGATTTTGACCCTGGCTGAATCAGCTTTCAACTAAGACATATTTACTGATAGCTTTTATACATCTGGCATTTTCCAAGAGAGAGCACAAGGCAGCAGACAGCAGTTCAGCCCCAGGTTGCTCACCTCCCAGTGCTGTATTTGACAAGCTCAAAGGCCTTCAAGGCATCATTTCATATCTACAAATCCAATGCTAAACCTCCAGAAAGCCTTACAGACCAAATCCAATGAGAACCCACTTAAAAAGCAGCATAAAGAAACACGAGAAACATGCAGCAGCTTTTAAAAATGCACATTTGTAAGTGTAGCTGGCAGGTAACAGAATAATAAGTGAAGACAACAACTATATATAAAATAAGTCCTTAGAACAGCCAAGACTACAGGTCTAATGTATTTTTCAGCTACTCAGTCCCACAGACAATCCTGCAGTAAGAAATCACCAAGGAGACAATTCAGGCCCGTGGGATCACAGCCCATGTAGCAGAGATGAGGAAAGCAGTGCATTACAGACTGAAGTTTAATTAAATAATGTGCAGGCGTCAGGGTACCACAGTTCAACATGTGCAACACGACTGGGGCTCCATCATCAGATGGAAATTAAGAGCTTCAGCAGATCAGTATACACTGAAACAGATTTAAACGTTGACGCTCAAGAACATGAAAAAATATTTAGGGTTACAAGTCTGACATCCTGTCCCTCCCAGAATAGAGTGCCCTGGCCTAGGAAGGGAAGGATCCAGAGTGGGTGCTCTCTTTACAAAGAACAATCGTGCATAATCAAGCCACACATTCCTTAAGGGAGATGCAATTTTGAGTTTTCTAGATTCAGGTACCTTCAAAGGCCAATTGCTGAGCTACTGTCTGCTAAAAACCAGCCCTGCTCAAGCATCTGAAAGTCTAGAGCCTGAGGAAGTCTTCATGTGTTTTTAAGGATCATGGCTTAAGGAGTTAATTCAGACTGAAGGAAAGTGCACTGCCCAAGAAAAACATGGATGTAAACCCCACCACGATTAATAAACACAGAAAATAATGTGGAATTTACTTCTTTCAAGTACTTTACAACATAGCTGAAAATGTTTTAATTTCTGATCAATCTAGCTATGTTTATCTACAAACATATAAAATGACATTGTATGTCCCTACTGGTGGTTAAAATGGCAAATGGTTAACAGCATGCAAAAATAATCAGAGTAGCAAGTGGAGAAAAGCTCTTTCCTACTAGAATTTACACATGGAATCTAGAAAGAGACTAACTGCTCCCTGGGACCCTTTGATTAGCTAAATCTGACTTGTAAACAGCTGCAAGATCATGATATCAAGGAGTGGGTACCTCTGTTTTCTGTCTCACTGGCTGCTTATGACACATTTTTCCCCTGATTTGAGCTGATTGGGCCTCTCATTTACCAATTAGGGGATGAGACTGAGCAGGGAGGAACAGAGGATGATTAAAAATCTGCTCTTTGCTATTTCTGCAACAACTGTGGACCGCTCTATTCCAAATTAAATCTGGCTTCTGGCTGGCAAGCTAACTGGCAAATGCAATCTCATTCCCCAAGTGCCAGAGTGCATCAGCTGTACATGTGCCATTTGTGGTCCATCTGCAGAAAACACGACGTGCCAACTGCTTTCGGGTGGGTTGGGAGGGGGATGCAGCACCCCCAAGCACGTCACTGAGCTTTCCTACTCCTCCCAGCCTAGTGAATAAGGTCTTGTGCGACTGCACTTTAAAGCAACATTGGCAATTCATGCTGCTTCCAAATACCTGCTGTTGTAAATAGATCTGGTTACCAAAGCATCATTCTTCAAATGGGAAGATGGTGGCTTTAAAAATATTTAAACTGTGATCCAGGAGTCCTGGCAGACAATGTTGTGGGAAGGGTGTTTGCTTTCTGCTTGTCGACTCTACCTGTTGAGCTGTGGCGGGGTGCAAATTGACTGAATCCATACGCAGGAAAAAAGTTCAAGCATAGCTATTTAAAACTCACTCTGAGGCAGAAGACACGTAAAACACACATCCATAGGGAACCCATATTCTTCACAGAACAATTCTTGGGCACAGGCCTCCCACAGGAAGGCTTTAGGCCAGTTTCATAGCCTTAATAATCTCTGTCTCCAGAGAAGCAGTGCTGAGAGGAGAAAAGATCTCTCTTCAGAATAACATCATTTTTTTTCTGAATAATTGTGTCTTGTTCTCTTTTTTTAAAACTCGTTTCCAGAGAGAGAAATGCCACGTTATATTTTATGATGTCACAGACTTTTTCACCATGAGAGAATACTTTCAATGAATAACAGCACAGAGGCAGTGATGCCAAACAGAATTACAGCTCACTTCTCTAGCTCCAACTCAGCCTTACTACAGCAACTGCGGCCCATTCATCCCTCCCTGATTTGTCTTAACTAATCTGTCCCAATAATGGTCATAATGGCAAATTCAGTTCAGGAGGGACTCGGGAGGAAAACTGTTCAGAGTTACCAGTGCAGATTAAAGAGAGCTGCCAGAGTTGCAAAGGGAAGCAAACGAGGCACCTGCCTGCGTTATGCTCGGAGCAAGCCTGAGCTGTCACTCTTCCACTCTTGAGTGCTCTCATTTGAGAAAAGCAGGAGATCTTGAGTGCCTCTTGTCCTCCGTGATTGCATCTGCACTCTAGTGCTGCCAGCCTCTTGGAGTTTGACTAAGCCCCGTGATCACTGAGAGCTTGTTTGCTGTTTCCTCAGCATACGTGGGGTCGATCCATTTCTTTCTCTTTTTTTCAGCCCTTGTTTGCCTTGTCACGGCTGAGAGCAGACGCACACAGATACTGCCTGACATTGTCAGTGGGGAAATGATGTCAAACACTGGTAGCCGTAATGCTGAGTGCAGCTAAAGCCAAAAACCACAGCAAGTGGCCTGACTGCACAGCACTGAATTAAAATGTTGCGCTTACTCATAAGCTTTTTTGACATTAATATGAATAAAATGGCAATAAGCTTATATTTTATATGCTGTCATTTCACTGTGCATGACTAGTACTGTAACTTTGTATGCTCCCACTACACTCACACAGATTACACTTACAAATTGCCCCTCTGAATAAAGAGCACTGTGCAGGGATGACAAGTATTGATTTTCAATCTCCTTCCAAAATGACTCTATCATCGCAAGTAAGTCAGGCAATTTGCCTCACTTTACACTTTCAGGCTATGGGCCTCAGATCACATTGACAGGCTTGATCCTTCAGGAGATGTTTAATTAGAAAAGAAATGAAAGGAATTACTGTAAATCAGCACTTACTCAGCGGTGCTATGGAATCTGTAAAGCTCCTTCCTCCCCACTCCCTCTCACACATGAGCAGCCTAATTCATCCTCTTATCCTTACCAGGAAGTTCGAGGTGGTGGTTTCACATCATTAAAATCGCTGCCTTTTCTCTAGGAAACACTTCAGCACGGTCACGCCTGCATTTTGCTCTTTGTCAACGGCTCCTCCCGCGCTGGCGCTGCAACGAAGAAGACAAATGTCAGCATCCCCAGCACTGGTATCAGACCCCAGCCCCCCCAGCCCGATGGTGCCACGCAGTTGCCTGGCACTTTTGCTTCCAGAGCTATGTTTAAACCCCATTATGACTGATGCGCAGCAAAACTAAATCTTACTGGAGGAGAATTGCGCTACTGTGAAACACTGTGAGAAAGCCACCACCGCTGCTCTCGTTTGCAGCGCTGCTCTGGAATGAAGGCTACCGCCAGCCCCAGGACCACGATGAAGCCATTTGTTAAATACATTTCTTCCACAAACAGCTGGAGTTTCTGACACTTTACACCGTGGTAGTTTTGAGAGTTTGTGAGGTGGGGAGTTGGGGAGGTGCACCATGCTTAATACTTTCTCCATCACAGACAAACTCACGTTTGCCTGGCAGGGAAGACAGTGCTGCCAGCCCTCTGCTTTCCTCCTCAAGCCCCAAGGGAGGTCAGAGCCCACGAGTCCCACTGTGATGCTGAGGGACAGCCAGAGCAGGTACCTTCTGGACACATAATCTGGAAGATTTGGATTGGACATGAGGAAGAAATTCTTCACAATGAGGGTGGTGAGACAATGGCCCAGGTTGCCCAGAGCAGTGGTGGCTGCCCCATCCCTGAAGGTGTTCCAGGCCAGGTTGGATGGGGCTTGGAGCCCCTTGATCCAGTGGGAGGTGTCCCTGCCCATGGCAGGGGGTGGCACAGGATGGGCTTTAAGGTTCCTTCCAACCCATTCTATGATTCTATGACAATCCTCCCATGCGGCGGTGTGCACTTGGTCCTGGGATGACAGGGCTCACATCTGCTGCTGCCCAGCTTCATGCCAGTCTCTCATAAAACCCCCCACCAACCAGGCAGTCACGAGTCTGAACTTCCCCCAAAGCACAGTGCAAGTCCTTGAGGCACAGGTGTCTGCAGGGAACAGATGGCGCGGTGTGGGGATCCTGGATGTGCAGTAGGTTCACCATAGTGTTTTTCATAGAGAGGCAGTTCAGTTCATAGTTGTGTGAACAACGTATCAACCTTGCCATCTGAAAGGGCTACAGGAACAAGCTCTGCGCCTTTTAAGCACTCATTAAAAATGGAGTATCTCAAAGCCAAAAAGAAGGATGTGACTCTGAAAGAGGTTTTAAAAAATTACCTGCAGTTGGAACGCAGGAGGGAAGAAAAAAACTCTTCTACAATTTTATTAAAAATAGTTACAAACGGTGAGTGGAATCATCCATCACTTTGTATAGATTACTTTTTCTTCTCTTTAGCGTGAGAAATGAGGCCACTTGTTTACTGCAGCAGTAATACATGGAGAAGTACTTCCAAAGCTCCCAGCTGTGCTTCGTCTACCACTCACTATGGAAAAGACAAAAAAGCCCCAAAAAAGCACCAGCGAGCAAGTTCCGATGCCAGTGGTCTAGCAGTAGGCTGCACGTTACTGGTCTTGCTTGTGCAGTACAGAAGTACTTGAAGGAGGGAAGTTCTGTGCGAGTGGTTTTCAGCATCACTGATGCAGGTTCCTTGGCTGTCTTGGGGTGGATGAGGCAGTGGAGGACCACGGGACTCCTCTGAGAGCACTGCTGGAAACTGCTCCGTGACGTGAAGGGGAAGCATGCTTCTCTTTGGGTCAAGGACAGCAAAACCACTTCAGATTAATTTCTATTTTTGCTGTAAAAAGTCAGAAAAAAAGTCATTTCATTTTTATAAATGCATAGAAAATGTGAAACATTTGGAATCTTCAGTATTTCTTTGAACACAGTGTTGTTAGTATAAGCTCAGTCAAGCCTATAAACTTTAACTAATGCTTTGCTGTTAATTGGGGTCACCAAGGTCACCCAGCTGACTTGGACTACTTCCTTTGGCGTTGGGAGGAATTCTGGCTGAGGAACAGCCTGCTTGCTACTGATGAACGTGGACTGCCAGCTGACTATGCACAAAGGCTTTTAATAAATAGGTTGGGTCTCGTTCTAAAGCATGTTCTGGGTTCAGCCCTGAATTGCTGGAGTCAGTGGAGGAAATACTGGGTGGAATTTTTTGTGTCTGAATGATTCAGGAGTTTAGAGAAGAGGAATCGTTGTCCTAACTAATAATAAAAATACAACAGTATGAACTAATTTAAAAATACTCCACGATTAAAATGTACTTTTCTACTCAGAATTCATTAGAACAAGAACCAAACACACAGAGTGAACCTTCTGTGCTTTACTACCACCATTAATATTTTCAGAAATTTCCAACTGCTTCAACCATTTGTTCTGGCACTGAAAAGGAAAGCTTTGATTTCTATGGTCTCAGCTAAAAACACCAAGTTTTTCTGTGAACAACAGAGCTAATAGAGTCGAGCTTCCTATGAAGTTGAGCTTTTTGTTCTATTTTTTCCTTTCTCTTGCCTCACAGAGTAAGTGTAGCCTCCTTATGTGTCCTTTATGAGGGCCATGCTGAGGAAGACAGGCCAGGCAGTGATCCCCAAGCACAATACTTGACAACTGAGGTCCACTTGCCTTTCCCTGGCAGAGGTGCTCATTTGGGTCCCTACTCTAGCTAGACACTAATTACTATAAAATCTGTAGGAACGTACTTATCCTTGAGTTGTCTACTCCTATGTAAAATTTTGTTTAATAGGATACCAGGTTCATAAGTTCATAAATTTCTGGGGTTTCTGTTGGTTTGGTTGTTTTGGAGGTAAATTAACAACATGGTCCCAAAGGCGTGTTTTCTTCAGGAGATTAGGTCACTGAATTCAAAGTACTCGAGTTTCTAGTCATTATCCTGGGAACTTCAATTATATTTTCAGGACATTCAGGAATGAATAATGCTTCCTCACTATCAAACAGCGACTTTACACATGGGGTTTAAAGAAGTGTAATGCACTGAAGGGAGCCCAGAGTGCAGCACAGCTCAACGATCAAGCATACACAGAACTATACAGTCTGGGGTAGGAGGACAATGTACTTGATCTAAGTCTCTTCCCACAGCTGCGGAGGGCTGCGGAGGTAGAGAGCACTCACCATCTACTTCTAAAAGGGATTTGAAGTCTCTAGGACTGCGCTGTCGCTCCCACAGGCAGCCATGGCTTTGCGCTGGGTAGGGAGCACTTGGCATCATCCTCAGCCCCAGCGTGCTGGTGCTGCAGAAGCTATGACAGCACCCAGCCTCCAACTGAGGAGGGGGTGTTTCTTGCTGCAGCTTCTACTGATGTTTCAGCTCTTTTGGAAATGTAGCAGCAGTCTAAAAGCTCCTTTACAAGTTCCTGTAGCTAAAACAACCTAGTTCTCTCTGTCTCTTTCACAGTATGGCAGCAGTTTGCCATCTCTGACAAGAGTAGCCATGCTAACCAGGTAACAGAAATTCAGTTCTCCTGTCCAACAATTCCCAAGCAGCAGTGCAAATACTACTTTAAAGCCACAGAGAACATGTAATTTTAACAAAAATGTCACAGCTTCTTTCCTGCAGATGAGAGCTGAGTGGTCGGGCCAAGTGCCCTTCCTCACCTGCACTCCCTTCCCTTCTAGGCAGTTCCTGTGGGACAGTTCTCCTCAATGTCCACTGCTAAACACCCACAGAGAGCTCCCCTCCTGCTCCTTGTTCTCACAGCTTTGGCTTTCCAACCATACAAGAACGTGCAAGGAATAAAAGAATAATAAAATCTTGGCACCTCCTTAGGATTGTTTTTCAACAGATTCCTGCTGTGTTATATGCAGCCTGTGACTGTAAAGTCAATTTGTACTTACAAATATTTTCTGTTAGAGAACAAAATGCTTTAGCCAGTCACTTATTTTCAAGTGTTTTGTAATTTTTTATACATTTTTATTTTAAAAAATTCTATTGATATAAATATGCTGAGTTTTCAGTGCAGAAGTTATTTATATATGCTGCAAAAGAGATTACAATCATGCTTAATATAAATCCCTTTTTCTTTTTAAAGCTCTTATGATGTAGGTACAAGCTGTACTACACAAATGGGGAAAATGAGGACACAGGGAAAGTAAATTACTGAAGAATATGCAAAATTAGCAACAGTAATGTTTATCACTAAGTATTCTGTTGCTGTTATCTCTGGAAGGAGGAGGAAATGGAAAGTGTATAGTCATTTCAAAAGCTTCAGATCACTGAAGAAGGAAAATGCTTTCTGATTGCCTGGCAGGAATGACTGTTGGAGGGCATCGCTGTGACTCCTTTGTTGTGTGACAGTTCTCAAATTCCATTACTCATGCTGCTATTTTGGTTGTTTCTTGCCTAAATGCAGTCCCTGGCCCTCAATTCACTTTGATGGATCACTAACACATGGGTGCTGTGGGGTACTGTCTGCCCAGGGGTCCCTCACCACCCAGGACGGCTTCTGGGGCTGACACAGCTGGAACCAGGAGGGTTGGAATGGGGTGATCTTTGAGGTCCCCTGCAACCCAAACCATTCTATGACGCTATGATTCTACGATCTCTTCTGTCTGGTGACCAATGACAGGACCTGAGGGAATGGCAAGAAGATGCCAAGGCAGGGTTGGGCTGGACATCAGGAAAGGGTTTTTCACCCAGAGGCTGGTGGAGCACTGGAACAGCTCCCCAGGGAAGCAGTCACAGCCTGACATTATTCCAGAGGCATTTGGCCAACGCCCTCAGCCCCACAGTGTGAATGTTGGGGTGTCCTGTACAGGGACAGCAGTTGGATTCCATGATCCCTGTGGGTCCCTTCCACCTCAGAACATTCTCTGATTCTCCGATTTCCCTGTACAGCACCACGCACAGCCCTGCCCATGCTCACCAGCCAGCACCTTCACTCTCCCTGCTCCAAACTGGGAGGACTGAAAATCGACCCAACCTCTCCCTCGCATTCCCCATCTCCGTCCCTTCTGCACCAAAATAACTATTAATGCCCAGTCCCATTTCACAGGGACACAGACCTCCTTGTGCCAGTGTCTTACTGTGATAACCTCAGAGAAAAACTTTTTCATTAAACCAATTTCAATGATCTATTTAGTTTTTCAGAGATTCTATGTGAGAGAAGGAGATAAGTGACAGACTACTTATTGAACCAGTCCAAAATACTGCATTTTACTTAGAATTAAGTACTGAAAACGTTAACTTAATTGAAAGGATTAATTAGGTCTTTGTAACTCTGCTCCTACTGAATAATGCATGAGACATGAGGGGAAAGAGGCAAGTATTTGGATGACGGAAGAATAGTTGGTTACTAGTTGCTCACCATCTGGTCAGAGTAAGTGCTGACCTTGACTTGCATCAGTTCCCTTCCCCCAGAAAGACGCTGCCTCTTGTTTTCACTTGTTTTCCTTATTAGTTTTGCAGTTTCCCTGTATATTTCTTTCCTGTTTTGAGCAGTTCCATCTGATACTCTTCTCAAAGCACACCAGCCCTCTCCCAACACTCCCAATATGTTTTTGAAGAGGAGTAATTTTCTTGAGGAGATTCTTCAGTCACAGATTGTACTGGAAATTTCTTTTCCCTTCAGTAGCTTATTGCTCTGCTGTTCTGTCCCACATTCCTGTGTATCTTAGCCCGTATATTTAGGAGTCTCCCTCTTGTCTGGAGAAAAGGCTTGCTATCATTCCAGCTGCACTTGAGCCTGTGTGGTCTGAAGCAATAATTTTATTTAAACTGCAGTTTAAAAATAAAATCCTCTCCACCATAATTATAGTGCTGCATTAGAAAATACTGGATGTCTACATATTGCATACATAGACCGTACTCTCTGCACTGAGATAGCTGTGCCATCTGCTCTCCTGCTCCCTGTTCTTCCTCCTGCAGACATTAGATAAACATGTTGAGAGAGCAGCAGGCTGTTTTCAATCATGACATATCTGAGCTGTGTTTAAAGTCAAAAGCCTTTATTTACAGCTCGGTGAAGAGAGAGTACTCATAATCAAGGGCAATAAACTAGATTAATGGTTCAAAGGGATGGGAACCATGTATATCAAATCCAACGCTTCTTTGAATTGGAGAAGGCTCCAAAAAGAGAAGTGGGGATGCAAGGATTCCTGGTTACCATGAGATGGACTTTGGTGCTGTGGGTTGAGTCTGGAGGCACAGCAGTGGGGCAAGTAAGCACTGCTTCTGATGGACATCACAGAGAAGCCTGAAAAGAAATTCATTGGCTTTTATCCAAAGCACAGTGCTGAAGCAGCACGAGATGCTGGCAGGAATACTTGACGGAGGATAGCCCTCCCTGGAATAAGTTGCCACAGCTGCTTTCAGTAGAAAAAGGTCTTCCTCCATGTTTGGAAAGGAAGGAAAGCAATGAAAGGGAAGGCATATTGGCAGGATGGTCCTGTAATTGCCTAGAAGTCAATCAGTTTGTCTCATGCCTCACTGCAGGAACCCACAGAACTCAGCATCCACCTTTGAACTTGAAGTAGTCTTTATCATCTGACTTAGTCAGTCCAATACCAGCTCAGAGTACTTAAAACAATATTAAGTAGCTTCTGTGTCTACACTAATAATCTAAATCCTATCTGAAGCTAGGCACTGATGGGGCTTCCACAATGTGAAGATGCAACAGTGCTCAGTTAACTCTTCAGTGCTGTGAATGCAGGGATGGAGTTAACATGGAGTTTTGAATATGTTGGACTGATTGATTCATCCTTGCGGGAGCTGTAATAGCTCTGGCATGCGGTGACCTGGTTTAGACCTAGTGCTTACACCAAGGTAACAAAGAAGCCAAACTGACCTAGCAAAAGACTCCTAGAGCGCATGCATACAAAAAATCCCAAAGCCAGGATTTCCAAGCTGAGGTTATCCAGCAATGTGTGCGCATTTTCCCCTGCTCATTCCACCAACCTTTCTAATTTTACTTGTTTCCTCTCTGATCCTTGGAATTCAATTGTACTGATTTCCTGAGCATTAAATATACATGAATGTTCCTCTAGTCTGCTTAATGGTCCTAGTAAAAAGTGTTTTGAGTCATTGGCAATGCAATTGGAGCAATCAGTGCACACAATGTACTCTTTCAGGGCTGGATGTTGGAAACAGCTATTTTTTTTTCACAGTGAGTGAGCGTGCAAAGTTATGATATTAGAAGTGGCTCCTGAGAAGTGACAAATGGGCTTCAAAACACAGGATAATGATCATTACAAGATGGGGCCATATTTTGTTCTCGAACTGATATGCACATTTTATTCAGACAGGACTAAAGATCCCAGAAAGTGAGGCTTCAGTAGCCAACTCAAATCCAATTTGGGCTTTGGCAGTGAGGCATTCGTGAACTTGAAGTCTCGTATCTCTAGGATGGTGCTAAGAAAGGATGATACAGCTGAGGTGGGTTTGTGAAAAGTGGTTTAGAAGAACTAAAGAGGCAGAAATCACCAAGCCTGAAGCACGTCACAGTCCAGTAGTTCCTGGTGGTATAGCGGCTGTCGTGGCAAAATCTCAGGAGTCTGAATTCAAGTTACTGTTTGCTTGACGGTCAGTTTCTAAATTCTCCCTCAGTTTCTGCTGACTGAAGAAGCTGTCGTGCACCAAACACTATGTGCTCTTTACATTTTTCTGCCATAGATTAATAAAACGGCTCTAGTAACTGAGTCAGAACCTAAAGCACCAATGATGCTGGTTCTTTAAACGGGACCTATTATTCAGTCAAGCGGAGCCAGGTTTCTTCATTCTGCTTCAGGAATACATCCAAGGCTGTTCCCAGCTGATTTCTGCTCCCTGCAGGTCTACCAGTGGCTCTGTCTCTAAGGATTTTCTATTCTCCTGAGCTTCATCCAGGAAGTCTTTCTTCCACTAGTAGGTTCTCTGCAATCCCAAAGTCCTTATCTGATTATTAAAGCAGGCAGAGGGGAAACTATGAAAAGCCTCACATTGCTGTTTCAGAATGGCACAGATCTTTTTCTTCCAAGTTCAGAGTCCTATCTGTATTTCTCTATGGTGATGCTTTGCCTGCTCAGTGTCAGCATCCACTGGGATGTCCTGCATGTAGCAGCACCATGGGGATACAGATACCTGACCTGGGTTCACTTATAGCCAATGCACAGAAAGAAATAAAGGAAAACTTTCCCCTTCAGCCCTCAGTACACTGACAATTCCCGTTCCTGGTGTGAGCAGCTGAGAAGGTGCAACCCTCCCAAGGTCACGCCCATCACATGCAATCTGAGCACTGGAGTGGAGGGAGTCACGGGTTAGAGGCCACATTTGTGACACGCACCATGCCCCCTAGAGTTACAGCCTTGATTGTCCATATTAGTCCTCCTAGAGAGGAGAAATCATCTTTGCCTGCAGAGGAAGAAGTGTAATGCCCTGTGTCCAATTTTCTTTTCATTGCTGTTTTTATTATGGAAACAAAATGTTCACTGATTCTAAAATGAAAACGGAGAAAGCTAATTTTTGTTGTTCTTGCTAATAAAATTCTTTAATGTGCTCTTCTCCCATTACCATAAAGATTGTTACGGTTTACTTTATCTCTGGAATCTTATTATTTTCCCCAGAATTCATGACCATTCCTTATCTTCTAAACTATTTTCATCTATTAAGACAATCCTCCTTTATCTTATCTTTATCCTCACAGTTAGTATGAATGTAAGTTGTATCATTCGACTTCCGTTTTTGCAAACAATAAGTGGCTATTGACCACAAAAGCTTTAGGGTCTTTAAGAAGAAGGGGCAGCAAAACTACCGGAAGCACTGGGTAAGAATCTAAAGGAGAAATTCTGGATTTACAAGTAACCAATCTGACAGATGGCAAGGTAGTGTTAAGAAGTGCCGGTTTTATCTGCAGTTTTCTAAATCCTGCAGATGATACACTGAGCTGAGGCCGTGTTCACACTTGTAAAATGCAGGTCAAGTCTGTACATCAGATGTTATACGGTTCAGGGACTAGAATCTGGCTGTACTGGAACCAGTCTGGCTGCGCTGCCTCATGCCTGAACACACTTTAATAGACGTCTCAGTGAGGGTTAAAGGGCTTCTCTCCGTTCATAAGCTCCTTTTCACTCTGGAAATATTTTGTACCTTGTAAGGACCTAAGTGAAACTAAAATGGTGCAGCTGCAAAGGTTCATTGAGAACGCACCCCTGAGCAGCTTTCCACCAGCATCTGTGATTTACAAGCACAAGGAGTGTTCTGAGAGAAGGAAGGACCAGACTGGATGAAGCTATGATCAACCTGATTCAGTGAAAAGTGTCCCTGCCTGTGGAACTGGATGATCTTCAAGGTCCCTTCCAATCCAACCCATTCTATGATTCTATGACAGGTGAGTGCAGCCTACAGTTCAGCTCCTGTCGAAGGGCCCTGCCACGAAGTCACAGGTCAAAAAGCCAGCAGTACTCTGAAAACTGACAATGGGAGTCATCTCTTTACAGTGACTATTTTCATCTCCAGAGAAACAAGAAAGAAAGAACAGAATCCAGAATGATTTTTACCTCATATTGAGCTTGCAGAGACTCTGCCGGTCGCCAGTGAGACCACGGTACACGTGCAAGAACCGGCCCACACACTGCAGCACAGAGAAATCGCTCAACTTCTCACAGAGTGTGACCGACCACCACTCTCTGACGGGCTTCTGCTGCTGCCTTTGCTTGAGCTGGTCTGACAGTCCAGGCTGGTGACTAAAGGAGACAGTATAGATAATTTGAAAGCACTGCAGCCTGTTTGACCGTGTCTAGGTAGCAATTTAACAAAAGGAGAGAACCAAAATTGTCAAGGAATTCTGTGAGTTTGACTTCTGAAATTCTAAATCTCCCATCTATCATTTGCTGGGATGGCAGCAGAAGTCTCGGAATAAGTGTGTCAGGAAAAAAAAGACTGAAACACCTCCGAGCTGTGCACCCCCAACCCGGAATTCACCTTGTGTTTCCTTTTGACACCTGGCCAAATGAGTTTCCTTCTCCTGAAATAACCTGAAAGCTGGCAGGTGGGAGCCAGAGTGGTGATGGATTGCTCAGGCAGCCACGGCAACTCCAGTGTCAGCAGGTAACGAGCAGCTGGAATCCTTCCTTTTCAAACTGTCCCCTCCATCTCCTTTGAGCCCTCAGGACACGCAGGACACGTGAAGCACAGCATGACTCAGGCCAGCTTTGCCGACAGCACATGCTGACAGCAGGTCCTCTGGTCCAGTCCCTCACTCCTGCCGTTAATCTTCCCTGTGTTGAGCCAAACTCTCGCAGTGGCTTTTCCTCCCCCTCTCTCTGTTGAAAGTAAACCATTCTGAGAAGGAGAGGACAGGGCAGCCTGCGCAGCAGAAGATCCAATCTCTGGCAGAAAAGAGAACGTGCAGCCCTTGCCCTGCTGGAGCACAGCTGGCCTTTGTGCACATTGCTATGGCAACCTCGAGTTCTTGGGTGACGATGCCATCAGTGAAACCTGTGGGTTGCACTTGGCTATGAGGAAAGCATTTGGAGGCCTTCATCGCTGTTCCTTTTCCCTACACCGCTGAACTCCGACCACTACTGAACTTGCCAGCTGCTGTGGAGCACAGGCTACTGAGAGATTCCTGGAGACATAAGCTTTTCTTTATTTTATTTCATTGTAGCAGTTTCTATTAATATGTCCACACACTGCTAGTACAAAAAAAAAAAAAAAAGACAACAGAAGGATAAAAGCTAATTATAGCTGTTGGCAAAAAGTGGTGGAGGCTCTCTCCATGCTGGCAGTGGTTCACTTGACATGTGATTAATGGTGGTTAGTGTGGGCACAGCCAAAGCGTGTACAACCCTAGACAAATAATAATGAAGTTTAAAAAGATATATGTTCCTTGAGTTAATAATTTTAACAGGCTGTAAGAAATGTTGTTGTTCTCATGGTAACAAGAAAGCCGTAATTTGAGAATGCTTGTATAATGCGTGCAGATAGCTTTCTGATAGGAACTTTTTTCTCTCTTCTTTAAATTAAGCCTTTTTAATGAAGTGATATTATTGTGCAGTTTAGGCAAACAATTCAAAATGTACTAATTAGTAATAAATACAGCATTGAAAACTGTAGTCAGCATTATTTGCAACTAAACTGATACTGTTGCTTGCAACCCTTTGTTTCTATATCGATAGGTGTCTGATATTGATGTCTGCAGGCATCTCTCAGGGCTCCTCAGGCGATTCTGGATGTATCTGCATCTCACTGGAGGCTGCATTTGTAGAGTTATATTCATTAGGCAAGAAAGAAAGCCATCCACTGGTCCACATCTCTGTACGACAAACATGTGGGGTCACTATTTGGATAAATACCTCAAGTATAAAGGCTCTTAGAGGTCAAAACAGCCCAAGGACTTGGACATTCAATTCCTTCTATCGTGGTTTTGACCATATATTGAGATACACGAAGATATCAAGAGTCTCATCCTTTCCCTAGTAATCCTGACAAAATATGAATAAGGTACCTAAATATGTGCTGCAGGTGCAAGACTGAGAAAGATACTTCCTTGGAAAAGCAGTAAGAATTGGGCTTGTGATTCTCTAGCACTTCTTTAAAGTATTATCCATGGTCCTTTTCAGTTTCCTACAATGGCTTAGTCATGGAAACCAAATGATAGGACACATAAAGAAAGCATTTCTGCTAGTTGTACAAAAGCATCTCCATTGACTATTAATCTTAAGCCATCTCCACTGCTCATTTTGCCTATTAAAGCTCTATATTCAGGTTTATTATCCTGTATCTGTTCAAGAATATTTAACTGCCTGATACCATGAGAGTTCCAAAGCAGATTTAGATTACTTAGAAATATGAATTAGTGCTTTGCTTATAGGAAAACAAAATGCCACCTTGCCCTGAAGGGACTGAACGGTGACCTGTTACCCAGGGGTGGGAACAGGCACGTGGGTGGTTTGGTGAGCCTCACTCACCAGAGGAAGCTGGAGCTGAGCCTGGAGGAGGAGGAAATTGCCATTTTCAGCTCCTTGTTTTTATCTTTCAGCACAGACAGATTGACATGTGATGAAACATATGCATTTCACAGTTAGCTTTTCAAAGGCTGTGTTACTTCAGAATCATTAACCTGGCTGAGATCTTTGCATTCTTATCTGCTTTGCTGAATATTTTCATAGCAGCAATTGGTGGTGGCTTGCACATCCTTAAAGCTGCAAAGCTAGCATTTTAATTTATCCTAATTCAGAACCTAATTGTCTTGCACTGTTGGCTAATTAAATGTTCAAAGAAGTGATAAATTAAGCAGGTTGATCATTACAACACAAGTAATTAGTCAGTCCAACTGAATGTGAGCCTTGAAATCCACATTTCCTGACATGACAGGAATTTTGGGGATGTGCAAGAAAGCAAAGTGTGTGTCCAGGTTTAGGAGAAAAAAAATTTCCTTGAATATTTCATGCAAAGTGTCCAAATCTCAAATCAATTTGGGATTTCAGGCTGTTCATTTTATGCGTAAGGAGTTATTTTTCTGGTGGCCACTAAAAGAAAACTAAATTCCAAGACAGCACCTTGAGATGCTGAGATCTGCAGCTTGTTTCCTACAGGATCTGCCATCTTTCTGTGTTAGACACAGAGAGTGTAGTTTGTGAAAACAGGGGTGTTTAAAAAAACAAACACACAAGAAAACCCAACGCTCTCAACATTAGTTAAATACCTAAATAGGCATTTATAAACATAATATCCCCTGATGTGGAACTTCCATTCATAAAGGTTTTCATAAACTGTTTTACTAAAAATTCTCCCTGGTGTCAAATTAGTTAAGATCTAAAAATCAAAATGTATGTTCTGAAAATCTCAGTCTAGCTGTGCACCTGCTCACATCCTCCAGACAACTTTCTACCAGAAAAGAGCTGTACAATGCATCATCATAGCTGCTTGATATTCTTCCTGATAATATTTCCTAGTGCTCTTTAGACCTCCCACGCAATCTATTTGAAGGTGAGTGTCTAGGGAAGTGGCATGCCAGCATCATTTTGGGTTGGCTGCCTTAGAGCAGCCTCCCAGCACTGAAAGGGGCTCCAGGAAAGCTGGGGAGGGGCTCCTGATCAGGGAGTGCAGGGATAGGACAAGGGGAACAGCTTCAAGCTGTAAGAGGGGAGACTGAGATAAGATCTCAGGAAGAAATGTTTTGCTGTGAGGGTGGGGAGGTCCTGGTCTAGGCTGCACAGAGCAGTGGTGGCTGCCCCATCCCTGCAGGTGTTCGAGGCCAGGCTGGATGGGGCTTGGAGCCCCCTGATCCAGTGGGAGGTGTCCCTGCCCATGGCAGGGGGGTGGAACTGGGTGGGCTTTAGGGTCCCTTCCAATCCAAACCATTCTATGATTCTATGAATGAGAACCTAGGGATGTCCCAGGGTGTGTTTGGGACAAGACACCCCATCTTGCAGCTGAAAACGGGGATAACCAGCTGAGGTTCTGCATTTGTTTAATTAAAACACATGGGGGACTTTATCTGGGAGGTCACCTCATCAGTTAGGCAGGTGTGGTGCTTGGCCCCTGGCTGCAGGAGAGAGGGATGCCTAGAAGCAATCCTTGCTGTGATCCTGTGGAGCACTGTATCCTTCCCAGTCCCTCTCTGCTCTGCACCACGTCTGGCTGTTACAAGACAAACTCCTCCACCCTGTCTTGCTTCCACACTGCTGATGGAAGCACTGATCCTCTCTGTGGGTTCAAGTCTCAGTATGTTTTCTGCTAAAAACAAATAAAGCAACTGTTGGCACCATCTCCACACAGAGCTGTCTCGCTGTATTTGCAATCACATCACTCACTGTTTGGTCCATTAGCAGAGTTTTCTTCTCTCTTCCTTCTCATGTAGGACAGTGAGATTGGAGGTTTCCAGTCTTCTGTGGTGGAAATAGCAAATAATAAATGCTAACAGTGTCTCTCAAGGGTAAATTTCAAACGCAGGCTTCCCACAGGCTCTGTTTTCTCACCTATCCACAGCAGCTGCGGTGTGGGACCAGCATTTAAATCATCCTCTCAGTGCTGCTGCGACAGCCAGACTGCTCCATCTTCTTCCGCCTGTCTCTTCAAGAGGTGATAATAAGTTTTAAAGGTTTTCTGCTCGCCTTCTCACTGCCACGAAGAAAATGTCTTGTCATGGCTTTCAGTTTATCTGCTGTTTCCCTGTGTAGTGAGTTATAACTTGTTTCCTGAACTCAGAACTCCTACTTGCTTTGCTGAATCAGCTGGGTATTTCATATTGCAAATGATACTCTTAAAATTAAAGCTCCTAAAATGTTCCAATTTCTTTTTTTTTTTTCCCGTGCTTTAATTGGTCTAGCTGGATTATGTTAATTATTTCTGATCAAAACTGCTTAATTAGCATGTCAGGTCAATTAGTGAGGGCCTTTGGGGTTTAAGATAGTTATTTTATTTTTATTTTTAGTTATAGTGTAGGCCATCCATCGTTACACGTTTTATGTTTCTAGAACTATCCCTGAATTAATGAAAAGTTAACAGACTGGGATATAAGGAAATGCTTCATAAGCATCCACCAATATCTTGCTCTGGGGATCACTGGTACCTAAAATGTTTCTTTAATGTTTCATCATTGAAATCAACCTTGAAAACAGAGTTCATGGCCTCGCAGCTGGCCCCAAGCACCAGGAGAGTCATGTACTACCCTGAGCCTGAGGGACAAGGGTAAGAAAGGGGAGAGCTGCAACCAAAAGTGTTCTCCCTTCCTGTTCATAAAATGCAGGGATAAGAGTAATTTCCCATCTGTGAGATCCATTTGAGGAACTCCTTGTAAAACACTGAAAGGTTGCTAAATGTCGTTATGTTTATTTCTTGCAGATAACTTCATGTAATACCCATTCACAATCAGAGAAGCCTCTAGATTACATTGGCACAGAGGGTGTCAAAGAAAAGCTGCCCATAGATATAAGTCTCTCTTTTTTCAATATTGCAAATACTTGATTTATTTCTGCGAGTGTAGGTTTTCATCAAACCGTCTTTCTCCTTAATTGAGCTAATAACTTTACTCCTGTCCTCCTCTTTGTTCGGTCTGGCAAGCAATTTCCCAGCCTCATCTCCCATCTCATATATCTACTTTTGATCTGATTATTAGCATTTAATCTTCTACAACATTCAGCGTATGATATTCAAACTCAGCCTTATTTAAGGAAGTAAAGCCTTTTGGTGTGCTGGGTGTCACGACTCCTTTGTGAGGTAACAATTTCATCTTACGTTATTGCAAGTTATTTGCTCTCCATTTTCATTTCCCCCCTCCCTCTTTTTAACTGGCACATGACTCTTCATAAAAACATATAAATGGATTTGCAACTGCAGACTGAAAATCAAGGCAGGCATAGATTTATATATGAAAAATGTCGAACGAGCAAGCACTGTAGGATTTAACTCAGAAATACCCAGTTATTCTGGGTAGCTCATGGATCCTTCTGGAAAGACTGGATGCCCACCCATCCTTTCCTTCCTCCATACGCAATTCACCAGAATGATTCCCAGGGGCCAAATGTTATAACCGAGATGTGGATGGAAAGTGTGTGATGCTGTTGCTGTGTGTTTGGATTCATCAAACTGGTCTTCAGCCAGTCCAGATCACCTTGTGCACCTAACCTGCCTGTTCTGGACTGCTCAGGTGGGTGATCTGAGGTCTTAGTAAGCCATGCGCATGCACCAAAGTCAAGCGGGTGTAGCTGAGCAGTTTCTATGCTAATCGCTTTTTATTCTGTTCCAGGGCTGGCCCTTCAGCTTGCATGTGCTCAGCAGGAGAGGCAAGCTAGAGAAAAGAGCTATTGCTCTCCGAAGCAATCAGAGCAAACCATAAATATGTAATTTCTGGGTTAGCATGGACAAAACCTTTGCTGCACACATACACGTACGAATCACTTTTTACTCTGAAACCTAACTGGGAATACAAATCACTAAGATAGACCATTTAGAGTTTAAAAAACCAAGAAATGGCAAAGTATCTTATAGCCAAGAAGTTGTCTCTAACAGAGGAGTGCAGCATGTGTGTTAGCAGTTGGCTGCTCTACTGGGAGGATCGATCAATTGGTGTTACTACAGCATGGTTATGGTAATGCTGCTCCTCCTTCACCTATGTATGTCTTTCCTTCAGATTTTTCCAGCTAAATTCCTAGGGATCTGTTCTAATCCTTTTCACAGGTTCAATTTGACCTATATTTGCAATTTGATGCTATATTTGTTTGCAGCTATAAACATGCGTGAGAAAAGGTGATGAACAGTAGGTGCACAGTCCTATCGAGATATCTCCTGCACTACTCACCTGTTCTCAGGTGATGACCCTCCTGCCGACACACATGCCTGCAGCCATCAGAAGACATCAAAGAAGGAACCTTTTACCAGAGAAACAAACAAAAAACATCTGGTAAAAATACATAACAAATAGCAATAAAATAAATGACCTTCCTGCACTTCTAACATAGTTGCTTTTCCATAGGTCAGCAATCTACCTCCGTCTGCCTCCCCGCCTTCGTCCCAAACATATCCCTTCCCCACTGCAGGAATCAAGGAAATAGATTATCAGGAACAACTCCCCTTTTAACAATGTAACAGTCTGGAGTGATCACTGCTTGTTTTGATAAATCAAGGCTTAAAACCTGCTAGAAAACTATTCTCCAAGTTAATGATTTGCTGCTGTGTCTTTCAAGTGCACACCTAGTGTCCTTATCTGTGAAGCCACTTGAATGGTCTTTCTTTTTGTTTCTAACTGCAACTCTGTCCCTGTCTTCCATTGATACAGTCTGGTTCTTTCAAACACTAACTTATTTATCATTAATCCTAGGTGCTTCATGTATGTCACATAATTAACCTCCCAAATTAAGAGAGAAGAGGAATTGAAAAAACATGACATTCTGAGCTCAGAATCGTCTCCAAGTAGCACGAAAATGGAACATAATTGGATTTACCATTAAGGTCTTCTTAGTTCAAACGTTTCCTGCAGTTACATTAAGAAAAAGATGTTTCCTTTGGGTCTCATTTATGGCAATATTTCAAATATAAGATTTTTTTCTTTGTACTATGCAAATATATTTAAGGGACACCAATGATCAAACTCTGAAAAACAGAGTACTGTTATGTGCTTCAGGGACTAGTGTAGCATGCATAGAAATTCAATAATTATGCAACAATTTAAGACTTCCTTTGTTTTCTTTCATTCTTTAGATTGTATCAGATTACAGTGCTCTCCTGATGCCCCAAATAAATACAGCAATAACAAAAACCAGTAGTTCACCAACGATGATTTACGCATCAGACGAGTCAGTGACGTTCTTTAGAATGTTTTAGCAACAAATACTGTCACTCTACTTATTATCTTCACACTAGGTAGGTTGGAGAGTGTGGGTAGAGTGGCTTTCTTGGTTTTCTGGCAAGAAGCATTTTTAGTCTTGCTTCTGATGGATAGGAGGTTGTGGGGGGTGGTTGTTTAATTTCAGAACTGATTAGGATTCTGAATTGGTAATTTGGGGACTTGATTGCTAAAAGCTGAGACATTATGGAACGCTGTGCACTGGAAGATTGGAAATGGCTGAGGGAAAACTGCTCCTAGTGATTAATAACACCTTTAGTCTACACTTCCTCCAGGCAACATGCTTTGAAAATAGCGTGTGGGAGGCCCGGGCTATGCAACCAGGCTCAGTTGAGAGCAAGGTGTTTGCGTGCTCTTCACGTAGCTACAGAACAGAGGAGAGACTTTGCCAAAGATGCACTGTGTTTCTTTTCTAACCAGCAAGGCCTGTGTGAACAAACACCCAGGTGCTGCTTTGCTCTACAAAATGGAACATCTACACTTCCACTCTCATTGTCTAATTGCACTGTAAGCTCGTCAGGGCATTGCTTCTTACTCCAGAAATAAGCAATCAACATAGTAAGGCTGTGGCTTCACGCCCTGCATACCACTGTAGTGCATATCCTTATACATAAATTCCAGTCGCTGACTTGCACATGGCCCCTCCGGGGGACAGCTCTGCAGCAGAACTGGAGATGACCACGTATGTGTGATTTTATTTGTTTATTTATTTATAATGCAAGAAACTAAACTAAATCTTTTCAAACAGAGCTCTAGTGTTTACTCACTTCCTCAGTTATTCCAAACACAGCTCCATTGTTTCCTCCTTCAGTTATTGTGAGGGAAATGTAGGGGAACGCTGGCTGCCTTTGGCTCTTATACCCAGTAATGCAGGTGCAGTGGCTGGGCTTTTCCTCATTTAACATGCTGACACATCACAGCGTCACAGCGTCACAGCGTGTGTTTCAGTGTGATTCCAGCACCTCGTGGATGCTGATGAAAGAAACGTAGCTCCCCATTATCCCCTAGCAAGTCCTGGTGCTATATTCCCCACCACGTACGAACACAGTCCAGCTGGCTATTTAGCTTATCATCAGTCTGCCTACATGCACAAAACGTCCTGAAAATGCTTCTGTGGTTTCTCTCTAATGGTCCTTGAACTCCAGTTTGACTATGAGCAGTTGCAGCAAAAATAGCAGACTTATTCCAGAAATAAGTGAATGTGTAATTGATAAGAAAACTGCCAGTATGAAACACTCACCATGGAAACATACTGCCACTGTGCTGGTCTCCCAGTGATCCCACACTGCTGATGTGTATTGGAAACACTCTCTTTCCACATACAAATGCACTCTTCAGCCAGAGTGGAGTCCAAACCCACCTGCGTGACGGATGAGAAATCTTTAATGCCACACACGTATTGTTCTTCTTGCCCTACGTTCATTAGTGTTAATTGCATGGTATTGGTGAAGCATAAGGGATGGCAACATTTAGAGCAAAGCTTGGCTCTTGCTGCTAGATAGCAAGAATCTTCTATAGTCAAAAACTTAATAGAAGTAGGACCAACACATACCTGGAGACATGGCTTGGCAAAAGCCTAGACAATCCTTTAGGAAATAGAGGTCTTTTTAATTGCAGAGCTCGCTATAACCATCTGCTTAGTACAGCAGGGAGGGCACAGTTCAAAAAGGCAAGTGGACTAAGCTCCAAAACTTTACAGCACCAACGAGTGTGAGGTAACTCACCACTTCTGGGGTTTGCGCACTAACAAAGTGGTATTTGAGCATAATGAAAACATCTTTTTTTTCTCCTTCCTGAAAAAAACACCAGGAGAATGCAACATTGTAGATTTTTGTAGATTTTTGTTTTATTTTCCTTTCAGTGTTTTTTTTTTCCTCTAAGTGTGTTTGTATAAAGTTTCAGTCACAGTTTCCTAAACTTTTTATTGAAAAGTCTTCACAAGTACTCTCTCTTCAACAATGTATCTAAAGACATTTTGATGTGTAAAAGCTCATGAAGAGTGGTTAATGTGATAAAAGCAGAAGCTTGAAGCAATGACATCTAAAGAGAGTCTGTCTGAAGATCTTGAAATCAGATAGAATAAAGAGAAGGCTAAAATGACAAACATGTTTGATCTTCCGTACTTAAACAGAAAATCATTTCTGAGCCCTGTCTTACCCTATAAAAGAGCTGGTGAATGTCTTGGATTTAGATACATGAAGCTATATTTGCTACTGAGAAAATTACATCCTTGCCCCTTCGCACTAGTACTGTATTTTGGGAGTTGGAGTTTATTGATTTAAAACCCAAATCACTCACCTCATTCCTCCTCCCCTCTCTGCCTAAAAAAGTACTCAAGTGGAAAACAGAAGTCGGCTTTTTGTACAAGGAAGGAATTAATTTCCTTAAGGAAAAGCAATGAAATGCCTCAAGAAATGAAGTACCAAGATGATTTTTAGGTAAAGCATGGAATAGCAATGCAGAGAAAGTAAGTGTTGAGGCAAATGTAGTCACTGCAACAGAACTGTACCATTTACAGGATGAAGGGCACGTAATCAGGGTAAGAGAAGACAATTTCTATGGCACTAAACCTTTAAATGAAGGGAGATTATGAAGGAATGCGAGCCCTAAACCTGTCATTTCTTTATTCAAGTCTGGAGCTCACAGACCAAGACAAGCTGAGAGCTCTGTAACAAGGAGGTAAGGTTGATCATCCAACTGACCTTAAATTTACCAATGGACTTGTATAGGCATGAACTTAGACACAGAGCCTTTCCTCTAAAAACATAACCTCTGTCCTTACAGAATTTACTCGTATTTTCAAATACTTCTTCCCCCAAGCCTATAATGCATGTAAAGCTTTTAAAATGTTTTTTACACAAGAGAACTAATTTTTCTTTTCTGCATTCACGAGGTTCCTAGTTGAACCCTTCCAACTATAGAAACCTTCTATCAAGTAACCATGGCCCTGATTCAGTAAAGCATTTAAGTAGTTGCTTTATTGTGAGTGCAGCTTAAAATATACAACTCTTGAGCTCCACATTCAGAGGCAGGAATTTCGGTCTTGAAACTAACTGAAAGGGCACTAGAAAAATTTGCTTCTTTTAAATGCTGCCCCATTCCTTCAACTTGCTAGGAGGTACAGCAAGAAACGTAGAAGGCTGAGACTGCAGTCTGTAGTTACAAATCCACCTGGCTAATGAAGCAGCCTAGCTTACGCTTACTGGCACACTCTCCTCCTCATAATCTGCTTTTCACCCCCTCACCACACTCTAAAGGCCTATATGTTATTGTGTGTTAGTTATTGCTGTCTCTGCCCAAAGCCAAGATGTGTCAACCTCCACATGTTCTTGTGAGCAAGGCACTGGTGGAACTCAGCTACAAAGTAGGGCTCTGCAGCCCATCATGAGGCACCCACACAACAACTGAGGGAGCCTCCTGGGTCTATATCCAAAATGCAAATTAATGACATAAACAAAATCTCTCATTTCACACAATAAAAACTGCTGAGGGAGAGTAATGAGAAAACATCAGCTCCAGATAGACATCAGTGGAGGCTGGGGCCACCTAAGCCACTGTGCATGGGCTCCAGTGAGCAGAGAGCAGCAGTTTTAATATTGCTTTAGAGACTCTCCAATTCCTTATGCACCCACATCTCTGGTATTGCGCTGAGGTTACATTTGAACGTACAATATTTGCATTCCACTTGCTAATTCATGTTGCTTGTTCTCTCTAATCTCAACATCACAGCACAAATCCTTTTCATGCTCTATTTCCTATGCAGAGCATCTTCTTGATTTTGTAAGCAACATCATTCTTCCCATTAAAGTTAATTTCTCTGGTACACTATGGACTGGCTCTATCTTTCTCCCACATTTCCCACTTTTCAGGAGTCGTCACACAAACAAAAATAAAGGAATTTTTTTTATTACCTTTTTATTCACCCTAAAGATGCCAGTAACTTCTGTTCACTCTCTTCTAAGGCCCAGTGGGAGCTGTTGCATTCACAGGCTTATGGCCAAAATTGTTTCTGACCAGTAGACCATCAAGACTGACATAAGGCATCAATGTGACCATCCTGAGGTGGCAGCTGATGAAGATGAGAGAGCCAGTCTGCTGAAGGCAGCCTTACACCTTCATGGTAAGAATCAACGCAGAGGAGGTAACCATGAATCCTGAAGGTGGTAGGGGAGCAGAAGAGTCCACAAGGAAAACTGAACAGGTCTGTGGAAGGCCATGAAGGGTGGCACAGATTCTACCAGGTACTTTTCCATGTTTGGTGTCTTCCCCCAAAAAAGCCTTTTAAGTCCTTTGGCTGTGCAGCCTAGGTGACACTTTCTGCAGCTGCCGCACAGGCCCATTTTTATCAAAACAAAGCCACAGATAAATGCACCTAACTTAAATCAGCATATCTGTTTACACAAGAAGTTGTCAGCCGCTCCGATGAGCACTGACCAAAATATCCACTCTTTCAATTTTATTTTGTTTTCTGTGGTGTCTGCAATGTCACATCAGAACTGGCAGATCTCAGTCTATCCCGGTTTAAGGTCTGGTTTGGCACCCAGAGAAAGTCACGTTGAGCCAAGGGAGCCAAGGCTCATTCATTAGTTTTATATCTGAAATTATTTAGGGATCCATTTCCCAGCTCCGCAGCAGGGAATACAGGATTTCTTATATACACAACCTGCAAAACGCTGTAGAAGAAAACACAGTCTGTGCTGTGCAGTATAATTTAGACCATCTGTAATGACAAATCTTTCCAAGTTACATTTTTTCTGCAGCTCTCTGACATTTCTCTGTGCTGGGGCATGAGTTATGCAGCAGCGATCCTCAACAGACACCAACAAAACTGTCCCCAGCTTCGGCAACACCACAGCTCTTTAAATTATGCCTCGCCCGTGTACACGGATGCACGCAGTGGAAGTTCTGATATATCCCCTTTTATTAGCTCGGTGTTTGCTTTCCACTCATACAGGAAACGGTCCGGTTTCTCCTTTTGCCTGTGGGGCAACGAGTTTGATTTCTCTTTCATTTCCTTATGAAGTATCCTTGTTAAGTACATCAGGGAGACAGCAGCAATGAATTTTTGCATGGCTTATAATTAAAAACCTCTTCATGAACTTTATTTTTTGCACTGTACAGGGGCAAGGAAATATCCAATGTAATTGTTCGAGTTCACTTTATACTGTGTGCTTAATAGTTGCTACTTGGCTGAAACAGAGTTTGTGGGCATTAAGATGAGTGCATGCATTAAACAGCCGCTCATGTCTTCTGTTTTCTCTCTGCGTGCTCAGAAATGACTCAAGTACAGCACAATAGAAATAAGCTCTGTTTCGCGTCTAAATTCCTGCAGATTTTTGCTGTGTTCAGTGAAGGTGTGGAACAGTTGTAGTAGTCCTGCAGGAATAGAGACTGTACCTGTAACTTGTCGGTTTTGAAAGGATCTCCCTGTTGCTGCCCATCAGTTGAGGGAAAAGGCCAAGACGCAATGCTGGGACTCCACAGCACAAATGTCACTCTAGACACTCCTTCAGTTGCCACTTCAGAACTACGTAGCTCTTTTTCCAGTCCTATGCTACATCCTCTGGCCTGTTCTGAATGTCTCTGGGTTTTAGGCAACTGAAGTTCAATTTTGAGGCCTTCAGGTCGAGTTTCTGTCTCTCCTGAGACTTGAAGCAAATCTCAATTCCTCTGCAAGACACAGACAATGATCCTTTCCACTTACACAGTAGAAGGCTCAGAGAAGAAAAGTAGTTGCTACATGCGTGTCTAGATCCTAACACAGCAGCACCTCAATTTTAGTTGATCTTCATGCATGAGACCATTGATTATTAGTCTCACTTCTCTCCCTCCAAGCTGTCAGCACACTCTGGCCATGAGAACAGCCTGGAGGCACTTCCAGGGGTGGAGACCACATATTTTAAAATGCTATTTCTGTTTTAAGCTAAGAAATCCAACCATTCTGAGACAAATTATTTGCTGCTATCATGCTGAGATCATTGCCACTCTGTGATAGAAGGCTGGATTCATTCATAGCTAATACAGATTTTTCACTTGAAATTGCTGACCCTCCTACTCATTCACCTGCTGTTCTCTCTAGTATCACCATCTGTGTAATAGGTGGCACCTAGTACACAGCCATGTTTTTATTCTCTTCTGAAAAAAAATGGGCTCAACTGTCTTGTCCTCTAGACTAAAATGCTTCCCACACACTAGTGAACTGCACATGGTTTTGCCTTACCTGTAGCACAGTTTAACATTTTACACTGACTCTTGGGAGAACAGTAACAGAATACCTGATTCTGCCTCTAAGTTACGAGCTAGGTCAAATCTCATCAATGCCCTTAAAAGATAACTACACTAATTTTCCCTTTTTACCACTCTGTCACTAATTCAGAATTATGAAACACATAATTATACCGCACAGGTTTTCAATCTCTCTTGTACAGCACTTAAAATGCTTTTGTTCACTTACCAAATGTTTTGTTTCAACATTTATGTCTGGATGCTTTTCACGTGTCTTAGAACACTACAGATGCTCCAAAAACTCTTTTTAGAAGTCCTTATTTCTGAAAACACCTTTCTGTGTTTTTTTCTTTTTACATTGCTCTCCAGAGAACATCTTCACGAAGTCACCTGCATTCTTTATTAAATCAACAGTGGCGCTTAGGGTTTAAAAATAAAACATTATATTTTACTTCAGAGCACATAGCATGACCTTCAACCAAACCACTTAGAATAGTTTGGACAAACTGCCTTTTCTCTGACGTATATTTTTCCAGACTTGGAGAAGGACTCGGTAGAGAGGAGAGCGAGTGCAATGCAAGCGCACCAAGTTGTGGTGAGGAGGACAGTTTGGGGGGCTGGAGCTTTGCCAATCACTAAGTCATAGCCAATGCAGGACAGGAGATCTCTGCCACAGCCTGATCTTTTGGACAACGCTCCATTTAAAAAATGAGCTGGAAAAATATGGTCTAGACTCAAGTTAAACCGTTCTATTGAAAACAAACAAACCAAAATTCATTTGCCAGGTCTGTCTGGCAGCATTGAGGAATAAAAGCCAGAGATCTCAATGCTTTTTCTGCATGCAAAAGGCAGCCCAACATACAGAGGCTTTTACAGTTGAGCAGATAAAAACAGAGGGTTATGATCTTGTCCATTTTCCTGCCAAAAATACAAAGTGGGCAAAGGGTCACCTCCTTACTCTCACTGCCATGGCCAAATTCAAGTTCAAGAACCCAGTCTCTTCTTCCCAAGAGGACAACACTGATCCTCCCAGCCTGGCTCTGAGCTGCAGCACTTCCCAGAGGATGGAGCAACTGAGCGTGGTTTAGTGCTGTACAAACGTGGTGGCTTTGCTGATCATCAAAAAAGATGACGTGCCATTCACAAGCAGCATGCTGGGGAGAAAAAAAAAAAAAAAAAAAAAAAAGAGTTCTTCATGGGGTCATTTGTAGTTTACAATTCAACACAAAACCTGTTAGAGCACAAAAGCGGTCTGTTACAGCCCAAAAACACCGTACTCAGCAACTTCGGGTGTTGATGAAAACAGTGCAGTGTGGTTCCAGTGGGAACCGATCAAGTTGCATAAAAGATTTAAGAGTCCATTCTGTAGCTGTAATAATGTTTTTAGCACTTTCTCTGATCCTTCCCTATATTCCAACATAGTGGCTTGTGCTAGTTTATCTTTTGGACTATAAACCATTTTATGCCTTCAGTATTTTGGAAGTGGTATCACGATAAAACAGATTTAAGCTACAAAATAATACACACATTTTCTGTTTGGAAATGCATTAAATCTGTTTTTGAGAAACTAACTGCATGTGCAACTATTAGCACAGTAGTGGTAATACCCTAGAACATCATTCTGAAAGCCAAGGCAGGTTCTTGTTAACAAGTAACCCTGGTTTAATACAAATGTTGAAAAATTCATCATTGAAAAATCATGTTCAGGAAAAAAAATATCCTTCTCTGAGACTTTAAGCAATGTATTGAGGGGTTTGGTGTACTTTTTTAAATAATTCCATCAAAACAGTTCTTGAAGCCTTTTATAAAATGAAAACTAAGGGATTTGAGGGGTTATTTTTTTAGTTCTTCTTTAAAAATGTAACAGATTTTTGAGCCATACTCAAGCTTTTCTAAATGTTCAGCAGTTAAATACCCTAAAATTAAAATCTCCAATTCATCGTTATCTTCACAATAATAATAATGGAGGCAAGGTGATACTCTCCAGAGTTCATGTTAGCAGTTTGCATCATGAGGGAGCATGGCCCCAGACAGGGCAACTTCAACATAATATTCTCACGAAGAGAATTCAGGTATTGTAGCTGGAGTGACGCGTTAGCATTGATACCCTTGCTTTAATAGGTACATGAGAAATAACTCCCTCTGCAGTGCTTAGGAGAAAGTAATTCCATTTAGGACTACATAAATTTTCAGTTTGTTAATTAGGTTTAAAGAGGAAAAATAACATTAGGAACTTCCACTGGAGTTGTATTAGCTTCAAAATTGCAAAGAAATTGAAAGAGAATTTATGTTATCCAGTAACTTTGGCAATCAGCTCTACTTTTAAACCAGAGCCCCTCAACACTAAAGGCTTCACTTAGATGCATTCACGTTTCATTCCAGCACCGTTAACCTCCTTTTTTCTCATTTTTTTAAAAATCATTCACTTCTTTCTTATTATCATTTCTCAAAGACAGAGCTTGAGAAGCAGTTATCTAAATAGATAACTTAGAATCATCCCGAAATCTGTCATTTGAGAAAGCATTAGCTAGAGTGGATGTACTCAGCCTGGGTGTGCCGGGTCATAGATAGGAATTGCCCCAGAGAAATGGCAAGTGGCTAAAGCCTCTTCAGAAAATGTCAGGTCTCCCTTCAAAAATGATCCAGTGTGCCGAGATCGTGACCTGTCATCACGTTAGCTTTGGTTGGGACCTTGCAATCACCAATTGACAGTAAGTGATGAGGAGAACTGAACCTCACTAAAAGACTCAGGAATGTGGAGGAGCCGTCAGGAATATTTTTGATAGTGCAGACAGGAGTTGAAACTAAATCAGAAATAAGCTTTCTATCAAAAAAGTCTTTACAGCTTCAACAGAGGGATATTAATCAACTCCAAAAACTCACAAACTGGTGCTATGGCCACACACAGGAGGAAAGTCTTCAAAAGTGACCTTTGACTTCTCAGCTGAGGATCCTGGTCAAGAGAGAGAAAGAGTGCGAATATATGTGTGTGTTACTGGTACCTCCTCTTTGCCTTTAACTGCTCACAGATGAAAACACTTCTGTTCATCTATTCCTACGTGGAATATGAAGGACTTGGATGACTTCTGAAAGTAGCCATGAATTCCTACCACAATGTCTATGTTGGGGAAAAAAGGACCCAACCCTTTAATTTTAATTTACTGAAGTAACAAAGCTGGCAAGTGGCTCAGACCTATCCCTTGCTTATGAATAGTTACGCGTGCTCTTAAGCGTGCTGCTGTCAGACTGCAGTAGCTGAGCTTGTCCAGTGTATTCATCGTATGCCAGTTAAATAGAAGTTTGGATGAAGCATCAATGGCCTCGCATACAACTCTGATAAAGCCCAGAGATGGTAGCTAGATTTCATCTGCCAGCATATTCCTGTAGGCACTCATTCTGAGGTTTCTACTTACAGAAATCCAGCTTTAGGGATTTAAGCGTTTGCAGTAGATGAGCAAAGCAATAGTTTGCCTCAAGCGCAGGCCAACACATGAGAAAAAACAACAGCTTTGGTGTAATCCCTGTCCACTCACCCACCAGCTCTCAGTTTTGCTGTCAACCCAGTGACCAGAGTCTTGGAGCTTTTAAACCAAGCCCTGTCTAACACGAGTGACCTCAAATCAGAGACTGTAGGATTTATTTGGAGCAGGCATAAGAAAAAGAGCCCCTCAGAAGACCCTCCTTCAGACTCTTTGCGGCCAAGGGTCCTTGTGGGCTGGGGTTGATAACCCAAAAGGAATATCACGAGGAGAGTGGTACTGGTGCAATTGTACTTCCCACTCTCCTTAGGGGAGCCATAGGCAAAAAGTGGGGTAATTCAGGCTGTGGATGAGAGAAAGTTTGAGAATTGCTGCTCCAATCTCAGGGTACAACCTCCCTTCACTGCAGCTTGTCAGGGTAGGAGTCACGTAACAGGGTATCACTGGTGTAAAGACTATCCTGGCATGAACACACAGCCTCACTGACAACACGAGGGAGTCACAATCATAGGATGTGCAACACAAGTACAAGGCACATCCCTCAGGAGCTCCGTGCTGGGCACAACAGCCTCCAGCTATACTTAGCTTTTCCTTCTGGGTTTTGGCCCCTGCTTGTCATCTGCAGCACATGCTGAAGGGAACAGAGTGCACCTCATTATTTAGATTCACTGTTCTATTTGTAGCACTTCAGAGGAAAGCAAAGGGTTTAATGATCCTCCCCCCACAACTAAGGGCTGGGGAAATCAGTGGGAGCCCCCAGCCCTGCTGTTTGCTTCCCCTGGCAGCGAGGGTTTGCTGTAGCCGCTGTTTGCCTGCTGCTGCTTTGTGTTCTGAGAGCCGTTCGCTGTAGTCATTTGATGATTTTGCGCATAGAGCAGGCATCTGATCAGACTTTTAACCCGGGGGAGGGAAGCAAAGCAAAATTCTAGTGAGTTAAATTACCTTCTGCTGCATACAATCATCTGGCAAAACACAGCTCAGCAATAACATTCGTGTTGCCATTAATAGAAAACACTTCGCATTGCACTCCAGAGATTTATTTTTTTTTCCTTTTGGTATGGAAGTGATCCATTCAGATTGGAGCTGCCTGAACAAAGCCTAGAGGCTTAGACACCACCAGCAGCATCTCTCTAAGTATCTCTGTCTTATTGTGTAATCTCGACATTGACTTGAAGGGAATGTGCCAACTGCTGAAACTATAGGGCTCCGTATATATAAAACACAGGCTTAGCTGAGGGGCCCTATGGGCCAACATGAGTTATCGGCTTATTTACCTCAAGTAAATCATCATAATACTTCAGCAGAATTGTCTTGGCTTCAACAAAATGTGTCAAAGCATTTTTCAATAGAACACTTAATCTGTGCCTCACTCCCTGGTGTTGTGAAGTAAAGAAGAGAAAATGTGACTATGCACAATGTTGAAAATTCTGATGAAACAATTGGCAGGGGGGAAGTGGGGCATTTTCCAGCATGCTTGAAGATAATCTTAAGTTTTCTAAATAGGGAAATGAAAGCGTGTCTTAGAAACCTTTGGTCATCTTGAGAAATAAACTGACATATGAATGACTATTATGACATTATTATGTCAGAAGACCATAACCAACATTTCATCCCCTAGCTACGTATGGGCTGCTTCCATCAAGCTGGTAGGTGCCTGTGTATCTGAAAGGTGAAGATGGCAAAAGTGCTGATAGCAGAATACTAATGCTTGACCAAAAGACAACAGAGTTTTTGGGCAGTCTGGGTCCAGCTGGAGGAGTGAGTGGTCTTAGCAGAGGCTGCAGATTGGCGAGTGTGGAACTGCATTACCTGAGATGTAACATTCCTAAAATGTTCAAGGGATACTTGTACCTGTGGCTAAATCCACCCCTTGAGCCATTTGATTAATGTTTCTTTATTGTTTAATAATGCCATGCATAGCTTAAGGCTTTCTACTCCATTAAAATTAGCAACCACACTTTGTGATGGAAAAAGTCATCGTGTTTTCTCACAGAAGTAAATCATTCACAAACCAAGAAGGGATGCTGCAGCCAGCCCTTAATTGAATTTTGTGGCATTCTGAATGATAATACAAATCTCCTCTTGAAATCAGGAATGAGGAATTATTACACAGAAGGATAAACAGGATAAAAATGAAAATTAATGCTCCTGGAAAACAAATCAAATATTTCTGCAAATCTATTTACTACCATTTCTGCTCATAGACTCATAAGTTGAAAGTCTCTGTTATTGAATGCAGACCCATCAAAGACGATCATTCCCTAATTCCATGCCTTTCTACTCCTGGTAAAAGACCATGAAGTTGCACGAAGCATTAAAAACATCACTTTAAGCAGTACGGTAAATAGACTGAGCTTATTAACCTCTGTATAAACAAGTAAGGTAGAAGCTGGATTATGGAGGGCAATGCCCATGTTTACACACATTTATCCAACACAATTAGAGATCCAGGGGGGTGCGGTGGGTGTAAACCACCAATATAAGAGAAGAAAATGGATTTATTCTCTGAAATTGTCTGCCTTTTACAGTGAGATCTAGAAGTAGCTCCTATCAAGCAATAATGTTCTATGTCATTTACAACAGCTCAAAATGAAAGTGGCAATTACCAGCCCTCTTTATATGTCAAAGGTTGCTAGAGAAGGTTGGCTCAGCATTTTCACAGCAAAGAGCATTCAGGTCTTTCAAACTGAGATCTTTGTCTTAACTGGATATCAGAGGAGTCCGTCACCGCAGAAAAAAACAGGCAATCTAATTTATGGATAGCTCCTTTGTGGCAATGTTATGGAAGAATAAGGCTGGGAGACTTGCTTATTTCTCATTGCAGAAATCCTTCCTATGGTTGTTACCAATTTATAAAACTTGCTCTATTTTGGTTTTACTGGGAAGAGAAATAAATAAAGAACATTTAAGTAGGAAGTGTTCTGATTTAGGTCTACTCTAGTACACACTTAACATTCGGTATGGTAGAATGAGTTAATATGAGCTCATTAGCTCTACTGATGAGATTTGATGAGCTATCACAAGAAGAACTTGTTCTTAAAAATGGATTTTTTTTTTCTTGAGTAGTTGTCTTCTCTACTAAGATCAGGAGACGTATTTTTTTAAAGGAGGGGGGTAAGGCAGTCCAAGGTGACCCGAGGAAGAAGTTTCTTTTTTTTGTCTGAAGCTGAGCTAACCTACCAATACTTGTAGTCATCTTGGAACAGTAAATTTTACCTGGGTTTAGCAAACTTCCCAAGTGCTGGCATCACCATGGCTGAGATCATGGAAATTATATTTACCATGGTCCGTGGTCTACTTTCCGTAAAAGCATCTAGCATGTTTGTGTGAGTGGAGATGATGTCAAAATAAGAGTTTCTCCCACATAATGTAGAATTTGAAACCAAAAGGTCAGGTAGACAGCAACTGATTGGTACTGCTGCAATTTCATCTACAAAAAGGCTTGTCCTGACTGGGGTTTAGGCCCGTCCTGGTGTTTGCTAACCATCCATGTGGTTTTTCATCAGAAAACCTCACCATCTAAAGCCTTGTATTTTGTCAAAGGTTGTCTGCTATTGGGAATTAATTTCAGATGAGACAAGGGGCAAGTCTGAGCTGTACCAGCTGCTGAATAAACTCAATCGAAATCTGTTCCTATTTATATCACCATTCATAGTGGTATTTCTCATCTTCTATTGATGAGGGTCAAAGAGGCCACAGAAACCCAACCCTGCCAGTCTTAGCAGCAGTAGTGAAGAGGTCCCCACCCCTTAATACCAAGGACTCTGGGGGATTCATTCCAGTTGGTTTAAGGTTGAGGAACTGGTTTGAAGGCTAACCTATCAGCCTGAATCCCTGACCAGGGCTCCTGACATCCAGCAAGTTTGGAGCACTTTTTCTGCCACTACTTATCAGCTCTGAACAACAGGATAAAACAGGGTCAAAAAAGGATTTCTGAATTCCCAAGGGGTTACGAGAAATCCTCTTATTTGGCCCCTGTTTGATATAGATTTTTCTCCCCTTCATCTACATAGATTCCTGCTGAATTTCACTTTTTCAAGATTAATAAGGCAAATTTTGTTCATGCTCTAAGAATGGTAACTCAATTTTACTCACTACTGGCTGTGTGGAAATACCTATGTTCTTTAGAATCAGTAATGATTGTGACTAAATGGCCTTTCTCAGGTAAGGTCCAATGCCCAGATTTACTGCATTTTCACTTGAGAGCTTTCAAAATTGAGTCTTGAATCCCAGTTTTCAACATCCCTACTTCATGCTTAGTTTGAGAGCAAACTGAGCATTCAGCATTCCCAGTTTTGACATGTTGCAACTTCATATCCTTTACAGCAACCTCATTCTTCTGAGCATGGGTTTAAATATTTAAGGATTAAGAAGAGGAGTTCTGTCTGAGAGCCCACGTTTACATTGTGAGTGCAGATCAGCATTTACAAGCTCAGGAAAAAACCCTCATATATTGATTTTCACAAGACCACAGTTATTTCTGGCCACAGTGTGAGTCTGTCAAAATGCCTTCTGTGTGAAGGGAGAGGTCTCAGCCTGGGTGAGGACCAGGACAGCACATCTGTAACGGTGTGTGAGCAGCTCCCAGGGTGGTCACTCACTTTTGCGTCTGACAGCTCCACAGACCAGAGTCAGGGACTGTTTGTAACAGCGCTCCCCTGCATGAAGACATGCAGGAAACTTCTGATCAGGACATGTTCGTGCCTATTTGATAGGGTTTGGGTTTTTTCCTCTCTCTGTTGTCAGTTTATTCTTAGGCGTGATAAAATGAAGATGAGAATGATGTAATTAATTTTCTTATAAAAACATTTCTGAATTATCTTTTTTTTATCTCCTTTTAAAAAAAACACTGCCAAGAGCTCACCCCATGTAAAGGTGTTCGACCCTCTCCATGTAAACAGGGAAAATCACTTTTGCCAAGCTGCACAATATCAGGTTTGCATTAGCAAGTTGGCTTCAACACCAACTGACCTTTTTCACATTCATATGTATCCAGCTCTCTAGAATTAATCATCCATTCAGCTGGTAGTTTATTTAAACATAAACACACACAAAAAGGTGCAGCAAGAGCGTTTTCAGAATCCAAATATTTGCTTTCTACTTCTTTAACCACCTACCCACCACAAGGGTGAAAGCTGCCAACTGGCAGCTGAAAGCAACATTTTGCCTTCGATTAGTCATATTTGAATGTCTTTTTTTTTCTTTGCCTGTGAAATCGTGCCGCAGGGACAAATGTATAACAACAGAGGGCAAATTAGGTCACTTGAAAACCAACTCTTGGGGCATGTCTGGATTGTGAATGAGTTCACGACTTCTGTTAGGAGCTCCCATACTCCCATTGAGATTATATTTCCTGCCTTAGACAGATCACATTCACTGAGCCAACAACTGCCTCTAGGCAACCAGGATATAACGCTGTGCCCTGAGCAGCGCAACACTTAACCTTGTGGGATATTGTACACCGTGAGTGTGTGTGTGTATGCAGGGAGGAGAGGGAGTCCTCTTAATATTACTTACTAACGCTGACACCACGGAGCGCTTTTGCAGCAGCGTGTGCTTCAGTTGTCTGCTCCAAGGGAAAAGATTGCATGAAATGTTTCATCTCCCTCACGGCATAAAAAATATATTTTATAGCCATTAATGCTAATCACTTGTGTTGGAGCTGGGCCAAGGATGTCCAGTGATAGACCAGGAGCATGTTAAGTAGTTAATGGACACCAAAGGAAATGATTACTTATTGAGATAGAGGCTGATTTGTTAGCTAAAGTATTTATGCTACAGCTCTCCAAGCTCCAAGAAGAGTGGGCAACTGTCCAATATGGGAATCAACAGAAGAATTATGCAGACATGTGCTAATCTGGTTTGGGGAGTTGGGGGTTGGAGGGTTTGCACGTGGTTGAGCGTGAAGGTCATTCCCAACTGGGCCTGCTGAGCCTTGATTTCATATTTTTCTTTATGAAGCCTAGAAAGCTTACCTGGAAAGATTCCCACTGAAAGGAGCTTGTCGTGATCGAATTCCCAGCCTGTTTTTTCAAGGTGGCAAATTCTCATGGGGTCATGTTAAAAAAAAAAGGTCTGGCCAAGAGAAGAGAGTGCACATCCTCTAAAACCGTCCTGAAAATTAACAAGAGCTTTGAGTTGAGAGTTGTGACGATTTCCTAAGCACTCGCATAATTTCTATTAGTAAATAAAAGTATTTCTAAAAGTAAGGGATTTCTCTGAAAGGAGGAAAAGAAGGTGAAATGTCCTCAAACGCCTGCTTTAGGTCTGCTTTCTGTGTTATAGCAGTGGCTTTTGGTGTTGGGTTAGATAACTAGAAGGCTTCATACTGTACTGTGGCTGCCATTTCAGTGGGGGGGTGGGGTTTAAGCCCAGAATGACTTAGAACTGTAGCAGATTGACTAATCTGTAACAAATACACTATTTAGAAAGCTTCCTTCAATGTCCAAAGCCAGCATCTGGCAGGTAAAAGTTGCTCAGCATTACTCAGCACAGGCCTGCTGAAATTTGTAAACCATTTATTGTCATTTCGTCTGACAACAAAGACAGTAAAAGTGGTCACAAACTCAAGTATTTTTATGTCAGAATTAAAACAAGTGAATCAGCACAAGATCCACAGATATTTCTCATGGGATTGCTTTCAGGACTGCCCTGAAAGTCTGCGATGCTACTCCTATGGTTTGGCAACTGAAAAGGGATTGCTGGCCTAAAATAGAAGGCTTTCTACTGAGTGCAAGAGTTTCCTATTTGTGGTCACAGGCCAGGACAGCTAAGAGATCGGTTCAGATACATCTGTCCGCAGGCAGATGAGCTGTGGACACACAAAAGCTCTATGTTAGACACCACAGCCTAATTAGCACCCTGATTAACACCAGTAGCACAATAAGAAAGGGTTATCATAGAAAAAAAGCGTTTATCTTTAGGCCCAAATTGCCAAATCTAAACTCCTCCAGGCCCTCACAAGCTTGCATTAGACTGATGTGTGCATAACTGATAATTCAATACTACAAACTCCTAAACCAACACTCCTGTGCAAAAATAAACTAGAATAAAAGAGAAGAGTATAGTTCCAGTTGGAAGGGACCTGCAATAATCAGCTACTCCAAATGCCTGACTCCTTCAGGGATGACCAAAATGTAAAGTATATAGGAAACAAACCTCTTTTCCTTGCATCGCGTGCACAGCTGAGAGCTCCCAGTGTCTGCAGCATCAGGTCCTCTCCCTTTTCAAAGGGCTGCCTGGGCAACCTCAGGCTGGCTTTGGCTGCTTGGATGACAACTTCTGACACCTTGGCTCTTTCAAGCTGGCTCATCTCACCACTAGAGGTACAGCAGCTTCTGTATGAGACATGGAATGCATTTTAAATCCTCTTTCCACCCCTAGTTTTGAGAACTCAATCAGATATAGTCAGCTTTTAGTTCTCAGTTCATGTATATTGCTAAATACTTGGATAGTTTCTCTGAGGAAAGCTTAAGAAAGCTCTAGAACAACTTGAATAGTCTCATTCATTGTAGTCCCCAAAGGATGTCAAATTTAAACTGAAGACTTGCTTGGAGAGGAAATGAAAACAGAGAGGAAGGGGTTTGGGAGAATCAGAAGGTTTTTAATTAGTTTGTGGTTGAGGCAGTGGAATTAGGTGCTGTAATACCCCGGTGCCTGCATGCACATGGTTCTCTCTGGGGTCAGCTCTGCGAATCTGCTGAGTGAGAAAAGGAAAAGGAAACCTTATTGCTTCCTCCTCCCACTTTCCAGTCTCAAATCAGCACAGTGCTGTTATATCCTACTTTAGCTCTCCTTGGCTTTACAAGAGTTATCCCGACCCAGAAGAAAGGAGAAATGACAGTTAGGTCATGTACCTATCTCGCTTTTGGACTCTTCCATCAGTATTTGTTTTGCAAGGCCACGTTGCTTTGTTTGATTAAGTATTTAATTCAGCAATGACCTACTCTACCTTTTCTAGAAGAGAAACCACCTAGATCATAACATCTTTTTTGCATTATGCCCCTGAAAGCTGAACTGCCCTCATGCAGCACTTACTGCATGGATGAACAAAGCAGCTGCTGATCCTCTAATTTTCGCCAAACAAAACAGGGCATAAATTGTTTTCAGCACTTGCTCTCCAGGCACTGCTCTTTTCATACAGAATGGGCTAAAGAAACATATAGCGACGGCAAACTTTCCATCAACATAATGCTAGACTTTTAGAAAACTGACTTGACCTCCTTTTTGATTTGTAGAACCAAGCAACGTGCAGTTTATTATATGCAAAAACCATATATATTTAATAAAAAAATCATGCAGTGCACATACTCCTTCCTTACAATTTAATATTTTTATCATGCTGTGTATGCTGCTAATTCAAAAGGCTGATATGGTCACAGACAGCCCGGCTTCTAGGATTTACCATTCAAACATACTTGAACTGGCATGAAAAATGCAATAAAATAATTCTTTCAGACACGTTTAGAGAGAGGTATTCCCAAAAGACAGAATTCTGGCTTCCAGTCACATAAAGCTTACACTTTGTCAATAACACAGTGAAAGAAGGCATGAATGAATTTTATTTCATTGGACAAGTGACTTGGAATATAGATAAGGCAGGGTGAGCATATAAACCTTTAAATAAATGTTTTAGCACTATCTGGAAGGGAGGAATGCAATTGATTCCAATCTTTTCTGACAGAAAATCAGTTCCTCTAAAGCTCTTGGGGCAACAAACACTAACTAAAAGTGTCTGTTACTAATAAAATCCTTAAGTACAACAAAACAAAATGTTGTCATTTGTAACTAATAGGCTACAATTAATGCAAATTATTATTCTGTACTTTAATGTAATATTAAACTTTGAGATGAACTCTTTGGTGTACTATGGCTTTAAGAACCCCATAACTTTGAAGAAGGATCTTTAAAGAGCTCAAGAAAAACCCAGCAGAGAAATAGCTGACAAAGCCCCAGACAAAACACAGCAGCATTAAGAATACAAAATACTCCAACGCTCAAATGCTGGGTCTTTTCTCTAATGAGCACAGCCGCATTACCTTGAATCGCTACCAACAGCTGAGAGAAAACACTGATCAATGATTATGCCCAACAACATCTTTTGTTCTGCTTTGTGGGTGTTACTTCATACAAAGTTGTTTGGTGCAAAACCTTGACCATTTCTTCCCTCTCTGCCTGTTTAACATCAGACTTGTGTTATTCTCCGTGGCGATACAACATGCTGGAACAGCAAAAATCACTGCTATAATTCTGGTATTGCTTTGCAAATGCACGTTGTGCTTCAGACCAAAGGGGTCCATTTAGGAGAGCCACGTCTGGAACTTCTACAAGAGAAACCCACTGGAAGTTCCGATTTCTTTTACATTATCAATCTAACTCAAACCACTACGCTGAGCTGAAATTTTACTTGCAAAACCACAGGTTGCTCAAAATCACATATCAAACTCAACATTATTATCGTGGGGGCCCAAGGATGAATATTGCCAAAAAAAGGGGACTCTACGCAATCACAACAGGAATTTCAAATAAAAAGCTCCTTTATTCACATTGCCTATCTCACATTAGTTCAAAGGAGTCACTATATTTTTAGTATTAAATATTCTCTTCCTAATGCCTTCCATAATGGAAGAAAAAACTGGGTAATAGGAAAAAAAGTCTCTTGTTGGCACAAAGCACTTTCATTGGCTGCATTAATGCTTTTAGCCTAGAATATGTCCTAGCAGCAGTACTGCTACAGTAGTAATCTAGTGATTAGTCAGTAGAGAACACTTTGGATTGAATCTGCTTTCAGGTTACTACTTACTGAAGTAGACCATTTCAGGTTTTTATTAAAGCTAACACGTTTAAAACAGAAACTTCAGGTAAACGTCTTTGCAAATGTTATTATCTAATAAACTTAGACTCGTGGTCTGTTTTCATGCCTCCCCAGCCTATAAATCACAGAATTTTGGGATCCTAACTTCCCCTTTCACTTCTTAATTGTTCTCTTTATTACAATAGAGAACTCTTCAACCTTCAGACTTCAGTGTGAACACGCTTTGGCACTGTGCAAATGAAAAATACAAGTGGTAAGCTCAATATTTAGACATAGAAAACTGTATTTATGTTTTCATATTTCTGTGGTGAGAGAGGCAGGAGAATCTATTTCAGTATCTTGTTACAAAACCAAAACTTCAAGCACTCAGGGCAGCTATTTCTTAAGGGGCTGTTTCTCAGCTTTGCCAAAGTAAGCATTCAGCAACTGCCCGGAAAAACAAAATAAATCAACTATTAAACAATGGCCAACATTTTGCTTACACCTTGTGGATGAGTCTATATGATAGTCTATGCTGCTGCACCGCTGAACCCAAAATAATTGCATGGAATCACCAGGGCTTAAGATTCATCTCAGAAACCCCTAAGAAATACATCTTAGAACACTTAGAATGAGCAAAGGGTGGAATATAACCCCTCTGCAATCTCTGCTCTGCGTTGCTCATTTCTAGTAATAAGCACCACATGTATGTATGTTTTAAATAACTTTCTGGTTCTGAACGACACTAAAAAGTGCAAGTTTACATTCTGCAGTGAGAAACCCTGTAGATAAATCTATTAAAGAAACACTCTGATATTTAGGGAGTCTTTTTAATCATTGATTTTAACATTCCATCAACATGAACAGAATTTCCTGCCTTGTGACAGAGTCTTTCAAATTTGAAGTTTTGAAAATGTTTCTAGAGAATTTCTTTCAAGTTTTCTGCTTTTATGGAAACCTTTCAAAAAAATCTTCTTAATTTCAAATAGAGAGAGGTACCAAACTTTGTTAACTCTGATTTTCATCCAGCTCTAATGAGTACAGACCTCATCAATGGTGGTGGGGTCTTTTGTTTTACACAAAAGCTGCTCAACTCATGATTCTATTGGCAGTGCTGATTCGGTATATCTTAAAAGTCTCTTACTTTCTAGTGAATTGCTCAATGAGAACTTACTGAAGCTGACTAGAAAACTTTCAATGGAGTAAATTGCAAATATTTCCATCTTCACCTGAAGGACACTTTTATTTTGTTAAATACTTTCTAAATAAAGTTTTCCTTAATACTGCAGCGAGCTTGTTGAGCTTCTGTAAAGAGCTGGTGTGACAAACAACTATATGAAGCACTAACCTGAGAGATAACTTGGATAAACACTTAATTAAATAAAAAACCCCACCCAGATACTGAAAACTGGTCTCACTTTCTACATATTTCAGGCCACCCGCCACCACTGCCATGGGCAGGGACACCTCCCACTGGATCAGGTTCCTCAAAGCCCCATCCAATCTGGTCTTGAACACTTCCAGCGATGGGGCAGCCACCACTGCTCTGGGCAACCTGGGCCAGGGCCTCCCCACCCTCACAGCAAAACATTTCTTTCTGATACCTAATTCAAATCTCCCCTCTTTCAGCTGAAAACCGTTCCCCCTCATCCTGTCCCTGCACTCTCTGATCAAGAGCCCCTCCCCATCTTTCCTGCAGCCCCTTTCAGTACTGGGAGGCTGCTCCAAGGTCTCCCAGGAGCCTTTTCTTCTCCAGGCTAAACAACCAACAACCAACTCTCTGAAGCTGTTCTCATACAAGAGGTGCTCCAGCCCTCAGATCATCTCTGTGGCCTCCTCTGGATTTGCTTCAACAGCTCCATGTCTTTCCTCTGCTGAGGACTCTTGAACTGAACACAGGGCACCAGGTGAGGTCTCACAAGAGCGAGGTAGAGAGGGAGAACGTCCTCCCTCAATCTGCCCGTCACACTCCTTTTGATGCAGCCCAGAATATGTGCCTGCAGCACAGAAATCTGCCCAACCGCAGGGAGATGTACAAGACTCTGCTTCCTATTTTTGCACTGGAGGCATCTTCCTTAACTTGCTGTATCACCTCTCTCATTTAATATCCCTGCAGTGTTTCCTCTGATTCCTTGTCCTCCTCCTGTTCTGTTGAGCTCCTTTACCAGCAAGGAAGCTTATCATAATGGTTTTTCCAAATACAGCTCGTTGAAAATAGTAAATGAATGTAAATCAATCATTTGTGCATACACAGAGGGAAGAATCTGGTTTTGATCAACTGAAGCTTTTTTCAGAATGTTAAGCCTTGAGACATTTCTGCTGACTTCATAAAATAATTAAAGCTTGTGGTGAAGGGGTTTTATTGTTTGGGGTATTTTTTTTACTAGCTGTATCACATAGTAAGGAAAAGCACCATTAAGTTTTCAACATACCCAATTGTGCACAGTCTCCTAACAACTAACCCAAACTGCTAAAATTCCTTGTCAACAGCAGGCAATGATTTACATGGATGACCCCTAACATGCTACACCTGTAAGTCTTTAAACAGCTACACTTTCAGTTGCAACAGCTTCCAGAAGCAAGTAATCGATCTTGAACACACTGTTTCACAAAAATAACTAGGTGATTTTAAAGCTGTGTTTTCCCCATAGTGATAATACCAGGCTACTGCCAAATCAGGCTAGCTGTCATTCCCACCTGCCTTCATGGAGCCAGTGGGATGCACAATCAAGTCAGCAAGGAAATCACTTCATGATTTGTAAGATGAGGAACTGTACTAAATCAGAAGGCCCAGTGGCACTAGAAGGAAGAATTCCCAGGACGTAAGCCTGAAGACATCCTGTTACCAGGCAGATTGGTGGTGATGATTTTGCTGTGTAATCCACACCAACATCCCCTCTAGAGTGTAAAATCCCAATCTAGTACCAGCGTCACACCAAGCACTAACAATGTACTCCACTCCTGCTGCTCTCCCTTCCTGCTGAGCTGATGAGACTCAGGCTGAACTCCTCCCTCCTTAAGAGGGCAGCGGCACTCTGAATTTCTTCTTCCATTTAGTCCAACACAAAAAGTGAAGTAAAATCCATGTGTGGTTTCACCATTTATCCACACATGTCCCTCTAACACAGCCTTGGGCAGATAAAAGGTGTTAAAACAAACTGTGCTGTTTCCTGCACAGCATAAATTGGTTGTACCTTGGAGGCACAGCTCTTACCTTCGTTTTAGGTCCACAGAGTAGCCAAGGCTGGCACAGACATTCACTCTGACTGTGCTGGCCTGTTCCACTGCACCCTGCCTCTTACCAGGGGATAAAGCCAAGGCTCATCCATTCCTGCTCTCCAAGGCAGATGGACCCATTTATTCTGTTACTCTGCACATTTGAGAAAGAAAAAGGCAAATTAATGTGCTATAAAGATGGAAAAGCAAGGAAAATAAAGTTTACTGAGTGCTCTTAGGAAAAACAGTTGCTGTGCTGTCCACTCTTTTCCACCACCAGGAGTGGGCACTTCTCTCTGATGTGGTTCATCCTGAAGGATGCTGTGGGAGGCTGCCATCTGAGAGAAATACTATTCACTGCCTCACTGCATACGAGTCAAGTTTTAGCGTTTTGAATGAGGGAGGGAAACTGGTTCCTATTCCTGACTCTAGTATTGACCCACTGTTTGACTCCCCAATTCCGTTCCATAACTACAGAAACAAAAGATCCTACCGGTCCTCTCTTAACAATACCAGCTCTTGGTAAGTAGTTACTGCAACCTTATTCTCAATGCAAAATGTTGCTAAGAATATGAATAACAAGCTATGAAGCATATAGCACTGCATTATGGGTCAAATACACCTTTTACTGAAATATTCTGTTGTAATTTGCTTTGCTTGGCTCTTCTTTCACATATAAGAAACTGAAACAAGTCACCAGAATCAAAGCAATGAATACAGCATAACTTTAAACATTGATGAGATTTTCTTTTAACAAGGGGGTGTATGAGGAAGCAAACACATAGATTACAATAACATTGGAGGCCCTGTATATTAAATCATATACTAAATTAGCCTAATTTATTTCTAGTCTTAATTCCAACATCCTCCAAAGGACCACATAAATGTAAAACCCGACTTTGCAGCAGTAACTTATTCCACTTGTTGCAAGGTCTTGCAACAGAGTGTGACTCCGAATTTCCCATTACCAATACTGACAGAGAAAATTAATTATGTTCACTAAGAATGAAAATTTGCTGTGCTTCAGAACTATTTCTTTTTGACTTGTATTCGTCTTCTCATGAGTAACTCTTACAACTGAAAGAGAAGTTTAAATTGATAGTAGATATAGCTTTATGAATAGCAATGTCAAAGCCATTTAAAAATCAAAATCATATTGACAAAAGCCTATCAGCAAACTAAATCAGGGGCTGGGACTTTCCAAGTGAAATCAAAGCATTAATAAAAGGAATTGCCAACATAAATACATCTAAAGAAATGAGAATACAGACAAGAAATCTGTAATGGTTTCCACTTAATAGTTTTTTTAGTTTTTCTGGTCAACTGAACTGGCTATTTGAACAGGTTACCTGTTCTCAGACCCCACCACGATGATTACTTTAACAAATATAATGAGATCTTGTTTTCAAAACATTGCTGACTAGCTGATACTAGAATATTTTAATTTATAATAGTAATAATTTCACAGTAAGATTAGGCTATTAGCATACAGCTACTGTAATTTACAGAAGCTGGAAAGGATGCTAGGACGACATCTGACAGGGCTTTCAGGACATCACTCTGCATCTCCAACACTGCTCTGACCAAAGACTGGATCCTGTGTGATTAAAATTAAAGCCTCAAAACACAGAACCCGTATCTGTTACCATAGGAACAAAATGCTAGCAAGTTGAGGGTGTTTTGTAAGAAGTCATAATTTTTGTTTACAGTATCTGTTAAATTATTTAGGAAACCCCTGCATAATTTATTTCTTTCAACAAGATACTTCCATGCCTTGATGTTATTATTTTTTTGCAAAACAACCTGTGTTCAAAGCTAAAATTAAAGCACGGGTAGCTTTAAACTTGAGTGTGCGGATTTGGGGATTTGGTTTGTTTGTTTTTCTAGAAGAAAAACTTCCAGTATTTCTGAATAGGTAATTTTGTAGAAACTAATACTGAGCAGTAGTAATAGAATTGTAGAATGGTTTGGGCTGGATGTGCCTTAAAGATCACCCAGTTCCAACCCCTCAATATTCAGAGCAGGGATTGTTGTTTGCTTATCAAAGACTTCTTCATAACCTGAATGTTGTTATTGTAATTACTTACCTTAAAATCAGATATGGTAGCTCCCCAAACTTCAGAGTCCTTTGTGACAGACAGTAGAGGGCATACAGAATTTCTCTAAATCCATTTCTGCATTGTCTTATAGGTAGCATTAATATTGAGGTATTAGACACAGACATCAGTCACAGAATCAAACCGCTTACCAGTCCTGAACACAGGTGAATAGTTTTTCTCATTCCCTGATCACATCACAGAAACCCACACAATTACTTTAAAATAGAACATACTCCTTGTTACCTCCAGTTAAAGATGGTACTATGAAATTCATTATAAACGAATTGCGTGCTTTACTGCATAGCCAACAACTGGAGTTGCTTACAACTCACCACTAGTTTACGTAGAAGGAAATTAAATTCTCATTAAACTGCAGGATGAAGACAACCAGCCAACTTCTGAGTGTTTTGGTGGTGGTGGTGGTTTTTTACTGAGCAGATCTAATTTTAGATTTCTTCAAAGCTCAATTCTTAATGTTCTCTCCACAGGAACAAACTGTTGTTCCTCATAAAGATGATGTTCTCCTCCATAACTCCTGCACTGTGACCTCTCTGTCCCCTTTATCTGTTACTGACTCTGATTAGAGCATAAAATGGAATTGCAGCCCTTATTCCAGGTTCCCTTTTGGGCACCACTACCAGAGACACAAATACTGCCTGAGCCAGTTTCAGATCAATCACGATGGGAATATTTTTGATTGTGGTTGGACTTAAGACTTTCTAGAGAACTTTGTTCAAAGAAGTGAAGAAATGTAGCTGAAATGTAAACACACACAAGTTCTGCAGCAGCTCTGAACAAGCTATGTGTGTATGGGTCCCAATTTGCACTCAGTTCTGATTCAGATCTGGCCAGAGCATTTTAGCTGAGATATCTATGCTTGAGCCGGCAAGTATTGGGAAGACATGGGATTTAACACATGTTCACATCATTTCAACTCAATCAGACTCACATCCTTCTGACACCGCACACACTAGGAAACAAGACCCACAGAGTATAGTACAATAAATGTAATGAGAATTAAGTGAGGGCAGCTATAACAAAAGATCAATAAAATTCCAACGACTGACCACAGCCCTTCAAGAGACACTTAAACCACACAGCAATTTACAGTTTAACACATGCAGTTTAAAAGCTATACTATCATTGTCAAATTACTGCAGATGTCCCATTTTCATTAGTTACTGATCTTTCCTCTTTACATACAAAACTTGGACAAATGACAGTAGAATAAAATGGGTTCTCTTCAAAAAGAGCAATTTCTAGCACTGAATTTGCAATTGCCTTTACTCGGGTTGCCACTAAAACTTTTTTACCCTCCTATCCATTCGCTTACCCTCTTCATTGAGCAGAGCTAATAGAACGAAAGGCAACATCCCTCCTCTGGCAATCCATTGCTCCAGTCAGCTACTGAAAATTCATTAATGCACAGGTTACACAACATCCTTCTCACACACACAGGTACACTCTCCTCTCTCATTTATGAAGTTAATTTAGTGAGGTTAAATGATACAGTATATTTGACTGCATTTTCTCACCTCTGGCTCAAGCCCTGTCAGGCTTCCAAGGTAAGAAAAGCAACACTGTCCCTGCCTTGTTTTCATACGAACTACAAAAGGGACAGCACTACCCTCCCCCCAGCCCCAATTACCAGGCTGTGGAAAGAACTCCAATTAAGTGGTTAGCCATAATAGCATGGCAGCCCTTTAGGAAACTACTTATCTAAATAGAGATGTACAGAAGGCAGTTTTCTCTCTAATAGTGATGCATTTTCAATTTATGCAATACAAAGTGCATTGGTCGGCAGTGTCCCTGGCTACTGATGATTAATAGCCCATACACTGCAAGGGTCTACAAAGAAAAGTGCCAAGGGAAGCAGATGCAGCGGGTTTTATATTATCATGACTGCAACAAACTCATTCAGTGGTGTCAGCTCTGACTGCAGGATTCTGATTATGAAATATGATGCGTGTTGAATTTAATGGCTTTCTCTGCCCTTCTGGTGAGTTCACTGCTTTCCAATGTCATTTTGTGTTCTCATCTGAGTGGTAATAAAAGGAATATCATTGACTGTGCTAGCTCTGTAACCACTGTGTGTTTTACAATAAATTGTGTTTCAGGACCTTTCTACCCAGGAGAGTGTGCAGGGCCAGAAAGTAATATTCCCCAGTTTTCCAATATGAAGGCTTTCTGTGAGAGGATAAGAAATTATGCAGGTCTGCCCTTCTCTTGAGGCATTCCCTGGGTGAGGAGGACTTCTCTTTTTTCAAGCAGTTACACAGCCAAAAGATCAGTCTGGATTGCAAATAATTAAAAAAAAAAAAAAAAAAAACACAACCAAAAACCAGATAACAAACATCCAAACACACATCTACTCCTACAGAGCAGAAAATGTGATCACAGAATCATAAAATCGCTAAGGTTGGAAAAAAAACTCTAAGATCATCAAGTCCAACCATCAACAAAACCCCACTATGCCTACTAAACTGTGTCCTGAAGCATCACGGCTACACATTTTTTCAATATCTCCAGGCATGGAGATTCCACCAGTGCCCTGGGCAGCCTCTGCCAGGGCTTCACCACTCTTTCAGTGAAGAATTTTTTCCTAAAATCCAATCTAAACCTGCCCTGGCACAACTCGAGGCCATTTCCTCTCATCCTATCCCTTGTTACTTGGTTGAAGAGACCAGAACGCACCTCACTAAAACCTTCCTGTAGGCAGTTGTAGAGAGCAGTAAGGTCATCCCTCAGCCTCCTCTTCTCCAGGCTAAACAGCTCCAGGTCCCTCAGCTGCTTCTGCTAAGACTTCACCAGCCTCGTTGCCCATGATACCTTGATGACAAGAGAACAGTTGTTGTTCAAAATAAAATTAAAATAAGGAACCCAGGCATATATGGTATTACCCATGCAGGAATGTAAAGTCAGGGGAGAATTCTAAAGAGGGGTTTCATTATCCAGCAATTTGTTATCTCATCCAACTGTCTGTAAATTATAGCCTGCACTGCCGAATTATGATCTCCCCTTCTTGAGAACTGGTTTGCCAGATAGGTACATGTGCTCTCCAAATCCCTCTAATGCCTGCAAAGTCATTATATTGGCTTCTCCAACAAAAACTCACTACAAATGCATTGTGCCAACAGCAGTGCTGAAGAGAGACACAAGACTTCCACACACTGCTAACAAACACTGCCCCACACTGAGGTGGTTTAACTGAGGTCCCAAGAGGGACTATGCAGCTCTGTGCCAAGAGAAAAGGCAGAGACTCGAAGACAAGGTATTTTACATTACCTGAAGAGATTCCAGTATTCCCATCCTCTTTGCTCACGTGCCTCTCCTACCTGTGCTAGCAGCTTCAGGGGCTCAGTCTCTCATGCAGCTGGATCGAGCATAGGAAAGCAACATAACAGATAAATAGAAGGAAACAATTCTTGAGATTCCCAATAAATCAACCTGTCCAAACTTTTCCCTTGCCTTTTGCTGTGGGCTACAGCCAACCTGAAACACTGCAGTCACAGCTAGGTTACGGACTGCGTGAGCTAGAATGCAAGTCCCTTTATGTAGACAGGATGAGACACAAGCAGATTCATCCAGTTCCACTCAGGAAAAGGCACAAATCAATGATTTCGCTTCTGCTTTTCACAATTTTGTGAATGGCCAAGGCCAGAGAGCAGCAAGGGAACAGCAAGAGGTGCTCGTTACACAGAGCAAAACCACATCCACAGAGACAGGAAGCACTTGAAGCCCAAATGGTATTTTTTTCCTCTTTGTAAATGCACATTCCAAGTTTACCTGTGCTGTTTTGTTAACTGTAGCCCCCTCCAAATGGAGGGCTGCTGCTTCTGGAAACATAAGAAATGCTTTTCCAAGCAGGAGGACAGGAAGTCATACATTCACATTTCATTCCACTAGAGCTGCTGCTTCATTTTTTATGTGATGAAACCAAACTGCAAAGGTTACAGCTAAAGCAGAATCTCACTTGATTAGTAAATCATAGAATCATAGAATGGTTTGGAACTTTCAAGTCCATCCAGTTCTACCTCCCAGCCATGGGCAGGGACACCTCCCACTGGATCAGGGTCTTCAAGCCCCATCCAACCTGGCCTTGGACACGTCCAGGGATGGGGCAGCCACCACTGCTCTGGGCAACCTGGGCCAGGGCCTCCCCACCCTCACAGCAAAGCATTTCTTCCTAATGCCTAATCTAAATTTCCCCTCTTTCAGCTTAAAATCATTCCCCCTGGTCCTGTCCCTGCACTCCCTGATCAAAAGCCCTTCCCCAGAAGGCAAAGGCCACCAAAGGAGGACACAGTCCCATTTAACACCACAGACAGATGCACATTTCACAACCAACACTGCCCTAATTAAATTATCTCTTCAACTGAGTAAGTTTGCACTCAGCAGTTCGCTTGGATCCTGCACAACTCCATTTATAAGGTTTTCACAAAGAACCTAAGAATTAAACTTCTACTTTTAGGATGATCCGGAACACTTTTAAACTTGTTTTCCTTTGTCTTTAGTTGAAATGCCACTGGTATTCTCAATCATATTTTATGTATAAACGCTTAAAAAGCTTTGCCTAAAGGACAAATGAGAATTTTCTTTTGTCCTTTCAGACTATACTTCATATATTTTCACATAAAAATGTATTGAAACAAGATTTAAAACTGTTATACATTTTATTGAGATCTACCTCCAGAGGGAGAAGAAAAGTACATTAACATTTAACATGGTGGCTTTGTCTTTTTCCCTTTCCTTCACTGTTTGCTGAAAAACTTGCACCAGTTGAAAGGTAGAAATGTCAGACAGAAATCTGTGATCTGCCTCAAAATTAAGTTATGTATTGCCATAATAAAACAGAACATTTGTCCTCTCTGGGATTCTCAGTCTCAATAAAGAATCTTTAAAGAGGGTATGAATATTCCCAGATGAAGAGATCACAGAGAACAAGGGCCCTAAGAGTATGATGATTAGCTTGACAATCCAATGGCAGCGTTTCCTTCTACATGCCATGACCTTGTCTTTTGATTTATTCTGGTGTGTGGGTACAAGAAGGTTCATGTCTCCTTGCACGTCTGCGCACACAGCACAGCAACACAGGAACCGGCCTCTGAGAAGCTCACTCTGGGGCTAGAAATGACAGAGAGGCACCAGCTTCTGAACTCTGCCTGCCGTTCACAGAGACACAAAAGCAAAATCTAAGGTGAGATGCAGGCCATCTTACCTCCTGTTGTTTTTAGGGTGCTGGTTTATCTGCTGTTTGCAAGCAGAATCATTGCAGGCTTCTTGGAACCGATACAGAAACAGCTGGCACTCAAACATCAACCCTGAAAGATACTGCATCCCTGAGTCCCCTCCGCCCAACAGGCCATGAAGCGCAGTTCTTAAATTTAGGTATCTCCACAAACAGTGAGACTGATGCAGCACTGAATGGGCCAGAGCACGCCAAATGCGTCCACGGTGTGTCTGAAGAACAGAAGGCTCTGAGGAGACCTTATTGTGGCTTTTCAGTACTTGAAGGGTCCCCTGTCGGGGCACAGACTTTTTAGCAGGGCCTGTTGTGACAGGACAAGGGGTAACAGTTTTAAACTGAAATAGGGGTGATTTAAAATGGATATAAGGAAGGCATTTTTTGCCATGAGGGTGGTGAGGCACTGGCACAGGTTACCAGAAGTGGCGGATGCCCCATTCCTGGAAACATTCAGGGTGAGGTTGGACCGGGCTCTGAGCAGCCTGATCTGGTTAAAGATGCCCTCGCTCACTGCAGGGGGGTTGGACAAGATGGCTCTCACTAGATGGTCCCTTCCAACCTAAACCATTATATGATTCTACGACTACAATAAAGGTTTCTGTAGCACCTGGGTTGTGCTGAACAGACAGGAGGAGGGAAGAAAGATGTGCTATTCCCTATTCTGCCTCATATCAGACACATTTCTTATCCTGAATGTATTTCTTACGTTTGAAGTTGCAAATCTGGTCCTCACGTTCAACAAAGCCTTGAAGCACCTGCCTTTACTGTATTTCCTTCAGCAGGGCCACAGAGTACGCCAGTATGTTTGAAGCCACCTTTCTGACTACCTACCCCAACACAAACACAGCTCTCCACACGTACACCAATCCCTAAAATTGCCTCTGTGAAAGCCCTTTCTGCATAGTACATTCCTCAATTTGGAAACCTTTCGCTTCAGAGGAGTACAATTAGCCGGGATTCTCAACAAGCTCTACATTCTGGGAACTCCCCTACTTTCCCATTAGAAGCATGAAGCAAGCCTTGATTTCACACAGAATAGCTGATTGTCAACAAGTGCTCATTAGCCAGATCCAAAGCCTCCACAGTCTTGCTGTTTAATTTATGAGAGCCTTGTGATTATGATAAACAGGAGATGCTAGATCACTAGGGATGGGTTTGTTAGTTTGAGCTGGGCAGAATTTTGTACCAATTACGCCTATACAAGAGCAGATGCCAAGAACTGTTATTTGGTTATTTTTTTTTCCTTGAAGGCCATACCTGAAGTGCCTTAGTAGGGAAACAAGAAAATCCATCAACTTTCCTGCAATGCGTTAAAGCAAGTAATAACAAACCAAAAAGCATTTTTTCCCTTTTTCACTATAACATTGAATTTTTCTTGTAATTTTTTTTATAATATGTTCAGCAAAACACAGCTACTAGGAAACCTTGCATGCTTTGAGAGCAGTTATACAACTTGCTATCTACTTCTGACATATCTATCAGTTGACTCTCTATAAAGACACCCAGAGAAAACAGTGTCAATTTCATGGATGGAGAAAGGAATCTTATATTCAAGGAAACCCCCAAGTCTTCCACTGTGTCCTTGGGAGAGCAGAGAACAGAGCACGTGTCTCCTTCTTATTCCACCTCCACCTAATCACGGTTGTTTTAGAACAGTCAGGCACCTCCACACTTATAAAATTTAGCATGGCAGGCCTGTTCAGCCATAAGAAAAGAGATGTATGGGACAGGAAGGATTAATATGCTTGGAGGTTTTCCTTAGTATGCAGGAAGCCAGTACAAAAGCACTAATAACCTCTTCAAGCAGAGTACATTTTCTCCCGGGGATAATAGCTCAAGGATAGAGAGCCAGCGCTTTTATACTATAAAGGAACATTATCTTTCTTGGATGAAAACTAACTCGTTTGGCTCTCCAGTGCAGAACTAAGCTACCTTAATTTTACCTGTGCATTTGCACCTGTGTAAGGAAGATTTTGAAATGTCAACAAAACACATCTTAAGGAGCCTATCTTATGCCTCCCCATTCGCACTTAATTTGTTTCATCACATCGGGATAAGAACTAAAGGCCTTCACTACAGTTTAGGCAGCTTGCCAATACCTATTTTATAACAATAAAATATGTACAAATTAAGGAATCTCATGTGGAAAATTCATTCAACAGCCTCAAAAGCCAAATGAATGGTAATTACTTCAAACACAATGTGGTGGCAATCAGGCAAGATTGGATCATGCTTTTAAATGTATGCCTAAATTTTTAAGAACCAAGATAATCATGAATTATGAAAATAACTCAGACAATGCCACAGCAAAGACAGCGGTTACGGCATAAGAAAGAAATCTTTAAGGAACAGAGAAGACTTAATTTCAACACCTGCACAGGAATAACCAGAGAGAGAATTTGGGCCTGATATTTTATTTCCTCACTGCTGACCATCATTTTATACTTTACAGTGGCTCACGGATGCCTTGAGGTGTGGAGCAAGGGGAAGCGTATAAAATAAAATATAAGCAAATGGATTTACCCTGCTTACTGAAAGGAATGGAAGTTCTTTCTAGTTCACATTCCCATAGATCGCAATGTAAAAATAAATGTACCGTCTTAGTTCTCTGTGCATGTTACCCTCAATCTGGAAAACAAGCTTAATGTTCCTCCACTTACGCAATATCAAGTGAATAAACACAAAGTGGGTTTGTTCCTCATGGGTAAAGCTGAATAGATTTCGATCAATATGTACACTCCTTTTAAAAGGAGACTGGCAAACACAACCATACCTTTGTTGTCTATCTGAGAAGTATTGAGAAATCTTTTCTGTTCAGTCAAAACCTCAATCTACACTACACTAGAAGCCTATGAATAAGAAAGAAAAGTCTATTCCATGCTATAACAGCTCTGGGATACCAGTGACATTTTCTGTCAAATTTTGTAACTCATGTTCACAAGATTCTGTGGGTGTGGAAAAAAACAAACTCAAAGAGGAACTGGACATACATCATGAAGAATAAATTGCTATAAATGAGACAGTGCAGATGCAGCTTCTGGCTCATGAAAGCTGTACCCCTCTCCTTGCTGGGATCTACTGGGGTGTTTCTGGGGAAAGCTCACTCCATTCTGGCTCTCAGTCTTTGCTTGCACAGGCATTTATGCATTGCCAGCACTGCAGGTCAAGTCAGTTCTAAGGTAACTCCAATCAAATCTGTTCTACTCCAGGGAGAGATTCATCCCATGAAATCACCTCCATCTGCAAGAACTCTAAGCCAGCATTCGATTAATTTATCCAATTGTTGTAACTGTGTCTCCATTCTAGTGGACGCAACCTATAGTGAACAAGGTTGCAAACATAACATAGCCAGGAGAGCAGTAGAGTCTCTGGAAACCACTTGTTAAAGAAAAAAATAAAACCTCTTAAAAAGTTTTCCTAAAAAGCAGAATATCAAGACAGACATATTCTCCCTCTCTCCAAGTTAGATGAGGCAAGAAAAGGTCTTGAACCACCAGGGAAGGAATCCTATACCTTCTATTTATTCCTATTTCTACCAGAAATTGAAATGGACTCCGTAAAAAGGTCAAATAAAGTGTGAGCAATGTATTTTCCCGAGATGATTTGGTTTTATCAAAAATCAGCAGAAGCAAAAAACCCCCAACTTTGGATTACTCAAAGTCAATGAAAATGGCTGCTTTCTTAAAAATTCACAGAATAAAAACAATTTATGATGTACTAGCTCAGTTGTCAGCATTACATTTACGGACTGCAAAGCATTTTTACGTGGGCCCAGCATGCAGCTAGAGAGCCAACTGCTGGCAGAAGGCTGAGGAGTTAACACAGTGCACACGAACAGGTACAGCCAAATGGCTGAAGGGAATAAAATTCCCACTGCCACCTTCAGGATATCTTTTAAAACATAAATATTAAGACCTAGTGGCCTTCTGTGATGGGGTGACCACATCAGTGGACAAGGGAAGAGCTATGGATGTTGTCTGTCTGGACTTGGACATGAAGCCCATAACAGCCTTCTCTCTAAACTGGAGAGCTATGAATTTGACACGGGGACTGTTTGGTGAACAAGGAATTGGTTGGATGGTCTAGAAGGCAGTGGTTAATGGGTTAATGTCCCAGTAGAGATCAGTGACAAGTAGCATCCTTCAGGGATCTGTATTGGCACCAGCACTGTTTAACAACTTCACCAGTGACACAGACAATGGGACTGAGGGTACCTTCAGCACACTGTAAATGACCCCAAGCTGAGTGGTGCAGTTGACATGCCTAAGTAAGCAGGGAGTATGCTGTCTGTAACAAAGGATCAGCCCAGCTACTTCACAGGCAGCTGTGCTGGCTGTTTTCCCTTGCTACAAGTTAAACAGGACAACACAGTGCTCAGCGTGACCTGAAAGCAAGTCACTGTTTTCTGGGGAGTCATTATAATTATTTCCCAGGGAACCTTCGTTAACACCAGCAAAAGCATGGCAAGGTCTGACATCACCCCCCATGCTCCCAGGACACAGCCCAGAGCGATACTGGAAGAACTTACCCAAGGGGGGCCCCCCTTGTAAGGGAAGAGGGGGAAGATAAAGCCCCTGGCTCCCCCTCACTACCCTCTCACCAATTCCCAAGGAAGCTGTCCACCAGCTACTGCTTTACATGCAAATGTACATGCTGGTCTTTAATTAAAGCTATCTAAATTAGTCATATTGGAGAGGCCTCTCCCTGTGGGAAGACCCACACTGTCAGATTCACGGTGGACTCATGTGCCAGCTTAACACACAAGTGAATATAACCACATCCAGGCTGACAAGCGCAGACGGATTGCCACCGGTCGGGGTTAGAGGTGACAGTGATTGACATTGGAACAATCTCCCCATGACAAACCTGGCCTACTTAATGCACCTTCGTTTCTCCGACAAGTGAATTTGATCTTACAGGCAGTTCAGCAGGTGCAGTACCCAGGTGCCCAACTGGTGGGAATTTTTTCTTTAAGCTCACTGCAGTTTTTCATCTCCAATCTTTTTATTTCAAATGCTGTTCCACCTTTCAAGGCGATGCTGTGCAACAAGCACATCTTTTCTCTTTATTTCCTTGATGTTATAAGTGAAAAATAACCATTTTAAAACTGATTAAATGTTTGGGTGCAGAAATACTTGTTAGTATTTTCTAACTGTAATTCCCTCCCCTTTAAACCTATTAACAGAAGATCAGTTACAGTCAGGTGTGGGAACTAAGCCTCCCCCCCCATTCCCTCCTTTACTCTTTGCTAGAGGCTGAAACTCAGCAAAGATACCTATTGTGAAACAGGACAGAAATTACACCTCTGGCAGTTCATAAACTTTGAAACTAAAACAAAAAAAATAAAATCAGAAAGCATAGTAGCAAAAGAAATATGACAGGCAGCAGAGGAAAAACTGGATATAGAGAACGTATTGCTTTTTCATTTGAAGTTAAAGTAAAAAAAATTCCAATAATATTTCACATGGTATTTTAAAAGAGTGGAAAATTATACTTTTTGTTTCTTGCCTATTACCTTTATCTGTACCTTCATACCTGGGCCATACAGATCTTGCACCTGCATCCTGTATCCCCTCCCATCAAATAAAAAATAATGTATTTCCATCCTTGAAATAATAATAATCTGTAGCAATAAACTTAAACCAGCCTCTTTCAGGAATATTTCCAAGCCTATCATATATGAACAGGCTGAGAACACTGGAGTTGTTCAGCCTGGAGAACAAAGGGTTCTAGGGAGTCCTTAGAGCAGCCTCCCAGTACTGAAAGGGGCTCCAGGAAAGCTGGGGACCGGTTGGGGAGGGGCTCTTGATCAGGGAGTGCAGGGATACCATGAGGAGTAACGGTTTTCAGCTGAAAGAGGGGAGATTGAGATGAGATCTTAGGAAGAAATTCTTCACTGTGAGGCCCTGGCCCAGGCTGCCCAGAAGAAGGCACGGCTGCCCCATCCCTGGAGGTGTTCATGGCTGGGTTGGATGGGGCTCACCTGATCCAGTGGGAGGTGTCCCCACCCATGCCAGGGGAGTTGGAACTGGATGGGCTTTAAGGTCCCTTCCAACCCAACCCATTCTATGACTCTATGATAAGCAGCATTATTAAATTCAATTCCCTGCAGTATTCAATTGCGCCTTGAAGTCTTTCGCAGACCTGGCAACACCCAATTCCATGTGATGTCTCCTTGACTAAGGATTTCTGTTACATACACAGTCACTGCTGAACCTTGGTTTCTGAAGCTGCCAAGTAAGTGCTCTGTAAAGTAAGCACAAGATAAACAAAACACTGAAGACATTATCTTGAAACGACCACAAAACACCTCTTAGTAGAGATTGGAAGTGGCAGTCAATGCCTTGTCTGTGGAGGGAAAAAACCAAGGAGCTTGCAAGGGTAATTCTTGTTTCACTGTTAATAGATGAAGATCCAATACAAGTCCTGATTTTCTAGGGGGATGTGCATATGTGTGTGTGGTTTAATTTAAACAGCTCGGCATTTCACAAAACAGATACCAAAATTGATTCTGCCTACTTCAGGCTAAACATGTGAAAACGCTGACTGACAGAATCACCTAAGGGTAATAAATCTGCCAAGTGTTTTGTTAAACAGCTATTCAGTTTGAAATGTATCCTGGCATTCTAGAATAACAATGGGCTACTGTAATGTATGGTGCATTAATTATATAGTTGACAAGAAAATTACCCTTCAAGCCAAGATTACTAAAAACTTTACTAGGCTTTTTTTCACCCTCTCCTGTTAAATACAATATTCAATGCAGCCCTCCCAGAGATTTTGCCCACCTCCTCCCACAGAGTTAACCAGCACGGCAATAAAGTTCAAGGGAAATCGGCACTAACGCTTCAGAGAGAACACTGGTTGCTTCCCCAAATTTTATTACAGCTACTAAATACTAAATGATGAATATCAACATAAACAGCCTTGGCTTTCTACAGTATAAGTTCTTCTGAGAAATATAATAAAATGTTGCTCTGGTTTGTGACTGTGTTTACATCCTACAGTAGCTACACTTGCACATCTCTGGGAAAACACCCACGTCAGCTTACAAACACTTGCTCACATATTGCTTAAAGAGTAGGATCATGGAGTTGGTAAGGTTGGAAATGACCTCTAAGCTCATCCAGTTCAACCACTGGACCAATCCCACCATGGCTATTAAACCATGTCCTGAAGCACCACATATATACATTTTTTGAACCCCTCCAGGGATGGAGATGCCACCACTGCCCTGGGCAGCCTGTGCCAATGCCGCACCACACTTGTGGTGTATAGAAAAGTAGGAGCTCTAGTCTCGAAGGCATTGCAAAGATTTTGTAAACTAGTAGAGCACCACAGAAATGTAAATACAGTCCTACAAACATGTTTTCCATGCAAACGCTCCTCTCTGATTCCTCTGGCAGTTCTTGAACTTTTGCAGTTACTGGATGCCCTCAGAACAGCAGTGCAATGGTGCTTCTGGCTATAGATACCCAATGTATGCTGCCACATGTACTTACTTACAAAAAAGCTGTTTTAGAAACTAGAGTTTATAACTGGCAAATTCTTCCCTTGTAGCATCCTGACTGCAGGACGTAGAAACACGAATGGATTCAAAGGTTGTAAGTGTGCTCTAAGTGTTATGGGAGGGCTTTGATTAGTAATAATTTCTTCTAGTATCTGCTTTTATTCAGAAATTTTGTGAAAATTCTGTGTATGACTCAAATTCTTCGTCAGAGATGACATTCTTAATTTTCCTATAGTAACTTTCTAAATACAATTACCAGTTATGCATTTGCTTTTTGAATCTCTCATCACACAGCACAATTCTCTAGTGAGTTTTCAGCATTCATGCACTGCTGCTGATATGAAAAAGTACTTCTGGTATTGCCAAGGCAGAAGTGCTTACTAGCAAAGAAATGTTTCAAAACTGTACTGAAATATACCCCACATAGCTGACAATGATAAGTTAGGACTAAAGGAAATATTACAAGTGTTGTATCTTGAACTAGAATTCAAAGTTCTCGTACAAGCATAGAGCTGAACACTCAATTTCCTACAATTTGAGGTGCAAGGATGATTTATAATCAAACACATCTGAAAAATGATACCACTGAGATTTGCCACCCTGAGGAACAGCCTGTTAGGATATGTGTTTTTACCATAATGCCATGCTTCCTTTTAACTGGGTACAGAGACATTCTTCAGGTTTAAAGCATAATTTAAATAAGTTACATCTTTTATAGTCTGCTTTATTGGAGGTTTTGTAAACTCACTATTAAAATAAATGAACAGGCATCATGGATTAAAAGACCACTCCAGTTCGGACTGTTATAAACTCTACCAAATCACATTACCTTCTAATTTATTCTAATGTAGTATGTATTTCCTTTTAAAGCCAATTTCTATTTCTTAGGCATATGTCTAAATGCCTTCCTTGCTAACTTCTCTGATCGAAAACCCATATAGCTCAAGCAAAACCTTTCCATTTACCTCAACATGCCGTTGTATTATTCTCCTCTCCAGAAGCTGTAATGCGCTTGGTACTGTGACAGTGTCCTCTTTCAAGGAAAGCTCCAGGTGAGACAATGGTGTGGATGAGGTGCTTAAAGACAGCAAATCAAAATAACATATTATGCTCTCACAAAGACCAAGAGGGACTGCGGCACCAAAGAGAGATTTTGGAATAGTGAAGTCAGCTGCTTAATACAACAGATGAATCCTTTCAGAATTGCTGTTAATAATCAGCTGTGAGCCCAAGTTATGAGCTAGCTCTAAACGTCTCAGACCTCGAGGTGATCACAGCCTCAATATTATAAGTTCAAGGCCTATTTCTGTTTGCTCCAGCAGAATTCAAGTCTGTCTGGTTTCACTCACAACTGGCAAACAGATTAAAAGTCTTGTGTACACCTGCACATTTACAGGATAAAAATTTCCCAAGTGTACTGAGCAGAGAACAGGCATAGGATCAGGTCTGATGGTTGGGGAAGAAGTTTAGGCAGATCAGACAAAATGGAAAGGACACATTATGGTAATAAAAATGGCACAGATAGAAAAGGAGACTTTCTCCAGGCCAAATTAGTACCTGCCAAACACTGAAGTACAAAATGTCAAGTCTCTCATTTTCAATGTTTTAAACACTTTTCCTATCCCACTGTCATCCCTCCCAGCACTGTCAAAAGTGTACATACACAGGTGGCAACAGAGTGCCACAAAGCAGCCCCATTACATCACAGCTCTTAGATAGAGCTTGACATTGAAGAGTTCTAACACAAGGGTTCTGTGTTGGTTTAAATGTACTTGCACCATCCCTAGACTTCCTTCTCCCCAAGGATACGTATTACACACTTTAGAGAAGGGATTATGTTTCTTTTGATCTGTGTAACATCACTTCATTGTTTAATAATGCATCAAGAAATCAGCAGAGAATGGACCAAAACCACACACCCAAATCTTCCTCAGAACTTACTGCTTACGATACCTTGCTTTATCACCATCATCTTGATGACCAAGTAGCTTCTCATATTAGAGGCAGCCACACTGCCTAGCTACATTCCCAAACTTTTCAAAATTCATTTGAAAATTACGTACATTGATTTCGCCATTATTCTGCTATGATTATCTGACTCATCTAACAAGAACCACAGCACTTGTCTTGCAGCTTCATCAGATCTACAGCTTTGAGGATTCAGTCTTAACTGCAGATATCAAGCAGCAGAAAATGCTCACCACACTAAGCTGCTCAAGTGTTCAATTACACCCTCAGTCAAAACCACATCTCATAACGCATGTAGAGCTAAGGCTGCCCAATATTGCTTTAGTGCTTTCTAACTTCAGATTAAACAGTCGTTATTATCACAGATCTCTTCCTGAACTAATCTTTTATTATTCTTTTCAAACAAGATAAAGAGATTAAGAGTCTAAGTCTCTCTTTAGATTGCCTGATTTTCAAATCTTTCCTGCAACTTTCCCAAATCCTTTCCAATTTGCCAACATCCTTTTTGAAGTTCACACATCATAATTGGACACACATTTCTAATACTCAAATAAGAGCACTCTGAAGCTAATTAGTGCAGTTCTATTTAGCATTTTTCCATTTTAGAGCCTTGCTTTCACCACTCATTGCCTTTGGGCTGCACACACTCTGTCTGCCTATGCTTCATTTGAACTGGGCTTTCTTTTGTGAGAAGGGAAAAAATGTAAATGTTTGCTTTTTTTCCAAACACAGTTTAATTTGTCCTTGTAGTAGATCCTACACAATTCCACTACATCTGCTTCCTAAAGGAGGTGTACTTCAGGTTTTTGTACCAGCAGGTGGGGGACATGGGGACAGTGGGGGAGGGGGGAAAGGGGAGAGGACAGGAACATATATATATATATAAAAAGTATAAAATTGCCCAAACATGAGAAAAGAAATGAATGCCACATGGCCCATTACAAACCAGGCCTCTGATGACACTACTTGTTAACTGGCAGAAGTCTCCATGAGCTCTATGGTCAGGAGCAGAGGCTGCTGCATCCATTGCAGAGGGATCTTGGCTGTGATGACTTCAAAGACATCAGGTTACAAAACGGAAAATCCCTTCCCAATAGGCAGTACAATTCCAGTTGGCCACTACATTGCACAACTTGCAGGGATTACTGGCAACTTTCGTAGGCAACTGTGCAGCTCTAAAACATCTGGCCATGTTTCACGGGATGCTCACATACTTTTCTAGACCCCACTTCACAGCTCTGCAACAGCAGCACTGGTTACTGACGAATACTGCCAAGGCTCTGCATCTCCAGAGCCTGTCCTAATGTCCCAAATCAGAAATGCCACAGCAATCAAATCACAAGAAGCATTTGTGCCAGGAATCACATCATTCATGTTTTCGCTTTCCAAAAGTATGTTTTCTAGATATCTTCCATGAGAACACCTTCTGCACCATCTCTGCCAGAAACAACCAGGTTCACTGTGACCAAACACAACACCGGCCAGTCTTGCAGGCTGCATTTTCATAAGCTTGAAATGCTTTAATTGCATTAAATGCTTAACTCTACTCACTACGATGTTAAAAAGGCTGCCAAAAATGCAAAGCTTGCAGAAGGAGAGAAAGCACAAGAGGAGGTTAAAACCAAGCAGTAACTTTAAAGAGATGTAGCAATGGGTGACAGCAGGAGATTCCAGGTGCCCATGGGGCAAGCATTAAAATCTCTGTTCTCCCCTGACTTAGTAACAGTCATTTTCATACTCTCCCACTGACAGTAAAACAGCACTAAAAGAAAACAAAAAAATCAACAACTTTTCTACATTTACATGAGTGCAACAGCAAAAAACAATGAAAGCAGCTTAGCATTTTTATAAGACAGTTCAAATAAAAATTAATGGCACATGTAATAATAATTCCAAGCGTATTTTGTTTCCATTTATATCCAACTAAGAGACAATTTTTGGTGCATTTGGTTTTATAGCCCTGTGTATATGCAGCAAAGAAAAATCCTGCACATGGGAAAATAAATAAGTGGCTATATGACTGGTTGACAGCAAGATTTGTGGAGCTAATTAGTTCAATGAATAGAAAAGGCACGCAAAACTAACAGATCATCAAATACTTCTTCATACAAGAGATATCTGTCACCCCGCCTATGCTGAATAAACATTTTTACTGTTTTCCAGAGATCAATGCCAGCAGAAAAATAAAAACAGAATAAAACAAAACAAAACAACAATAAAAAGACCCCAAACCCCAAAAACCCGTGCAGGGATTCAAGCTGACCCCACTGACTGCAGCTCAGTGGAAGCAAAGGTTTCTGGAAACACCAGGCCAGCAACTACCTCCTGCCCTGGCCAAAACCATATAGATTATATTATATGTTATATAGAGAGATATAGATATTATAGGAGCTGGACTCTATGATCCTTTTGGGTGCCTTCCAACCCAGGTAATTCTACGATTGTATGAAACCAGCTTCCTGTGATCCAGGACTGATTAAGCTTGGAATCAAAGCTATCAATGCACCTTAAATTCTGTAATAAAAGTAAGTACTGTTCTCAATTTTAGTTTGGGGCCAAAGGCCATTATTGTGGCTCAGCAGACAGTGTCCAGTGTGGATTATACCACACTGTGTTACTACAGCCCTAAAGAACTGGCAGGAAACAGAAGAATGAGCTTGGTCTCTGTGCTCTCGGTCTGTCCTGAAGGACTGGGATCACAGCACAGTCCACCAGATTTGCTGTAACTGAAGACATAACTGTAGGAGGCCCTGGATGCATTTCAGAAACAAAAGCAGCTACCTTTCAACCACACTTATCCACGTGTGCTGCTGTGACTGCAGACAGCATCACTGAGATCCTGGGAGAGCCGTGTGGACCCGAACAGAGCCAGCGCCTCAGCACCCGCAACCCAGAGACTCTCACAGAGTGCCTGTGCAAGGCCCATTCCAACACTCAGGATCTTGGAACAGTGAAGCCCCTTAACAGATCTGTTTAAACTAAAGGAGGGTACATTTAGACTAGATATAAGGAAGAAATTTTTCCCAGTGAGGCTGGTAAGGCCCTGGCACAGGCTGCCCAGAGAGGAGTAGAGGCCCCAGTCATGGAAACATTCCAGGCCAGGTTGGATGGGGCTCTGAGCAACCTGATGTGGTTAAGATGTCCCCGCTCTTGTATGGGGGCTGGACTAGATGAACCTATAAATGTCTCCTCCTACCTAAAGCATTCTGTCATTCTATGATTTGGGCCTACAACAAGCTAGGCTGTACCTCTCTCTCAGTGCTGCTCCCTGCTACTGTCAGAGGGTAAGAGGAGGTGGTTCCTTAGAGCAGCTGGAAAAACGTCTCCCCTGCCTCTACAACAAAAATCCCACAACCTCAGCAGCTGACACTGACACAAAACTGCAAACACACGCTGCAGAAGAACCCTTGAAATTCTTTCAGGGTTCACTGGAGCTCCATCCCTGTTCCAGCAACAGCAGGGGAGTCTTCAGTACGCTGTCCCCATTCAGATCTCAGTGCTACATTCCTGTATGCAAAGCCAGGCCCAATTCATAGACCTCAGGCTATTCCAGATCCCACTGGAGGGGAAAAAATACAATATTAATTTATCTGTTTGGGAACAACTGTTTGCAACAACAAGCAAGGCCACTCCAGCCTCCATCACGGTTAAACAGGCAGCATGCTACAGCTCAGCCTCCACAAGCCCGCTGCAGGGCAGGCTGCAAGTTAGAGGGGTTCAAACATCCCTAAAACATGTGCTGCCACACACTGCAAGAACTGCATGGCCTTCTGTCAGGCATTAAGTCCTTTCCTTCTGTTATGGATGTATTGTGTTGAAAATTATGATTAATTAGGGATACAGAACCCATTCCCAAAGCTCACTCTGGCCTGGTAGAAACGGCAAGGACTGTGTAGACATGTGAGGTCAACTAATTTCCATTACAGTTAGGTATAGAAGTGCTACTTCATCGAACAGGAACAGGTTTGAGCAGTGCTTTTGCATTAGGGGGACACACTGGTGTGATGTACCTCAGATTAAGGAAACTATCGTGCTTTGAAATAGTAACAGATTAAATAATAAAAAAATCAATGGTGTAAGAGGAAGCATACTGATAACACTACATTTCACTTGGGTTTTTAGATCCTACATATATTACCTTATTCAATCGTCTTCTTTAAAATATTAAATTCTCAGGGATAGTTTTATTCCCTTGGGAGAACTTGTATGAAATCAGTAATTATTAGAGACAAACCAGGTTACAAGAAATTGTTCAGGGCAGCATGGTTAGTTACACTTAGCAAAGTAAAAGAATGTACATATCTACCCATATCTCGTATTTTTTGATGCAGAAAAGAACATACTAAATTAATATCAAATACTAAACAAAAAAAAAAAACAAAAAAAAGAGGAGGAAAATTAAAGAAATAATGAGCATTCACTGGAGGCAGCTCACTGAAGCCTAAAGCAAGGACCCTGCCTCTGTCCCTCCAGCAGAAAGTGCTGAGCAGGACAGAGAGGGGGAAAAGGATAAAGTTTAGAAGCAGTTTACAGGAAAGAATCACTCACACAAATACCAAAAGACAAAGAAATTCCGTCAAAAGGACCCTGAGAGCAACTCTACATCTGGTCGTAAATGAGCCTGCCCCATCTCCAGCAGCTCCTGCCAACTAATATCAGCAGAACTGTCCCTATTATAGAGAAACGTATTAATGTGAAATAGCCCAAAGTAATTCATGGTTTATACAGTTTTATTATTGACATCCAAGTAAACCATTAGCTCCTCTGGCGAGCAGTTTTTCTAATTGATTTGAAATTGTGATATACCTCTTAATCAACTCAGTTTTGCAAACTAAATTGATATCTGAAACCATTCCAAGTGATATGAGACTGTAGTAGCTTCATATTTAAAAGAGGAGAAAAAGTAAACCATCTGTTTGCTTTTGTATAGTAATATAAAACATATCCTTGCCATCTCTTTTGATTTTGCCTCTGTACTCCTTTGAAGAACTACACAGAAGAAAATGCTGAGGCTATAGCTGGCTTTCATCATACTCCCCAAATCTTAGTCCTCTTTTACAGCAAATCATTACAATTCTATTCATCTTTTTATGCCTATAATCCAGAGTTTCAAGCACACTTAGATATAAAGGCCATTTGGGACAAACGTAAATTGATGAAACATTGGCCTTGTCTTCTAAGCAGTTCAAAACGATGACATACATTTCACTATTCAAATTCTTCTAAAACTGAAGCATGGTAGTGAATGAAAGCAGAAGTGAGTAAACTCACATCTGAAAATCCATTTGTGATCTAACTTTTTAAACACCACTTTGTCAAGTATTCCCAAGCTTCCATAATAAGAAAGCAGTACAAGAGGTGCGTTTCCATGGCGGTACTGAACTTGACTCTTGAAATCATGGTACAGCAAAGGTTAATCGTAGTTTGACTTTCCTAGCACTGACACTGCCCTCCACTGAGTGCTTTTCTCAGGTTAACTAAGGCAGGTGGCCAGCATGAAGAAAGTCCACATTCACAACTAATATCACTCATGACAAATTGTCTCTACTGTGCTCACCCTCTGATATTGAATTCTTTTTGTGTGTGAAAAGGCAGGCCATGGCCAGCGCTGCTACTATAATTAAGGTTCATGGAGTTGCTATTTCCCTTATCAAGCCCAATTTCCAAGGTTTAATAAGTCAGCAGTTCCAATTGCACAAGGCTGAAATTTGACATTCAAGGTATCAGCAGAGACACAGTTTGTGCTTATCTGTTTATCAAAAGCACAATTTAAATCCACTCAGCTGTTACTGAATCAGAGATCTAGAAAGCACATCCCACATCTTCCTGTTCATCTGTTTAGGACTGATATGCTCTGAACACCAAATTTTCCTCTTTGGAAAGCAAGCACAGGTGTCTTTTAGTGAAGGCATTAAAAATGCCTCCTGCCCAACAAACCTAGGGCTCATGCCTGTTGCGCCCTGTTTATTCACACAGTCTCCAGGGACCAGAAGTTGTTTACTTAGCTTTGACACAAGCGTGCAAAAACTAAGCAACCTGGTAACTCACGGCACACCACCTTCATAATAGTATCAAGATACTTACAAGTATCTTGATAGTATCAAGAGCTTACATCAGGCAAGACCCAGAAAACAGACAATACAACTCCCCAGAGATCTCACAGAGTAAACTGAGAGAGAAGGTCCCTCCAACATGTCTCACTGCCACACAGTTGTGCCCAAGCCAGGCTCAAGGCTGGGTCCCAGACGCAGCACCAGCACTGGCAGCCTCTGTCAACTCCTTTCCCCCCACATCAAGGGCCTGAGCACACTTGCCAACCCAGCATCAACTCAGCCCTGCTCCAATCACACAGCACAGCCCTAGCACAGGAGAGGCATATGGAGCTGTGCCAAAGGGAGATGCCCATGTTGGAAACCTCTGAGCTGGTAGACCCTGATGAGACAAGCCCCAGGTAGGTGAGAACACTGGGTACCGTTCTCCCCCAAATTAATAATCCTCCTGCAAACACTGCAATCTCCTCTGTGGTGCAAAGACCAAGCTCGCATTTAGTCTTCCAGGGAACAATGTACTATCCCAGCCTTCTATTGCTCTTCTCCTTAATTGCTGGGTTAGCAGACAGTTACATTCTGAGTAAGAAAATGTGTAGCTTGTAAGTTATTTACATAAAATTAGGTAATGCTAAATGTAACATATGTGTGTGTGAAAGTGGAAAAGACATCTCCAAAATGGTAGATGATTCTTTGTACCCCAAGCACCAATCTCTTCTTCTGGACACAAAATACACCCACATCCCACAACAACAAGGTTATCACACACATAAGAGTCAAACTATAAACAACAAGCAAGACAGTCTGATTTACTGTACCATCCAGATCCAGCTTGGTTTTAGCTTCACAGTCTGTTCTTAGTATAGACAGGGAATTAATTTCATTCTGTGTGATAAATAGCGCAAATAACTGGAATTAAACGCTGGGGGAAAGATCTTGTAACTTTTCCCACCAAAACTATTCTTATAGAATATAGAAAAAAAAGAAAGGAAAATCAAATGTGCTTTTTGCATCATAAAGCAACATTGAATTCAACCTTAGTTCCTAAGAACTGGAATCTTCAAAGCTGTGGATGTAGGTCAGGTACGCAAGTCCACAGAAATTCAACAAGTTCCCTAGGTTATATCTGAAACACCTACTCAGTACAGAGATATGGACAAATTCTTAGATAGTTAAAGTCAACACAGGCCTTTCCACATTGGATGGAGCTCCAGCTGAGAGCTGACAGCTTTCATATATTCTGGTGTCAGAGTTTTGGCCTCGCAAAAAAGATGAAGCACAGAATCCTCCTGCACAAAAGGGAAAATTAATTCATTTCTTAGTCACAGTAACGAAACCTCTAGCCCTGAAAATACTTTCTCTGCTAGTCCAAACATTCAGTGGCTTCATCATGCCTCAAAGGGGTCTTCATGGCAGAAAAGGTAAGCACACACAATACAGCCCATGTCCAGCCCCAGAAGAAAGTAGGCTTGGAATATCTTGGTAAAACATTCAGGCATTGCTTTATACAGTTTTGTGTACGTTGCTTTACAGAAAAAAGGGCAGCACAAGAGCCTAACAATGTCACTGTGTATGAAACTTTCAACACTGGAGCAGCTGGATATAAACCAGGAATAAAGCTAAGCCTGTGTGAATGAGTAATGTGTGTAAAAGACAACAGCATGGCTTGTACACAAGGAGACAAGAGCTACAAGCAAGGCAATCACAGCAATTACTCTGCATTTTTTGTCATGAGGTCACCATAAAAAGAATACAATGTTTTTTCCAACAGAGATGTTGCTTCAGTTATGTTTCATGTGTGACAGTGGAAGACGGAAAAACAATTAAGTATCGCACTCTGTATCCTTTTACAGCTCACTTACAGCAGCAGAATTTACTACTTTGGAGTAAGTTCCTTTGTTTAATACGGTATGGGGCTTAAGGTTATTTTAGTCTGGAGTAATTCCCCTGAACTTCTGCAGCCCAAAGTATCCACAAGGGATTGAGGAAGTGTCTCTGCAATATGGAGAAGAGTGAAACATGATTAGTAAAATATTTCAAGAAGAAAGAAGTCCAGCCTTGGCAAGAACAATCTTAATATATTAACAGCAATAATTCTGCTGCTATAAGCAGCATACATGTCCATCATCCACTTATAATGTGACTTTCAATTTCCCTTCCATACCAGCAAGAATTCAGAGCATCTTCTCTCAAGCCAATATAATTATAGCAGAAAAAAAATTAAATACTCAAATTCACAGGTTTGGTTCTCCTTCCTGAACTATGACACCTTCTTTCCTTTTGGTTATGATTGTGAAAGCTAACAATGATGAAGCACATCAGAATTGAGAAGATGAGCATATGTAACTTGCTATACTACCTTCAATATGTTCCGTAATGTTCAATATTGATTTTGATTCAACTAGACTTCTATTAGAGTTATCTGTTCTAGCCAGCTGCCAAATATACCTGCTCAGTAATGTGTCCAAATTCATTAACAGTTTTGTTTTAATAATATTTCACTTTAAAGTTTAATTTTATCCACACATTAGCTTCATATTACTTATGCAAATAAAAGCTTTATGGCTATATTAGCAATAATTCATTATCATTCCCTACTGGCTTAGTGAAGGAATTTGTAACTTTGGAGTACATCCAGAGCATTTAATTGAAGATACTAAGGGAAGACTGCATTTAGTTAGAATCATTTGCACATACAAATTAAATATGATTAGCATAAGTCTCTAAAACTCTCTCCAGACTCAAAGATAGATTGTGACTTTTCCTTGAGTCCTGTCTGAAGGATGGTGTTAAGGTGGAATCCAACAGGCATCCTGGAACAAGGATGCTGTGATTCTTGCAGCTGGCATCCATGACAGGTGGGTTGTATGTTTATTGGAAGATACTGCACACACTGCCCCACTCTCACTGTTATGGCACAGAGAACGCTTGTCCCTTGTTCACCCGTTGACCCTGTATCACCTCTAAACAGAGGGAGAGAGGAAAGCAATGGCACTACCCAGTGTGCTTTCACTTCCAGGGACTCAGATCAGGTGATGATGTCAGCAGGGAAGAAAGGAAACGTCACAATTATATAGTCAGGTTGCAAACCCAGACATGTTTTATTTGTTGGGACAGAGGGAGTATGCTTTGTGCAACTTTCCTCTTTTCTATTCCTTTACATCTTCATAACTAGTCTCAGGTGGGGAACTTACAATGACTAAATATATAAAATACTGCAAATATATGGAATTGATAACAGTTAACTATCTGTTAGATATCACCACGGAAGTCCTACCTACAGAGACAGACCTTCTAAGTTCCAGTGTTTCTATCTCCACTTCAAAGGTGGAGGACTGGACCCTAAATTATCTCAAAAACTTATTAAGAAAACTGTACTGAAGATGCTCCTTTCTTTGTGCTCAAATTAGCTCCTCTTGGATTAGGAATAGACTCATGTTTACTTTATTATGTCCCCAGTCACATAAGGACTGTGGGTATCTTCCCCATCTCCTACAGAAGATGTTTTAATTAGCCAATTATATTAGTAAAAAGCAATCTAATTTCTAGGCCAAACAATAGCATGGCACAGATATTAAAATCAAATTAGCAAGACATACCAGTGGTTTTCTTTAGCATGCAAAGGCGACCTCCTGCACAGATAATTAGCGTTATGTCTGTGTGATGATCTGTAGCAGTGAAAAACCACAAACAGTGGTGAGTAATGAACACGATAGATAACAGGTATGAGAATTTCCATCCATGGCCTCTCTCCAGCTCTCACCCTTTTAACTGAGTTTATTAGTAATCATGGTTTGTCCATTAAATATATGCTTTAGAAAATAAACAGCAGTGCTTGCAAACAAGTAGTAATGCCGCTTCCAGGAGACAATGAGAGCTACACGCTATGGCAGGAGATCCGATTCTCTGCTCACTGCAGCCTTCCTGCATGACACCACTGAAGCCACACAAACTCCTAGCACCATCTTTTCTCCCTCTGTTTCAAGTGACTGCTGGAGACAGAAAACATCTCACCATGTACTTTTGTCCAAGCCAGAGCCGTTAACCCCAGGACACTTGCAGCTGGGACAGCAAGGTACAACTGTAATGGGTTTTCTCCAAAGAAACATCAGCAGTGAAACCTTTAACTCCAGCAGGAGAAATGAAACTTTCCTCATAAAATACACAAAAAATAAGAAAGGGGAGGGAGGGAATAGATCTTACAGCCTTGACTCTATACACACTTCCTTACTTACAACTAGGAGTTCAAGCCAAAGCAAAGAATTAATATGTTTGATCCAAGATGATGGGAGCTTTTGATTGCCAGCTAGTGAGAGCTGAAAGGAACCTTTTAAATTGCGCCTAGAATCCACCTTCTGAGATGGAAACAGACTGAAAACACGTTTACTTGGGAATTAAAACCAGACATTTATACAAGAACTAGCTGCTTTGAAAATGTGCTTCCAAACCTCCCCCCGAAAGAAACCAGAAGCGTGTTCTGGGCTGCGTTATGCCAGCAGTCTCCAGAGCAGTCATGCTCGGACAGCAGCTGTGCAGCAACTCAAGTCTCTCTAAAAAGCAACATGGATTTATCTGAATAAGACATTTATCCTTCAAAGGCCAGGGCAGCAGAGGACCTGTCTTGGAAAAGCTAACAGATCAACTCCGCTTAACCCCTGAACTCGGAATCCTTATTACAACCTTTCACAGGTTCCGAGGTGTAAAATCACCCCTAAACTAAACAATAACAAAGTCTGTCATACAGTAAAAGGCTGAAGTGGAGGAGACACATTAACATCACCGCTGTAAGGGGCTGTGGCCTGACCTCCCGAGATGCAGCGCCAAGGCTTCTGCAACAGCACATGCAGCGTTAGGGCAGCCCCAAAGCAAGGCTGGGCTTAGATCGGGAGCAAATGCTCCCCTAACAGCATGTGGGAGCCCAGAAATGCCCAGGATCAGCACTGACGCATTTCTAATTTGCTTTAATGTACAAAGTGAATAATTTCCCTACCTAAAATGGTAGATCTTAAAGGTGCAGTGCCTCCACATGTCTGAATCCAAATTTAATCTTACAAATCAGTGTAAGAAAGGGATTAGAGGACTGCAGGGATAATTTCTGCTTCCCTGGCTGTTGGTGTATCGCATGTTTCCAGCTGTATTTACTGTGCTGCTGAATGAAAATTCTGAGAGGATTTACAATCAACAAGAAAGGCAAATGGAATACAAGGTATTTGAGTGCTGTTCTGATGGAACTGCTCTCAACTCTTCAGAAGTTACTATTTTATTTTGTCTAAAGGAGCATAAGGTTCTTTGCCAATTTTTTGATCCAGAATTCCTTTCCCTTACCTCACACCGGGTGCTGCTTACCTGCTACTCCAAAATAAACAGTAGGATTAAACCAATTGCTCCATCAACTAAACAAAAAAGTCAAGTAAACCCCCAATTCCCTACAGCTCACTGAAAAAAATATATACAGGAGTATCCATGTATTTTTGGAACCACTAATATTCAAACCTATGACCCCAGACTTGCTACACTTGCTTCTGCTGAACAGTTGTGAATGCTCCTTAATCTTAGTTCTAGTGCCACGATTTTGGATTGAACCTCCCTCCCCCAGTGTTTAGCTACAAAGCGTTTGAGTAAAGAATGCTAAATTACATGCAAGTCACATTAAGAACAATCAGTTTCATGTAATAGGGAATCTAATAAATGAGATGCAAATTCATTTTTACGGGTGCACTATAATAAGCCAATTATTTCAGAGCTCTTCAATTATGCAGTTTCAAAAAGCAGAATTTAATTTATTTTATTTTTTAAGAAGCTTTAGTTTTTTCCATAGCTTACAAGAAAATATATCTGCCTTGCAAGAACATAAAATAACCCCAAACCAGCCCCACAAAACACCATACTAAGGAGCAATACAAACATAAAAGAATAAGCCAGCTGGCAAACCACAACAGTAGCAGACAAGCCGACAACAGACCTCTGTGTTCCCACCAATTACAGACACCCAGGAGCCCATCCTACAGCTCGCAGGGATGAGTACCACAATGCACTACTAGATTAGCATCCAGGAATCTCGAGAGCAGCAGCCCTGATTTACCACTCCTGCATACAGAAACAGCATTGCAGCTCAACAGAAACGTCATATCCCCATCAAAAAGGCCCTTTGTGACTTGGCATTCAAATCCTGAAGAGAGCTGGTTTTCCTTCAAAAAACAAATCAAAATGGAGATGTTCTTCCTGAGCCCCCCTGCACTGTTGTTCTTCAAGAAACCAGGGCCAGAAGAATGTGGGTGTCATTTTGGTAAAGAAAAACCTCATTTATTCTGCCTTTGCAGTGTCTTTTTACATTCTCATTTACGTACTGTGTGCAAAAAAATAAAATATTGCAAGAACCCAGCCAAACTGTGTCTGACCTCTACAGTAACATAAACCACAACTTGCACCAACTCAGTCCTAGATTTGACCTAAGCCCCATTTTGAGAAATTTTGCAGAAAAAAAGCAAATCCATTGCCTTCCAGCAGTGAGACAACCTCACAGAAACCTTCATCTTTTCAATTTTATTGCTGATGATTAATTACAGAGAAACAAAAGCCAAACCAGTCCAGGAACACAGATCACGTAAAGGAGCAAACTGCTCCATACAGTGTTATTCCCTTTGATGGTTTTTGCTGTAGCAATTGCACTATTCAGTGTTTTTCTGCAGGGCACCTCACTACCAAGCCTTAGCAGCTGGTGCAACATGGGCTACTTTTGGTCTGTGATTTTCAACCAGGACAAAACAACTAAACGCTACATGGGCAATTCCTATCTCTAAAGCAACCCTTTTTCATTCTCAGAGCTACAAACCACTTAAAGGGGTGGATCACAAAGAAATTGAAAAACCACAGCTTAGTTTACATCTTGGCCGCACAACAACGAATTCTGTCTTAACATGATCATGATGTGTGCACTGCCAGGCTCCATTTCTACTTGCCATACTTCTTTATGCTGTTATTATTACTCATACTGTGGACTCAAGAGAAAAGAAATTTGAAAAACTGCTCATACAGAACTCATGCACTGTCCCAGTGAGGCTATAAAGGGCTGGACTTCTGCCTGTTCTTTCTCATTACCATTTCACCTTTTTCCATACAGCAAATGCACATACGTTAACTGAGGAAAGACTTCCCTTTCTGCATAATGAATAGTTGCATTTTTCAGCCTTTGCTTGCAAAGTGCTTGGACCAAACAAAAAAGCACCATGAGAAATGGTAATTGCAATGTAATGTGATTTCTCCAGCTCCCCAGAAGGCTGCCAGCCACTGCTGCATGGACTACAAGGCCAGCTGGCACTCTGGTAGGTTCAGTGCTGTTTATTTGTCCTGGACTGCTAGGGCACACCTTCAGGGTCTGAGCTCTTGCCCAACGCCCTCATGTAGCATGTGAAATACTGCTATCCACTGGCCTGAGCTGCTGGGTCCCCTGGAAACGCCTTCTACTGCACCACAGGGAATCAGAGCTTCTTGTGTAGCCTTCTCTGAGGGATGCCACAACAAGAAAGTAAGACATACATCCAGAAAAAGTTATCCCAGGATTCATATACAGAGGCCAGCTAAACCAATCCTTACTGCTGGAAAACTTACACAAGCTTTTAGGGACGTAAGCTCCTCTTTTCAGAACTGCAACAGAAGTAGCTGACTTGAAATCTGCACTCTGCAATTGCTCTCCAGTTTTATTTATTTTGGAAGCTCGCTACTTCTAATTCAGAATTCAAGTAGGCTTACAAGTCTTCAGCATATCAGCCAGTTTAGTGAAAGACGGAGCCTCTACTGGATATCTTGTCTTAGTGCCACTTAACCAAAACTGGCACATGGGTTTTCCTACCACCAGAGAGCTCCGTTTAAAGCCCTGGAGAGTTAGAGGATGCTGAAAAGCAGGAAAATTTCTAATGCTTTCCCTCTCCTTTCCATCCTCATTAAAAGCCTTTATCAGGTTTGCTACCAGGCCTGGCTGAGCAAGGCTTGGTCTGATGTCTCTGCCAAATCTTCCTGGACAGAACATCCCCACAGATCAAGCTTCTGAGCAGCAGCAAAAGAGGCAATAAAGATAAATAATAACATAGCCTTCTACACTGTTTAAATTTTCCAGAGGCAACACAAAATTGGCATCCAGATCTAGAATTATTTAGCTTTGAAAGTGCTTTTTGATCAAGGCTTGGAACAACATACATCAGAGTCAGAACACATTCCTGCCTAAACCCACACATATTGTTTGCAACTGGAAAATTATCTTCATTTTAACAAAGACCATCTCTAAATAACTGAAATATAAAAAAATTGTGTGACGAGTCTAATATCTGGCTTGGGACTTTTGTGACTGTAGAGACTGTGAAAGGCTCAGAGGCAGCTTTTGAGAAGGACATCACTTAGCAGCACTGTCTGAAAGCATATTGTCTGAATCTGCAGCCAGTTGACCTTCTGGGACAGAATCATTTTAATAGTATTTGGCCTTACAATGCTGTAAAATATATTGTAAATATGTACATCAGTCTTGGGTAAGAAGCTTAATAATAAATTAGTTAATTTTTTTTCCTTTAGCCAAAAGGCAGTGCAAGCCATAGCTTTATTTACAAAAGGTTAAACATTCCTTTAATTGGATTGCTGGCATTTAAGTGTGCGGCAGAATATCCTTGAGCAGTGTCCCTTTTATTTGTGACTGGAGATGTGCCTAGAGAAATGCCAAGGGAAGATTTCATTTTAATAAAAAATAGAAGCTTAAGATCCCTTTGGAGGCTTATGTTACATCTCAAAACTACCATGAACTAATGAATTTAATCTAAAAGGTCCCCAACCACAGGTCTGAAGAGAAACTGCAACACTGGCATAGCTTGACCAAGCTGAGTTTCTATGTGTGCCAGCAGTTTTATCTTTGTGCTTATATTGTTATGAATACAAACACACACCCCGGAAGTTTTCAGTCATTTAAAAGACATTTGTAATGAGAAATATGGTTACCTACAGCATCCTAAAGACACTTCAAGAACCATACATTTCAGAAACTTGCATGGAAATAGAATAAAAGGAAAATTCACAGCCACTCCTTTGGAAAAAATTACATGCCAAAAAATGTACTGTCTGGAAAAAAAATAGCCCCTTGTTGGCTCATATTAGGGTCAAGGACCCAATTCTGCATGGCGCTGCAAGTTGAATGCACTCAGCATTACTAGGCTGAGTTATTATCTACAGTTATTATATGCGCAGATGGAATTCTCCTGGGAGAGTGGCTAATGTACACTCTGCCTCCCAAGAAAGTAGGGTGGGAATTTATGAGGAAAGAAAATAAGGTCTATAAATTACACAAAAGACCTTTAAATAGAAGTATAGGTTTCATTACTGGAGCATGTTACTGGACAGTCAAAATTAAAAACAGCTCCTAGAAAGCAGATTGCATTTAACTTTCCATTCAGGGGAAAAGTAAAAGAGAAACAACTTCAAATACAGCCTCAATTAACAGGGTAAGCTAAAGTATGATGCCAAATTTGCTTTGACACAGTAAGTGACCAAAACGTAGGTTAGCATCCATCAGATACCTCTACCTGAACATTCATTTTGCTTTCTAAAATATGGTAACTAGAACATTGCCTTGCTATGATGGATTTGAGAGCCAGAAACTACCTATGTTACTAATACCTTGGAGAATATGCTTGTGCAACAACTGACATCCAACACACTGCAGCTGCAGAGCTGTGAGAGAGAAAAGGGACCGCTGCAGAATGTGAGAGAGCAAAACCCTACCCCAAGACTTTGCTAACTCTGCCAGGACAAAGTGCAGCAGGTAACTCTCCCCACATACAGATCATCCCAAAGTATCAGGGCACACCAAAAGAACCCACAATTGCATTAAAACAATAGCTCATTATTTTCAAGTCACTAGTACAATTCTTCAGAAATTTCCAGCTGTCAATCCTGAACTTTCCAAATGTATCATCTTCATACTTGAAGAAAGGACAACTCACCAGTCACAAAAATCGAGATGTAGGCTTCTCCCCACTACAGACCTTCAAACAGACCTGGCTGCACTGGGATCTTCTTGGAATGGAAAAATCCAAATTTGAACAGATCACATCGCATTTGTGTGCCCCTTGAAGAGATATACAGGGAAAGGAAACAAATATTTCCGTTTCTAAAAATCTGGAATGGTGTTTCACTCCAAAATGTCAATTGTTTTTAATCATGGGTACAATATTGAAAACTACTCAAGACAAAAATAAAATGTCTCGTTTAAGGTTTGGCAAGGCATTCACTGAGCCTCAAAAACACTTATCTCAATTATTTTCTTTTCTCAGCAATTCTAAATCAACCCTTTTGGTTTGATATGGATTGAAACCAAATCTTTAACAAGACACTTGTCCACGGAGGGTTTGTCCTCCTCTCCAGCTGCAATTCCACATCTAGCTCATGGAAGTCATAATTTCCTTCACGTTGGACAAAGTCAGTGAGAAAAAGACCCTGACAACACCCACTTCAGTTTCTTCTACTCTGTAGCCACATATTTGTGCTCCGAGTCATAATTATTTGACTCTAGTGACCACGCTCCATACTGGATTTTTACATTTAATGAGGTTGCAGGCTGCTGCTTTTCACTATTATCTTTAATCAAGTTTTATTGATTACTGGAATGCAGCCATCAATGTTGAGAACATAACAAACAAATGGAAAAGCTGTCCAGCAGCTCTGTGTACTAGAAAAAAAAAAAAAAAACACTCAACATTAAAAATATATCATTTCCTCTCCCATTCCAAGTAGTCCTTGCTGTGCACTCCTGCAAGTTACTCTGATTATCCTGCACTGTAACTGTAACCCCACAGTCCTGACGCTCCCTTGCTTAAGGACTCAGATGTGTTGGAGCGAGTCCAGAGGAGGTCATGAGGATGATCTGAGGGCTGGAGCACCTCCCATACAAGGACAATCTGAGAAGGCTCCGGGGAGAACTTAGAGCAGTCTCCCAGTACTGAAAGGGGCTCCAGGAAAGCCGGGGAGGGGCTCTTGATCACAGAGTGCATGGATAGGACAAGGGGGAACAGTTTTTCAGATGAAAGAGGGGAGAGAGAGATGAGATCTTAGGAAGAAATGTTCTGCTGTGAGGGTGGGGAGGCCCTGGCCCAGGCTGCACAGAGAACCAGTGGCTGCCCCATCCCTGGAGGTGTTCAAGGCCTGGTTGGATGGGGCTTGGAGCCCCCTGATCCAGTGGAAAGAGTCTGGGCCTGTGGCAGGAGGGCTGGAACTGGATGAGCTTTAAGGCTGCTTCCAGCCCAAACCATTCTATGATTCTACACAAATCTGCTTGATGTGGGACCCCAAACAGTCACGTGCGCAGATGCTGAGAAAAGAAGCAGGAGGATCACGCTTCCTCAACTTGATGCAAGCAGGTGAAAAACGTGTTCTCTTATACAGCCTCTCTCCCCCCCAGACTGAAGGAGACCTGCAGAAGGCTGAAGGCAAGGTTGCTGAAACACAAGGTTTGTTTATTTATCTTGCAGTTATCTGTAATCAACATGTAGAAGTTAACAGCATAGAAATCACCTGGTCAGATACTATCATAGGTAAGATGCTTTCAGAAAATTAACAAATTAAAAAGAATGACCAAATATTCTCACTATAGGGGATTTAATTAAAATATATTTAGTAACATATGTTAAAATGCATGGGTTAAATCAGATCGATTTTAAGTCCTTCATGAGCAGCACCATATATACTATCAAGATAATGCTAGAAATAAAAAAAAATAAAAAAAAAAGAGAATTGGGGAATCCAAGATCCACAGCATAGCTGTGCCTGAGGGACTGAGCTAATTAAAAAATTGCTGCTAGTTCTTAAATGTTCATTATTTTCTAGAATGGAAGTTTGAATGAAAGCAGGGTGATAGCAGTGACCCATACCGACTCGTGCATTTCCATGAACAGTGTTGTGAAAGGAAATGAGTTTGTTTGCAAGCTGGGATCCCTTTAAACACTGCAACCTGCTAAGATACAGGCTCTATACCATATTATCACACCATTCTTCAAACTCTACTCACTCTTTTTTAGGTACAAATTGCAATTTCCCAAGACAATTCGAAGAAACCAAAGAGTTACTGCTGCTCTACCAATACCACTTTCAACTGTTCTCCTTATTATTTAAGGATTACTTTTGCCATGGGATATTCTGTGCCTTATAAGAACATCCTTCAAAGAAAGCATGGTTGAACTTTTCATTTCTTCATCACAAAATTCCCTACTGTATTGCCTAAGATTAATGACTAACTGTTTTCTATGAAGAACAAACACATAACAAAGGGTTGTCTGCACAGGGTGGAAAAAACCCTCCTTAATTTCATGTAATTTATGTCTCTCTTATGCCATGAAGGAAATGGATCTCTCCCTGCGCACCTAAGTAGAGCTACATAATTAATAATGAAGAAATGGAAAACATTGCTCTAAGTTTCTCCTTCAAGCAATTACAGTGATCTAAAAAGGATAATTATATCCACGCAGTTTCGAATGACCAGTCATTACAGGAGATAAAGTAGCCAGGCTTAAACATTAATAAACCAACTCTACCACAGACTTCAGTGCATGTTTAACGTGCCAAAATCTGTGTCATTATCTTGTTTATTTAATCTATCTCTACCCCCTTTCTTAAGCTTCTGACTGTTGTTCTGAAGAAAAGAAAATGCTGTATTGTTTGCGGCTTGTGGATGCTCTGTGTTCCTGTTGGGTGGCGATGATGTAACTCAAAGCAGGACACAGGTGAAGAGCTGACACTGCTGGTATTCCCAGACTTCAGAGAGCAGCATACATGGACATGCTCAGATTTAAACCACAGTGTGAGAAGCACTTGTGGAAGGTGCAGCAACAGAGTTCCCTGCCCCTACAACCCTGGTACTGAGTGATCAACCAGCACTGAGCTCTGTGTGCACAGTATTGCCCTGCATTCGTCAGCGCAGCCCAGAACCACGCTCAGTCTGGGCTTACAAACCCAACACAGCAGCAGATCACATGTGGTTTAGAGTCCACTGCTGTCTTCAAAGGTCTTGTCCTATACTTGGATACCTTACAATTAGGGACAACCCAACACCGCAAGCAAGCAGCATCTTTCTCAGTTCTGCATCACCTGGTAATACAGGTCTCAACGCTTTCCTGGAGTTCCCCGGTGCTTCTCCAGTGGAAGCAACACATCCAAGTCTCACTAAAAGGGGGACATTTTTTAGCTGTCCACATCATGAAAGACAGCAAGGCCAAGCTTAATCAGGCATGGACTGTGAATGTTCTCCAGCTGGTAACACTCATGCTCATCACCAGATTACTTTGTTACATTTCTCTGCCCTTTGTTACACTTTCTTCAGAGACGGTGGGATGGAATTTAACCTATCTTTAAACTGTCACTAGCGATACAACTGCGATGCTCATGGGCTTATCTTTTCTCCTGCTTTGTTTTTCCTACAACATCCATGTATTAGTAGCTTTCTCCTGAATTTGCTTTTTTAAAGTGTGCATTAATTCCTAAATTACAATGTGTCATATCCTTTCAACTGCTCATGAATGTCTTTGTAACTATGATATTTTATGGCAATTTAACTGTGGAGATTACAAATAAAATTATCAGCTAAAACCAGAATGATTAGTAAACCAAGATAAATGTTATAAATTAATCATAATTTCATACATCATACCAAGGGTTTAAATTCATGTTAATACAGCAGATGCAAATTGCTGAGATGAAAACAGTTGTAGCAATTTTAACTATACAAAATACCAGCCCTTAAATACAAAGTTTTTGCCTAACCTTTCAGTCACACCAAATACCTCTTGTTTTAGTGGATAGCTGCTGAATTGCCACACAACAGTTATTCTGTCAGTTCCTATTCTTTGATTTTTGGTTCATATGTCAAGGAGTGTCCTAACAACACAGCAGGCCCCGCAGTCACTGATGCCTTTGGTTAGGTTTGAAAGAATAACACTCACTGTTCTCAAGCCTTGTTGGGGCCAGACACATGGCTCCTTCTGAGTTTATACAGTGCTTGAGACAAGGAGCAGGTCCTCACTTCGCAAAAGTGCCTTAGATGCAAAGGGAACAATTTTTCCTGCAAAATAATGTAGGAAAATCCTTTGATGTTAAAAGGAACAGTTATGGACACCAAAATCCTTCTAGATGAAACAAGCACACAAACATATCCCTCCAGTGTCCAAATACAGAAGCACACACACTCCCCGCACATTTTGAATTATACAGCATTGGCTCAGCTAGACAGAAAATGCACAGGGTTACTCCCAGACAAAGATTAATCTTTCTTTGATATATTCAATACTTCACATGCTCCACATTATCTGGTGAGTATATATGCCTTGCCTTCAAGAGCATGATGTACTATGCCATACATCATCGTCTAATTTATTGAGTGCACCTCTGCAGCACGCACTGTACATCCCTGCCCAGGGTCAGGATCACTGCCAATCTTCAGTCTTGCTTTACCCAGCCCTGGGATTCCTCTGAACCCCAAAACTGCCATGATCTGCAGAGCCAGTTCTGTTCATACTGCTCATCTGCACAGTCCAGCATTGCTTTCTTCAGAGCAGGTGGAATAAGCAAAAGACTGAAGCAGAAACAATCCATGACACTCATTAAAAGTAAGATCCTGGACAAACTGTTAAGGAGCAGGAAAGACAGCACCCAAGCAGGAGGCACTCGAATAAGCAAAGCACCTGGATCCCCATGTTCAGACACTCACACCCTAACACAGACTTTCCTGTCTTCATTTTCCTGAATGAATATCCAGCTGGGGCTGGTGAGTCCCCATTTGCAACACTCACTTGTTTGTATTACAACTGTCTTTTAAAGACAAGGCAGAAACATAACCCTGATTCTGCCAAATTAGCTCCAACTTCAGAGACATGCCCATGGAAATGTAGCAGAGCTCGCTTCTCACTCCTACACAACATCCTCTCAGGACACCTGCTGTGCCCAGTACCATCCACTATTGGAGTCAAAGGGCAAGTGCTGCTAACAACCCTACGGGGTTAGAAACAGGAGGAGGGAAGACTATATATAAACCCAAATTCTTTGAGTGCAGTCCAGTTTGTTGTACGGAAGACCTGGGGTTCAACAGAGAAGGAGCCTGGAGTAAAGTCTTGCAGTTCTTTGCTATAATGACAGAACGATTGTGTCACGTAATGAACATAACCCATAATTGTGTGATTAAGAAGACTAACTCCACGTTTGCCTCTTTCTTCGGTGTATGTATGAGCGCTGGCATCTACAGCTGCACTTAAATGGGAACGTGCTGCATAAATATTGATACTTGCTGTGATTAATATTGCTATTTATATTAGCAATGAATTGGATTCACATAAAAATAATTAGCACAGCATGCTTGGGTATTATTTGCTCCTAATTATATCACAGTTCATTTCACCAACAGCAATGTGTCACCAAGTCAATAACAACCAATGATTAAAACACAGAATGTATAACCTTAAAATAATACCCTGTGTAACTCTCTGTATTATGATGGAACACTATTAGGCAGTCCCTGGATAATGGCTTGAGGTGACTGGAGTTACTAACATAAATTGCAAATGCAAGGATAAAAAAAGATGTTACTCAGCAGTTTTGTTAATGTTCTTCCCTTTTTTTTTTTTTAGTTATTTCCTTGCACATTGAGAATCAAGGGTGAATGGGTACACCAAAGCATCAGCACTACCATTCTGAAACTTCCCACTCCAGTAGTCCCAGCACTCACTCTGGGAGCAAGCCAGTGTCATGTAAATCTACTCCATTAAAGAGCAGCAAGAGCCCCTCATCTTCACCCCTGAGAGCTCAACATACCCTTAGAAAACACCCCACAGAACAGACGGACACAGGCAATTACGGCCGAATCACACCATACAGGCAGCAGCATAAGTATAACAAACATGTAATAAACCCAGCCAACAAAATCATCCCCAGAGTCCGCCTCCTGCATCTGCCCAGCCTCACTCATCTCCCAGCTCCCTTGAGCAAGTCATTTAACCACTCTCTTTACCATCTGGAAAGCTGGGACACTGCCGCAGCTACGGTACTCACAGGCTACCAGGAGACTTTTGTTTACTGGAGTTTGTAAAGGAAACTGAGATTTTTGAGATGAAATGAGTTGTCGTGGGCTCTATCCTGCAAGATGCTGGCTCTGGCCTGGATCCAGCAGAGCAGTTAAGCATACAGATACCCCTCCAAAAAGTAGAGCAACTGTATCACAAAAAATCTATTGAAAGGCACTTTAAAAAAAAATTCAGATGAGACAAAACAATTTCATACAAGTGCTGATTCCAAGGCACAAAAATAATGGTTTTCCCCCCATTCTAAAGTCTTTTCACTTTGGGCTTCTGACAGCACCTGCAACGTTCAAACAGACGAAAAGTGGCCACGTGTTAGAATCAAAAGGATAAAGATTCACAGATCATTTTAAGACAGCAAATACAAATTTCTCTTTGCTTACCACTTATTACTTAAGACAACTTGAATGTAGGCTAATAGTTCTTACCAATAACTGTCAAGACTACAGCCAGCTAAGGAATGCTCAATACCCCACTGTATCCCACCAACCAGCCTGTCGGCAGGACCAGCCTCCACGTCTCTGCGTGGTGCTACTGCCCCCGTGTGCAAGAAACAATCCTAACGGCAGCCCTAGGATGGGAAAACGCTCTCCTGGTTTTCACTACAATAGAGCTAGTGGCATGTCATGGATAAAATACCCTGGTTCCCTGCAGCTCAAATGAAAAGTCAAGTCAAGTCCGTGTAGCAAAGGTTTCCCTCTGAACAGAAAACAAAATCCGTTTCCTGCCTCAAACCTAGCAGCAGCTGCTCATCCTGAGATCTCTGTCTGTAGACACAGCTAGAAGTCAAAATCGTAAATCAAGGAATCAGAAAAACTTCAAGAAAGAATCATCAGGTCAATCATTTCATTTTTATCTCAATAAACCAGTACTTCTAGATTTAAATATTAAGAAGTCAAATGACAACAAAGTTACTCACTTCGTAAAAGAAAACTGGTGCAAAAAAAACCCACTACTTCTCTTACCAAGAAATCCAGTTTTGTAATTAGCTTTTTTTTTTATTAAAAACAATATAATGGCAAAAACTCTCAACAGCTGTACTTGGTACATTGACATATGACCTATAAGTACTTCATTTAATTCATGAGAAGAGAGGTGAAGTGGCTAAAATACACTTCTCTTTAAATCCCTATTTCTCCCACCTAAGGTAAATGAAAGCAGAGCCCATGCTCCCACACCTGCCCAGCTCTGCTGCTGCTGTTGGTCTCAGTGGGCTCATCCACAGCACTGGCCTTGCAAACCAAAAGGCAGAGGGACTTGGAGCATCGCTTGGTTCCCACTCCTGGGAACACAAGCCTTGTGCCACACGTATGTCAAAGATGGGCAGTGCCAGTCTCCCAGGTCCCAAATATTTGTAATGAGCTGGGAAGCAGTACAGTGGAGTACTCAGATGGCCATGGGCTTCTCTTCACCCTTTCCAACTAGCAGGAATGTTCCTCTATATTCCCATTTCACTCACAGACTTTATCTTCCCAGATGAATTAACTCTTTCATTGCAAGATTAACTTCCCAATAAAGAGTACACATCTAGAGAGAGTCAAAGCGATATGAAGACTAACACCTCTGCTAGACAGAAGCAGCTGCATGACAAAGCCTGATGGATTGCTGGAGAACATTTCAGGATGTTTGGTCCACTGCCTCCATCGTTCAGATCCATGTATAGCAGGAAAGACAGATGATATATTGTTTCCCACAGAACTTTATTAACACATTCACGTTTATGAAAATATGCAGGCTAAGCTTTTTCAGTTTTGCTTTTTTTTTTTTTTTAAATAAGATATTTTCCCCTAACAAAACTGATTTTTAAGTATGGAACAGTCATTTGCCAGGTTTTCAAAGCCATCTGTTTTCAAAGCCTACCTTCCTTGTTGTTTACCACAGGCTGTCTATCTGTTTTAACAACCTCCACTGGGATTTCACATACCTCATTATGCAAAATCACTACTTATGCATTCACTCCAGCTCTTGTCTAACTAATCTGCACTCCTAACACCTTCCATAGAAGATGCAGCATCCCTCTTCAGAGGCTGCAGATCAAAAACAATAGTAGCTGGTGTCATAGCAAGACAAAACATAGCCTCCTGTGTATTACTGTTGTGATACAGGCCTAATCCAAGACTGCTCGGAGCTGCTGAAGTATAATAAAAAAATACCATATCACAAGAGATTTTGTACCATATGCAAGATAAAGAGCATCTATTTTTAATGCTGAGACTCATGCTTTTCTTTGCCAAGAGGATTCTAAGTATTTTAGTTTCCCAGTGCTCACCCTTGCAATCTGATGAGCACCCTCAATGATCATCATGATCCATGTTTCGGTTCATTCTAGACACCACACTTTCCTTGCCAGCTTTCCATTTGAAACACATAGCCCTAACATCGGAGAGCTCAAAATGCTGTTTACAGGCCCCCCTCTTCCTCCCACTCCACCCTCCCACCAGATATGTTCATATAATCAGCAGATCATTGACAACAATAGACCTTCAGAAATTGCTCTGGTCTATCATGTCAAGGCCTGCTTGGGGACCCTTTAACCACACATCATTGATACAATCCATCACGTTAAGAGCTTGCTGGGGGATGCTTTAATTCACGGATTATTAACACAATAGACTATAATGTCTGGTGCCGTTATGGCTGTCTGTGTCATAGAACATCTTCAGGTAGGTTAAGATCCAAACACAGAGAAAAAGAGAGGAAACTAAATTATCTCTATTACCATATTAGATCCACAGTATAGAGTGTTCTCCAAATCATTTTTAAAAATCAGAATTTAGTAACATTATTTTCTTAAAAATAATTCAATAGCTCATCTGTCTCAGAAAATACAGCTACTGTCTCTATTTGTGCATCGCACAATTTGAGAGCTAAATGTAAATGTAAAACTTGTCATTCTTACATCTTGAAAGCATCATAGCTGCAATGACACTGCTGCGGTAAGATTTAACTCTCAAATTCAAGAAGACAAAGTCACTTTAAATAATGTTTGTTTTACATAAGGAAGCAAGGGGAATTCCTGTTGAGTAAAGCACACAAGATTGAAGCTAGCAAGAAAAAAAAAGGTGAAATTTCATGGTTGAGTTATAATTTCCCAGAAAAAAAAAAATATAATACATCGGTTCTGTGAAAGACTTTTCATCTATGAAACTGAAAGCATTTTCTGAGTGAGATAAGCATCACAGCACTATCCCATTTCACACATGAGAAAACAGAGACTGGATACTAAACAAGGAGAAAGGGGACCTTTCTAAAATGTGGACATTCAGTTCAGGCTGCACCCATATCACACAAAAAATCACAGCCCTCTGCCCCGCTACCCCAAGCTCCACCTCCTACCCTGGGTTGCTGCATCAGTCTCAAAGCACTCCTGGAGGTCACTCCTTTTGCGTAACACAGCAGCATGTTCCAGGGTCATGCTGCAACCTCACCACACTGGGGGGCAAATGATGCAAAGAGAAGCTGCCCACTCAGACAGATATTGGCAGCAAAACACAGGCAGGAAATGGGAGCGTGCTGGAGGCGATTCTACCTAGAACTGCATCTGGCAGGGCTCAGACAGCACTGCCACAAACATGGCAACACTTTGTAGCAGCCTTGGTCACACCCCAAAATCAAAACAGGCTCCCTGATTACTCCTGTGATGTCCACACTCACACACAAACCTAGAAAGAGAATGTGTATTTCGTGTCTGCATTTTCTTCAGCCACAAAATGGAAATCATCCTATTTGCTCACTGTTGCAAAACATTTTATGGTTAAATATACTTTTATTTATAACACCCTTCAGATTGGGAAAGACTGAACACACATAGCTGCATTAGCCTTTTTAGAGTCTATGTAAGAAAAAGAGATTCACTTAAACTATTAATTGGAAACACTAAGTTTGCACAAACCCGTGTTGTACATTTCCAATACAGCAGTACTGAAAGGGGCTAAAGGGGATGGACTCTTGATCAGGGAATGCAGGGACAGGACAAGGGGGAATGGTTTTAAGCTGAAAGAGGGGAGATTTTGATGAGATCTTAGGAAGAAATGTTTTCCTGTGAGGCTGGGGAGGCCCCGCACAGGCTGCCCAGAGCAATCATGGCTGCCCCATCCCTGGAGGTGTTCAAGGCCAGGTTGGAAGAGGCTTTGAGCCCCCTCATCCAGTGGGAGGTTTCACAGTATCACAAGGTTGGAAAAGACCTTTGAGATCATCGAGTCCAACCTATGACCCAACACCTACACCTACTCCTACTTGTCAATTACACCATGCCCATGGCAAGGGAGGTTAGAACCAATGGACTCTAAGGCCCTTCCCAACCTAAACCACTGTATTATACTTCTCCCTGCCTTTGCTTTACTGGGCTTGTCTGTTGCTCTCCTCAGGGCAACTTCAACAACTACTTGCATTTTGCTGGGCAAACACCTCTTTTACTGTTGGCTGATACAACTCTGCCAGCACAGATGTTCAGGGTAACAACTATAAATCCTTGATCTGCCTTATACATTTACGAAATGTGTTAGACCCATCATTAGGAACAAACACTGTCATGCAGCATCATCAGGAAACAGCAGGATCGTGGATTATGTTGGGGTTGGAACTGGATAAATAAGGAATAAAGAGCAAGTCCTACACAAAATTGTCCATATTATTTATATGAATGCCAGGTACATATAGGATCAGATTAACCTTCAGGTTAGGTACATACTAGTTTCACTGGATCAGTATCCTCTGTGGGCTGGCTATCCAAGAGGCATTACAACTACACTTAAAAACAGTGGATGGGTGGCTCTGGGGCAAAAGCCCATCAGTTCAGGTTACAGGTCAGAGAGCTAGCACCAGCCCTTTCAATGTTTGTATTTAAACTACCACACTCCCATCAGAAGCACTTCTGTTCTTGACTGCACAGCCATTTTTCAAAACAGCAGAGCAGCAGAAACCATCCTAGCACTGTTCCTTTTACCTCACTCGTGAGGTAATTTAAGCAAACTGCTCGAACGGGAATTAGAACTGCATTCAGCATAAACACAAAGCAAGTCAAGCTGCTGGAGACAGACATTATAGAAGGAAAACATCCCATAAAGAACTGAAGTAGGCGGTGTTGGGATCCTCAGCTCAGCACTGCCAGACACACTAGAAGAGCTCCACTGGGACCCCAGTGTGCACTGGGACCCCAGGCCTCCCAAACAGAGAGGCATGCAGTTCCTCAGGGCTCTGCCAGAAGTGTGCGCTCTGCATTAAACAAACTCTCAGAGGCAGAAAGTCTTCCTCAGGCTCTCTCTTCTACAGTAGAGGGGGACTCGTGTCAAGTGTGCTGCACCCATCGCACACTCCATGGCTCACATTCACCTCAGGCCAGATCCTGCTTCTCCACTGTTCCACATACGCTTTTGCGTATGGTAGGGGCAGGAATGGCCGAGCAATGTGTCAGACACTATAAGAGGGCTGCCAGAACCTACCCATTTTGATCATGAAGTGGCCAGAGGAGGGAGGAGCATCCTTCAAACGTACTGTTGGCATTAAAGCAATAGGAACTTTCATTTTTTTAAGAGTTTAATGGGAGACTCCTGTCAAAGTCTATTCCACAAGCACTCACTTCCCATTTCCTCTTTGACCTCTAAAGCACTCATTCTAATATTTAAGCACCACACTAAAATATCAAAGGCCTCAAACTATAGCACGTAAAATAGATATAAATATCCATCCTTTTGCTTCTAATGGAGCTTGAAATTAACACCACTTTTCTATTTCATCACCATTTCTCAGAGACTTTAAATTCCTCAAGACAAGAACCACTTTCTCTTCCTCCTAGGTCTGGATGATATGAGGCTAAAACGATGGCTCTTGGCTACCTCAAAGGAGATGCTAAGACTGCTTACAAAATCCTGCCATAGCAGGAAGCACAGAGAATATGCAAGAGATATTTCATATCCACTCACAAACTGAAAATAGTTTTCTGCAGGTTTTAACCATTTCCAAGCAGGGGAGTCTTCACTACTTTGAAAATCTTCACTAAATAATCAAGTCCTAAAGATTAAGCTATAAAATGCAGTTACTGAGCAAACTCCCAGTGTTAGGACTACAGATGAGCCTTAGAATTAAGTCTGACAGTAACTGCTGAGGAGAAACCAGATAAAACATTTTGCTCATCTGTGATTTTATCTTTGGGGCTCTTTTGGCTCCCGTGAACTCAAGGCCTAACAGGCTCTCCATCCTGCTCTTTACATCCTCATATTTAGCTGGAAGAGCTTCTACTACCATTTTGCAAATGGTAAAATTAACAAGATTATCTTCTGCTATACTTATCCAATCTACAGCAACACTACAAAGTCTCTCCTACAGGTATTTGCAAAACACAGGAGACTGAGAAGAACTCCAGGTCTGTAAGGCACATAGGGAGCTCAAGTCCCACTCAACATCAACATCTGCGCTTTCAAGTCAGATAACTTGTTTCAGCTTCAGCCTCAAAGGGGCTGCTCTGCCCCGAAAAGGTTGCCGAAGTTGCTCCTACACCTCTCTCACCGCCCATCTAGTCAATATGATGTAAGCTAAGGAAGACCTATTTCTTACACTGCCCCACTTCCCAGCATTTTTGGGGTTGACTGTTCAAAATCTCAAGGACTGACATACAAAAGCAGAGAATCCCAAAAAAATCTTGTAAGCCAATATATTCAAAATAAAGTAATAATAGAAAAAAACAATAGTATTCATCACTCCTCCTTCCCTGGAAAAGTCCAAAACCACAGAAAAGTGCTCCCCGATTCCTCTTTGCAAAAACTAAAGACTCCTGACATGCTGGTGCAGGTCGGCTTACAGAAAAAATACATCAGGCACCAGTAGAAAGCGGTTGTGCTTTACTGGAGAAACCTTGCAGCCAAGGGGCAGAGCACATCTGATGTGCTCACTTTTAATACCAACGAACACTGCAGTTGCCTAACAGCCTTACAATCTTTTGGTGTCAGGAACCTGGCAACAATGCTGAACCTGCAACGTGTTCATCTTTAAATCTAAGCATCATAGGAATTTATTAATCAGACAAATGTGGGTTTGGATTAATGTTTTTGCTCCAGTTTGGTTCTAGAAATGAGTGGTCTGAAACTGCCAGCATTAATATGATTGCTTTATTGCATAGTTTAAATTTGGATTTTGCAGCAAAGCTGCAGAGTATTTAATTGACTCCTTTTATAGCTTAACTCTCAGCTACAACATCAATATTAGAAGAGGAAATGTCATTTCTAATTTCACTTAATTTTTAAAGAACATGTTTCTGTAACCTTTGGTATGTAATATCTTTTAATTTTAATTGAAAAACATCTCTTTTATGTGATAAAGTATGCTAATATGAAAGTTGATATTCAGTTAACCTATATTTTCAAAGTAAACAGGCCCTCCTTACATAAATGGAGGCCATCAGTCAGCTTTGGTTTAATTCCTCTGAACTCAAAAATATCACCGCAGAGTGGAAATAACAGGAAAGAATTTTATGCAGATTTGAATTGAGGTCTTTGTGCAGGCAAAGACAGTTGCTGTCACCAGTATCCATGCTACCAGCGCACAGAGTTTTCACAATATGAGAGATGGACAGCGTAGTTATTTTTCAAAAGCCAACATTCTACCCCAACACTGGAAGTTCTGTTAGCTGATTTCAATTAAAATATTCCAGTTTGGGTTTACATCATGCTAGCAGCTCGAGCTCAGATTCCTTGCTTCTAAGGTTCTAGTCCCATGTGAATATGTAATTCACCCTGATAAAGAACAGAGAGGTAAAATCAGAACATCTGTGATTTAAAAGGCACATTGCAACCATTTAAAAACCAATTATCTCTTCTCCAAATACCAAAGAAGGGAGAAAACCTCCCACTCTAAAGCTTAACCGGACTCCATCCAGATCCCCTCAGCCCAGGAATTCAAAACAGGAATGCTGTTTCAAAACCTAAGCTCCTGGTTATGTTTGATTTCTCCCACCTACATCCTTGGAGTTAAGATAGCATCCTTAAACCAGACATTCCATAAACACAGCATGAAGTAAGTTCACATTAAGTTTTGATGAAAAATACCAGTCTAACCTCTTCTATGCTTTCACAATTACCGCCTCTCCCAGTTCCAATTTTCTCTCCTTTATTAACAATCACCTTTAAAGAAGGTAACCATGGCAATGCTTCTCAACCTTGATGTCTTTTTTCAGTTTGCGTGAAGATGAAGTCACAACATAATTTTCATCAACAACTCTTATGACAAACTTAATTTCAAGGCTAAGACATTACTTCAAGTAATGCGTGAGAGAGAGGGGGCTTCCACAAAAAATAGTAATTTACCTTTAGCTTTAAAGAAACAGAACGCTCAGTGTCTGTTAGCACAACACTCTTACCTCAATATTGGAGTTGATTTGAATTCTCCTAAACTATTTTCCGTCTCCTGACATACACAGTGTATCAGAGTGAGAATCTGAATTCTGTTTGCATTAGAGATCCTTAGCATCTGCGACAGGACAGAGCTCACAGGGTCACAAAACACACTGCACCCAGGTACTTCCCACATACCAATGGCTACAAGTCTGCAAAACCCAGATACTTTCTGCTTGAAGTATTGGTACCCCCTACACAAAGACCTGAGAGGTCAAACAATTTTCTTAGTTTTGAGAAAAATGCAACACCTCCAGAAATAACTATATCAGATTTAAAACCAAAAATCAATTCAGCTGAATTGTTTCAGGTGGGACACAACATGGGTCACACCTTAACTTTCCTTCCACACAGCTGCCTGTGCCATATCTTGGGCAGACACAGGAACCTTTACTTTGTGAACTGTTCATGTACATAAATTAACTTTTGATTAAATGCATGCAGACCAGATCTGAGAATCATTCATAATATGCCCAAGAAAAATTAAATTTAAAGAGGTGCTATTTTCAGCTTTAATGTTGGAAAGATGGACTCCTTACATGTTTTAATACTCTCTTCACCTTAAATTGTCGTTACTATCCCTTTATTGTTCAGATCTGATCTTTCCATGAAAACTCTTCATCGACCTCTGGAAGATCCCTGTTAAGCCGCACTCTTACCCTTCAGACCAGTCACTTCCTTCAGCCACAGGATTCTTCTACTTTCTTAGAGGTCTCCTCTCTAATCAGACTACTCATCACAGTAATCTAAAATCCACTAAGCTTTGTACAGGCTTTGGATCAGTACACAACCCTGGTAGCCAAACCCTTAGGACATCTCTGACAGTCTGGACAAAATTTTCTAGTAGCTTTTCCAAGGGAAGAGAATTCCAATTACTCTTTCCTCAGGGATTTTTTTTCCTCAGTCCTCCCAGTAAGATGCTTACCACTGTGTAACCTGCACAAACACTTTGCTCAGGCAACTGGTTCTTACCAGTTGAGACCACAGTTTTCAAATCCTAAGGCAGCACAATTCACAACAGACCTGGGCTGCTACTGCATTTTGTAATTGCACACAAAACAGAGCCCAACAATGGCAACATTTGGTTTTATTTTGCCTTTTCCTGCAATGTCCCTACTTCTCTCCTGGATGTCACATTTCTACCTCCAAGCAAAAGTGCCAAGTACATTTAATACTGGCAATTCCCCAGGACTATATTTTTTAAAAAATAAATCAAATTTTCTGTTATTCTAGCCCATTTCTCTCATCTCCCTCCCTCTGGCAACTGCAAGTGGACAGCTGAGCCACCAAAGCTGGTTTCCTGCGGCAAAGCTCAGTGCCAGCCACTGTTCCACCAGCATGTACCTGCTCACAGTGCTCACATTCAGTGCTTCTGAATGTTTTCCTTTCCTCGAGGGTGACAGCTTTGAACAACCAGCCTCTTACCATGATCATCAAAGTCCCAAAAGCGTTCTGCTATCGCCACAGTAATCTGATCAATAACTCTAAAGTTCCAAGCTCTCAGCAAGCAACTGAATCTACATACCAGCCTCCCCAGAGTGAAGCAGCTTCCCATCACCTTTTTTTCCCTTCACCTTCTGTTGAAAGATCTTGAGAATCTTGATTGTGCCACATGGGGATGTTCATATCTTCCCTCTCTCGCATGAGTCAAAAGCTGGCTTCCTATGAAGAACTGTAAGGATGAAAGGAAAATAAAGCAACCAGACCAAGGAACTGAACTCTGCTCCTTCCCTGCCTTTATGGAGAACCTCAATGGCATTGATCCTTCTGCAGTGGTGAGTGACAAGTGCTGCATGAATCCTCCAGGTTTTTGTACAGAGGGGAAAATGTTGTCACATTTTGGATCTCTTGCAAGACTCATTGCGAGATCATGGGCCACGAGCTTGCTTCAGACTGAGGGAAAACCAAACAAAGGAAAAAAAAAAAAATGCCTTGTCCCCAGGAATAACACGGATAGCACAGAGTACCTGCAAAAGTCATCCTCAACTGAACAAAGATTGCCAGAGGCACCATCTGACACTGCGTTCTGGCTTTTGCCAGGCCTTCTGCAACAAGGAACAAACACTTTGCCTTCTACTGGAAACAGTGGGACAGAAACCTTCCAGTTCACCAGTCCTCACAGTATCTGGCGTTTATCTTAAACCATTCGCACTTAACAGTTCAGAACTCAAATGATTTTATACGATTTTCCTAACTTATCCAAGTTTCAAGCGAGGAAAAAATGTCTTGCTATCCATAATAAGGGATACACCTATTCCTACATTTCAATAAGACAACAATTAAAACATTAAGTATGACCAAACTTCCAACAATTTAACCTTTCATCTGCGTAGGTGCGCTCCTACGTTCATTACCTGTCTTACCTTCTTCTTCCCTATGGCAGATTAACCTAGTATTACCTAGAGATTAAAAAGAAGTATAGATGAAGTACGGCACATGATGACTGATGGAACAGTGGGACAAAAATTCAAACACTCGTATCTGGGTCAAAACTCTGACTTCCTAGTTAAAGTTCCTGTTAATTAGTGTGCAACAATCAGCATGTCTTATACTACAGGGATTGAAAACAGCAGAGATTCATGTTGTGTCTCAAGTTGACTTACGCAGAAGTAGTATTTTATTTACTTTAGAAAATGGGTATTTTACTCTATTTATCACCGGAGGGGGTGATGCAGTGTTTAATTAATTTACTGTTTTGGCTTTTTTAATGTCAAAAAAACAAATGGAGCAATAAAAAAAAATAGCAAAACAGCTAATGTGAGGGTCTATAATGTAACCATAAAAGGAGCGCTTTCAAAGCGCTTGCAAAGTTCGAGCCACACGATTCCTATTAACCATAATGAGCACTGGACAGATAAATTCACACATGTTGCTTTGAAGATTTATACTAAACTGGCCGCATCTTTGTTAGCACTAAAGGAATACCGATGCTGTACAATATGAAAGTCATCTTTCAATTTGCCCCCTGCAATCTTCATTATCCACAGAATTCTCCAGTAGCCAGTCAGACTACAGATTCATAATCTTTCCAATTTTACAAACAGTTAATAATATTAACTATAGCCCAACAGTCATTCTCTGCAGAACAGTGTAAAAAGCTTCTTTGTTTCAAGCGCAGGCCCAGCCAGTTCTGCTCTCAAGCACATCAAAGGCCTGAACAAGTGGAACAGCACCAGGAGAAAGCTGCTTCTCTAGAAGCCAATCCTTATTACCTTGCCAAATCTTTAATTGCTAGGCATGTACACTTGGCTTGATCTTGTGCTGCTTTGAAGTAAAGATATTAGCTTCAATTAATCCCAAAATGACCTCGAGTTATGGGCTTGGAGGGAAAAAGTAAAACAGAAAATGGCACTGCTCTCTGCTGCCATAAGAACTACGGGTCTGCAGCTGGACACACGCCAGGTTTGCTACAAACAGCCATAGGCTGATGCAAACAATCCAGTGTAAACAGCTATACCTCATGGAGGTGAAACTCAAGAACCCACGGGTCCATACCTGTTGCTTCAACTGAAGGACTGTGGGAATGAAGAAAAATTTGCTGATGTTACACGAGCGAGCCAGCTATCAAAATGGACCAAAGGGTTGCACTGACAAAAGCCCTGCCACCAACTTCCTACCTACCATTTTCATCCCAAGTTCACTGTGTCCAAAATTATTCATTTTGGTGTTTCACGGAGAGGACACATCAACACTGTTAATACCAGACACTCACACTGAAAAATCAATACATACTGCTTTGCCTCACGCTGGGGAAAAACCTCCAAGCCTCCAAATTCTAAGGTCTGAAACATCATTCCTATACAAAACTGAGTCAGAAATCAAACTGGCAAGAGTGCGCCCTCTCACAACCCCCAAATATTACAACCTTCAAAAGATAAACCAAAAAAAACCCAACCCAATGCACTAGAATTTTTGAATACCTCTTGCTTCTGCTATTGTCATACACATAGCTCAAACTACTGGTCCTTGGTTTAACAGAGCCTGTATCGGGGAGTGCCTTCAGACAACAGCAGACACTCTTTCTTCAGGATGGCACCCTCAACAGAAAAAAAAAAAAAAAAATTCTGTATTTTAAAACGAGTAGTAAAACTGAACACATCTGATGTGTCCTCTCACTATATTCTGTATCCATCAGTATGAAAGGGACACTCCTTGTGCACCAACTGCAAGCAGTGCTGCCCTCCCACACCACAGCTAAGGCAGGCAGCAGCAAGAATCATCACCTACTTCAGCTTTCTGTACGTTTTCCTGTACGCATTTCCTTAGTTCAGCATTTTCTGGGGCTTCTAACGCAATGACATTTTTGTGCTATTCTTTCTGACACATCAGATGTAAATATCACTGAACCAGTCTCATATTTCATAGCTTCCACCAAATCAAAAGACTGCTGAACTACTTAGAGTTATCTCTGTGTCAGCACATCCCCTCGAGGGCAATATTGTCTTTTTCCCTTGTCAGTTAATTTGTTCATTGCAACACAAGTTTATTGAAAGCACTCCGAGTCTTAATTAGTGCTCTTCAGTTGCTGTTTCCCAGAGCTGCTGTGTCTCAGTATCAAAAGCTGCAGAGCAGAATTAAGAAGAAATTTCATTTATAGCCATGGCTTAAACATGAGGTATTGTAAGTACCTATAGCTACTCACTTTGGAAGCCCCAAAATTAAAATATTTACACCTGGAAAAAAAACCAAACATCTTTGCAACTGTCCATGCATAGACATACCCATTCTCAAAGAGTTTCCACAGCCCAGGCATGTTTTAATTTATTGGCACAGAAGGAGGAAGAGTCTCATCTAGGGTCACTGGGCTTTGATAACCACTACAACAGACAATTCTGCCTTCCTGTTTCCTAACCACCACACACAATGTCAAAAGCACAGACCTACATTCCCATCAACTCGCCTACCAGCAAGCTGCTCCAAAATTTCTATTCAAGTGCCCTAAAAGCTGGAAGCACTATGCTTTGGCTAGACATGATCTGCTGGATGTGTTGTAGAATTGCTGTGGTCTTCCTCTACAGATGCTTCCACAGTACAAAACTCACCTTAGCAGTGAAATCCTTACTACTAACCCCTCATCTAAATTTTATACTAATAAATCTCACAGTCTGTAAGACCACCCTCTGCTTAATGAATTATGTCCTCTTCTTTTGCCCTATGTAACAAAGCTCCCCATCACATCATCACCAGGTAACACTAGTGATTTCTAATTAATTCCTACTGTAATTACAGTTATTCACAGATTGGTTTGGGGGGCATCTCATCTTAATCTCCGCCCAGCCCAGTATCTCCCTTAACATCACAAAATGGGGCTGTTTCTAGCTGGTTTCTTGCACCAATTTCCAGCTTAACTAATAATTTCCCACACGGCTCTGTATCTAATGCCTTACTGAAATCCAAACCGATTACATCTTAGAGACTCCAAAATCCCTTCGCAGCTTTGAAAACTACACCAGCAAGAACTTATTGTTAATGCTATTTGTTTATTTTAATTACGTGTTTTGTTGCATACTAGAAGAGAGCAGTCTTTCATGTTTCTCTGCTCTTGTTATAGGCTGAAAGCTCTCCTTAATGAATCCTGCGTCCACAAGCGAGGAGGCTGAGCACAAGCCAGAGGTAAATCAAGCACTTTTTCCACTACAAAAAATGTTCAATTTCTAAGCTCTACTGCCTTTGGCCAAAAGCTCCAAAGTTGCAATGAATGCCAATGAAAGGTTTTAGAGGAACAAGGCCATCTTTAATCCCAATGAAATACAACAGATGGATGGAGTGGGAGCAAACATTACCCACTCTCTCAGATCCTGGCAGCTGTGGCACCCCTAGGCTTTTTGCCTCTCCTGAATTTGGGTAACTGATGGATTTCAGAGTGCTCAAAAAATTGAGCTTGACCATTTCTGTCTCCTTCCTCCTACTCATAGACAGTGAATTCCTAAAAATATGCATCTATGGAAGAGAAATACCCAATTATTTGATCTTCCATGAAACACTGGGATAACCTGCCTGCTTTAAGACAGCACAACAACAGAAGAGCACAGATCTTGCAAGCTGGGTCAGATGTCCTGTACCGCAGCATGGCTGATGTGGATATTTTGAGATGTCCCACACACTAGTTTTCACCGCATGAAGCATCAATGCTGCCATATCCATACTGGCTGAACGTTATGAGCCAGATACAATTCACACTGAGAAAGGGGGAAAAAAACCCAAACCAGCTCTTGAAGCAAGACTCTGCAGCACAGGATCTTGCATATGCTCTCAAGCTGGTGAGACAGTCATAACTGTTATTACTCCTCCTTCCAAACCTTGTCATCATGTGTTGTTTGCATGCAACAGCATCTTATCTTGAAACTCAGAACGTGGCTAAGGATTCCACTACGCCAAACTTGCACAACAAAGAACAAGAAGATAAAATAAGGTTGATTTCAAGCACTATTTAAAGAAATTTAAAAGCAATTTAAATCGGCCTAATAAAAATATGGAACTATTAAAAAATTGCTTTCAAATGGTTCTACATTCCAGTTCTTTAAAACAATCATAGGAAAACTATGCAGATCAAGGAGCTGATATGCAAGCTCCTCTGATTACATCTTCTCGAATAGCAGGAGAATCTTCAACCTGAGAAGAGTCGGTCTAGCTTTACACTCCCCTTGGGTTTACTGTAATAAAGGAGCCATAGACACAGATTTCTGGTTATGTGGCTTAGTTTACAAGACAACATATTTCCTGAGATTTGTGAAGTATTTTGCATGTATGGTTATGCTATTCCAGTTAATTTTAATACGTTACTGAGGAAATGCATAGTTTACCAATCACATCATCATCAAAATCTTTCTTTCCCCAAGCACAAATTTAGTAAATCATACCTGTAATTTAATTCTTAATCAAGAGGCCCTTGAGCCTGACTCCCGAGACTCACTTTATGGATTTTGTTATGTGTAGTATGAAAATGAAGCAGAAATTCTACACTCTGATCTGCTCTGGGTTCATGCCCTGTCTTCTGCCTTTCCACCATTATAAACCAAAAAGAAAATACTATCTGCTATTCATGTTCCAGTTGTTTAAGAAACCATTTTTCAATGGAAAAGACTGGCTATAATAAGCATGCAACATAAATGGTTCCAAGCCTTAGTAAGCTCCTTGGTTCTAATGTTCTGTGCCCAGAACTGAACACAGGATTTTGTCTTGTTATTGAAAAAAAGACCTGATAGTTATGCCTGGGCAAATTAATAGTTGCTTATTTGAAGAAAAAAAAAAACCCAAAAAAACCAAAACCAAAAAAACCTCCAAAACCACCACAAACCAAACCAAAAACAAAATTCAAAAAAACCACTCAAACCTGCAAATTTTTAATTCTGTGAACTATATTCATCTATTTTTAATTAATTCAGTTGGTCACTGCATAAATGAAATATCTGAAATATTTTCCTTCCTAGCTTCAAAATTATATTACACTGAAAAGACATGCATGTGCATTTACTTATGCTTAGAGGGTGACGTTGAAAATAAACCAAATTATTTATTTACTTGCCCCCATCATATCTTTCAGGACCGTTGTGGAAAATTCCTCCATGCCCACTGCAGTGACAGAGCTGCCACAGCTGAAGGGGACGCCAGTAAAGGTGATAAACTAAAAGAGCTCTGGGAGCCTTCCTTGGCCAGACCTCCAGGTTAGTGGAAAATGGTTATGCTCTCACTGCAGAAATCTCCCCAAGAGCCACAAGGGCTCAGCTTTACGAGACTTTTATTTACCAGGAGCATTTCCAAGCCGGAGGTGGCGCCACTGTCCGTCCTAACCGGCAGACACACACGTTCCACACTCGTCCCTACGGAAAGCAGCTAAAAGGAAATCCCGGTAAGCGGTGCCATGGAAAACAGAATAAAGGGACAAAGAGACAGAGAGGAATAAGAGCGGGGAAAGAGGAAAACAGTCACCACTCCATGGTGTCCCGCGGCGCCCCCAGATGGGTCTCTTGGCGGGAAGCGCGCGCCCCCTGCGCCCCGGGCGGGCTCTCTTTGTAGCGGGAGGGGCTCGCGCTGCGAAAGTTCTGGAATTGGCGCGTGCGCAGAAGCGCCTGTGGGAAGGGTCTGGCTGTGGGGCTGGGGGCGCCGGGGTCCCTGGCGGTTCTACAGCCCCTGCCAGGGTCACCTCAGCCCGAGCCCTCTGGGCTGGGGGGGCACCTGCAGCATCGCCCCCCCCCCCCCCCCCGGCAGCAGCACCAGCGCAGCAGGAGCCGCAGCACTGAGAAGGTGTTAAAGACAACAGTACAGGTGGAGTCAGGCGGTGTTTAACACAACACAAGTAGAATCAGCAACGTTTAAGCCAACAATAGGAGCAGAATCCATCTCTACACAGAGTAAAGTCCATGTGTTGCCGGCAGTCCAGAAAGGAGAACAGTCGTGGTACAGGGCCTTGCTTCCGTGATTTGAAGACAAAAGGAAAATACAAAGCAAGAAGCTTGGAAGCGTGTGTGATTTTTATACATAAAAATATATCCACACCTGCATATGTGACATCACAACATTGCCAGCACATTTGTGATGCCTGAAATATGTTCTGCTAGAAACCTAATCAAGGAGATCACCCAGTCTAGGTTTCAAGGGGACATCTTGCCTTTGCATCGCTAACAAAGGATGAAATCCAGTTAGGTTTGATGTTTCCTTAATTTGAAAGATCATGCACCAAAATAAATGAAGTAAATAAAGAGGGCAAGATGTCCCTTTGAAAAAGCATTTTATCCCAGTAAGTAACTTATTGCATGTAAAGATTTTTCAATTAATAATTAAAGATAAAACATCCTGCTTTCCCGATCAGCACAGATGTTGGAAATCGTTCCAAATAAATAAACTTTCCGAGTGGCAACATGAATAAAAGTCTAATCAGTACCCTAGCCGTGTGGAGTACAAAGTGAACATTTTAATACAATCAATAATCCCCAGGTAAAAAGATGATGGCTACACAGCAAGACCCAGTGGGATATAGATCTCAGGTTCCAAGTCAACAAAGATGTAATAACTCACCCCAGCTGCAGCAGATTCTTTGGAGGCCTACTCTCAAGCTCATTCACCACCCAGGAATATTCCCAGGAGCAAATCAAAACTACTGAAGGATGATTCTTCGCCTGACTGTGCTCTGTATGTGCCGTGGGATAGAGAGCAGAAAATGCAGTCAACACATCCCAAGCCATGTGGATCCCTAGGCCCAAGAGCCTTTTAAATACAAGCAAGGGAAGTGATACGTCAGAACATTGTCTTCAGGATCTGGACCTGTGTAACTCAACTACTCCAGTGGTGAGGTCTACGATTCTCACCCAACCATCATTTTCATTTATCATGCCTACACATACAAGAGTGGAAATGCCAATATTCAAACCAACGCTTTTGTTACAAATCATTCTTTGTAGTGCGGCCCTGGCACAGGTTGCCCAGAGAAGTCACAGATGCCCCATGTCTGGAGATGTACAAGGCCAGGTTGGATAAGACTTTGAACAACCTGATCCAGTGGAAGCAGGGTTGGAGCGTGACGATCTTTAAGGTCCCTTCCAACCCAAACCATTCCATGCATCTATAATGAGTCCATGCATTATCTTCTTCATGCACGCATCAACTCAACCTGACATACCTTGCACATGAAACTCAACTGGCATCCAAACCCAATCTTTGTGAAATGTCAGTCTGGCATGTTTGATTTCACATAGCACGGTTCCTTCGAGTGACACAGCAATCAAATCTCTTAAAATATTTGCCAGAATTAGTTACAAGTTTCTGGAGCTTTATGGAAATTGCAGTTCTAACTGCACAGATACAAAGCTTTCACAATGAAGACTGCAGGGCTGGCTGGCTACACCAGAATGAAGAGTAACTATGCCTGAAGACACGTAAAAACACTCCTTACTGAACACGTCTGAGCACAGTGGATACTCTGCGGCACATCACATTTCTGGTAAAAAAAATTATTGCATTTTATCATATATTCAGTCCCCCTGAAGTATAGACAGAGTCAGGATCTTGTCTGGTTTGTACAGCACCAGCCAAATTGTTAACTGAGTTTTGCAGGGCAAAAGCTCTTTCAGCCCTGCACTCCTGCGTATTTTCCTTTCCATCTCCTCCTCAGGCCACAGTTTCTGCAGCTGCTGTGCTGAGTCAGAGCCATTTCTGTCTCTGCTCCTGCAGAGTCCATACCCAGCAGCTTTGACCAAAGTATCTGCCTAGGCATGAATCCAAGGTCCCTGATTACTCCTTCTGTGCCAGTACACATTTATAGATGTGGTAGGCCCTTGCCACTGCTCATAGCTGGAGAACAGTGCACTCTCCCCCATATCCCTTCTAATATCTTCTCTCCCCAGGACGAGCACAACTGGTGGCTGGCGTTTGTACATGGAGTAAATCAGCGAGTGCTTGTGTACCAGCAAGCAAGAACTGAAATATGGAATATTTATAAGAAGCACAACGTGAACGACATACATTATTTTTTATACAATTTTCCTGTCCATTAATAGGAAACCAAGACTTGTACTGTTTCCTTAGTCGGAAAGCAGGAGTGGGGAAGAAAGTTTAAATCAACTGTTCTTTGTGCAAAGACAAGCAAGGGGAGTTGGGCTAACAGATTGTTAGAGGCTGCCATTGTGAGAGGGGGGTTGCAAGGAGACAGCATCTTCATTCTTCCTGCCCACTGGGGACCGACTAAGGAGTAAATGTGATCTGAAATTGCAGTGGAGAATGTCTCCGCCTAGATCGGAGAGTAAGCTTTTCAAGTTCAATAGAAGACTAAATTTACTTTCCAGACCTGCACAATCTCTGTCATTAGAGATTTTTCAAGAAGAATCTCTGGGTGGCTCGGATCTCAGCTGGGAGATGGGTTTGGATGATTCATAGACCTTTCTGTTTGGAATTTCTAGGATTTTTCCCATATGAAAAATGTTTTTGATTTAAAACATATTTTGTTCAAATGCATCCTGTTTCCCAAGTGGCTCTGATTTCTTCGTCAGTGTTCTAATCTTTCCCTCATTTATCAGTCTGCAAGCATTTGTAATATCAATTCTGCCTGCTCAGTTTACTTTCATTCTCATTGATGGAAGCCTTCCTTTTCATCCCAATCCTTTTGGGAACTTGCTAGTAATGGCACTGCAGATGTCAAGTCCCCGTTAATGTCTATGTTTTCGAGCTAGGTAGATATTTTTAATCTGTTTAATGAGTACTTTCGTCATGTTGTATTCTCAGGTGCTGATTTAGAGGTCTTATATGAACCTAGGAAATTTCCACTATTGACCTAACTTGTAATCAACTGGAAGACAAAATCAGGTTTGTCGAAACAAATCTCCAGCAAATTATTTTTGCTGGCATTTATTATATTCCTGGCTTTGTTTTGTGTTGCTTGATCGCTACAGTAATCCTTCCTGTTCTAGTTTTGACTGGGGTAGAGTTAATTTCCTTCAGCTCCCCATACTGGCCTGCCCATGAGAAGGCAAGCAGTGCCTAAGAAGCTGGGCAGGGATACGGCCAGGACAGCTGACTCGAACTGGCCAAGCAGGTATTTGATACCATATGTGGTCATGCTCAGAATATAAACTGGGGGAGCTGGCTGGAGGTGGAAGATCACTACATTGGTTTCTGGGTGGTGAGCAATAGCACTGCAGGTTACTTGCTTTGAATATTCTATTATTATTATTATTATTATTATTATTATTATTATTATTATTATTATTATTATTATTTTCTCTCTTCCTTTGCTGTTCCATTAAACTGTCTTTATCCCAACCCAGGAGTTTTACGGGTTTTTTTTCTTTTTTTTTTAAATTTCTGATTCTCCTCCCACCAGGGGAGGAGGAGTGAGCGCATGGCTGCATGTTGCTTAGTTAACAGCTGGGGCATAATAATTCCATTCACATGCACCTATTGGATATTGCAGTAATGTTACCACCCTTGCAGTCTTTGGGAATGCAGAAACTTCACCTGGAGCCAGCGGTTAGTCTCACTTGAAATGAATTTTATCACTTAGAAGGGAAGAAACCCAACAACCCTGAATTTTGAGACAGTAAGGTTTTTCAAAATTTTTCATCCACTTTGGAGAAGGTAGATTTACAGAACTTTCTAAGAAGCCATCTCTTTTTTTGTGTAAACATTGGTGGTTTAGTATGGTTTTTCTTAAATAATAATAATAATTTTACCTCCCCTGTGGAAAGGAATGCAGGGTTATGGCTGAGGAAAACAGAGGGAAGTGGAGTTTTCCGATGTGGCCGCTGCTGGTTCATCGCTATGCAAGGCTGTCTGTAGCAGAGGAAATAGATACATAAACGTCAGAAACCACTGCAGATGTGATGGGCCAACTTCCAGAAAAATGTATCAGCTTGGAGTGGTCAGCTTTGAGAACATATCAAGAGCTGTCAAAGCAGCTCAGAGCCATAAATATTTAATTTATCTTGACTGTTTTGATGTTGACAATCAATGTTGTTTTCTGCTGCGGATCTGGGACTGTTCTGCTGACAGCGATACCCATCAGTTTGTCAGATGGAGTGACACTATCTTTCCGTTTTCTGTTCTTTGTGGTCCTGGGATTCTCTCAGAAGCCTTTGCAAACAATGTTTAGATTGGGACATTTATAGCAATCCCACTCAGAAGTAGAAGAGACCAGTGTAGTTAGATAATATATCTTGTTAATGATTGTTTTACGCAACAAGGTGTATATATATATATATGAGTATATATGTATATAAATAGGGGTATGTTTATATATAGGGGTATATATATAGGGGTGTATATGTACATAGGGATATATATACAGGGGTATATATATATAGGGGTGTGTATGCTTATATATACACATAGGGAGGTGTGTATATATATGTATAGGTGTGTGCATATATACAACTGTCTGCCTGCAAAAAATCCTGACAATAACTAATGATAAAATTCTGAATGCTTACAAAAGTCAAATGTTAATGTTATGGGTTTGCTTTGCCACCATATTTTTGAGTTTTTATCGTTACATTAAAAATGTTAAAAAATATTTGCACCGAGTTAAAGGCACAAGTTATCTGATGCAACTGTTCTTTTTTAACTGACTTGGCCCATTATAAAGATTGCTGGAGAAGCAGGGTATGGCTGTCCAGCAATTACACTGGCACATTGATTCCATAAGTCTGGAGAATGGTTCGGCGTATAAAACTGAGCGCTGTAGTGAAACAGGGAAGTCATTTGAAGTGAGGCAGTTTAGAACGGTTGTTGGTTTCAGCTATCAATGCAAGGGAGAATTACATCTACGGTAAATGGATGATTATTGGTCATCAGAGCAAGGATAATTTTTAATATAGCGTGTTTTGAACCAGCAGGAGCTCAAAAGCATAAGGTTTCCTATGCAGTCTCTTCAGGTAGCAGATCTTTTGTGGAGCTTGGTTTGACTCAGCAACATTTACACAATGATTTATAGACTGGAAATAGAGAACGATATTGCCATTTGAAACCTGATAGAGCTCTCTCAAGGTTCATTAATGTGTGTGTAGTCTGGAGAAATTACGTTACCACCCAACTCTTCTCAGAATTGCTGCAGACACTTTTGTGGTTATGCATCTCCTCCAGAAAATGGGAATTAGCAGAAATGTAGCATGTCCTAGGATCCCACAGCAGCTTTAAACCAAGTGCCGCATTTTCTTTCAAAATCCACTAAACTTTACAGATCTACTGTACAGTAATTTTACTTTTGTGCATAATTTAAGATAGGATTTGTGTGGTTTGGCAGTATGAATTAGATAATACCAGCTGGATTGAAACACACTACTTGCATTAAACCAGGAAAAGCTGTCTGGGTAAAATGGTACAAGTTCCTGGAGAGAAGAGCTTTGTCTAGTTTGCAATTATGTCTGTAATCTTAAAAACTCAAAGAAGAATAAAAGTCAAGTAATATAATATAAAAATAAATAAATAATAATATATAAAATATTAATAAGAATCAATCCAAATAACAGACAAAGAGCAGGTTTTGTTCCATTAGATGATATCTTTCCATGCATAACACTTTGGATGGGCAAGATGCAAGACCCAAACCTTATGAAAAGAAGAAAATCTCTGACCCATTGGGTGCTCTTCGAAGCCATGGGGTGGCCAGCAGTGATCATGGTGATTGGCCAAGATAGGAGTGAGTCCAGTGCCTGGTTTTGATGGATATACTCTCTTTAGATACTTTGCCATCTCAGCTGCTCTCAGGGAACTTATGATCTTGCGTACAGGTCTCCACTGTGCTTTTCCTGACAACACTTCATGAGACGCTGAAGTGCTTTTAGCTCCACTTCACTAATGGAGAATTGAGCTGCTTTCCAACCACAGGAGATACAGAGTCCCCTTCAAATGCTACAAAGTGGTTTAGACTCCTTGCTTAAAAGGTGATGAATTTCCCTCTGGACTTACCCACTTCTCTGCATAAGCTTAAGAAAAACATAAACAGCTTGCTTAGAGTTGTGCTATTAACTGCTAGTGATTGCCTGCCTCGAGGGATTACATGGAACTTCCATACTGATTCAAAAGGTAAATGAAGTGAATACCTAAATTATGTTGTTCACAGAGGTTTCTGTGCTTGCTCAAGAGACAGAAAGTGTCTTGGCCAATGCTTAGCCATCCTTCGTATTCTTCACCTAGGTTTGTTTGCTACTTTTTCCCCTTCTGGAATTCCCTCTGGTGAACTTTCTGGTCGAAATCTTTGCTTATGGAGGGGTGTTGGGTGTGGTTTGGTGTCTTGTTTTATGTCTTTGCTGTTTCAATTGAGGCTCTAATGTTAGAAATGTTTGGAATTGAGTATTGGAAGAATTAAAACACAAACAAACAAACCCCCTATATTTGCATTCTGAAATCATAGAAACCTCCACAAAGCAGTGTTTACGCTGTCCTTAAAACTTGCAAAGTTATATTGGATCATCTTGATTCACCATGGTGTTTCGTGTATCTGTTGTTGTGTCTTTACAACTTACTGAAGTAGGTTATGTGGGAGTCTGTTATTCAGTACAAAATAATTCTCTATCACTTAAATTTCAGGCTTTGGACAAATTACTTTTTAAATTGAAAGAGGCTGCACTGACCTGATGATTCATCAGTTCACAGGAAGGTAACTGCTGAGATTCATCTGCTCAAAACCAACATTTATTGCAGCCTTACTTTAAAATAAAGGATTGTGACCTCAATGATTAGCACTGACTTGTAACAGTTGAGCCAGGAAACAGAGTGGGTTATTTGTCTGCAAGGTCCTTTTTATTTTGTACATAAAAGCCTTATTTTGTGTATGAATTGCGAAGAAAAGTGTGTATGTGTGCGGCAGATGATTTTTTCCTCTGAGGAATCCAGTTTGGAAGTGAAATGTATACTATCTTTTGTTTCTGTCTTTAAATTTAGGAAGAAAGTAACTCTATAGGAACTTGGGAAGAGGTGTTCGCGAGGTGTTTACACTAATGTTCACAAGCAGAGAGAAGTGGATAATGTTTTACAGGAAAAAGGAGTTTAAAAACCCCCATGTGTGGCACCAAGGAGGAGACACTCCAGGTGGTGAATCCACAGCTGCGTGGGCTGACACATCCAGGGGCTACTTTCAAGCTGCCAAGACAACTGGTGCTGAATCTTCCAGATGTTGCTGCTTGCACTTTGCGTGGCGGGGACCCAAAGAGAAACAGAGGCCTTTTGTATTCTCTGTTTTCACACTGCCGTATGGAGTGGGATGCAGCCTGGATGGATTGAATCGTGCATAGTTTAGTAGATGTGGTGTTAGGTTTATCTCCATTCTGTATTACATCAAGCTGATACTTGAGGTCCTTTTAGTTTCTTATTTTGGCTTGCCAAGTCCAGAAAGGCACACATTCAAACCTTGAATCTCAAAGGATTTTAGAAAAAAATGACAGAAAATAGCTTTTTTTTTCATCTGAAGGTGGCATTGCCATGTCCTGGCAGCGTTAGAAGGTGTGTGAATAGGATGTATAGGACTGAAAGGTCATTGCAAAGGAAGGTAGCAGAAAGCTGTTTGTGTTACAAGAATAAAGACTAGGACATGCAGTCACAAATAGAGCCCTGTGGCACTAAGTGTTGGATGAGATGTTGAGGGACAGCCCATCCAACATTTTATAATCAAGGAGTTAAAACCAGGCAGTGCAGTCTGATGTGGAGTACGTTACCCCTGGGATGTCAGAGGATGCTGCACTCATTTCCAAGAGCTACTGCTGACCATGGCCAGCTGATCCAGCACTCTCTGGCTCCTGCTCTGCCAGCTGGCCTTCTGAACTCTTTCAGTGGTTTTCATGCAGTCCTTTCTCAGCTCCTACCCACGAGTGCATGTTTAATGGCAAGGGGCAGAACCTGCTGGCATGGATTACTGCTACCATAATGTCAACAACAACTGGAAATACTGAAGTCAAAACCCCATATGTAGACTCTGCACTATACTAGAGCGCGGTGAAGTGTGTTGTTTGTGTGATGGCACTGAAGTCAAGATCTGTGTTTTATCCCCCGCAAAGCAAATTGCCATCCTGAACTCCAGGCCCCATCTGTCAAGGCTGTTGCTGGCAGCATTGAATCCGTGCATGTGCCAGTTGAGGTGCTGGCACTCTGTGCGTCTACAACACAGGGCTATGTTTTCTCTTGCATTTCAGACAGTGCCTGTTGCGTAGATGTGTGAAGCGAGAAAGGTGCAGCAGTGTTGCTCCAGCTGTCAGTGCAAGCCTGCGTTCCAAACCTTCCCATCTCCCCGGGAGCGAGCATCCTAACGCTTCAACCCTTTCCTGCCGTGCAAAGTAGGGGCAGCACAACACACCCTGCTGGCAGAGCGGGACAGGCAACCACAGGGTGTATTAAGAGCCCGTTGAGGTGGTCAGGCTGCACTACAGCCCTTTGTACACCGAAGAAAGCAATAGGTCTAAATCCAACCTCTGTGTCGTGGCAGCATGTGGGTGCCTAGAGGCACTGAAGTACTTACAGCCAGCACGAGGAAAGTGAGGAGAGTGAATGTGAATTGCTATTATTATTAACAATAATATTAATGAATAAGCTCCCAAAGATCAAGGACTTTCAAATTAATTATTCTTAGTTACAACATACAGCATGAAAAGAGGCTGCCTAAACCAATAATGGGCTTCTACTCCTTTCCTTATTAAATTAATTTTGTTTCAGATCTTCAGCTTTTCCCCCATCTGTGCAATTTTTTAATAAATATTTAAAAGAAGAATTAGAAAGGAAAGATTAAGGAGAGCAGAAGCAGCAGTGAGCCAGCTGGGAAAGGAGTATGGAAAAGAAATAACTTATGAGGTACTGAAGCATTTTTGAATAAATATCCTTTCATTTTTATGACTATTATAATTCGTTTTCAAATACTCTTACGACCAGATCCTGCATTTCTTGTGCATTTAAATCTCCCATTAACCTCAATGCCACAGTATTCAAAGGACCCCATCTTGCTTTCCATATGCTCAGTGGGACTTTGGATATGTGAGGAATGAAAAATTGCACCTTTAGGATAATTGAGCTGTCCTTTCATTCTAAAACTGATAGTAGAGGCTGACAATAATCATACTTCTGCACGTATCATGCTTTCTTAAAATATGATCATTGCCTAGGTTACTCTGTGCTATAGATGGGAGTTTTAATGCTGTCCATATGGATGAATATTAATTACAGAGTTCTTGAGTGGTTAGCTGGCTTCTCTGAGCCCTGTGCCCTACATGGACCTCCAGAAGTGGCACCTTGTTCCTGCTGAAATCACTGACAAAATCCTTGGTGACTTCAGGGAACCCAGGGAGTCACTCCAGGTATCATAACAGAATTGCACTGGAAAATATTCATGGAATCACAGAATTGTTTAGATTGGTTGGAATCTTAAAACCCATCCAGTGCCACCCCCTGCCATGGGCAAGGACACCTTCCACTGGATCAGGGGGCTCCAAGCCCCATCCAACCTGGCCTGGAACACCTCCAGGGATGGGGCAGCCACCACTGCTCTGGGCACCCTGGGCCAGGGCCTCCCCACCCTCACAGCAAAACATTTCTGCCGAAGATCTAACCTAAATCTCCCCTCTCTCAGCTTAAAACCATTCCCCCTCATCCAATCCTTATGCTCCCTGATAAAGAGCCGCTCTCTTCTTTCCCAGTTCTTCCTGTAGGCCCTTAAGAACTTTTCCAGAATGCTTTGCTCACACTCACACCTTTTGTTTAGGTAAAACCCTTTATTCTAGGTTTATTGTTTGTGAATGTGTTGAACACCAAAAAAGATAACTAATTCAAGAGACACTCTGGTTGCTTTCTGTACTTTTTGCTACAACTCTGCATAACAGCATGATTTGCACATGGTTTCTCATTGTTGGCATTTTATTTATGCCACATTTCTGAGCTGATAATTTACAAGCTTACAGTATCTTTTGAAAGTATTACTTAAATAGATCATTTAGTTCTCTGCAGGGAGTCTCTGTTTTCCCCTCCAAGAAGAATGAGATTATAGTTGCAAAGTATGTTACAATTAAAAGGAATTGTTTTGACCAAAGAAACAATGTGCTTTACTCTTCTGTGATTCTATATCCTCTCTCCCCCTTCTTTACAAATCATATCCATAGTTGCCTAAACAATAGACAATTGGATGCCTAGTTGACCCTTCATGTCCATAATTAGCTGGTACATACTGGAAATAAAAGGGATATTGCACCATAGGTATGTGGATACTAGCTCAGATTCCTGTTTGGCTGAACCTGAGGGCAGTGGGCTGGGAATTTGCAGAAGGAAGCTGCCCGGGGTGCTGCAGCAGGAGCAGAAATCTAGTGGGAGCAGAGTCTGTCCTGGTTTTGCCAAGTCAGTGGTATTAAAGGGCTGTTATGAAGTATGAGTTGCTGTAGTATGAATTCATCCTGAAAACGGGGAGCTGCTGTGACCCTGCCTTGCCCTGTGGTGAATCTGAGCGGGAATCTCTTAAGTGTCTCCTGCTATCCTTGAAAAATAAGTGTCAAATATTTTCTCAATAATTGTAAGTAAGTTCCTCTTCCACTTGTGCTGAGATGCCTGCTTACCAATCCAGTAAAAGCTGTTCCCTAATTTCTGTACATGCCTTCTTCCGGCTGCGTTGTGTGCGTGTGACGTAACACCAACCATGAAAAATCTGTTCAAGTCTGACCGTGTGCTTGGGTTCAGTCACACCCAGGGCCTGCCGTCTTTCACAGAAGCTCTGAGCACATGCTTGACAGATTGGTTTCAGCCAACTGTTCGCTCAGCGCTGATTTTAAAACCTCTTATTTAGAGGAGAAACAACGCTCACTCAACAAACCCCACCTTTCTTCCAGTCTGCCACCTCTCTCTGTACCTTGCAGTGCTTTGAGAACTGTCTGGTCTACCTGGTTGGCTGCTGGCGTGCATAGAGCTCTGGTAGCCCTGCAGCTTACAGAAGAGGTGCAGAGAAATACCCTCTCAGGGTTTTCAGCAGATGGTTCTGATTGCCCTTAGAGGCGCCTCTCTTTCCTGTGTTGGGTGTGGAACCCTGCGGTGCTCACTCTTGCTGGTTAGAGAGTGTCGTGTGCTGTCCTCTTGGTTCTTACATTTGGTCATCAAGCACAAACCTGCTTGGGAACAATTTCTTGGATACTGTCAGGCTCATCTGCTAAACTGTTCCAGCTCTCCTAGGTCTCCTATCTGTCATGGACCTGCCCAGGAACTTGGAGCAGGTCTCCATGGCTGCAGTGATCAGTCAGACAGCATTGAATAGAGTGCTTCAACATTAGTTTTTGATGGCAGCAAGATTTTGGGATGCCTTGCTTTATGAAAAGAATTCAACAACAAAGAAACAGTGGTGGGGAAAAGCAGACTATAGAGCTCCCATTCTAGAAGATTTCAGTCTTGTTTACATTCTAAGTGTATGGCACTTGATTGAAAGACTTAATGATCAATATCCCCATCCCTTGTGTTTAAACATGAAAAATTGGTTTAGAAGAAGCGGCGAGTTGTGCAGCTGTTAATTAACCTGTGCGTATTATAGAAGTCTGGATTTTTTTTCATGTGCAATATGGGAATTACATTATTTTCTGTTTTAATGCTGGTAGAAGTCAATAAGACAAGTAATAAAAATGAATTGCCCAGCTTAGAGGAATCTTTAGTTATGTAACCTATGATTTGTACAGTCTCCTCTTTCAACATGTTGTTGAAGTGCATTTGTTGCTTTTTCATTTTCTTGCCAAAGAAAAATCAATCTTATTAAGTCAGCACCATGTTTTAGACTACTGTGGAATGTCCATTTTGTTATTTAAAAGTAGAACAACCTTAGAATGTTCTTTAGGGTAAAAAAGATTAGTTAATAAAGGAAAGGCAGATGGTGATAAAGAAAAGGTTGGCAGGGAGTGGGGAGATCTGAGACCTCACAAAGAAGCTTGTTCAGCGCATTTAAGGGGATGTCTGTGCATGCATGGCCTTGTTCCTTTTGTCCCGTGAATCCGTGCAGTTCAAGGCCTTCATGAAAATGGTGAACCTCAATGACATTTAATGTATAATAAGAAATTATTTTGCTGGTCTCACCCGGGGATGTGAATTTATTACCAGTCTCAGATCCATTCTTTTTCTTCTTTTGTAACGCTTTTCAGGGAGGGAGGCTCCTCCTAACAAAATGGAAGTGTGCATTTAAAGTTATTTTCTTCTTCAGGTGATCTGTAGCTGTTAAGAACAAAACAAAAAATGGAACAGATAAAACCAGGAGTAAATTCTGCCTGGTGAGAAAATTGATGGAAATGAAGGACTTGACTTTTGTAAAGTAGAAACAAATATTGTGCTTAAAGAGATTTTTGTTTGATTCGTGTAACTGTAAGAAACTAGTGAGGGTGATTTTCTTCTAATTTGTATGTTTATAGGGGACAGTTCTTAGTACATGTAATAATAATCTCAATTTGTGTTTCTGAACTACCTGTTTCTGGTAGTAAAGCTCTCCAAGGGCTCTTATTCAGAGAACCTCTTAGCTTACTCACTTTTCTCAGTAAGTATGAAACTGCAGAGTTTATATTCTAGCGCTGCTTGAACTTGATGATGACAGAAGAATTGAATCATTACAAGCCTTTTATTCATTAAAACTCCCGATGTCAAGTTCAGTAACATCTTTAGGGTCACTTTCAATATCATTCTGCATTTTCTTGTCACCTCTAATCTGCTTCTAAACTGCACTGTTAAACGGGTAGCGTTTGTAACCTACTTAACTCACCTCTCACCAGCTTGTACGGGGTGATGACATTAAACATCTCTTTGACTATTAGGGCAAATAATAAATGACTTTGGCCCGACTAAGGAATAACATGGATCTAAACTGCTTAAGAGTAGCTAAGGAGACAAAGTGCTTTAGAAGCCTCTTGAAGATTTCCAGGGGGCAAGAGAAACTCTGTAGGGCAGCGCCTTTTTAAGGTGTTCAACATGTTTGATCACTGAGCTGTGCAGGCTGATGCGATGTGGATATATAAATTTAATGGAACTTCTTTCCATCCCTTTTGGGTACAGATAATGACCCTAGGGATAATTAGTTTGAAGAAAAGTTGCTTTAAAAAAGAGGTTTGATCAAGGCAAATGAAATGGGTTTCCGGTGGGCACCAATTAAAATACAGGAAATTCTATTTAATCATAAGGAAAAACTGTTTTACTGAAAGGGTGATCAAGTGCTGGAACAGGTCACCTGAAGGGGTTATAGTCTCCATCCTTGAAGATATTCAGAACCCAACAGGACATAGCCCTGAGCAACCTGCTGTTGGTGGCCCTGCTTTGAGCAGGAGGGCTGGAGTGATGATCTCTAGAGGTGCCTTCTGACCTCAGCAACTCTGTGATTCTGTGAAGTCGTGGTGGGGTGAAAAGATGAGCAAGGCTTACCCTTTTTTATAATGAGGTCAAGCAGACATTTGACAAGACTAATGATTAAGTACTGTGCTCCTCTTTTCAGCCCCAGAGAGAGTTTGATATAGTTCAGGAGCAGAAGGAGAGGATGCAGAGAAGAGCGAGGGAATGCTAGCATTTACATTTGTGGGCAATGGAATGCAACTCATTTCATGCTTGTATGTGCCTTCGGTGCCAAGGCGCTAGGATAAAGGCTGGCTTAATTAGCTTGTGCAATAGTGGTTATACAAATCCATGTGTGGTCCGTGCATTCTCTGTTTGTAGAAATGAGACGAGGCTGCTGCAAATTCTAATGTACCAAAAAAGCATGGAACTGAAAAGGAAAATAATGGTCTTTTTGAATCACCTAGCAGCACACATTCATTCTGGGCACATACTTGGCTCAGCAGGTGGTATTATTTACTGACCAAAGAACATCAGTCAGCGCGGCAAGCTACGGACATTTCAAATCAGAAAAAGCCTAATAATAAAGTCTTCCCCTGACTATAAAGCTCCTATTTTTGATTTATTGTTCACAGTAGGTGAAGATTGAAATTATAGTGGTGATTAAAAATGAGCAGGCAGAAACTTAGCAAAGTAGTCTGACAGTTCTGATAATATCCAGATCTAACAGGAAGAAGTCTGAAATCCACTGCAGTCCCTCATACCGCCCTCAAAGCATGCCTGCCAGTGTCTGGCTTTGGCCACTTTCTAGCAGTTGGGTGGGTGAGTGGGTGGGGAAGGTGAGGTAGCAAGCCAGCATTTCAGTGAGCTTCAGTGGGTGGGCTAAGAGTGAGCCAAATGTAAAGCCTCGCTGTAATCATGGGAGCTGTGGTGGAAATGTGTCTTGGAACATAATCTGAGATTAATGATATGTTGTCTGCTTGTCTCCAAAAGGCTCGTGAGACGAAAGCTTGGTTTTTTTGAAATGTGCACTAAAGTTTCAGACTCTTTGAGTATGGTATTCAGTGGATGCAAAAGATCCTTCCCTTGCAGCAGACAGTTGTTCTAGTAATATATTGTCTTGAAAGATTAATACAGTTCTGTAGAAATTGACACAAAACCTCAAAACCTAAAAAAACCGGGAGAAGAAAGTACTCAGGTTGACTGTCTCCCATTGTGGAAAAAGTTGACATGAAATAAATATGTAACATCTGTAAAATCCAGATGTGCATCTTGTGCCAACCCTTCCTAAAAGAACAGTATTTAAAGAAGAAAGGGTTGGTTTTGGTTGGAAGTCTGTGAGAAGCTCTGCTGTGAGGTCAGGGCTCAGATCCTGCCATGGCCCCGCAGGAGAGGCCTCTGGCAAAGCCCAGGTTACAAAGCATCTGTTCAGGAGGTCATGTACCCCATGTTTAAAAGCCCTGGACATCAGCTTTATCCAAGTGAAGGCTTAGAGGCCACTGTGTGCCCAGGAGCGCTCGGTAGGGACCAACCTGCAGCAAGTGCTTAACTCTTTGTATGAACTGGAGCAAAAGCACATCAGGTTCTTTGTCCGGCTGGGATCTCAGTTTGTTTGTACAGAAACTGCGCGTGGCTGCTCAGTTTCTGAGCTCATGCGAGCACGTTGTCTGTGACTCTCATTCAATATGCAACACACGGAGCCTTTATCAAGTACAGAATATTACCCTGCAACTAAACTGAAGTTCTCCCATTAATCTAAGGTTTAGAATTCACGATGATAAATCTTATTTAAGGGCCTATGTAAATTCTGACATTAATAATTCCCTAGCACTTTGACTTAAATATGGTAGATCCCTGCAATGCCTGACCTCAGAATCATGCTACACAGTATTTTTCAGTTGCTTTTATCACAGCAATTTGTCTTAACCCATCACAAAGCAATGTCTCTGAATACACAGAGGCTCTCAGTAACGACTACAGAATGACAAGTTTCAATCATTACTGTTTTTCTGAGAAGCTTGATAATACTTTAAAATGCGTTCAGTTCTCCCTGACAGGTTGCAACCTCTGGTCTTTAAATATGGGGATGCTTGGATGCCATGGAATAAGGTGCTACTGCTTTTCCTTACCAAATATTTATACAGTGCTGGACAGGAGAACAAATATGACTTCTTCATTTTCATGGTTGAGACTTTCCAATCTTTCTTTTCCCTTTTTATTTAATGCTATATGGGTTTAATTGAACGTGTTTACCGTAGGTAAAGATTTTTCCAGTACTACAAGAACTCCTGGGTTCCCGGCATTCCTCATTTCCCTCTTTCAAAAAACTAATCTCATTCTAACATAGCGAAGTGACACCTGCCATCTCTCACTGATGACATCTCAACATTGATTAAACAGAACACTTATCGCTGTGGCATGTTCTATCCTGCTGTTCCTTTTTGCTTTACATTGCAAATTCCCATAAAAAATGTTCAGCGTCTCATAATTTCTTCTGTTTTCAGTATTGCTGTGGTTCATGGGCTACTGAAACACAGCTGTGAAGGACAATTTTATCTGAACATAAATTATGTTTAATTTATAGATTTTAATTAGGTGGTTAATTACTTATGACCGTATTGTATCGTTGATGACATTTCAATTTTTAAGATAATTACACAAGTATGCAAAGCTAAAGGATTATTCTTTACAGGTCTGTAAATCATGCTGTTGTTAGAATGCAGATATGAAATAGAGCCTCGTAATTCTAAAGACTTCAATTGCCATAAGTTAAATAACTATTAATTGTTTAGTGAAGTATCTAATATTTCTAGAGAAACTCATGGTAATGCAAAATGAGTGTTATATATAACCATGCTTTAAAGGGAAGGGTAAATGTGTTGGATTTGTTTATCCATAGTCTGGATTTTTATTTTAGCTTTATGGAATGCTATTTTGTTGGCTGAATTACATTATCTATGAAGTGTCTAAAGCCATGCAGTAGCGTGTAGAAGTGGTGGCCATAGAAATAAACCAAAAAAATGCTTCCCTTACCAAACGGATGGGGCTTTGAGCACCCTGACCCAGTGGGAGGTGCCCCTGCCCATGGCAGATGTGCCGGAACTGAACGAATTTTAAGGTCCCTTCCAATCCAAACCATTCTATGATTCCATGAAATCATAACTCCTCCCTCCCACCCCCAGGCCTGGTCTGTTAACCAGGCACTCTTCAAAGGTGCTGTGTCCCTGGTGAGTGGGACTGGTGGTGTGTATGGTTGCTGAGCAGCATATGCTGACTTGGCAATTGCACCACTCTTGAAAACACACAGGCTGTGGCGGTCACGTATCTACACATCGTAGTAGAAAACTGATGATGTTGGTAATGTGGTGTTTTCTCTCTACACTACAGATTCTCTTGGTCTGAACTTAGCGAGGTAATACTTTTGTTCTATCTAAATTTCAGATCTGTAAAATAATCTGGTGGTAACTCCTACTGTCTTGCCTACAGGTCAGTCTTTACACAGCACGTAGAACAGTGGGGCCTTGAATACAGCTGGATCCTTTCTAGATCATGAAATGGGAGAGTCATAGAATCATTAAGGCTGGAAAACACGAAAAGATCATCCAGTCCTCCCATCAGCCCAACAGCACCGTGCCTACTAAATCATGTCCCCAAGTGCCACATCAACATGTTTTATGAACCCCTCCAGGGATCATGACTCCCTGGGCAGCCTGTTCCAATGCTTCACCATTCTTTCAGTAAAGAAATGTTTCCTAATATCTAATCTAAACCTCCCCTGGTGCAACTTGAGGCCATTTCCTCTCATCCTATCCCTTGATGCTTGGGAGAAGAGACCAGCACTCACCTAGCCACAGCCTCCTTTCAGGCAGCTGTAGAGAGTGAGGAGGTCTCCCCGTATCCTCCTGTTCTCCAGGCTAAAGTGGCCCAGGTCCCTCAGCTGCCCCCAGATCCCCTGTGCTCCAGCCCCTTCCCCAGCTCTGTTCCCCTTCTCTGGACGCACTCGAGCCCCTCTGTGTTCTTGAGGGGCCCAAAACTGAACCCAGAATTTGAGGTGTGGCCTCTCCAGTGCCAAGTAAAGGGGGACAATCCCTTCCCTACTCCTGCTGGTCACATTATTTCTGATCCAAGCCAGGATGCTGTTGGTCTTCTATGACACCTAATGTACATTTCAAGCTTAAATGTCTGAAATGGAGCTTGAGTTGCAGCTCTCTGAACAAATGGGAGTGCAGCTTGGTTGAACTGAGCAATGGAGCAGGTACGACACCTCATGTATGTAACCAAGTGGCAAATCAGTTGGAATATTTTCAGTGAACTATCAACACCTGAGCCGCAAGCATGAGTAATTCATGAATAGTTTTGTGTAACGAATACATTCCAGAATTTCACAAAATGTTCAGAGAGATGAAAGGTGAAGTGCAGTGAATAAATTATTCATAGCAAATTATTCACTAAGCTCTATTCATCACCAAGATGAGACAGAATTATTGACTGGACATGGAAACAAAATTTCATTTCGGGGAGACGATATTAAAATACCGGTGTGTTAGTGTAATTATGCTGTGACTGTAAAGACTTTACTATTCTGCAGTAAAATATGCCTTGGGTACTGCTGCAAGATTGATATTCTCCAGGGCTGGTGCACTGGATTTTTGCTTTAGCTCCATAATGGAATTTAGGCGTGCTATTGATCTCTTCCCGTAGGGAGAAGAATTTTTGCGTATTTCCTTTGCTTATAATTTGCTGAAAGACAAATCCTGTGCTCAGCTGGCTGAGGTGAGGAGTGGTTAAACTGGAAGTAGTGTGTATGTAGATATTAAGCCTTCTTCCTTGTGCTTGGATGACCATCTGCAGTGCCTTAAGTGTTCTATGATGTGAGAAGGAGGGTCCCTTAGTTCTTGCAAGTTCTGTACATAAGCAGTTGAGCTTCAGCTTTCTGTAAGAACCTGCATTGAGATGTGAATAGTCTTTTGGCCAGCAGGCTGGCAAAAAGCAGTTAAAAAGTTATCTCCAGTACAACATTCATCGTCACTATGACCAGTGGATCTACGTGGATACTGGGAATGTGCATTCATGTTTCTCCAGCCCAGGGAATGCCTGCACCCTTTACTCAGTGCCTTAGGATTTTGAAACCTTTTCCTCTTGATTTGTTTCTTAAGGTACAAAATTAATATTACCATGTCTGCTGCCTGTGCATGGTTGGTTGTTATTGACATGACCTTAAAGCTCTGAGTCCTATGTGAAATTGATGCATCATAGTGTTAGGAGGTGCATTTCTATAAGAAGACCTTGTATTTCCTTGAGCTGTGCTGTGTAGCACTTTCTTTCTGTCTGTGGGCACACAAAACTGTGATCTTCTTAAGCCACTGGTGAACTGAAGCATAAATTATTCTCCTTCCCTCATGCAATTTTTGTGTTTGTCTCTACATTGTGAATTCCTCGATGCACGGACTGTCTCTACCCTGCTGTAGAAGGTGTGCTGTAAGCAGAGTGCATGGGGTCACTGACGGATACAACTGTTCTTCCTTTGGACTCCTTGACCGTGGGACGGAACGTGATATAAAATGAATGAGCTGCCTGATTTTAGCACAACAAATCTAGTGTTCGAGTCAACCCAAACGGTTCAGATTTGAGATCACTTTAGTACTTTTCTGCTCTTTTTAGTTGTCCTGGGCTTGTTTTCCAAGTGCCACAATAGCACTGCGGTTTATTCATGACAGATGAGCACATATTGGTTTGTACTGGAAGGCCCAATTTGTTCCACCCCAGTTAAAGATGTTGGCCTAAAACCAGGAAAGGGTCACGTGAAGACTGTGCAGCTCGGCTTTTGATGCTGCTGCGCTGGCTGCAGCTCTGGCTTTGGTTACTGAATTGCTTTCACTTGTTACTGATAGACAGTCTTCCAGCAAAAAGGGAGGCTTTTCAAAATGCTAATAGAAGCATTAGTGCTCCATCATCATCATCTCGCAGAAAACAATGTCTAGATCAATCTATCTGCTTCTAAATCTTTAGAGAAACAAAATTTAAACTCATTTTGCCAAGGCCAAATGTCAATCATAAGAAAAAATCTATATGAAATTTTAATTGCAAGATGTTCAGTGCAAATTTAATGAGTGAAATAAGAGATCTGAGAATTCAAGCATACTCAGCTCATGCATAATGTTGACTTAAATTGGCTCTCTAGAGGTGCAGGGAATTGCGTTTTTAGAATTTACACACTGATAGAGCAAATGTACTGGGCCCTGTAGGTTAAGGTCATAAATCAGAATCATTTAACTGCCTTTGAGTGATTGCTACAGACTGTAATGGCTGGGAGAACTGGCTTCAGCTACAAGTGATTACTCTGCTTGGATTATTGAAATGCTACTCAATATTCATAAATCAGTGATCATTAATCCCCCAAATAGTTCCTGTCAGCTTTCTAAATAAATTTCCTACTAGCTAATTGAGATTGAAGGAGACTAGCAGGCGCTGGTTCAGAATTAGGACAAATGAGCTGCTTTGCCTACCTAGGATCAGAAACACATCTATGGGGGAAACGGAACCACACTGTGCGCATATGTGGCTGCTAAAATTGTCACATTTAAGCTGTTAACTGGAGAAGCCTTTCTTAGCAGTTTTTGCCCTTGTGAGCTGCAATGATTATAAAAAGACTTCTTTATGTTTATTTTATGATGAAGATATTTGTTTGCTACCCATCAAAAGTAGCTAAACTGTCAGCTGGTGGCATCATCACAGCGCAGAGGGCAAGTACGTGAGAGAGCGAGACCTGCAACCCTGGAACTGCATTGGTGTAAGATGCTCGTCGCCTTCTCAATGTTGAATCTCAAGATGAAAAAAATTAAAATTCATAAATTTGGTGTTGGGTTGTAACTGGAATGTGTTAGCTCTTTAGAAGTTTTTATTAGCTGCTCAGTTTAATTGTATTTCCTGCTGTAACTGCTTATACTTGTGTGAGAGGACCATTCTACAGCTCCTAATGGTCTGTATAACCTCCTGCCACAGTACATGTCACGTGGGTTTGCACACTTCGCATCCCAAAGTTTTCTGACAGCAGAGGATTGAACTGTAGGAGATAAAATTTGCAGCTGATATGAATGCTCGTTCCTGTGGGCCCAACAGGAGGACTCAGTACCATCTCTGTGTTTCTCCTGGTTTCCCTCTTTCCCTCCTGTTGATTTCATCTATGTGCAACTCTCCTTAAAAAAAGGGGGAAAAAAAAGGCAACATTTAATTGAAGGGTGAAAGACAAATTCAGATGGTATTTATAGGAGCTAGCACTGCCAGGGATGCTACTCCATTGACATGATCATGTAGCATATCAAAAGTCACCAAAGAAAGGAGAGATGCTGGTGCCTTGTTGTAATTATCTCAGAATATCTCTCCTTAATAGGATTTATGAGAAGATGAGCTTGAGAGGAAGGTTTTATTTTTTATCTGTTCCATTTTTTATAAGCAGAACTTAAACCAGAACTGATGTTTATCTGGATTACTTTAATATCAGGACCACCAGAGCTCCAGGCAAAAACCTTATAGTACCAAAAAGCCATACTTAATTTGACAAAGAGGAATTATTTTCGAAGCACTTATGGCAGGATTCAACCGTGCACTTAGGTGTGCTTCGATTGCTGCTGCAGTGCGCGCTCTTATTGCTGTCACACTGACACGTTGGTCCTTTAATTGAAACTAGTAAGGCATTTAAAGTTGAGGATGTGGTGAAGCAGTATGAGGTGAGAACCTTATCTTTTGTCTCTGCCTCATCGTTGTCCCACTGGTATGATCCTCAGCCCAAGCCTTCCCGGCTGGGTGCTGTGTTCAAAGTGAGCAGCCATCCCGACAGCAGTGACACCTCCAGCTGGAGCGCACCCTCGGGAACTGACATCAGTGATGCCCTGAGATACTTTTCTAAACCCAGGCAATCCAGGTTGCAGTTCCTTGTGCTGCAAACGTTCTTCCTTCCTATTACAAATACTTCCACATAATGCAAGATCCTAGAGGTGCTTTTATTTTATTGTGTATCTTTACTTAATTACTTTGCTTGGAGTTGCAGTTTGGTTAGTGATAAACTGTAAATACTCCTCTAATCTCTTCTTAAGCTCCTTGACTCAGAGAATGATAAATACGTTGAGATCGCTCCCTCCTTCAGGATCGTTTGAGCAAGGAGGCTTCTCTTGTGGTTCCTTGTTCTGGTAAAGGATTTTAAGTAACTGCTGTTAAGTAGCTCCTCCACACACGAACTGAGAATTCCACAATACTACAAGTGCCCACATTTAGGGCAAAAAGTTGCTTTAAATTTCAGTTTCCAATTAAAATACAAAGCAAAAGACACCTTGTAGGCAGAGAGTGAGGAGCCACGTGGCACGTTATTTTCTTGCTGGTGCTGTAGAAGTATGGCTTCACCTGTAAAGCTCTTCTGAAGTGCTCTGTGATTGGCTTTCCTTTTTTTAAATCCACATTGTGCCAGACCAGGCCTTTGTAACCAATGCTAGAAAAGGAAACAAGCTGGTAATAACTTCTACACTAAAGCCAACCTGGGTTTACAGTGGAAGGGGACCAGATTGCTTTGTTGTGTGTAAACAAAAAAATGCAGAGTGTCACCTGCATCTCTGTTACCCAGGCAAGCAGGGAGAGTGTTTGGAGCGAAGGAGCTTCCTCCAGGCAGGCTCAGGTGGCTTTATTTTTGACACAAAAGGCAGCAAAGCAGGCAAGCTCCACTGAAGGAGCAAGATGGCTCAGTTTTCTTCCAAGCTTGGCTTCACAGATGTGGGAGCAGGAGATGAAGCTGCAGCATCCCCTGGGAGCTGTGAGAAGACAGGCAGCTGGTGGGAAACAGAGCTCGGTTCATGCGACCGTGGGAGGGGATGTTTAGCTCTGTTCTCTTTGCCATTTTCTACTTTGGCTTAAGGGTGAAATTAATTTGAGTTGGCCACCTCCCTTACACCCTGCTCAGTCCCACAGGCAACCTGTCCAGAGGGGGAAAGAACAATGAGGTCTTTTTGGGTTTCAACTTCATTTTTAAGTACATTTATACTCACTTGGAACAGAGGTGGAGAAGACAAAAATGACAGTGTCATTGCAGAGTCTAATCAGATGTTTGGCTGCACCAAACTGATAGCTCCAAACTGTGGTGTTTGCAATTTTTAATTTACTTTTTGGTGTTTTTTGTACACATGCAACTACCCATATCTGGGTCTAAGGATTTTGTTAATTTTATTTCCATTATTATGCCTCCAATTCTTAATTCCTTCTCCATTGTAGTGGGTTTTCTTTAAGAATAGACTATTTGGTTCCATGGAGCTTGACATCAAAAGGGAGCACACACTGAACTGAAACAAGGATATTCTTGTGTCTACATTTTTCATGCTGATTTGCCAGTGCTTCCTTCTTGTACTCTGAAAACTGACTGTGAAATGATAAATAGCCAAACCTTGTTATGTCTTGTTAATAGTCTAATCCCATTGTCATGTCACATCCTCTAATCTTCATCCAAATTTTGTCTGTTGATCTAATTAGGTTTTTGTTCCTGGCAAATTTCTGGCTCTTGGACTTGCTGGGCTGGCTCTTGAGACTGATGAGGTGGAATGATCCATACGGTTCCTCATGGCTTTAAACAGAAACATCTGTCAGAAACGAGCAATTTGTTGGCTGAGTTTAGCAGTAAGGAAACTTGCATTTGACAGCACCGCTTTTGCTTCTGAGTGACTTAAGTCAGTGAGAAAAGCTATAGGGGGCTGCAGAGCCAGCAGAGATCATCTGTCTCTGCCGGGGTCTGTAGGAGGCACCGTGCTCTGGTAACTTTCACAGGAAATTAGAAGTACAGACAGATAATACTGGCACACTTTCATTCTTTGCTCACATTTCCTTCCTTTGTTTTTTCTTTCTAGGTCAGAGACTTTTGCTGAAGTGCAAAGCTCTGAGTTTAAAGACTATCCTGAGCAGAGCTGGTCTCCTGTAAATGAGGGTCTGACTTAAACTGATCTGGAAGGAGGACACACATCTGTAATGTCTGTTTGAAAGCTGTGTAAGTACATGTGTATATGCACACATATATAAATAAAACCTACTGCCTGTTTCCTTTCGTCACCTTATGTTGTGTCCTGTCAAGTTTCAAAAGAAAAACTAGATGGAGCTCAAGTCTGATCCTTAAACATTTCTGCTTTAACTCAAAGCTGGAAAGTTATCACTGGAAAATGGGAAACACCTTTTGTGTTGTTTCTGTTCCATCTCATGCAATATTTGGATTTGTCTTTGATGAGATAAAATTCTTTTGAACTGAGGTGGCTTGAATGACTAGAGCATGGATTTGGGGAGAAAATGATCAAATGCTTTAATGGCAGAAATTGAATTGGTCTAAATGTCTTCAGTAAGAATAAGATTTTCATAAAGTTTTACACAATGCGGAAATGATACAAATGTCCACCTTCCAGTTCTGTATCCAGACACACAGAGCTCCCAGGTTTGACTTAAATGGCCTTGAGTTAACAAGAAGCTCAATTATTTATTTCACTGTGTGTTTTGGTCCAGGCAGTGATTTTTACATCATTCTACACTGATTAGGCGTGTTATCTTTCATCTTCTGTGGCTGTTATGACAAAGGGGAGGAGAACGGATAGATAATACTTATAGGTTCAGTTGTGGATTCTCTTTAAAAGGCCAGTTATCACTCAGGGGAGGCTGCCCATGCACAAAAAGCGGATGTTATTTTAATGTGTAAATCAATAAAGCTGCCTTGTTTTTTTCTGGTTTTATTCTAGTATTGATGAGATCTATAAAAGTCCTTTTGAAACCAACATCCTATCTATCTTAGGTTTTCAGTAGGAAAGATGGATCAATTTCTTTTGGAAGAGTCTGAAAGAGTATAAAACAAACAGATATGATCAGTGATTCTGAAAAGCAAGATTAAGCCAAGTATTGATGGTTTCCAGCCAGGGCCATGGATGCTTCTGGAATATATGCTGTCGCCAGCCGTGTGCTGGGCTCTGGTTAAACACTGTTGGCCCAACTGAAACCAAAAGGTCTATGAAACACAGAGATCAGGACAATCAGCCCAACCATCCCTGCTGCCTTGAAACTTTCCCTGCCTTTGAATTTTTAGCCAAAGTTTATTTTATCTGTGGAAGAGGGAAGGAAATTATACTAATATTAAAGGGCCAGGTTATTGGGAACAATTAACACCCCCCCAAACCTTTTATATCCATTTTCCTCTTGGCTGTACACAATGGCAGATTTTGCTGTGGAATAACATGCGCCCTCAGAAATAAAAGCAAAAAGAGCATCTGTATGGAGAAGCCTCCAGGATGAGTGTGTGGGGGAGTAGGTGTTCTCAGTAAAAGGCACTATAATGATTATATTTCTGAAATGATTGAGACTAATAAATGTTGATATGTAAAAAGAAATGATCCTTTTTTATTGGTCCATTGAGGCGGTCTATAATTTTTTTTTATGTTCAAGCTCTGATCAGGAATTGAAGTGACATATGGAATCAGAATTGAAATACAGCTCTGCGGAATACTTTGTCAGTAGGAAAAAATTGCATATGATAAAGCTGCTGAATTTTTGGCATCAATTACAACACCATCTTGTGAGCACTGGTGAGAGACATTTATGCCCAGGTTTCAGCAGCATTGTGCTGTGAATGAATGGGGAATTTCAGATAACTGCATTCCCCTTTTCTGTTCCAAGTATGTGTGGGTATTCTGTGGGGTTTTTATTAAATTGAATTGTAATCAGATAGAGTCATTACTTAGCTGCTTGGAAAGATAATTCCTAAGAATGAGAAATTAGGGTGAAATTCATTCTTCTGGAAATGTAGAGCTCTTAAGCCTACCAGATTTTTCAGGATGTTTCACATCTCTGTTCCAGTGCACATTTGAAAAGTACAAATACCCTCCAGCCTAAACAGAAATGCCCAGAGCTAGGTCGCAGGAGGCACTGAGTTCTGGCTGTGACCTCTGTTATGGAGTATTATTTTTTAGAGAGCAGAACCCCAAAGATCTCACAACCTACCTAGGACTATGGTCAAATATGATGGTTGAGAAATTGAAATCTTGATGTTACACATCATTTTTTTGAATGGAATTCTGCTACGCACTGTAACGCTCATTGAGGCAATCAGCTCCATGCTGGCACGTTCTGCAGTGGAGGCTCACGGTGTGCAGGGCACAGCACGACACCTGTGTGGACACCTACACCCAGGCTGACCCAAGAACTGAAAGTGCTGCTCAGACCCAAACTTGCACAGAACCTCAGAACCTGGAAATCCCTCTTAGATCCAAAGGCAGATGTGGATGTCATGGGTACAAGTGTGTCCAGGGATCTTCCATCCCAAACTATTCTATGATTTTATTACTCTGTGATACAAACAACATAATTTGCTCTTTTTTTATACCTTATATCTGAAGAATATGCTAATCTAAATCAGTCCTTTGGGCTTTTCCCATTTTTAATATCTGCTGTAGCTTCCCTTCTATTCTGCCTTAAGCCAGATTTTAAATTTTGAAACCATTATAATGCCTCAATTATTGTAGCAAATGTATTCCACATCTCACATCCACCTTGCATCCTGACTACTGTAGCAGGCTCAGAAAAACAGCGAAGAGCTGCTGCTGTGTTGCTGTGTCAAAGGCACAGTTGCTCTCAGTTGCTGTCTGGAGGGAACCACAGGCACACGTGCATAAGGAGAAAGCATATTCCTGTAGTCATGAAGCTCCAAGCTGTTCCATAAACCTCCCAGTGCCTCCTCAGGCCATTTGTTCAACCTCTGTACCTTTTTCCCCCAGGTTTTGTGCCCAACTTTGCAATGCATACTGAGGTCTACGGATGAAAACACTGCTTTTCCTTTAACTGTTGGTGACAAAAACCTGGCAGATTCCTTGAGTGGTCATAGTCCATGAGAGACTCAGTTCAGGCTCACAATCCTGTTTGGGTTAAGGAAATTTAATCAGTGAGCAGATGATTCTGTTGTGCTCCAGCTGCAGCCCTGTTAAAGTCTGATCCTGTTGCCTTGTGGAATAGTTATTGCCTGGATTAAATCTGTCTAGACACTTCACCTGTCTTGTTATGGATTTATTCAGGGTTAAATTGCTATTCAGCTGCTGACTGTAGAAGGGTCATTGTTGCACACTGATACATGGACACAGGGCAGTAAATAAAAAGAATGAACACACTGATAAGTTACTGAAGAAAGTGCAAGTGGTGCAAGATAGGAACGTGGTGAAGTGGGATTGCAGCTGTCTGTATATCAGTATTTTTTTGTCCATTTGATTGGACACAAAGAGAATCATAGAATAATCACAGAACCATGAAATGCTTTGGGTTGGAAGGGACCTTAAAGGTCTTCCAGTTCCAACCTCCCTGCCATGGTCTCTTCCTGTAAGAGACTTAAGTTTTCCTCATTATGTGGTTTCTAGGCATCTCATCCTCCTTTGCCAAGAGCCTCCTGCCTCTGTTTGCCCCTACATCCATAGCACTTACTACCATCATGCCAAAACAAGCCTGAGCTCTCAATCACCTGGGTCAAGAAAACCTCAAAATCCTTTATTTTGCAGGTTTTTATTTAGGCTGACATTGTTTCCCATGGAAGCTGTAACATCTGGGTGCACCCGAAGGATTTTATAAACAAACAAGAAGAATTTTTACACAGGAAAGGGTTCTGCTGGGCTTGATTGGATTAGCATAAATTGTAAACATCTGAGGTGTCTGATTATTAAACAGTGAAAGCCTGAGATGGCAAATGTGAATTCTGTATCCTCACTTGTTATGTTGGGTTGTGCCTTGAGATCCTACCTGTGAATCAGGGCCACGTTACACATCACCTGTGCAACCTCAGGGTAGGCAGATGGTCCAGCCTGAAGTATTTAGCAGGAAGAACACAACAGATGGACTCACACAGGGCCGGAGTAGCAGAGGGAAGTGGTGAAGCAGAACTGGTCGATCTGGTAGTGAGTGCTCTCAGCCCATCAGCAACCTCTTTGCGCTGGGTGGGCTCCCAAGGTCTCTGGTTCTGCCTGGCAGAGAAGTCAACACCAGCAAGAAGCAGGAGAACCCCAGAAATCGGGCAGACCCCTACTGTTGCCCCTTCTGTGCTGTTCCTTGATGTTAAGAGCCCTTTCTCTTCCAAGGCGACATCAGGACTGAGACTGGTGGTGTTCTACGAGGAGCTGTCTTTCAAGGGGATGGATATTTCACAAAGCTCCTTTATTTTTTTCCTTCATACTCTGTAAATCTCCTGCCAGTTTCTCTCTTCTAAGTTTGAAGTGCCATGTGCTCTACACTATTCCAAGCTTTTCTTTTGGCAAGGCGAGAAAGGCAGGCCTGTTATGCTGCAATAATAGCTGCCCTCATTCACTAAGGATGCCATGTGTTGTGGTTTTGAGCCAAACATATTTCTGATTGTGTGATACCTAAATCTGCTACCCAATATTTCCCATCCTTTAAGTTTTAATAAAAGCCATTCCAAGTTTCCTGTATTCCAAACGGAGTGTGTAATCTCTTTATTATGCCTGGCCTGGCTTGCTGGGCACATGAATAAACCTGGCTGTGTGTCATGATGACTGTTTGTATTGCCTGACAATAATTGGAACAGAGTTAAATAAAATCAGTGTTTTGTCTTCCCTTAGATTGGACTCATCAGCAGATGGGGAACGCTGCCATTCTTTCCTCATTTTTGGCAAGAACCTGTATGGCTGACAGACCCCTGCTAGGATGGAAAGAGATGGTTCAATGAAGTTCAGGGAAGAACTAATAATACGTCATTTACTTCTGTCACACTTGGAATATGGTTTGATTTGATCATTTAAAATGTATTTTTTTAATCTTAAAGGAACCTGCTTTATTACCTACCTCCTGGTTTGACATCTTGTGTAGCAACATGCGAGTGTTTGGAATATGCAAATTAAAATCAAAGTGTAGAATTCCTTTTGAAGCTTAGTTTCTAGCTCTTCTCCCTCCCCACCTTTTAATATTCAGCCTGCTTGTAATTTTATTTCTCTGAAATTTTCAGTGTAATTGAAAGAGTGTTGAAGGAACAAAGCAAATATTTACATTGCACAAATGCCACTTGATGTGATTAGTTAAAAGCAATCTATTTAAAATTTAATATGTGTATTAAACAGGCGCGTGCATGCACTCGCACACACTGAGAAGCCAGGGGAATAAATTCTGAGTTTAGATAACCTAGAAGTTTCCAGGCTCTGGAGCACAGTATCCAGAAAAGATTTTGGACAGTCCAATCTTAAGGTTTTAAAGGAGCAAACCCATCTCTAAGTCACTTCAGGAGAGCAAACTGAGGAGGCATTTAGCGACTTTCAGTGCTGCCTGACCCGATGTCTATGGCCTGGTGAGGAACCTCCTCTTAAACCTTGGGCCACTTTATCCAGTGTTAGATGCCAAGTGCTTACCAATACATAGACCTGTAGAACTCTTTATGAAGATGGATAAGAAACTGATCTTGCCTCTCCTGTCCCTGCCTGGTGTGTGTGGGCTGCTGGGCCAGCCTTTCTGCCTCAAAGCAAGAGGAGAGTAGGGGTGGAGCTCTGGGACTCTGGACTGGGTTGTGTCTGAACAGTACCTTGGTGCAGCGCAAATTAGGTCATTATTCCTTGCTCATGGCTATGTCTAGAGTCACCATATAGTCATTATTTTTCCTGTGCTGCTAAGATACCGATTTGTTTTGTATTCTGTGTGTCTTACATGTTCATGGATTAGTCCAGATTTTGGGCACTGAAGATGCTGCACAGCTTGAGGAGATAGGTAGCAGGCACATTCTTCTTGACCTCCTTTATGTGAAGCTTAAGGAAATGTCACTTTTATGTGTTTGCCTTTATGTCTGAGACAGAGATGAATGAGTAGGAGGGATGTGATAGAACAGTCAAGCAACATGAAAAACAGATCCTGGGCACAGCAAAGAGATTGCTGTCTGGAGACTGGCTGGTGCTGATAGACTGAAGAGAAAGATGATGATTTTCAAGGAAGTTGACTTATCCTCCATTATTTACGCATTTTTAATGAATTTGGTGTTTTATGGCAAATTCAGAGAAGGTAAGAAAGTTATTCAGTCTTTCATGGGCTTTTTCTTTCCTTAACAATTTTTGCCAAGGGTACTATGGTGTGGGAAACCATACTTGACCATTCCTAGAGGAAAAGAAATCACAGAAATTCAATCAAATTGAACAAAGCCTCTCCAGACCTGCTAGATCTCACAGTTCGTGTCACACTCTTTCTCAGACCTTTGACAGCTACAATGCCACGGCTTCTCCAGTTCTGGGCTTCTCAGACAACTTTTCCTGGACTCTGTGGTCCAAGAGGTGGAAAGGCAGCAGCAGCACCAGAGAAGAACACGGTGGTGGTGCAGCCCTGACTGCGCCTCACGCCTGTGCTCCAGGGTGGCTGAAATAACATGTTAGCAATTGCACCTCATGGTGTTATTGTGTCCCATAAAAGACCTTGAATGGAGAGCAGGACAGATGGCCCGCTGGAGAAGATTTGACTCGTGAGCAGCAGCTGTCAAATCTCATGATTTAATTTTTCTTATTTCAGAATACTTGCAGCAGGGGTGTTCCCAGATTTGTTTCACTCAAACTGTGGTGGTTTGGTGGAATTCTTTGCTTGAGCACTACTTCATAAAGTTTGGTTTGCAACCAAACGAGCTCCAGTGATGCTCATCTGGAGCCTAAGGCTCCCTCTTTTCAGATGCATCCATAGCGCTTATGTGCATGAGTTAATGTTTCCAGCACTGAATTCAAGCCTGTGATATTTTGCATTGCTTTTAGTCAGCATTTCCCAAAAGCCTGTGTCCCTCTGCCCCATATGTGGCATAGATCGACAGCTCGTTGCAGTTGTCTGTTTCCCTGCTGAATCACATTTCTCATATGGTTTCCCCAATATTCTTAACACTTCCCTAACAGTGTCATACGGCTTCTGCAGAACTGATGGAAAGGTCAAGATTCACCGTACTTGATCTGTCAATTAGAGGAGGAGATAACCTTTAATCCACATTATAAAGCCTGATTTCACGTTACTGAGAGAGTCGCTGTAAATGGCTGGATTAAAAAAGTGTCTTAAAATCAGAGAGCACAGAGAAGGAGCCATGTAGTGTTTTTGTAATGGATGCCGCTTTTCCCTATGATCCTCTTTTAATGTGGCTTTGAAAATTGTCCAGCAGTACAGTATTATTTTGCTTTGCTTTAAAGGTTAAAACATAGTTCCTTTTTTTCCTACCTAAAGGAGACCTTTATTTGGAATTAATGCACAAAATCACAAGTAAAGGACCATTAAGCAAGTATAATGCTGGGAGGGAGAAGTATGCTTTGAACATTGTTTCCATTATTCAGAATACATAAAGTTTCAGCCCAAATAGAAAAGAAAGACTATTGAGGAGACTTTGCAAATACCTGAAATTCTAACATTTGCTTTGCTTTTGTTAACTATGTCATGGTTAAGGAAGAAAGGAAAACTGTTAAGAGGCTTTGCCATTGTAAGAGACACGACCATGACCCTTTCTTAACTATAGGCGTGCGCAGAAGTTCATCCGTACTCAGTAAATTCACTGAATGTGAGCATTTAACATGTTTTTCTTTGATACATCAGACTAAAAGGAATAATGTACTCTTTCAGGCACAAGAAAACTTTGTATATTTGCCCAATATTAATGACATACGAGGTTGTATTTCTGCCTCAAGATGAAATGATGCAATTGTGTCTCATGGAAAGTAGTTTCTTACCACTGTAGGACTGTTAAATTTTACAAATCCCATGCTGCTTCCTGACACGGCTTTTCCACAGTTTAGACACGTAGAAGAACACTTTCTTACGGGGCACCCAACACAAGAAGTCCACTCACATTGCAGGCTTTTGCTCAAAGACTGGTTTAATCAATTAATTCATACAGGAACACAGGGTGTTCAAGTTTCTTTCATTAATCTGGCCAAGAGACGTTAAAGAAATAGTCTGAGAGGGCAAAAAGGGCAGATAGACATATACACACCACAGGACTTTACGAGCCTTCAAAGAATCATAGAATAGTTTGGATTAGAAGGGATCTTAAAGTTGATCCAGTTCCAACCCGCCTGCCAGGGGCAGGGGCACCTTCCACTGAATCAGGTTGCTCATAGCCTCATCCAACCTGGTCTCGAACACTTTATTTGTGGGTTATTTTCCTGTTCTCCATCTTGTTTCCATTGTTTTTTAAACAAGGAAAGTTCCTTTTCCTACCTCAGCCTTGCCTGAAGTGGCCAAGTTCAGATTTGCAAAATACCTCTGGTCTAGGCTTCTTTTAGATACCTACATTAGCACTTTAAAGGCTCCAGCAGGTGAATTGACAATACCTTGTGACAGCTCTTTCCTGCTATCATACCAAATTTTTGTATTATTAATGTTGCAGACACTTCCACTTCAAAGAAGTCTACGAAGCTTCAAGGACACACCCAAAATACTTTCATGATGGTTGATACATAGTTCAGCAATACTAACTGGAAGGTGCTTCCTACTGTTTGGGTCACAGTCATTTGGCATTCAGGTTTCAACAGAAAACAAAATTCATACGACACATAGGATTAGATTCCATCATCAAGCATGTACTTTGAGGTAGCATGCAAAGCACCATCAGGGAAAAGAAACCTCAAGAGATAAAAAACTTAAAGTTGAGCCAGGGCAGAAGCCCAGCGCTGCCTGCACTGTTCTCTGCATTCACAGAAGCAGCACGTGCTGTTGGTGAAGAACATCCCACTCAACACAACTGGAAGTTATCGGGATTGCCACCATGTAGCAGAAGTGAAAATTCAACTCCAGCACAACCACACAACCTATCTGAAAGGGGGAAAAAATAAAAAGGCCAGGGGAGGCATTCAAGACCGTTTGATATTTCCTGGGAGCTCAGGTGCATGACCTAACAAGGATTTTCAAGACTTAGATATAGTATTTTTATGTGGGAAATAAGAATTACATATGATAAAACTGGATGAATTCCTATGATCCTTTATTCGACAGAGAGTCATAATCATTTCTCATATCCTGTATTTTACTCTTAGGTAGAAAAATGCAAGAATATAAATGCTTGGAGAGCATAATCTCTCCTTGTAGAAGTTATTCGATGATTCACAGGAAGCCAAGTTGGAGATTAACATATGATGAACACAATTATCTTCAACTTCTCCAGCATTTCTGTAATCTAAGATCGTTCATTTCATACTCAATTAGCCAACTGTTGTGATATCACATTATTAAGAATATTTTGCCAACAGAAAATAATGAGAGGAAACCAGAGTTCCTCTAAGGAACTCTTAAATTTAGGCATCTAATTTAATGATGCTCCCTTCAAAAGCTGTTGAGAGCAAAGGTTTCCCTCAGTTGGAAACACAGAATGCAATAAACAGCAATGATTTTGAACCCATAGCACTGTTTTTAATATCAGTAGAGCCCCACTCCTCTACACTAAAAGGCAGGTTTTAACAAAATGCAAAACCTATGTGGCTGCTTTTGCCCATCAAACTGGCAGCACAGGTTTTCCCCTCCATCAGAGGGGTGAAAAACCCACCAAACCCACAACACTTTCTAGAGAAGTTACAAGAGTACCTGTTGGAAAAGCCTGGCCACATCAGAAATAACAGCAAGCTGTTTCTGCACAAAGATTTTTTACATATAAAAAATTCAGTCACATTGCAAAGGCATCATTTTTCTTTTACAAATACCCATACAAATTATTTATATTCTTGCATCACAGCCAGCTCGCTGCACTCGCATCACAGCCTGTCGAGGTGGCTCACGTTTATACAGATACAGAACAAAAGACAACAATAGGACATAATTGCTTCACAAATGGCTTTATAGAGTAATTGTATCATTAGTCCTGAGCAGCTCCAGCTTCCAAATGTTCTGCCACAAATATTTTGAATACATTTTTCTTAGGAACTAAGTGGAGATCACTGGGGAAACAACTTGCATAGTAGAGAGCTTATGACTGTACTCCAGTTCCACAGAGTTCATGGAAAAAGAGTCATTTCCTTCCCATTGCCCCCAAAAGCCAAAGCCGGAGCTCTGGGCAGCTACTTCTATGCACCAGCTTCATTGGAACTGTGCTCCCAAAGGTTTGGAATTTTATCTGCCTTGATACAGTCACACACACGCAGAGGCCTTTCTGACAGTCTGCCTAACAAGACAGACACCAGTCTCAAAAGGCAAGAGAAAACTGGGACCAGATCTCCTTTACAGGTGTGGATGTTCTCTGGGTCCATCACTGACAGCTCACATGGACTCCGCACCAGCCCTGCAGGAGCACGTGCCCACACCTCCCTGCATGTCCAGTCCCCTTCCACTTCAGCTTGTGGGTGAGGCCATCTGTGACCATGTAACGCACATCAGAGCTCTAAGGGGCACATTCCTGGGTACTGTGACCAGCTGCTGCCTGCTCATGAGCTGCACTGTGCAATGGCACATCTGATCAGCCCAAGAGACCAGGTGTGAAACCAGTCCCACACACACTCCCTCTTAAAATGTTTACTTCTACAAGTCCCCTTTTCCCCCAGCACTACTAGCAACACTTTGACATGAATTATTTCCTTTCCTCAGTGCCCTTGTCCTTCTAAATAATACCTTTCCAGCCTGATATTTTGAACAACAGTCCTGTTTAGCTCCCGTTTCTGCTAACACTGCTTCTGACTGACAGCACGCTCCATCTCCCTCTGCTTTGGTTTCTTCCCACACACAGATTGCCTTAGCTAATATCTCTGAAAAGGTTACCCTTTTTATAGCATGTGGGCAGGACAAGAATAAACCCCTTATTATTTAAGTAACATAGGTGCTGTTACCATGTACAATCACACAGGCCAGTCATGCCAGCACTGAAAGCAAAAAGCTTAAATTCCCTTGCAATTATTCAGTGCGCAGGCAAGAACATCTTCAGATTCCTGTTCTATCTCCTAAAGTCATCTTTGTCAAAGATCCCAGTTACCACCCTATTTCAATGGAAGGACCACATTAATCATGTGCAGCTCACCATGACATAACAGCCAAATTAATAATAACCTGCATTTTATATCCCCTACTAAAATTTATAAGCTATACACTGCTCAGGAATTATTTGCTTTAAAAAGAAGAGAGCAAGCATTATTTGCATACAGATAATTTCTAAAGAGAATAAAGATATCGCAGAACGACACAAGGGACTTCTAGAGATCATTTAGTCCCACTCTGATCAAGAAGGGTCAGTACAGCAAACTGCCCAGGACCCTGCCCAGTCAGGCTTTGACTGTCTCCAAGGACACATCCTTGTCTCTGTCACACAGGACACAGCACTCCTACCAGAGCTGCACAGACAGGAAGGACCATCTACCTCAGCCTGCTGGCCACACTATTCCCAATTCAGTCCAGGACGCATTGGGCTTCTTTGCTTGCTTATACTCAACTTCTGGTCTACAAAGACCCCTTTTCTGTCAAGACCTTTCCCTTCCCATCAGTCCTCAGTCTATACAATACACGTAGTTTTTTCATCCCAGCTACAGGACTTTGCACCTCACTGACCTTCATGAGGTTCGCGTCAGCCGATTTCTCAAGACTGACAACATCTCTCTGAATGGTAACGCAGCCACCAGTTTCATAGGTTCTGCTAACTTGCTGAGAATATGCTCTGTCCCATTGCCTATGTCATTAATGAAGAAGATGTTCAAACAGTATTGCCCCAGTATCACCTGACCCTGTTTCCACCTCTTGTGTGCTTTTTATATTTGAGTTTGGTCAGAAGCTTCAGGTTCAACCACTCTCGTCACCATGCTCAATTTCCTTCTCATCCAGTTGGTCCACTTGATCTTGGAGGAGATAATCCTTGAAAAATAACCAGGCAGGTCCACAAACAGCTCTCCTGAAGCCCACACTTGATTTTCCTTGTTTCTTTCCCTCAGGATCCTCAAATCCACCATCTCAAGCTAGCTGTCTCCAAGGACACCCCCTCAAACTCACATGCCCAACAAGTTCTTCCTTGTTGGCAATTATGCCACCAGGAGAGCATCTCCCCTTGTCAGCTCCTTTATCATCTTTATCAGGAATTATTCAACAATCCAATTCAGAAACCACCTAAATTGCTTGTGTCTTGCTGTGTTGCCCTTCCAGCAGTTATTGGGGTGGTCACAGTGCCCCATGAGCACCTGGGCCTGTGAACATGAGGCTTTTTCCAGTCATCTGAAGGTTATGTTTCTTCTTCATAATGAGGCAGTCCACGGCAGACACCCACCACAATGCTGCCTGCGTTGTCCACCTGCTAATGTTGACCTGCAAACTCTCCACTGGCTCATCACCTGCCTCAAGGCTGAGCTCTGTGTATTCCTGCTCTCTCTCATGTAAAAAGCAACTCTTTGATGGAGCTCCCAGTCTGACCTTCCTGACAGACTCATATCCCCCACTGCCACAGTCCAGCTGTGTGAACACCTCAGTGCATCTGATTCCAGTGAGGCTGCAGATCGAATTCTCAGAGGTAAGAGCACCTCCCCCATCCTGCTGTGCTCTCAGTAATTCTTTATTTGTCTGTTAAAGTCATTTTTAAAGCAGTTAAATAAGAGCCCTGGGGTATATCTCCCTCAATCACTTTGATCACAGGCTAAAAATGCCTCACATGCACCACTTAATACAGGTTGTACCTGACAGGTACGAACAGAGCCATTATATTGTCACGTTCAATCTTCCAAAGCCTTTAAAGCTGCACAACACGAGTGATGGTGTCAGAGGCTCAGTGAGGCAGAGGGGATGGAGCACAGGAAGGTTAAGGTGAACAAACCATTTAGGGGACGGCTGAGATGAACCACTGTTTGCACAGCCCTGGTCAGCAAGCTGCAGAAACACAAGGGCAAGAAATCGCTCAGGCTAAACACCTTACTGGGATTTCATTTCAGCAAACTTGACTGGTTCGTAGACAAGGTGTTTTTACAAGGCTATAATTAAAAGACACCTGGGCAGTCTCTGGAAACATTCTAGCATCGCAGTTGGCTCCCCACTGACAAAACAAGCCCAAACTGTATCACCTCAGCTGTGCTATGAGGAATTAAAGCTACCCTGAAGGTGCACAGCCCTTGGTGTTTATCCAGAGGGAATGGAACCATATGAAAGCTAAGAAATAACCTACTTGTTAATTACAATTAATAGCATTTACCTCTTACTGAGAGCTTTACATTTCTTAAATGTTTTCCAAACACTAATTAATTACTAAATGGGGGAGGGAGGAAGTCATTGCATTATGTAGAAAACCAAGTGTGCTGTGATATACTAATTAATGTCTATGTACCACTGTCTTATCCTCACTGCTACCTGAGCCCTTACATACAAACAGCCCGGGTTTAACTGTGGTTTGAGATGGTTCTCAGCTGGGAGGGCACAGAGCACGTTTGGGGTTTTCTTCTCGCCCTACGTTGCCAAGTACGGATCATTTGACAATAGGAAGAGCTAAAAGACAAGCTTGTTTCTAAGGTGGACTTAAACAAATATGGAGCCTCAGAAGCTACACTCTGGCAAATTTAGAATGCAACATCCCAGAACAGTCAAAAATTTACACAAAGTTTTCAAAGCAATGAGCTGAGATGCAGCTCTTTCCACCTTAAAATGTTACACCACAGATCAAGGACAAAATCTGCACTGCGTAGTCACGCTTTCCAAAAGCGGAAACTCACAGTTAAGAGTTTAAAAAAAAATAATTACCCAAATAAATGTCTTAAAATGAAGGAAGGCTGAGAAGCCCAGAAATCATTAGAAATATTGAAACTAATACTGCTACTTCTTATCAAACCATCACTGTTCTGACTGTGTAGCAGAAAAAGGACACAAAGCTTCCAAGTGACCATTTCATGGAACTGTGCTTATTTCAGACAAAAAAACCTGACCCATTCCCAATGAAACAGCCTGAAATGGACAAATTTTGTCATTCTCCATCATTATTAAACATATTTTTGACACTTTGGTGCTCATACCTCCTCCTAACACATCTCACCACGTTCCAAAGCTTTCTTTCTCGTTGTTGCGTAGATTCACTTAATCTACCTCCTCACAAGGGTTCTGTTCCCTCATGAAGCAACTGTCAGATCTTCTCACAATCATCTTCCTGAGCTTTGTCTGACTGTTACAACCCCAGTAAGACAATGAAAGATGGAATCACTAAAAAGCAGAGCACTATAGCTTCCAGGAGGGAGAGTGCAGATCAGATTATCATTTAGCAACAGAAATTCTTGAATGAGGGCAGCAATAGCATCTCTTTCTGTACAGCATTATTGACCCAGCCCAGCAAAGCTCCAGATTAGTGACTGCTGCATCTGCCAGGGCGTTTCCAGGAAAGGGCTACTCTTACATCTGCCTCATTTCTTACCCTCTCTCCCTCAGTATCTGCTACTCACCACTTCTAAAGCTATTCTGGGACTTCTGTCTAACCTAACGCAGATACTTGCATGTTCCAAACCAGATCCAAGACAATAGAGCTGTTCAGTTTTTTACATAAGCTTCCAAGTACAAAGTTTAGGGGCAAATTAGACAAACTGAGCTCAAAGAATTCATTCTGTCTCGTACAAAATCTCTTTACACATGATCCAACAAAAGAGAAAACAGTACTTTAAGCTGTTTCACAAAGGAAACACTTGTAAAATCTCTCTTTCAATATCTTGTCAAAATCAGCATGCTCGGTGACTAGACGGCTGTCAGGGTGATCTATAGCCTCTAGCCGGCTCAGTAATATAAGCTAAATTGCCTGAGTCACAAGCAATGATAGAGTCATTCTACAGGAAATTGGAAATCAATTCTTGTCATCACTGTACATAACTCCTTTATCAGAGTTCCAGTTCACCAGTGTAATGCAAGAGAAAGAAGCTGGGAACTGACAATCCTGACAAGTCAAACAGTCACACGCACATAGAAGTGCAGAAGTTCTGTTTCTGGAATAGCACTTTGCATATGGTAGGTGACAGGCGGGAGCAGCCTGGCTGGGTGCAAGATTGAAGGGTAATGGTGGTCACACACCTGCAAGTGAAAAACCCTGTAGGTGTGTTGCATCATGTTACATTAGGAGAATGTACCTATCACAGAATCTTAAGGCTGGAAGAGACCTCTGAGATCATTAAGTCCAACTGTGCCTCTTTCTCTACTAAACCCTATCCCTAAGAAGCTCTTCTACCCATCTATTAAACCACCCAGGGATGGCGACTCTACCACCTCCCTGGGCAGCCTTTCCTAATGAGCCTGGAAATCAAGGCCATAGCCAGTAGAGTATTTCTTGTGCAACGAGTCACAAAAGAAGGGTCAACCTTCTGCTAAACCTCACACTACAAGATGAAAGATTCAGACTGGTACTGGGAGATTCCTTCATAACTACAGTCAGGATGTTTCAGACATCAGGGCAGCAATATCAGCATTAGCAAGTTTATTCACCACTTCTGCCTTCTGCAATGCTTTTGGGCAGGACTCCGCTGTTAAGTTCTTAACTCAGTTGTTAACTCAGCTTTCACTACCAAGAAGGAGATTTTGAGACTAAGGGAGGAACCAATATATTGGTTCTAAAAGTCAAGAGGAAAAAAAGAACCCAACATGACATTAGCCTTAGAACATGCAGTCACCCTTCTGGCAACGTTATTCTGCATACATGCTCTACCCTGCTTTGTTTTATCTGGCCTCACCATCCAAGCTCATTAAAATGAAGTTTGAAGTTTGTTTCAAAACACACAAAATTTAAGAAATCTCTCTGTGAAACAAATAAAAATATTTTCTATTTCCACTTCCTAAACTGTCCTGCACAAAACCCAACTCATTGAGCTGCCAAATACACAGAACAAAACCATTGCCATTTCTTCACACAAACTCACTTTTGACTACTTAACACTGGAAGTCCGGGATGCAGGAATATGACCGGTATGTGCAGAGTCCAGTATGGCATGTTTCTCGTCTTAATACAGAAGTCCTAACCTAAAATAGGGACTCCTTCCAAAATATGATTCAAATAAAATCTAATACAAAGCATTCTATGTAAGTGTCAGAGGTTTTTTTCATACTTTTTGCTTCGTTTGGGATAAAGTGGTTTCTTCACCTCACAAGCATTTCTTGTTAGGCTAACATTGAGCATCCCTCTTCATGAGAGCTAAAGACCAGTGACCCATCCACCACAATAACCCTCGCAGCCTGGAACAGGCTACAAAAGGGGTTGTTCATGCTCTGGAAGCTCTGATTCAACAACGTCTGGCATTAATCAACGAAGTGGAGAGCCAACGGGCTACCAGAACACAACTGAGAAACTAAAAGCCACCACCTTGTGTTAATTAGCTGAATTCAGTTTCCATAAGCCACTGACCTTTTTATCCTCGCAGCCCTACAATTCCAAGTATGATGTTGTTGAGATTCTTGTGACTATGTCTGGACAAAATCCCATTCATCATCAACTTTTGAAATGCATGAATACTTTTCAGCTCTTCTGCTCCACTATTCAGAAATGTGGTTGTTCCATGCTTGTTTTAATATCTTTCATGAAGAGAGCAGTTGTGAAGTGAATATATGTTTTGTGGAGGAATAGTTGCAAAATTTAAATGATTTGTGGGAAAAAAAAAAAAAATACACCTTTTTTCCTTCTTCCTTAAAAGCAAGTTGAAATCCACGGTATCCCAGATGCCCACTTCCACGGACAACATCTTACTTGGGTTTAAAATAACAGCCCACCCTTAATGATACACTATTATTCATTGGTAGACAGAAATTTAGTCAGATCTATGTTTGTTTAACATCATTACACAGTTTTGAACCCATGAACCAGCGGAAAGGGGCTTTTAATTAAGGCATGCTGAATAAGAAGGGCATAAAACCGTAACATTTAATTTGCAAAGTATGGTTACACAAAGCATATTCCTCCGTGGCAAAGACAGCATAAGAAATTCCAGCTGCACTCCTCTCTTGCTGTCCCCATTCAAATGCTGCAGTTGTCTGCTCTTCCCTTCAGTTATGCTGATATGAGTGTTGTGATATCAGCTCATCACTGCAATAATCTGGGGTACCATTCACTACCCCTGCAGCAATACTGGAACTCTTTTAAATGCTTCCAGTACAGCTTCACTGTGAAGGCAGCAAACACTGACAGAGAAACAAAAGTAACGACATCCATAAAACATAACTCAATGGTCAGCGTCCATAAGGTACCATTGCATTGATACCATCCCTGCTCATTATGGGGTGGCACATACTCCTAACACATTAATCCAGTACGATGCAGCTCGTGCTCTTCACCAGCACTGCACTGGTCACTGGCTTCCCACACTTCACATGTGAATACACTGGATTTGAAAGGACCAAGGCACTTTAATCCATTGCCAGGGTGACACCTGGTTTACAAATTATGGGCTGTTGTCTCCTCTGACGGTTCACAGCTTTTCTTTGGACAGTCTGAGACAGCCTGGAAGGCCCAACAAAGATTTCAACAATCACAGAAAGACATGCAATGTTCATGCCACTGAGGAAGAATGGCCAGCTCAGACTAGAAGTTTTGCACCAGCAGGCATTTCATTCCAGACCTCCACAGAGAGACCATCCTCAGCTGCCAAAACTCACCAGAGTTAAAGAATTGGTAAGAGGCGACAACCACAAATGGATTATGGGGAACCTGCAGAGGTCCTTGAAGAATGAAAAACTAGATGCCAACAGCTCAAGTAGATAGAACTGCAGTGCCGTTAGCACCATTGCTTACACAGCAATATTTGCAGATTCCTTCAAAGTCCCTTTCATCCTGCAGTGTAAAACCCACCCAGTCTGAATTCAGAAGAGGAAGCTGTCAGCATAGGAGCCAGTTGTACTGGGAATCCAGAACAGTCAGCCCCTGCCCCCTGAGCACATGCATCAGTTCTGCCAGCAAGCAGCCACAAGCTTGCAACCACCTTGCAACAAGACACAAAGGCAGAGCAGTGCTGTTCGCTAGCGTGGATTATGCACACAGAAGGTACAAAGTGATCCAAACAGTCCAACAGAGCTAGAAAAAGCCCAAGCAGTAAGGGGTTATCAGTTATGAAAAAACTAACTGAAAAAGAAGGCAGGGGTGTTAATTATATTCATTGCTGGATCCAATCCTCTCCCCTCCTTTCTTTCTCCAAACTGAGCCTCACGTCGCAGGATCAGTTAAAGAACCTAGGAGTGAGCTATGGCCAACAAAAGTTTTGCAAGCCATGAATCTGTGCTGTAACTGCCATCATAACCATGGGAAAATATTTTATAGCTGCCGTAATCCCCTTTAAAGGAGATCACCAAAGTTAACAGCCACAATTGAACAGTAACTTGTCCCAGCTTTGTTTCAGTCTTTAATTTAGACACTTTGTTAACTACTGGTTATTGCTGCAGCACAGTGAATTTCGCTTGGTAAAGCATTTTAAAGAGTGTTTCTCCATATATTATAAGGCCTGAAAGAGAGCTTTTGAAAACCAATAAACTTAAAAGTATGGAAAGTTACAGGCACAGAGAAATCTTTTATCAATGCACAGCATTGTAGCGAGACACATCCCAACATGAAAAAGTAATTTGCATGTTTACTGATGCATTGTGGATATTTGTTCAAAGCCTTTACCATAAGCTGTTACGCAGCGCCAATTCATTTAAGTTCTGATGATTTCTCAAAGTTTTAATTAGTTCTGAGAAAATGTTTTATATAGAAGTCACAAGTCACTGTGAAGCAGACCTTCCTCTCCCTTCTCCTTTCAAACCTCAAGGGAGAAGTCCTGCACATTAGACTTGGGCAGAGAATGATAACACTCCTTCAACAGAAAGCTGCAGTGCTTTCTTGGCTGTCACACAGCTCCCTGCATTTTTTATCACCCAGACTACTTTACAAAACCATTTTACAGATGAATCCAAGCTGCAGGGAAATAAAATAATTTCCAATGGACTGATAGCCATGGGAGCATCAAGAAAAACAAGGATGGTCAGTAAAGGTTTTCTGAATATCAGAGCAGCATGGCTGGGGCAGCACAGAGTCCAGAGAAATGAGCAGGTGGGCTTGCAAGGCCCCTGCTCCAAACCTGCACCCCACGTTGCCACCAGCATGGGATTCCTGCCAGACAGAAGCAAAGCAGCTCATGTTCATCCACACACGTTGGTACCAACACCTCTAGTACAGGGTTGCTGTCTGCCTCTGTCTCTTTCCATCTCCCACTCAGAACGCTGCATACTAACTCCATCAGTCCTGTGGGACAACCAAGAAAACCCGTCTGTTGGGAGCGGACAATTTCTTGTGAAGGTACAGAATCATAGCTTTAGCTTTCTACTTTTTTGCCATCTCGCTGCCTTCATTCCAGTGAAGTTCTACAAATGATGTTGCAAGCTGGCTTTGCCACTTGTGATTGCTGAGGAGATGGACTTTCTGCCAGCTTCCATGTGTTAACTGTTTCCTTAATTCTCCTACTTGCAAGATGAAGTAACTGGAGTGCATTCCCTTGGCAATTCAAAAGATGATTTTTCAGAGAATTACACCTACCAGATGAATGAAATTGAGCAAACCAGTCTCAAGTGTTTAAAAGCCTAATAAGCTCAATTTGTACATATGCTTCTATAATCTTCTACAAGATCTCTGACATCTGAGTAACATCAAATTCTTGTTCTGCCATTTGCTTTTGTACTTCCAGTTTCCACTTCCAGATTGTGTTTAGGACTAGAGGAGCAGAAGGGAGAAAAATAGGTCATGTCTTGTTGTCTGTAGCCTGGTGAGAGGGAAACACAGGATCATCTGGCAAAAAGAAAAATTGCAATCCTGCAAGAATTCAATTTCTGCATCAGAACAACTAAAATAGCGTAAATCTGAATATGCAAGCACCCCCATCCTCAGATGCTTATCCAAGCTGAACTAAACCTCTGTGTTCCGCCACTATGGTTAAAAATGACTACACTAATAATTCATTTATTTTCACAGCTTGGATACTTAATGATGCTAGAAAGCTCTGAACAGAGGAAGAGTATACCCCATGACAGACAGAAAAAGTGGATTAAAGATCTCTTTAATAAATGTCTCCAAAACATATTTTTGTCTGAAAATATGCACTTCTGTCAGCCACAGCAGCAATTATTTACAAAGAATATGCACACTAGCTGCATCAGCGACCTCCGCACAAAGGATCAAGGCAGAATTCCTCCTTTGTCCTCTCTTTTCCCACCCCAATGCAAAGTTTCTTCAGTTTTTCTTGGATCTGTCCTGACATGTTTTATTATGTGCTACTATAAGATAGTTATTACCAGTGCAACACTGGTTTTATTTAAACTACTTGCCCTGCAGTTTAAAAGGTGATTCCTGGAAACTGCATTTCCCATCAGAGACAGACACTTCTCTCATCCTCTTTGTTATTAACATATAATGTACAATTTTCTTTGCTTAACAATTCTTACATCCCACAACAGTAACATACTTGTTTCATATAGTGATTTCAAGAATGCATTTTAAATGATCCTGTTTTCCCCCCAATAGGTGATAAACTTAATTGACATTACCATGCGTAGAAAAATCACAGTGTGGTCATGGGTTTTCACCTATCCTACAATAATCACATCAGTTTTAGTTGGTCACATTGCCAGGTAGGAGCCTGGTATCCCTCTGCCTGTCTAGAATAAGACACGGACGTGCTCATAGGCTTTCACATCCAAGCTAAACCAGCACGACCACACAGCCATCTTTTAGGCCTCAGCTGTGGCGTCAGAAGTTTTCTGTGGGTTTTTAACTTAAATCACATTCTCTCCTCACATTTCCATCATCAGAAAATCATTGTTGTGACTTCCAGTATGGAATCACATAAAACACCTATACATTGGCAATTTTATTAAAAGAACTACTATTACATTCCTTAAAGATGATGTTAAGCATTACTGGTTTATCCTTCGGGTCTATTCATCCAATTGCCAACAGGCTCATTATTGTACCTGTTATTCCTCGGGCAACCACAATGAACTCCAACTTTGAGAGATGTTTAGACTTCCCTTTCTGAAACCCTTCCAGTCTCCACACAGATTCCATAGTCGATGTATGAACGTGGCAGGCGAGCCCACTACATGCTGGGGCAGTGACTCTTGTAAAACCACGCTCAGCAAGTACTGTTTGACTTGCAAAGCACTCTGCAATAGAGTAAGTCTTTTTAATCTTAATTTAAGATCACTATTAGAACCTGGACTTGATAATTCTTTACAGTCCTACTACTTTCTGGCTGAAGCTGTGCAAACAGCCTGTCCTGGTGGCTGTATTTGCTAATTTGCACGTGCCTGCTCAGTACCACCCTATCTCTCTGTTTCGATTAGCCAAGCACCCAGAACAGTGAAAATTTCAAACCAAAGTGAAAGAAAGCAAAGGGATGATGGACCTTGCCAGTTTGAAAGAAAACCAGATGTAATTCCATACGATGCTTGTCACCATAACACACTCAAAATATCCACAGCTATACTGTAACTGAGGAAAACCAACCTGAAGAAGGCATCTTTTGTCCAAGCCCTGAACTCATGAAGAGCGATAACCTGGCTGTTAGCATGTGTTTTTTATTTGGTGAGCTGATAAACCAAGCAGGTAAGCGTTCAACAGTCATCCTCTGTCAGCCTTTTCCCCAGACATCATAAAGAAATCCCAGCTGCACAAAATGTATGCCATACCTACTTAAGATTTAGTAGCACTCTAACAGTTGGTTAAGAGAACAAGCTTCATTCTACAACAGTTAAACTATAACCTTCTTAACAATTCCCTTAGTACCAGTTGATTCTTTACAGTCAGCTTGGGTTTAGCTATTTTAAACAAGCGCCGACTGCTCGCAGATAAACCCCTAATGACAGTTGTAGGAATTCAGTAGGGATGCAAAAGGCTTAGCTGGGAAATTTAAGTTACCTTTGAGAGATCCAAGTACAGTATACAAGACTGCAATATCCTTAATTATCTGCATTCCTCTATCACTGCTTTGTGCTCAGGAATTGCACCAAAACCTGGTGAACAGGCCACACGTGTAACTGAGCCTCACCTCATACATTAAGTTAAAATAATTATTTAGGACCTTGCTTTGCTTGTGCAGCTTTTCACATCGCTCTGCTAAAAGGAAAATGATGGCAATTACTGAATGTCATCACAGGGCTCACAAACCACAACCGAAAATACTGTCTGCTCCGGTATAATGACACATGATGGTAGTTAAACCATTCACATTTACTGACTAGGAGTACACAGATGGTCAATTGTTGAAGTCTGGCTGATGAGTCACTTGCTGAGCCACTCAAGATCTTAGGGAATAAACACTAAGAGCTCCCACTGAAAAAATCCTGGAGGCTTGTGTTCCCAATTGCATTGGATGCTTTTGATTACCACTCCTCAGTAAGAACTGTGTTGTTCTGCGAAGCTTCAAAGAAAAAGTACCATGCATTTTCCTGATGCTTCTACACATGCTCTTTGACACCGTGTGGTGTGTCCCGTTGCTGTACCGTGACCACCTCCTGATGGGTATTTACTCCCATGGTATCCAACACACGACTTGGAGACAACACACTGAAGTTTATGGAGCCTAAACCAAACTGTTTTACAGGGCATTTTCTCTCTCCATGCACTGGACCTGACTGTACGCACACACCACAGTAGTACAGAGCACTCAAAAGGTTAAGTTTATCCCAAATTCTCTGCAAGAACCAACACGGCAGCACCAGCCATTCCTCACTGTGGGCCTCGCTCTGTGAAGCAGGAAGCAGTTTTCTTTCCACAACACTGCAAGTCATGGCCAGGAGTCCCCAGTGACACAGCACTGCAGGGCTAACCCTGCTGATGTTTCTAGCTAGAACGAAAGCTCAGGAATAGCCACCTCAAAAAACCGTTTTCTACAGCTGGGAGAATTTCTGTGAAACCACAGCACCATCATCTGGTGAAATGCCTGCACTTCCTTTTGCTCTCAGCACCAGGTTATTTTGAGGAAAACATTTCAATACCTACCTCAGCATCTCACAGAGTTTGACATCATAATTTAACGCATTTCCTGTAATTACATTTAGAATTTAAAGTGTCATTTGCTCAGTATTCTTTTTACCATTTTGCCGCTGTTCTCCCCATCTTTCTAGTGCCAGCTCCATTAATTCTTCCTTTTCCCTAAGTCTCACAGGAGGGGATCATCAAAAGCAATAGATGTCCAAGGGAGTTTTGGAAGAATCCCTCATCTAGAAAAACACAAATAAATCCCTAACCAGCTTTGCTAGTACAGCGAGGAAGATAAGGATAAACCCAATTATGGCTCAAATTCAGCCCTTCCACAACCTAGAAAGTCTCTAGGAAAGGAAGACTAACGGTTGCTTTACTGCACGTTAGCTGTACTAGTATTTTAGAATATTTCCTAACTGTTAAATTAGAGACAGTCCTGCCCAGGGAAGGTTTACCTCTGCCTCCCTTGCAATCAAATAGGATGTGATGACTCCATCTCCCACCTCAGCCTCTGTGGCATCCAGTCAGATGAACAGCAGAACAGAGTTCTTGCCAAAGAGGAGAGAGCTGAAAACAGACACTGTTAGCTGGGAACTGAAAAGATAAAACCCCTCCATTCCCATGGCCCTGATCACCCTGAGGGACAGGAAACCACACTCTACTTACAGATTCTGCTGCATGATCTGCTGCTCCAACTCCCCAACCCTCCCTCTTTGCCATTCAGACACACAACTATACACATCTGTATCATGGAACAGAGAAACAGCCTGGGAATTTTCTCATCCCGCACTGAGAGAACTCAGAGGAACCACTACAACCCACCCTCACGTCCTCAGCTTCAGCATACCGTGCATGCGCACTGTGCACATCGGAGAGCTAACCCAGACAGGCAGATCTAGGCACAGCTCAACGCAGTTGCTGGTAACCAGTTACTCTCCTTTGCAGTTTAGAACCCAAAGAGGCAAAACAGGGAAAGAAATGCACCTGCACAGCCAGCTGTGTCCTGCTTCTTCCCCTTGCAGAGGCTGCCTCCTGCTCCCACCCATGCTGTCTGCCAGGTTGCTGAACTCCAGCCCTCTGACCCAGCCTCTCCCAGCACTGAGGCACCGTGCGCCGGATGGATTTGCTTGTCCACTGACTTAATGCCCCCCTTATAACGCTGTGTGCAGTATCCACCTACTGCACAGCACCCTTCGAACTGACATCTGACGCTAGAGTCCAAGAACAGGCACTCGTGACACAGGACCAGCACCAAGGCTCCTCCACTGCTATCACGGGCAACCATAAAACACAGCCCCTTGAAACTGCACAAACAAACGTGGGGTTGTAAAGTAATCCAAAGGATTTAGACATCAGTATCATTTAACTTAAACTGACTAGCTACTATAAAAGGATTGCTTTTATCAAGGCAAAATACCATTTCACCGATGACCAATGACAGGATTCAGATTTTAGAACATGTTTGTGAACGTATTAAAAAAAAAAAAAAAAACAACCCAACTATTTACACTTCCAAGAGTTTGGCAACAGCCTTCATTTTAAACAGCGAGTCCACCTGGATGCCTCCATTTCTCTAAATAAAGCACATGAACTGAGCTATGAGTCTTCTGTACTCATGATGTCTGTTTAGCGCCACCACCACTTGCCCAGGAAGAAGTCAGGTGAACCAATGCCCAAGGTTTGTGTGCTCCTACTTGAAAGAGGGGACAGAATCAGCGCTGTACAGAGCCAAAGACAACATGATGGTAAGTATTTCTTATACACATAAGAGAAGTTAGGGGCAGTGCAGCCTTTTAGTTGTCCAGTAGGCCATAAACAAACAAATGCTGCGTACAATATAGCAGATCCATCCACAGAGCAGGCTTTTGGTGTCTGTCCGGGACACATTTCAAGTATCAGGTCATCCTAATTTATGTCTGCTTCTAAAAGCCTGATGAGGACTTTAAGCTGTTCAAACCGCCTCTGTTTTCCTTACTCAACATGCTTCCAGAACTCCCACAAAGCAAGGGGACACCACACAGTGCAGGACACCTTGTGGTATGGAATCCCACAGGCACTGGAGCTTGACAAACCTCAGTCACAGAGCCCTTGGCCTGATGAGCAGGGACTGCATGGCGCTAAGTGGCTGGTAGAGTTGCAGTGGGGCATTTGCCTGGTGATTTTTAAAGTAAACACCATTGATTTTCTTGCTGCAAAATGTAGCACTTAAATGATGAATTCCAAAGTGGCCTGGCTACACAGTCCATGGGGAGCAGGAGTGCCAGGGACAGTAACTTGGTGGCCTCTGTTGTCCATCCAGCTGTTGCCTTCAGCTGGTTTTAAAGACCATTTTGATGAAGCAAAACAGGGACTTGACAACCATCTTCCATCCTGGGTGAGTGCTCCAACAACCGGGTTTGAGAACAGTTACAAGACTGCACATCCCTCATGTTCAGAAGACTCATACTAGGAACCCTCCTTAAAAGTTTTAATGAAGCCAATACGGTCCAAGAAAATGTTTTTCTCATTTTGAGAAGCCAGCATTTTCTCACATGAAAAAGAAAAAGTCACTGCAAAGTTCACAACCAGCTCCAATTATTATCCCAAACTATTATTCTGTTCCTCTGTACACCTTGGGGGAAAGTCATTTCATTGTGGTTTGCAAGCATGTTCAAATAAACTTGCTCTACCCTTTCCTTTACTTGGCTGCTCTGCTTTTGTGCAGCCTCATCCGTCGGCAGCAGCTCAGTTCTTCCATGGCAAAGAAATAAAAGAACTGGCTGTATTTGCTGACTGTGGGAGGTAACACACACTCCCCAGCCTTGGGAGACTGGGCTGCTCTTGGCAGCCTTAAGACACTTTGCAGTTCCCCAGCCAGACTAAGTCTTTGCAGCCATTTACAATTTCACTCCCTTTTCCCAGAGGGAATGAGCTACAGAACTGCATTTCCCTGCAGCTCATGCATGGTTCACCATCTGTTTCAAACCCTTGTACAAATGGGCCACAAAGCCCAACTATGCAGCAGGTTTTCAGCACGGATTTCCATTATTTATTTCTGATCTCACCTGAAATTGTGTCAAATCGGTCTCAACTGGATCGTGTCACACAGTCACAAATGGGGCTGGTGGAAACAATGGAGAGCCACATGGAAGTCACACCCAAACCAGACCCAGATCACAGGCTGAGCTTTCAAAAGACAAATTGCTACAGACCACTAGCTTGTAAACTAGAAGCTGCTAAATGGCAAAGCTGGTTAAGCCCCTTGAGAGTTAACCAAACGGATGGAGAAGACCATAAAAATATAGTGTATAGGTGGGTGTTTCAATGGATGAACACTCTATGGTATCTCAAACATTCATTACTCCTAGTCAGTAACCAAAAAATATTTGGTAATTGAACACAGCCAGTAACGCACACAAGGCAACTCTGCTGGCACTGCACAGCTCATTGTTTTAGGTCCCAATCCACTGATGCAGATTAAATGCAGCTGCAAGACCCAAGTGGACAAGATGGACAAAGTGCTGAGGAAAAGAAGAAGAATGTGAAATTCAGCAATGTTACTCATGAAAGGCTATTTAGTGAACATTTCAACATGTGTCTCTGGTTATTAAAGGAAAATCAGAGTGTGCATCTAAGATTTAAATAACAATTTGTGAAAAAACAACAAAAGCTGTGCAAAACACGACTTACCTGCACTAGAGGCTACTCAAATTGTCGCTATCAAGCACTTGTGTTAAGTAATAGCCACAGTCATTACACTTTGTCAATAAATGATCACTGAAAACTTTTAGAGTTGCAGTGCTTCTCTAAGACAGATTTTGAAGTCTGCAGGCATTTATCTCAACTCACTAAAGCAAGTACAACTGTCTTTTGCTATATCAAAAACTGAAAAGCTGCCAGCAACACTTGTGCATACTACAGAAAACATTCTGCATGACTTCCATCTGGTATCCATCAATCTAACCGCATGTAAGGATGGCATATGTGAGCCTTCTCCCACAGCCTAGAGAAAGTTATCATCTTGCCCTGCTTGATGCAAACATCATTTTTTTTTTTTCATCAAACAAATATTTGTATTTAGTAGTTTTTAACATACTCCAAATGCTTCTATGTAGGAGGCAGCCTTCTGGGCATTCCTGCTCGAAGCATCAGACCACTGGATGGCGTTACGTCTAGTTTTTCCAAAGCAGAAATCTACCTACAAGCAAGCAATCAGGCTACAGAGAAAGCTCCAGGTGGTTTGCACCACTGACACATGGGGCTCTCGCTTTGCCCACAAAGTAGAAGTCATCCTCTACCTGAATGAAAATCAAAATTCAAGCACGTTTTGTTTTCCATCATTAGTAATGTTAAATTTGCTGTAACACTTAAAACCACATGGACAAGCTAAATTCTTTCAAGGTTAAGGCAATAAAATCCCAAGCAGATTGTTTGTCTTGGTTAGCCATTATTTTCTGCCATTACTGACAAAGCAGACCTTCCAGCCAGCTTTCTTACAGAAGGAAAATGCTGTGCCTATGTGAAGTTCACTGCAGAGATGTGTGTATTTGCCAAAATATGGGCTGAAAGTTTAAAGAATTAATATGGTTGCATTTGTAAGTGCAAAGGAAATAGATGTGCTAGCTGAAATTTAAAAAAATCAAAACCCAAACCACAACACCAAACACCCATGAGGGTTCAGATTTGACTGATAACCCACTGCAGCAGAGACAGCATGAAGTGAAGCCCAATGAACTCATGGCAAGATTCCCTTCCACATAAATGGACACCAGCTCGGAGCCGGAGCCCAAAGCCTGCTTTCTCAAGTTTCAGCTAGCAGATGTGTAGCACAGCAGGCTCTGTCAAGGAGGCGCAAGCCTGGGGTTTGGTGTTTGTTTCTTCTCATTTCTTATTGATTTTGAAACTATTGCTATTAAATAAATTAAACAACAAAAAACGCAGACAACGTTGGAGTAACAAAGGAATTCATCGACTATTAAAACCCAAAACCATCAAAAACCTACTCACAGTATTTTAGATTCTATTGGAAACAGTCTTTCTTTCCCCTCACAACTATTTTCTTTGAATCTAATGTCCCAGCCCTGCTCTCTGCATTCCAGGGTATTAAACTCCTTGAAAATGAATGAGAAACACACGAACTTGAACAGCAAGCTGGCAGCAAAATTGTACCAACTACGGGGAAATATAATAAAGCTTTCAACATCACCAGCCAAGAACAATCCAATAAGGATTATTTCTAGTGCTTTGCATTTCACAAGGAAGAAGAATAATTTTTTTGCCAGCTTGGCCAGAAAGCGCAGTATGGAAGGGCACCAGCATGGAAAATCTGATCCAGATAAGTCTTTTCTGGCCTTTCTTGCTTTCCCAGAGTCAGCGGTGTATTTATCACTGTAGGATATGCTTCAGACATTTAAACACAAGTATTTGTTTTTGAGAAACATGGACCCTGCTGAGAGACTAGACTGGCAAGATAGAAACCAATTTATCTAAGAGCGTGCTTGCAGAGCACAAGGAAGCATCATGCAGCAGACACCTGGGCTGGCTCATTCTGTCTCCTGTTAGGAGCTCTCCATTCCCTGTGTCACTCCTGTAGCCCTTTTCACCCAGTCCCAGTGTCAGTTCATCTTTTTTTTGGATGGCTGTTCATAATTTTACAACCACATTTAAGATAAGAACCTACCAACACAATGGTCAACAGTGTTATGACCGACGCTTGTCCAAGTTCTAAATAACATGGGGGAAAATGTTAAATATTGGAGTCTCTTCAGTGGACAATACAGTTATTCAGCAGAAAGTTCTCATAATGTAGAGGGACGTTGCAGTTACTTCAGTGCCTCATTTATGTGATGAATCATTTGCTGTCTGAATCCAGTCCTGTAGGTGATGGGCTTACTGGAACTCTCCACCAGCAGCCCTTGGGGCACAGCAGCCCTTGGGGCACACAAAGAAAATTACCTTCAGGCTCCCACCCTCCAATCTACTCCTTGTTGGAAACATTACTGTAGTGGGGGAGAAAGTAAAGAATCAGATTTTAAGGACATGAGAGAACAAAAATTCTTATCCTTTAAAGTGTGACACATCTTAAGCATTGTATTCCTACAACAGGACCATGTCTTCTGGTTGAGTGTAAGTATTTCTTTTTGAAATAAAGTACCTTAAACTCCTCAGTGAAGGGTCCCCCTTGTCTAGAGGAATGTCATTCTAAGAGTTATTTAAGTGATAAGATTTCATACCAAATCCACAGTTTTAACGCAACACATTCAGATTCCACATCACTGGAAAACATTGACCAAATAACGAGATAACAGTGAAAACCGTTGCAGGAGCAGAACCATGGCTCTATTAATCACCAGATACCATGTTTCCTTAGGGTTTTATTTGTTTAATGGTCATTGGGTTTGTGGTTTGAGTTGCTTTTTAAAAAAAAAAAAAAAAAAACAAAAAAACAACACACACACCACACGATAAGCATCTCCAAACCCCACCTTTACCAAGCTGTTAGTCCAGCCCAACACAATGCCTGGGGGGCGAACAGAGCCACCTGCAGAGCTGGAGTCACACTGCTCATATCCCCACTCACCAGAACCCTGGTTATGCACACCTTAGCTGGCCTCGCAGGTGCCCAAGAAATCTTCCTCTGCATTCACCTTTTTCACGTATTTCAAGACTTCATGCACATATGAACTCAAGAGAAGGCATAGAAAGGCAATTTTAATACAAAGGTGGCAGCCTTTCATCCACAGACATCTTCTATAACTGACTTCTCTCAGAATTCTGAGAGGAAATCTATACTGCCTGTGTTTAGTTTTACCATATTAATGCTTTGGAACAGAAGAAACAGTAGCTATTGATTTCACCTATAACTGCCCATTATTCTTTTTTTCAGCGGGATTCAGCTCAGTAAAATGAAGAGAAACAGGAGGAATGTTTTATAGCAGTATCATATTAATGATTCTGAGACTCATCATGTCTTATCGAGCTGTGAGCATCAGCAAGCCAAAAATATAAAAATGGCAGATATGTCCTCAAGCTGCATATTTAGTCCATCTATTTAACATGTACTTTATTTTTACACCATAGCACCGTACACGTTCAGCTGCGTACTCTATAGAAGCAATTAAGTCTTAATAACTTGACACCTCGCCGTGACTCTCTCCTGTTTTGCCATCTACATTTTACGTCAAGCAAGTAATATAAAAGTGAATAAAAATCTGTGAAGGTCTTTTTAACCTTGACAGTCTGTCACATTGTGAAAAACCAGAACAGATCAAGAATTGCTCTTATTTTTCCAGTCTTGCCTCTCATCCAAACGCATGGATTTAAACATTTACATGGCTATTCATAATTTATTGGAGCATTTGCAGCTCATATCATAAATACAGGTCTAGCCTGCAGGAAAAACAATGACTAATAGTTGAAAGCAAGCATTCCAATTAGTCATCGTGAAGTACACCCATGCTCACTGCTTCCTCCTCAGGTGCCAGGAAAGTCCAACAGGGAGTCTGACATCAAATAAGTCATCCAGAAAAATATATCCCTTTCAAACAGCAATAGCACGTAGATCAGAGACTGATTTTCACTCCTGGTACATAACCACTAGGAAGACTTATCTTTAAAAAAGTTCCCAAAGATTTGAGCCCCTTAAGGAGGCTGATGGGGAAAAAGCTGTCCTTCAAGTTGTGTTTCCACCATAGGGATTTCTGCTTCAGACCTGTGCCAGACTGTGTTTTCTCTTTCCAGTCTCAGTGTTTAGCATGGAGACAAACACAAGAGCCAGGAGAAGCTGCCTCTCAGAGAAAAGTTGTTGCTTATCTGCCACCTCTTGTTTATGTAAGATGGGGATTCTGCTCTGGCCATGTCTGCAACTCAGCAGGACACGGTCATGAGAAAACCTCATTTCTTTCAGCTATTTCTCCTGTCACAACACGCAGCCCTGCCAAATGCTATTCCAGATTTGCATGGGTGCCACCTTTGGCATCCCTGCCACAGACTGTTGGTCCTTAGATTAACAGGCTAGAAAAGACAAGCATCTCCTCACTCAACAGGAAACATTTGCAAGTCTCCAAGTGAGGCTTAGTGAAAAAGCCTTTGCTCCAAGATTATGTTCATTGCTGTGGGTCTCGTTCCAAAGACACTGCGCACCTCCAGTCAGAATCCAGACTTTGGAAATAAATGACTACAGTTTATGCTCTGTACACTTACAGCAACTTAATGCATTTTGAAAATAAAAAAAATTCAAAGGCAAACCAAAGCAGATGTAGATTTGCCAGAGGGGAAACAACGATGTCTTATCTTTCTACTTCTTTCCCTTTATTATTAATATTGGGCTAAGCGTGTGCCACATCAGGTGCCACAGTCACGGTCAGAGGCTGGGATCATGCTGTCCAGATGAGGACAGTGTCTGCTTCAGCTTCCAGCTGCACATGGTCACAATTAACAACTTACTTTGGAAAGGCACAGGGTCTCTGGAAACAGTGCATCTGGATGGGTACCTCATAACCAGCTTTATATTGCGCTGAAGTAGTTTCACATTATTTTCAGTGAGCTCTAATCATGCAGGTAACATTTTTCTAGGATTTTAATACAAAATTTTTTTATCCTCTTCTGAAGAATCATGAATATATGGAATTTGAGATATGGCCTGATCAGTTTTTAAGTCACTTTTGCCTGGACAAGTGACTAGTATGGAGGCAAGAGCAGAGAGGTCTGACGAATACCAGCAGCCACCTCTGTTCAAATAAAAATCATGTTGTCTTCCTGAATACATTATGCTAAATCTGCATGTAAATGAGAAATGTATAAATAGAATTGGGCATTAACTGACATTAAATTTTTTTTTTAATGGGGAGGAGGCGGGGGATGTTGTTATTAGAGTTAAATTCCAACATCTGTTTTTAATTCTACCAGCTTATTTGTCTGTTTATACCTACAGGCTTTCAAGACATCATTCAACAGTGCTAATTAAAGCTGACAAGTTTTGTTCACTGCGATGCTTTCTTGTATCCCTGCAAGCCACTTACTCATGTCAGCACTGTCATTGCAGGTGACAGATTCTTGATGGAGAGATGACAAGGGGCCAGAGTGCCCCCACAAGGGATGAAAAGAGGTTCACCTTGTCCCCTGTCAGACAGAGGAGAGAAGAAGTGATGGATGGCAGTGACCACTGCTCTGTCTGCAAGCCTTCGTCTCATCTCCAAGCTGGGCCGGAATCCTCCCATTTTGTACCACGGCTGACTTAAAACACAAATTCTCAAGCACATTTCTAAATGCCACAGCAATGGGATTCCAATTTAATAATACGGTACCAATTATATCTGGAGAAGACATGCCATGTCATAGACATACAAACACACATTCCAGTTTTTCTTAGCAGCAAGAATCCCATCTGCAGTCATACCCTAAGGAAATCTGCTGTTTGTGCTTCCATAAAAGCAGCACAATGCTGATTCACAAGAGTAGCAGCACATATGCAAGCAGTCCATGCCTGTGAAAGCATTTGCAGAAGTGGTTAATTTGGCTCAGAAGAAATGAAGCACCTTATGGAAGGAGTCACAAGGATAAACGCCAATAAGTTTATTCACTGCTTCATAGTATGGATTTCAGACTTCATAAATCATAAAATGGGTTGGGTTAGAAGGGACCTTAAAGCCCATCCAGTTCCAACCCTCTGCCATGGGCAGGGACACCTCCCACTGGGTCAGGGAGCTCCAAGCCCCATCCAACCTGGCCTGGAACACCTCCAGGGATGGGGCAGCCACCACTGCTCTGGGCAACCTGGGCCAGGGCCTCCCCACCCTCACAGCAAAACATTTCTTCTCATCTCAAACTCTCCTCTTTCAGCTGAAAATCATTCCCCCTTATCCTGTCCTTGCACTCCCTGATCAAGAGCCCCTCCCCAGCTTTCCTGGAGCCCCTTTTAGCACTGGAAGGCTGCTATCCAGACTATTATTAGTTAGTCGTTTACATACATTTTTCTTTAAAACAAACAAGAAAATCCCATGGCACGCAGAGAAGTCTGGTGGAAGACCAAACAAGAAGGTCAGGGAGAGCCCATTATAAAATCGTGGGTACTTTTCAGTGCTCTGGGCTCACTACCACTCATAGAAGAGGCATCCAGGTGATTGCTGAGATCCACAGCAGGCTTAGCAGAGTGCAAGATGTGCAAGAAGAAACCCAGAGATATAATGACCCCATCGGTAACTGTGCACATTGCAACTCAGTCACTTTTTGCCACAGAGACTTCCTTTATTTTCCCCCTACATGTAAGCTACACAACCAGAACAGACATTTTCTTCCTCTTTGGAACAACCAGTGTGCTTTCAAGTGTATTTTTAAAGCTGTTTCTGTCTGGAAGAGGCCTTTCGTTACACCGACACAGAGTGCTGACTACCTGGGGGCACGGCTCCCTGGGTGAGGTGTCTAGACGTCTCTGCAGTGGAAATAACTGCACAGCCTTGCACGGTATTGAACCCACCAGCTTCAACATTAGGAGTAATTTCATGCCCCAGGTTTCTATAATCAAACACATCTGTTGCATGAAAATTATCCACTGCCAACCTGAGCGCAAAGCACAATATGCCCAAATTATCTGTGTTCTCAAGATCAACTTTACCTCCTAAAAGACTCCATTAAGCACCACACATTGTAACATCAGCAACACTGCTTCAGTCACCCCAAAACTCACAGGAGATTCAAAAAGATAGGAAAAATCCTCTTTGAGGAGAGATGGTCTTAAACCAGGAATGACAAATAATATGCCAACAACTACTGCATGCTAGGAATGTAAAAATTATGTACTCCAAATACCTTCACAAAAACAGGTTGAAGCACTTCTCTCAGTCCTTTAAGAAACAAAAATGGTCATAAGAAAAACAACTTGATTTAAGCTAGTGTTTAGTTTCATTAGTCTATACCTACACTTTCATAGTTCAATACACAAAAACATTATGACAGATATGTGGATCTGATATTTTCAGGCAGGAAAGGTGAAATCCCTTTATATGAAAGGTTGAAGTCTGATCTTTAAAAGAAGCCCGGAGCTGGTTTATGTCATCTTTCCTTCTCCCCTTGATTCAATAAGCAGACCCACAGCTTAAGGAAAATGATTTTGTCCACACGAGGAAAAGAACTGTCCCCAGCCTGAGCCAAGAAATCACCTCTTCTTTGAGGGAAAGCTGGCGCTTCTCAAAGTTAAAAAAGGAGAGGGAGGCAGAATGAAAAATCAGACTCTTCAGATTTTTAGATACAAAATTTTGCAAGTAAATGAGAAAACAAAAACATTCAAAAAGAGTACTCGTATACCAGTGCTCCCCATTAACTCAAACACTTTTCTATTTCTTTCCTCATCAGGTCTAGTCTAGTCCTGGTTTGGCTTTTCCATAGTTACTAAACCGGAAGATATTTTTGCAACTACCACTTCTGCTCTGCAGAAGAAAAGTAAATCTTCTTTCTGCTCACTTTCCCTCCTTGCTCTTATAAGGTGATTGTTGTATAGCTTTCTCCGGTCTCAGCTCTAAGAGATAACCGTTTACCCACTGATGCGCCATTCCTCAGATCAAATAGACTAAAAGCACATGAATCCCCTTTTTTAAAAGAAAAAAATAAAAATCTTCTTTTATTTGTACATTTATTTTACTCTACTGGATTGGGATGCTGGGAGCCTCTGAATTACTCTTTCAAAAAGAAATCTTTTGGTGTCACAGGGTGTCACACCCTTCATTTGTAGGGCTGTTAATCTCTGGCTGTGGCTCTGATCTGTCATGTTCCTTCCTCCCAGCCAGTGTAGCTGGAGGGCTCCAACAAAACAAACTCTTCAAGCACCACCAGCAAGCGGAAGTGTGGACAAATGCATCCACTAGCTAAAATTAAGCACTCCAGTCACCTTGGAAACTGAAGTTCTGAAGCTTGCACCACAACAAATCCAGGGCCCAGAGACCAGCATAACACACAGTGTTGGGAGCACTGGGAGCTCACGCTGTGAGGATGCACAGCACATTCACGTACAAACCTCAGAGCAGGTTGCTGTAAGTATCTCCATTAAAAGAGATAATAGTTGCAGAAAAAGTTCCTTAAAGAGACCTTCTTGAACATTTAAAATATGTTAAAATTCACAGTAACTACAATTTTACCAAAAAACCCCTCACAAACAAAACACTGAGTCTAGAAGAGGCAACAGAAAACCAGCAAAGCATTTCTTCGTTTTAGTAGTGCTTTGGGGATGGGAATGCTCTGCATTTTCTTTTTAAATGTTGAGTTGCCTAATTGAAATGCAGCTCATACAGCACCCAGGCTTACTTCTGGATCACTAAGAAATTGGTCCGATTTGAAAATGTCAGGATCTGGTTAGCAATTCAAATGACCACAGTGGTAATTACAGCTTTTCATGTTCCAGCATGTTGCACTGCATCAAAACTGACACAAATGCCTGGTTTTATAATATCACAGCATGGAAATAAATGTCCAAAATGATATGAAAGTGTATTAGTAAGAGATTAACAACTGTTCTTCGAGGAAGAAAGATGGCTCTTTTCAACCAGTATATTTAAAGAAAACCTTCTCTGATAGCATCTCTCCTTAAGGGAAACTGAATTATATTATCACTCATAAGCTATAATCATTTCTGTCAGCACCAGTCAGAATATTTGAAGGAAAAGAGGAGGAGAAACAGGGAAGGGTTTGGGGGAAAAATAGTGCAATCTCACAAATAAGTCCAGAGAGATACTACTCAAAGGTCCCCCTCCAGCATTTTGTTCTCTCTCCACCCAGCAGACTAGAACATATTTCAAGTGTTTTATTTTGATCATAAAGTGGAGGAACTCTGTGGATAGGGAGCAATGCATCATGAGCGACGTGCTTAGCTCTACAATCTCTGGTACCAATGTGTCAGTTTGAAACATAGGCCTGAAGCAATAGGCATAAGAGAAACCTTTTTCCTTTTTCAGGAAGGAGGAAAAAAAGGTCTTTTGAAGCCTAATGTGGCCCCCGAAGTCTGTTTATGAAATAAAATAAATAAAGCATGCAACGTCTTTAGTAGTTCTCTTGTGCAGCAGCCAAACCCCATACCAGAGCCACTTAACTGCCTCCTCTGTACAGAAGGAGGAAGAGATTCACCCGTGCTACTTCTGCCTTTCACAGAAAGTAGATGGGTAGAGATGCCAGCCAGCACACCCCAGTCCTATTTCATCATACGATAGATCAAACAACACACTTTTTATTCAGACTCACAACTGAGCACAGTGAAGAGACTACTGCAACATCCTCACGAGTCGACTTGAGCCCAAAAGGAAGGTCTGCTCTTGCTCCGCAGTCTCATATTCCTTTTTCACCTGGCTAAGAGGACAGATGTCCATGAGATTATCGATGAACTTAAGATGGAGAGATGTTGTGTTGGACAATACCTTCCCTCTCTGAACAGTGTTGCTGTTTCACCAGGTTGGTTTGTTCTTTGCAGGATCTACAGCATCCCCTGCAATTCAGCAAATAATGGGGTGCTGCTAGGGCTGCAGGTCCCTCAGCGCATGATTGCGTCTGAACGTGGTGCTGATGCCAAAGGGGACAGTTTTTACATTACCCCTGCCTCTGGTCTCTCTTTGTCACTCCATCCTCTGTCATCAAGATAGATGTGCTCACAACTGCCCTGGGAAGAAATCGGAGAGCTGACCACCCTGACCAGCTGAACGAGGAGAAGAAAGAAAATGCCACATCTTACAGCATTTTCAATCCAACTTCTGTGCCATTGAAAAAATAACCAAATCCAAATCTCTCATTTACATTTAAATGAGAGCATTACAAAAAATAAGAAACAACACACGCTGCAAGCATTCAGAACTAAAGTGCCATACAAAGCACGAATCATTTTAGAGCAGCGGGAAAAATTGGCTGCCTACACCATTTCTCCCCAACTAAAGAGGTGTTAATACTTACTACTACCCCAAGAATGTTTTCTAACATTTTCAGAAGGGAGGTAAATTTTGCTGAGTGCTGACTGTTAACTTTACAGCTCCTTCCACACTTGGGAGGAAGAGAACTATGGCCAAGACTGCAAAATAAAGCTCCAGCGTAGCAAGTGTTAGGGCCCACCCCAACCTGCACAATAGGGAGGGTGAAAAAGGTGTTTTTGATATCTGCACGGCAAATCAGAGACCGACAAATCTCCCAGGGTAAATTCTAATACAGTATTGATTTTAGACACAGCCAAAAATCACAGAACAGACCCTCAGGTGCACTCTGAGTTGCAGCTTCTCAAAGTTGCAAAAACAGATCTCAATTTGTTCAGACCACAATCTTGAAAACAGCCAAGGTCGCTAAACAAACTAAAACCCAACTCTGATTCAGTTCGATACACCACAGTGCCAAGATTTATTTTCTGTAATCAGAAATAAAATTTAAATATCTCCCATAAAGAAGTGAGTCTTGTGTAAGACAAAACCAAGTGAGGAATTCTGAGGCTTAAACTGTTGGAGCAAAGACTTTTTCCATACAGGTTTCAACACAGAAAGGGGCCACTACATGACAGAGGCTCCCAGGTGTGAGCTACAAACAATAATAGTAGTAGTAATTGGGGGGAAAAAAGCAAATAGGCAGCTCAGATTCCCAGTAGACGAAGGCAGCCTAGCAATTTACAATGAACACATGTTTGAAGTCAACTTAAAGTAATATGCTAACAAGAATTATGTGCATCTGTTTCATGCTCCCTGAGAATAATGTCATCAAAACTGAATTCAAATGTTTCGCAGCTACAGAGAACCTGAGCCTGTGTTTGACTAATTAAAATTAACCACGTTACTGAGGTCACAAGCTTACCCCTTCAGACATCAGCAAATTCTGTCTAAGGTCACTTCATCAAGTAAAATAATGAATGTCTGTGTTCAAAAGGCATGAACAATACATTTTTTTAATTAACATATTACTGGATTGAGGGAGATTTATGAGTTATTTGAATTTTGGAAGACCCACAACAGCACTCTTTAGTCCTAATACTACAGAGACATAACAATATGCAATAAAATTAAAAAAACAGGTCAACACTAGAACCTTCTCTGAATTATTAATAAGGCTAGAGTAGTGTTTGATATGAGAACAACCTATTTTTACTAAAAACTATCAATTAGCTTCCATTTTCTTTAAAATTCAAATAAACAGGAAAAAATGTAGATCTAACTCTGGTTTGAATACTGAAGCTATGGCATCTTCCAGTTTTCTTACAGAAATTATAGATATTCTTTTTCCAGGCCAAAGGTAAAAGGGAAGCAGAGAATCAGAACTGTTCTCTAAACTGAAGGTTCAAGGTACTGCAACAAGTTACAAGTTTTTTCCAGCCTTCATTTTTCTATAATACGGGAAATGTAAGATTCCAAGACAGAAAATAAAGATTAGGATTCTGAGATCGCGCTCTGCAGAAGACCAGATTAGCACAGTGATAACGGATTAAAATTCTGAACCTACTGGTACCATGGCTGTAGCAGACGAGAGGAGCTGTAAAAGCTCAGCCAAGGTGCGCGATTACTGTTGCTGCTCCCTGCATCAGCAGCTCCACTGTCAGAGGGGCCCCTGGGCATCACCACAATATAAATAAATGCTTAGGTGAGAAACTGACAATTTTAAAGACTATTATTTCCTTTGCAAAGCTGAACTATTCCTCGTGGGATCTGTTCCTGTCTGAACACAGATTTAATGTGTTCCAACTGTCCCGCATGACTAAAGGCAATAGCATATTTTAGCATATTGGTACTAATAAACTCTGAAACCTACTAAACAAAAATAATCTTCTTATGCCACAAAATGCCCCCCTCTCAATTTACCAGGCACTGATCTGATTATTGTACGAATACAGCTAATCAGTGTAATTACACTGTTAAAAGTGCCCGCGGTGGACTCACAGATCATCACAGCTCTTACATCTCTAGGTCCCAGCTGTGTTTCAGATTTGCTAAAACAGAGTTTTGTAAAGTTCTTAAATAAAAAAAAAATACATTGGCTTCAAAGTATTCTTTTTCAAATTCAATTATATTAAAAGAACTGGAAGAAGTTTCCTACCATTTCCTTTCCCATCAGAATATTTAATTAAAATCTTACCATTTTGAAGATAAAGCACAATGATTTCAGGCATTATGGTGCTACGCCAGCAAAGGGCTGGACTGAGAAATCCAGAGTTGCCACTCACTTGCCCTGGGAAGCCCATCAGTAGTTCACTACACTACTGCAACGCGGACATCTCCAGTAGCATTAGGGTGTAAGGCTGCCAAAGAATTCCAACAACAGAAATATCATTCAGGTTTTAAAAAATAAGAATAAAAAGTAACCTGAGGTACTCAGCAGCTTTATCTAATTAACCAGAAACAGATCAGGATGTACTACTGTCGCTTCTACAGAGAGAATAACAGAATGGGCACCGTGGTAGCCTTTTCCCTTTATGCCATGTGGCAGGAAAAAACTGATCTAAGACTTTTCAGAAGTTCTTTGTCTATGATGTGGGAATTCCAGCTTTACACCTTTGCCCAGTTGATCCAGCTCTGAGCTGATGCATCAATGTCATTCTCTTGCACACAGGTCCAGCAGCTCTGGGTTGAGAACCACTTTGACATTTCTGGCTTGGTATCCTGCCCTCAACAAACGCATTTGATGCTCGTGTCTGGCCTCTTGGCTGCTGGCCATCACAGCCATCTGTCAGGATGGCACACTGCCTGCCTGCTAGGTGATGTGCCAGTTCTGCTAGGGCAGAGATGCCAAGAGGAGGTGGTTTAAAATGCACCGCCAGCACATTAATTCACTGCCATCTCCTCTTAACGTCCCTCCTGCACCTCCTCAACAAAGGCAAGCATGGCTGTACAAGGAGAAGCCAATATCCATCCGGAGTCCTCTCCAATTCCTGACACGGGTCATTAACACACACCTTAAAACGAAACAAGAGTATCAAGAGCTGAACAATTACAAATAACCTGCTCATCAAAGGCCTGGAAACATTTCAGCTGCGAACACGCACGCGGGCTTTTCCGCAGAAAGTGCTATAAACCCCGGAGTGAACCCTCGTTTAACAATGAAAATGCCTCAACGCTGTTTAACACGTAAAGCAAATTAAAGCCACTGCAGCTCTGACTCTGTGCCTGTACAGAGAGGTTTAACACATTTAATTCAATACACAGTTCAAATTAATTTGAAACAGATTTTCTGAGTTGCTTTCTGTGTTTTCTTATCTCTGCAATGGAGACAAGCTTTAAACTGAACTATTTTACTGCCAGAATACGATTAACAGGGATGTAAACACAACCAGTTCTTCTGTAGTTTCATTCCTGTGAAGGCTAAAATCCTGGAAAATGAACACCCGTGCTTAACTTTTCTGCCTATCCCTGGAAGCCTTTACTTGTCTCTCTCATCCTAATACAAAACACGGAACAGAGAAGCTGTTTGCAGGACTGAAGACTTCACCGTGCATCGCAGGCAGGGAAATACTTGACTGGGGTGGTCAGAACAGGTACACCCTCCTACAGCTCCCCCAGCCCATGGAAGAAGCCAATCACACTTGGGGACACAGTCGTATTTTCATGGGATCGGGAAGGACTATAAATTAAATCCCACTGGTGTTTAAAGAATCAGTGAGGAAAAGAGCAGCGAAGAAGAGGCTGCAGGGTGTACAACTATAGTGAGAGCACTTGCCCCAGTGCCAGGTTCCATGCTGCTGCTGTAGCTGATACAGGGAGCAGCCAGGTAAAGTGTGGTATCCACCACGTGCCTACCTGGCCCCGAAGCCGTCTGACACACAGGCTCTAGCGTGCTGGCACAGGCAGAGCACCTATTAAAAATGAGCCCCAAGGATAAAGGCATCAACACAGGACAGATCAAATCACACAACGTTAAAGCACGGCTGATGGAGTTCCAGTACCCGCACGGGGTTCCTCTGAGGAGGCGAGATCCAGTCAGCACACAGAAATACAACTGACCTTTTCTGGCAGAGAAGGGGTTTTCATAAATACGTTTGATTTCCCCAGTTGTATGGCACTCAAAGGTGCCAATTTTTAAACACATTTGAACACTGAGTACGAAACAAATGCTTTCCAGCTCTGAATTAGGATTTCTCTTCTATTTGGATGAAGCCCCTTTGGAAATAAACAAACCTAAACCAAGAAAAAACCCCAAACACCTCATCTTTCTTCTGCTTAGACCCCCAAAATTTCTTACCTTCTCTCCACTTCAGGACTTCATCTTCTGTTTCTCTCTCTCTAGATTTTTCCTCCAATCTTCCCACCCCAAACTCCTGTCCAGCTCCCGGATACCCTGAGGCAAGAATTCCCAAACAGAGTCACTTAAATTTGTCAGGTCAGCTACAGAGCTCCCACATAGACCTGTCTGCTGCACCAGAAAGAGATGCTTGTTTGAGTCCATGTGCTCAGAAACACCAGCTAGCAAAGCTCACCAACCTCTATGAAACCAAGAGGATTGACCACAAGAAAAAAAAAACAACACTGATTTCCACCAGCTGACCCCCACAGTTTCCTCTGACAAGAGCGGCTGGCACTTCAAATCAGACAATTTCATCTTAAGCAATATCAGACCACTCAGCATTTGCACTATTAGGTGCATTAGCAAAATACAAGCACAAGGCAAATTTCTTGTTTGTTCCACACAGCAGATGCCATTATTTATGGATGTTTCAGCCTCTTGTTAGATACAACTGCACATTGCTAACTAACTCCACCCAAACGTTTCAAAGGCATTTCCCTATTATCATTTATTTGTGAAATATAAGAGCTGTGTTTATATTTGTAGTTCTAGACATGAAAGAAACATTTAAAGTCTTGCCACAACTGATGAGTTTTGGCAGCAGGCCAAGTACACTAACTTAGACCAGTTCTTTTCAACACCCTCAACGTTTTCCCAGCATCACCTAGACCCTTTGTGCAGCCAGATGCTGGCCCTCTGTGAGCTACTTTGCAAGCGACAGAAAAGGGACATACACATGCCCTTACTCGGCAGCTAAGTTCTTCAGCAGAGCAGGGGAAGGAGAAGTCCACACAAGAACTGCCTCAAGTTGTCCCGGGAGAGTTTTAAAATGGATATTAGGAAAAAATTCCTTCACTGGACAGGTTGTCGAGCAGTGGAACGGCCACCCAAGGAAGTGGTGGGGTCACGTCATCCCTGGAGGTACTGAAAAGATGTGTAGATGAGGTGCTTAGGGAGATGGCTTAGTGGTGAACTTGGCAGCATTAGGTTTACAGTTGGACTTGATCTTAAAGGTCTTTTCCAAGCTAAATGATTGTATGGCACAGCAGTAGCTCTCTTCACCTGCTTCTGATGGGTGCATTAGAACAGAGAGGAGAAGAAAGGCACTGGGACTTCCCCAGACAGCTCAACAGCTAACCAGGGCCATTAGCACGTAGCTTAAAACCAGCAAGACTCAGCTGTGACGCAGCTGGTACTCAGCTGTGCTCCTGAGCCCTGGAATAAGGAAAGCAAATCATGGCTTTCTCCCCTCAGCCTCCCTCTCAGCTCTGCTCCGGGTTCTTTGATGGGACAGAGAGAGCTGACCTCAGCCCACCTTTGACAAGAAGTCAGTCATAGGATTTTCACTCTCCTCTTAAAATGAGGTGGCAGAACTCCAATGCATTCCTTACTGTGCAGCCTCTTTGGTAAGCGGTCAGCACACTCTCCAGGCCAGAATGTTTTTCATTCAACTGTGGGTGTTGCTCAATTTGTGCACGTCGTTTCCCAAAATATCTGTATTTATCTCCCATTTGAAAACTCGCTGCACATTAAGCTAAATTCCTTCCATCCTCGCTATTTCTACACTATAATTACATTACAGATTTCATACGCTAAAGCTGTGAAAAGCAACAATCCGCTGTATTTGAATGGGAGCAGATTACACTTATGTAAAATTCTATGTAATTTGTTTATGTTTGCATGTTTTGCAGACCACTGTGGGGAAAGGGATCACTATAACCACCATGTTTGTTTGGTTTTTAAAGTGCTTGTTTTTCCATCGTGTAGTAGCTAATATCTGTGCTCACCAGGCCTTAGAACACGGAGCCTCCAAGATAGATAATTACAGCAGAGACAGACAAGATTAGACTTGTTGGAATAGCTCAGCTGATGCATTCCCCTCCAAGCACAGGAGTGCTACTGTTTATTGGTACCCTGTTCAACTTGGTTGGTCAAGCCCCCAGAAAGAAAATCTCTCACCATTTTCCTTTCAGAGCTTCTAAGTTTTCTGAAAATTTCCCTCCCTACCCCCTCCCCCCCCAAGAAAAAATTTCACTGATACTCAATGATACCTTCCTCCTTTTATGTCCTTATGAGAAGAAAGCATCCTTATTCTTGGAAGCAACAGCAGAGGTCAGGCAGTGACTGAGCTGTGTGTGTTCCTGAGTCAGAATTCCACCTCCCTGTTTTGCTGAGGACATCGCAATCTCCCCACCATATGAGGGAGATGGCTTTCCCCATCACCTGGGCACATTGATCTTTGGGTGATCATCTCACTTTTAAGCTAAAGCTTCAGGGACTCTGTCACCACAGAGATTCTCCCTTCCCAGAATCGCACTGCTTGAAGGCTCCTACTGAAAAGGGAATTACCTGTGTGTACTTGGGATGTAAAAACATCTCAGTTATGGTGGCATAACCCCTTGCAAAGCCCCGGTAATCATATTACCCAAACTAGAGATTTAAATGAACATCAGCAAAAAAGCCCACCAAGAAGAAATGCCAGAATATTGTATCATTTCTAGACACCTGTTTTCTTTTATGAAAAATCACTCATTCTGTCAAGGGATGTCCTATAAAAGGGTTGATATTGTGCACACAAAACCCCAAGCAATTTTGACAAGCAGAGTTACCAGAACGAAGTCACAGAGGCGCTGGAAGGCATACAAGCTGCATGTCACAACCTGATACGATAGCAAGCGAGCTTTGAGCATCAAAGATGCCACCACACTATCCAGAACCAGACATTAATCCAGGGTATCCACTAACAACAGAAGGCTGACAAAAAATACCCCAACCCTCACTCCAAATGGTGTATAAAGCCTCTCTGCTCAAAAGGTTTAATAAGGCAATAACTGAAGAATGAACTAAACCCACTGATTACTCAGAAGGTGAGCAAGCCACTTTTGATTGAACCAAGACAACCCCTAAAAGCCCTGCAAAGCAGGCACAGAGTGTAAGAAGCTTATTATTGTCTCTAGATTGGTCTCTAAATATGTCACCCAGCTAAACCCAGTTGGATTAGACATCAGGATGAAATTCTTCCCAATGTGGATGGGGAGGCCCTGGCCCAGGCTGCCCAGAGCAGTGGTGGCTGCCCCATCCCTGGAGGTGTTCAAGGCCAGGTTGGATGGGGCTTGGAGCCCCTGATCCAGTGGGAGGTGACTATAAATAAGGGAACAACAGATTATGAGTAGAAGCAGAAATCTCCATTTCAGATCTCCCTCTCTCTCTCAAAAAAAGAAGAAAAATGGCGAAAACCTGTAAAAGCAAACAGCTCTGTCACTGCTCAGAGCTGTCTGGAACACTGTCGCAAACGGGATTGTCACGGGGCAGTGTGCCATAAGGCATTTTGCTGCAGGTGCATATCTGGAGCAACCAGAACAGACCCCCAACCACAGCACTACTGGGGTACGGAGAAGGCAGCAGTTTCACACAACCCCCTGGAACACCTGTGGGTGCAGCAAATTTATCCTAACAACATCATTTCGACCAGGTATGGGACTTCTGCCCTCTGTGCTTTTAAACGCTTCTGTTATTACTTGTTACTCCTTAAAAATTAGAAACTGGTTTGCACCTTCCAGGACAAAATTGACAGCATATAATGTAATGGAAATACAATAAAATCCCAAATTCCACCTAGCAATCCAGTAGAAAGCTCCATCACGGAGCATAGGAACCTGCTACAGCTCCTACCTTTTATTCTGTTCATGTCTTATTACGGTGATTTGGATTTTGCAGTCTTTTCTCCAAGGAAATTCTTAATGTGAAGGGTAGAAAGCTAGTGAAAATAAAGATTAATGTACAACACGCACAGAAAATGTTTCTTCTAAGTAATATCTCCAAGGACTACATTTTCACTTAGACACCTCATTCTTTCCTGCAGAGAACCTGAAAACTTTGACTAAATATATCCAACCCCACTGGAAACATTTGGGCTTGAAAATATCACTTCAATAATCATAAAACCATTAATATATAAGAAGAACTGGTATTACTTCTGCTGCCAGAAGTAACTGCACTTTAGTTGGCATATGGCTCTTGTAAGGAATGTTCACATTATGGTTCAAATTGCCTTTTTAAAAGTAAAAATTAAGCTTTTATTCATCCTATTAATACCACAGTGCAAGTCCTTGGTGCATTTTAAATGGTTTAAAAGATAAACTCACATTTCCCAGACTTTTAAATTAGTTCAAGCTTGACCCAGCAGCTGGGCAAGAAAGGAGAAATTTAGCAGCTATAATTACAAGCAACTTCAGTAAAACAAATGCATCTGCCTGGGAAAATCTAGTATCTATTTTCATAGAATCATAGAATGGTTTGGGTTGGATGGGACCTTAAAACCTATCCAGTTCCAACCCCTGCCATGGGCAGGGATACCTCCCAATGGAAGGTGACTTTAAGAAACATTAGCTTAGAGTAGGTGTTAGTCCAGCTGTCCCCAACACCGAGCAATGGCCAAAGAGGCCAGAAGGACAAAAATCAGCTTGCTTTCTTAAGGGAAAGTAAAGAATGTAGATGACCATTAGGATTGATGTTAGGATGAAAGCACAACAACTATAATCACCTCCGAACCTTACCAAAACCACTGTATTTTCAATTCATAGCTAATGTTTAAGCTAGTACATGAGCAAAAGCAAATAATAAACTACATCTCTAGAACACATTCACTCCCAGACTCAGGGCTGCTACATTCGAGACAGCTCCTGCTGGACAGAAGTCAACTATGAAAGCAAATATGTTCGTTTTTATCACTTCCATATTTTCAATTCACTTCAAAACCACTTTTCCAAACCACCAAAATGTCAATCAGTGCAGAAAAGATCAAGCCCTTCAGTCAGACTGACAGAGAGCCAGTTCTGCCAGAAAAATCAGACCATCATCTTCCTTCTGTGGCAGTCACTACCGTGAAAATTAAAGTACTGTAAGAAGGAAATGACATCTCTGGTTAACAGTACAAACTAAGGGGACGTGGGGAGGAAAGAAGTCATTAATAGAACTGTGCAAGGTGAGATGGGGCGGGAAGGAAAGCTGGCTGGGGAGTGTTTGCACTATTTTCCTGGTGAAACAAAATGCCAGGAAAAAGCCACAGTGTCAAGGTGAAAAAATAAATTTCAAGTGCTAGCTTACATTTTAAAAACACCTCATCTAAATCAGGGCAACACTCAAGCTAGGAAAATGTTTCAATTTTCTTATTCTTTTGGCTGAATATATTCATGGAAGCTGGCACAAATTATCCAGACTTTGTTCTAAAATTATACTATTTTAAATAATAAATAATTTTTGTACTGCCACTGATATATATATAAAATTTACTATGTAAATATCCGTCCTAATATTACCTCCATTTAAAACACATCCCTCTACTGGCTTTGTTCCCAAAACGATGACCAAAACCTCATTAAAAATTCTGAGTTAGCACGACAGGGATTAACACCTACATGTGATGAAAATGAATTTGTTTATTCTGTGAGACATGGCACCAATTTATTGCACACAGTGACTTTCTAAATTTAAAGGAAACATTCTAATTTATATGACAGAAGTAGAAAAACCTATCCAAGCAGAAATTACCAGCTGAGTATTTTAAATAAATGAAATCCCTTACTGTTGTTTCTTCCATGGTCTCTCTCCAATTGCCCACCAGTTTCGTTTCTTGTTTTAACCAATCCAGTTACCAAAGTTAGTTTTTGAGGTAAACTTAATACGTGCTACAGTTAAATGACAGCAGCCTCCTCAAGTGACAGTCTCATTTATCATTAGAAGTCAGGGATCTTTGAATCAATCTAAACAGAATAAATCATTAGCCTTTCCTGCTCTTAAGAAGCTGAATAAAGCCGTTCTCAGCTCAAAAACCAGGCGATATCCCATGAGGGTTACTGTGGATATTCAGGATGTTGGCAGGAATGGCCCAAGAAGTCGTCAGATCTACAGGTTCACAGGGCCAATATCACTTAATAATTCCATACAGATAAAGGAAAGTCCAAGTGCCGGAAGACATTCAGCATTTGTGACAAAACTCATGCTGCATTCAGTCTAACCCACACTAGATACAGCCCAGCACATGGACGGTTTTAATGTCTTTTAGTTCTAAATCAAAGACTACAGTTGTTGCAATGATCTACTAAGTCTTCAGGGCTTCTGTGCTCCGGCTGCAGAAGTTGCAGAGGGGGCAGACAAAGTAAAACAATAAAGGCTTTTATGCCAGCTGAACAAACACCAAACCCCACAATCCCTGCAGACTCTTAATATCTAGCATTTCACATAAAAACAGAAATTTAAATATAGAATAAGAACTTGCAGCATTATAAAGGTGAGAAAAATCACTCCTTAAGGAACTGTAAGCAATTAAGAAGAATTGTATTTTGTATCTTATATTATAAGGACAGTCACACAATCCTGTAAGCAGGCCCCAAGTTCACTCTATCCAAGCTCCAAGACATCTGGAAAGCACATACCCACATCAGCCTAGCCCAACTCTTCTTCTTATCAGGGGTGCTGTAAGGCTTCCATGCAGCAGGATGGGGAACCACCTCTGCAGAGAGCAGGAACTGAAGTAATTACACACTACTGAGGAAAACAGGGAAAGGAGAGTTGTGCACTGCACAAGGCTTCAAGAGAACAACGTGGCAATGGAGATACCACCACCTCAGATTCAAAGATATTTTTAAAGTGCTCTGCAGAAAACCTGGCAGTTCCTAAAAGACCTCAACAGCAATCCTGCTGGGAGGATGCACTCTTACGTCCTTCCACAACGCAGTTCTTCTGCCCTAAGAAAATACAGCAGGGCCTGCAAACATACTTCAAATAACTGACAGCGGTCATTTTTGGCATAACATCGTTCCACAAACAACAGAAAGCATGAGCTTGCTAGACGTGTTTCTTTCCTGAGCTACATGGAAACACCAATCCAAACTTCTTTCTCCTCACTGCACTGAGCTGGTATCTGTGCTCAGCTATTTGTTTGCTCGTTGGAATAACAGCCCTGTTACTTGACCCCAGTTTCTAACACTCCAAGCAGTGGTTTCTATCATTTTAACATCAGGATCAAGATTGAGGTCATCTTCGTCCACATACACAAATGCAGGAAGAATACAAAGAGGCCACACTTGTCGCTAGCACATGGAAACAATAAATAAAACATCAAAGAGTTTCCCAGCTGTAAAAATTTCTCCTTTTTAATTCAGGAGCTCATTCAACTGCCACGTTACTTCGTTACACCTCATATTCAATCCAAAGGGATCACAAGTGTTGTACTGAACTAAATATGGAATAACTTGTAGCAAATTGATCTAGAAGACAACAATAAAGGCCTTAACATTGCTTTTTCTGCTATTAGAAAGAACTTTTGTTATAAAAACAAAGTTTCTTGACTTACAATAATTCATTTGGTCCTAATGTACTTAGGTGGAAAAAGTCCTTAGAGGTTTCAAAAAGCCTAAAATAGAGAAACATCTGCTAAAATTTAGGCACAGCTGTTTGGTGAAGAGGTTAAGTGCTAGGAAAGCCAATGTTTAAAGCTCCCTCTGCGATTAATAAAAACTCTATTTAAAATGCCATGGAACGGGGTGATGCATTTTCCCAGGTTCAAAGTGATTTTTGTTTGGTTTGGGTTTTTTAAGCACTGACATCTTTTGGTAATCAAAACTTGGAAGGATTTTTTAATTTAGCGTCACACAGGTGTTTCAGCCAGAGTCCAACCAGGCCAAATTCCAACCAGGTCATAGCCCGCTGCTTTTCAAAGCTATCAGAGTCATTTCAGTTATGAAAGCAAAGATCCCCTAAGCAGTTTAATTTTTGGTACAGGAGGCTTGCTGTATTTCCCACCTTGTAACTGAACTTCAGCAGTGAAGAAAATCACTCTGTGCTAAGCCCATTACCAGCTTTAGGCTCTTTTTAACAACTCATAGAGATTTGTGTCCAAAGCATCTTACATGGTTTCCCTACTGGGGGAAAATCTGAATGATAAAAAAGACTAACCTATACAACACCAGCACCATCTGGGGCCCGGGGAGTGTGACTGGAGACAATTATAAATCTTCAGCCATGGTGAGGGAGGTGGTGTCGCTCAAGTACCCATCGCTGGCCTGCACTAGAGACACAGCACAAGCTCAGCAGCCCTTTCAGCTCTCCCAGTATGGTCCCATGTTGATGCTTCTCCTTAAGGGAAAAGCAGTGGGAAACACAGAAAGCTGAAAATATTCAGGATAAAACAAGTATTTCTTTGCTGACTTTTCAGATTAACAGCACTGAGGCAACAATTTCCTTCTTATTTTTTAATTAGTTGGGTCGAAAGAAGATGGCTTGTCAGAGTTAACCTTACTGCTGCACAATGCGTGTCTGTGAGCACAAACACTACCCAGAATATCCAAGTGACTTTTAAAAGACTTTTATGGATATTCCACTCTCAAAGGATGCTGGACGAGATCAATCGACGCCAACCAAGATCATTATGTATGACTTACCTTGCCCATTTCCTTCCCTTTCTGCCTTTGAGGCTCTTTTAGTGCACTGAATGTCTTTCTGGGGAATTTCGTTTAATATCTTGGCAGCATACTCAATTCCTCCTGTCAGATCCTTGAGGCAGTCCTATAAATAAAGGGCAGAATGCTTTATTACTAGAGTCAGCAAAAGAATTGTGCACAATGATGTCCTTACTCATACCACAATGTTATTAAAATGTGCATACTGTTTCTGTGGTTCTGAGGCAAAGAGAGTCAAGCAACTGCAACTTAACAGCTATGGTTCCCTCTTCTCCTAGATGTATGCGTAACACTTTGTATTTTGAATTCTGCTCCACATGAGCTGCTAACTGCCCTCTCTGCTTCTGTTCACTCAGACATGCCCACGTCTCACGGCTCTCACACGAACACATATTTCATTGTATTTAATACTGATAAGGAATTAGTACCAACTGCAAACTGTGCGCTTGAAGCACTTGAAGTTTTAGCAAATTGCAGCCTGCTAGGACTGACAGTGCTGTGTTACAGGGTAGAGCTCAGGACTCAACCTTGGCATTTCCAGCCGCCTACTTAAACTGTATTCCTACACTTTAACGAATTTCTATTAAAACGGGCAGATTTTGCACACAGAGCCATGGGGTGCACTAACAGTGGTAAGCACTGTGACCAGTAACACAACTCCATCCATACTAATGCCAGAATCAAAAGAATTAGTGATTATTGCAGTAATACAAATAGCAGTTGCCATCCACTAACATAAATCAAAGTGTAAGGGGAAACAAAAAATGCCATCACACATGGTTTCTAATTATTACAAGCCACAAAGTAAACCCACATAAAGCGACATCAGTACTTGAATTGCACCCAGACTGGTTTCACGTCTCTTCTGCAGGTCTGCATACAGGAATGAACCTTATTTTACAGAGCAAAAAGGAAGATCTTTTGACTGGCCATCTGTTGATGGCACATGGAAATCCTGATTTCCATTTATCTTGACAACAGGTAAAGAAAGAGTGTCTAAGTTCTCAAGAATAAGAAGTTTGTAAAACAACTTCTTTAGATTTGTCTGAAAAGCCAGAAAATAACACAGATGCATCAAAATAAATTATTCATCAAAACCAATTCAAATATTCATTAGCAGTTGACAAATGCAAATATTAAACATGAAAAAGTAGGATATTTGCACAGTTCTAACATGTGTTTTATTCTTACATACACACATAATTCATGTGTGGTTTCACAGTCAAGAATTCAACCCCCAGTGTGTGTGGGGGGCTGCCTTTCAGATGCAGTAAGTGAAAAAGAAAACCCTTTAAAATGATATGCATGTATTTCTAAACACAAGCATACTCCTTGCTGCCTTTGGAACACGTATCAATGTCAAGCTCGGGGCTGGAATGTCATCACTGCTGGCAGGGCACTACTGCGAGGACACTCATGTATGCAGTGGTCCCACTGACACCATCAGGTGTTGTTTATGCATGATCCAAGTCTGGATGTCAAGGCAAAACAGAAGGAGCCAGCAGGGAATATCCCACAGAAGAAAGTGATAAGAAGAGAAGAATTAGCTAAATAGATACCATTAAAAACAAAAACATATTTCCTCTTCTTTTTCAACAGGGAACTTAAACACAAGACTATATTCTACTGTAAAAAGGAATTATCCCAAAACCTTAACCCTTGTGTTTAAACCAAATTTTGCTATATTTGGCTAAAACACAGGCCCTTTTTGCAACAGAAACTCAACAGACAACTATGCATTTAAATACATTATTTTAAAATAAATACATTCTAAAATAAACTGACCTGCGTGTTACTTCTACTTTCAAAATCCATGTCCACTTTTGATTCAAATCACAGAACAGCTTTAAGGAGAAAGCTCACCCATTAAAATAGACTGGATATCTCTAAAACTTCACAGAAAGTGCTCATTACTTTCCCAGACATTTATTCTTTCCCTGCACAAATCAGATAAACCCACAGTGCTGAAGTGCCCTCTGCTTTTTGGACCACCTGTATGAGTGTGCAAAGCAGTCCTGCTGCTGGGGAACCACACTGCGTTTCAGGAGATCCGAGTTCCAGCTACTTCTTATCCTAGATTCGCTCTCCCAAGGGAGCTACAGGAAATAACTTGATTGCTCCTGGACTTCGTTTCCCATACATAGATAACAAATATATTTCTTCACTCCCCCTCTGCACCTGCTGGTTTGGATTTCAAAGTGTGCAGACTTTAAAACTACTTTTGTGCAGCATTCTAGGAGCCTGATCCTGTTTGATTCCCATTGAGATGCGCCAAGGATGAAGCGTATAAAAAGCTGTGCCAGTTAAAAGAAAACTGTGTTACACACACACCTGGTTTTACACCTGCAACAGAACCAGGACTGCTTAGATCCAGACGCAAAACCAGAGAGCTTGGAGTGGTGAAAAATAGCACACTATAGCTACAACAACAGATCATCCTGCATGTACAGCGCTGCTCTCCCCTGAATTCATAGGATATAGAACAAGGAAGCAGAGCACTGGACCTTTATGAAAAGGTTACAAAAATGTTTAGTTACAAAAAATATTCTATCAGATTACCCTAAACGATAAATATATATTCACTGATCTAGTGGAGTACACTACATCAAATGTCCACCAAGACTCAAGGCATAGAGATTGCTGTAAACAGTCTTCACCCTCAGGCAAAAACACAGCAATACATTTAATTTGACTAATTTACACTTACCAAGACCACATTAACATTCCATAACTATAAGATAAACATTGACAAACATAAGAGATGAAACTAGCCTCACTGTATGGTACATTCATTTTAATCAAACTCTATATTATCAGCTGTTGAATCTGGCCAGAGAACAACTGGTAGAATTATTTCTTCAAACCAGTGCCAACCTGGGATACCTTCAGCTCCCACTTTGATAAAATTCACATGAGTCCTCATTAAAGAGATGAAGGTGCATTAAATGAAGGCAGAAATTAGAACTAATTTTAAATATGCACTGCTTTAACAGAACCTTGTAATCTGCTCAGGTGCATTGCATTTGTGAATTCCTTAATGTTTCTTTAATGATTGTGGAAGGCAATTCTCTGTTGCATTGCAAACCAGTTTTGTTCAGACACATTCAAGTTTTCCCACAGTGGAGTAAGCAAGTTATCAAGAGAACTAATTAGCTTGACCTTCTCTTTGCCCAGTAATGAGAAATGCATCAAACGGGTCTCTCTTTTCATGTCTTAGTCTGTCAATTAAAGATCAGGCTTTCTGTTCATTGCATTGTCCTCAGGAATATTTACCACAAGCACAGCCAATATGAGCAGTAACGTCCCGCTCACCTTTTCACACTGCCAGGTAATAGCTTTACATGCTCTTCAGGGGAGGAGAACAACCACCATAAATGAAATTTCCTTTGCAGAAGCCAGATAAAACCCTTCTAAGTTCGTATTTCCTTCGGCAAATTAAAAGCTACAGATTTGGGCACTAACAGACCCTACCAGCAAGAACCACTCTCAAAAGACCTTGATCTGCTAGTAAATTCAGGAATTGCTACATTTGAATAAACTGTCAGTCCTGATTTTTCTAATGGCACATTTTTGCACTTATAAGCCCTTAGCTCGTACATTCAACCTACTTTTACAAATAAAACAAGTTAGAAGATAAGCCACCAAACCATCACTGTCAAAGACCTGAGGACTAACAGGTGCAGGGACTCTGCTGTAAATTATCCTTAGAGTTACTCAGACAAGCTCATAACACTCGGGGTTACAGGGGAATAACAGAGGAATGAATTGAAGGTTATTTTGGAGAGGAAATAGGGTGTTGTTGGCCTTTTTTCTACTTTAAGATAACCCAAGAGTCACATGGTGAAATTACAGCAATTTTTGCAAGACCCCTAAATGATCATCGAAAATTAATTTTAGAACCATTCCACCGCCTCAGATCCATAGTCATGACATCTGCCAGACACACTTTTACAAACAAACTCAAGCACCTTGTAACACAACAGACCTTGCCAATTGCTCTGCTTGAAGAAACTTTTAGGTCTGCCGATTCAAAATTCTCTCTCCTTTTCATACTGGGTTTGCAAAATGCTCCAGTTGTGCAGCTGTGGTTCCTCTCAATAAATGTGCAATGGAGCTGCAGAGAAGCCAAGAAACCGCTTTCCAAAGAGTCTGGTTTCTTGCAGTGAAGAGCACCACAGACCCCTAACCCATTTTCACCAGGACTCTTCAGGACACCTCAGAGCCTGGGAACTTGCAGCCACTCCTGCAGAAGACAATGCAGATTTGAGCCTATCACAGGCAGGTGGAGAAAATGAATCTGGAGTCATCACTTAGGGCAGTTTCCTGCATATGGAAAAGCCGCACATAAAAGAACATCACCGTATTTTCACTCCTCATTTTTCTTCAGTATTGAACTGACTTTTGACTGATCTTGCAGTATGTGTTAATATGTTTAAAACATATCCCATGAGCTGTCGCTTGGAAATTGAAAGGCTGCAAGCAGCTCAGTGGAGGACTCGGGAGGCAGAGAAGAAAGGTCCTGTGCTATTCTCAAGGCAGCCCAGAGCACGTGCCCAAGTTGAGCCTTGTGGAAACTCCCTGATGACAGCAGATGCCGGAGTAGATATCAAGGATTGTGCTTCCAGGCCTAAATACCTGAATTCTGCCTACCTCCCCGTGTGAGGACCTTAAAGCTTTTGGGGATTGATTCTCAAGTGACTCATAGCAGATCTAGGAGACCAAAACCAATGTTCTGGGTCTCAACCTCAATCCTATTCTACTCAACAACACTAGCCCACTTCCATGAATCTGCACCCACATTACTTCCTAAAAGGAAAAGGTTGATGATAAATCATTTCAGTTTCCAGCAGCTCTTGGCAGCAGTCTTAGACAATCAGAAATTATTTGCTGTGCAGTAGGAATACACCAAACTTTGGACAATAATATCAGGCATCAGAATTCAACCTGTGTTCAACCAGCTGAATTAAGAGCAATGCTTTGTGAGTAGAGCACTGCCTGAAAACAGTCTCTTTCCTAATTCTGCCTTAGAACATGCTTTTAAACCTCAGGGAGGCCATCAGCTCCTCTTTATCTGATCATTTCTCCAGCTGATAAATGGAGATAAATATCATCTCTGTTATAGCATGTGTTGAGAACTACACAAGAGTAAGATTATGTTAGTACTAAGGGCTAATCAGCACCTCACAGCAGATGATGCTCCTTCAAAGCACCAGCAAAGAAACACTGCATTTCAATTTTAAAACAAAACATCACCACATAATTAGCAAAAAGAGAGTAGCTGCCAGCCAGGCGTCTTGTTTTCTCAAACAGTTTAATATAACCATCATGAGATCTGTTGGTCTGAATTCCCTGTTCTCTTAATTTTCAAAATAAGAGCAGACTCCATCGTTAGCCCTCTTGGGCATCATGCCACCCAAAAGCTGATGCTGGCTGCTCAGGGTCTGCAGCAGAAAATAATATTAAGTCAGAAGCAACCCTGAGCAGTTAAAGCTTGTTGTTTTGCTCATGTCAAATAATAAAAACCAAAAGTCCTTTACTGTACAAAAGAAAAGAAGTCACAGCACGTGGAAAAAAACCAACACAGAAGAAGGTTCTAGTTTTATAATTAGAAGATAATCTCTTAGAGAAACGTGTTACAAGGGCACCTGCCAACACGAAGCAGCCTTCTCCCTTATGAACATTATCCACACCTCCTAACAAGAACAGACAACCAGCACGGCTCAGTCAACGTGTTGGTAGCTGACACGTTTGACGGGCAATTGCATTCACGTTGCACCGTGCAAGGTTAACATTAGAAAGACCAAAGGGAAGTGTTGCTTTCACAGTACTCACCCATTTTAAACTAGAAATTTCTTTGCAGTATTTATATGATGTGGGAAGGAAACAAAATAGAAACTGGAAATAACTTGAAGATTATAGTACCCATAATGTTAGCTGCATAATGGAATGGCAAAACTAACTCATTTATTACATCAGTATTTCTTTCTTAGTGCCATAAATTAAGCATATTTTTTGGCAGTTCTCCCTTGGCAGGAACAATTCTTTTATTCATGAACCCACTTATTTTAAGGGCTGAGTCTTTAGAGCCCATTAGAAAAACATCATCAACACATTTTGTTTTTTTAATGCAGGGAAAGAAACGTTAAGCAAGCTGCCATTCCCATTTTTCAAAATAAATCTGTTCTTCTCTCCCACAGTTGTATACCAGTGCATAAAACATTGATTTCAGCAGAGTTACTTCTGATTTACATGGCTGTGCAATCAGTCACAAACCCATAGCATACGTAAAGACATTGCTGTAGTGTCTCCTAGCGTTGCTGAGTCAGCATGCATCTAACCCAGGACAGCGGAGGAATTTCAAGTGCTGTTGTGCTGCAAAGGGAAAACGTGCCTGGCTTCCTAGGCTAAGGATTATTATTCGTATCACCACGGTGCCCTGAAAGTAGGGCCCTATGTGCTAGTTGCTGTACATACCAAGACAGAGCATTTTCTGAATATTTACTGCCTAAACAGACAACGGCAAAACCAGGAGGAGTGAGGAAGCTGAGGCAGAAACCTCCACTAGGGCTTCCTCAAGCTCTAACAGAGCACCTGCAACAGGCAGAAGTGCAGCTCAGGGTCACAGCACCGTAGTTCCTCTCCACTTGAGCTCCCTCTGAACAGGAATGGTGCTTTCTGCTACAGCTTGGTATCATCCTTCTGAATTACGGCAGGGACACAGCCTGAATTTTTTAGTATGATACATTGAAACATCTCTTATTTTAATGTTTTTACATATTTGTGGGGAGATGGTCTTCATGAAAAAAAAAAATTCTTTACTTTTGGAAGCACATACGTATGAACACTTGCTGGTATTTTAGCTCTCCTTTTAATGCCAAATGGGAAAGGAAATCAAAGACACACCTGCTATCATTTGAAGGTCTGTGTCAAAAACAAACCAGGATGGATTTCTCCTTGGTGATTTCACAATCTTTGTGCATGCAGGCCGCTTCCCTATAGACAGGGAATATTCCTCTGCAAGTCCTTGAGTCAAACAGATTCAAGAGGGCATTGCAATATATCAAGTACCTTTACAAAGCAATTTTCTAGGTTTTCATGGATCTCCTGCTGAAAAGCACACACACTCCAGTCAGTGAGGTACATTATTAAAACATCTAGCTCCAGTACTTTAGTCAGTTATTGACTCTGCACCGACCAAAATTTATTATCACTGTTTGTTCATGACTTACATGTCTTTACCAAAAAAAATACAAGTATAAATAATTCAGTTCTCATTTCATGCTAACAGTACATTAATTTATTCACCAATTAGTCACAGATGCAGAAGAAAAAATATTCCTTAGCACTCTCAGTGCCAGATTTCAGAAACAGTCACTTTACACAGAAAAGAACAAATGTTTAAATGGAAGAGGCATGCTGGTCTACTCTCAAGTCACCTCAGCCAATAAAAAGACCACTAGATTTTAAGATACAGTGAGAAAATACAAACACATCTCACCAGTTACTCCCTGACTACAGCCATTTCTGCTGGATGATTCCCTCATTGTCTAGGTCACATTTCAGCTGGTCACTTTTTCTCTGTATATGCATGTCAACAACATGTGGGTCAAGCAAAACAAGCCAAGTGGAGTCAGACGGCATCCCAACACACCACTGTTCAGATCACTTCATAGCCTTGACAACAGGGGTGCCAACATGGGTTTCTCTCCCACCACAGGAGCTCTAACCCTCAAGGCAGGCGAGCAATCACATAGAAACTTCCCAGTTCTTAAAGGATGAAAGAGACACTCACTGCAGGGCATCTAACCTACCCTTGCCAGGTCCAACAGACATATCACTGCCACCAAGATCAAGGCTGCAGGCTGAGAATCAGCACTGACTCCTGGTCTGTGTCTGCAGCAGAAAAGGGCATGTGCACCACAAACCTCTCTGGCAAGCTTAGCATCCACCTGGATCCACTACAGGCAGGGAAGAGCTGGAATAATCCACCTGCAGCAGCTCACTGAAAAACTATTCATGGTAACTGGAAGTGACAATGACAGTTGTGCAGTAAATAACTGCTGGCTTTTCCCAAGACATGAAGGACTAGAAAGCTTCTGGCGTAAAGCTGGCACTGCCCTTCAAAATACTGTGTCTAAACATTGAAAACTCTTGGGACTTTTGAATGATTGTGCCATGAAAAAAAATCCTGTGTACCAGGGAAGTACTCATTTTAGTCTAACAATTTACTCTAGAAAACAGGGGATATAGTTAGAGCATCGCTGTATGCTCTGAACTGCAAGAGGCAAATTCTGAAATCTGGTACATGGTTTTCTGGTTCCACTTCCCAGTGAGAGCAGAGGATTATGAATTATGTGTATGCACCAGATTAAGTCTCCAATAGCTTTACACTCACAGAAGCATGGAAGAGCAAGATGTGGAAGGGCTCCCAAGAAAGATTAGGTAGGATCTGGGATGCCCCGAAAGAGAGAAACTGCTGACCTGGGAGAAAAAAAAAAATACCAACCACAGTATCTGTTGTCATCCCTACAAAAAGACAAAGACTTTAAGATGTAAATAATCACATTTTTTGCAAATGTCTTGCAACCCTGTTTTCCTGGCTTAACAAAATCCAGTCTAGTTACATAAGAAAGCTATTCCTGGATTTGGTATTTTATAGAGACATTTGACATAACTAACATCATCATGATGCAGGTCGAGAACATAACTTGTTCCAAGAACAGTTTTCCCAGAGGACCATATTCACACAGCCCAGGTTACACTCCAGTCCCTGTACTTCGTATTTTCCAGAGTGGTCTGTGGTTTAATAACGTATTTCAGTCATATCAGCCATTTTTCAGCAGTTGTTCCATCAGTGTCTCTGTCATCACTAACAAAACACAGGAACTTAAGTGATTTTAATCCATCTCTTAATGAAGTTCCATGATAGGACTTCTGTGATCGTGCTGTAAACACGATGGGCAATGGCTGCTACTGCACTGCTGCCCACTTGCCTTTCTACAGTCTTTAACAAACGCCCTTTTTTAATGATTTCTCTGAATTCCTGTCATCAAATAGAAAGATGCATAAATGAATATTCCCTTTAGAATACAGTTAAGCAGAGCCTGTAACCCTCTTGATGCTGAGATCTCGGCAGTGAATCTCCAGAAATATCACAGAGGAGCCTTATCTGTTGCATCCTAAGGCTGAACAGGGGAAAAAAAAAAAATAATAACAAGCAGCACCTTCATCTTCAATCAGCAACACATTCCAAGATCACAAATTGCTACTGCATATGAAGAAGGATCTGAAATGTAAATGATCAAGAGGCCATTAGAGACATTAAATATTTAGCAGACTTACGAACATACTGGTTTTGTTGGGGGGCGGCAGATAGAGGCATTAATTCCAAAGAAATAGATAATGAAATACAGTTAACGTATTCATCCTTTCACAGAATAGTTATGTGTCTCATTAAAAGCATTCTTACTGTCCAATCTTTAATGTTTCATGTGGGCAAAAAAATACGAAAAATAAATATTTTCCATTCAGCTTTAAATTTAATTACTTATTTACATCAAAAATTCTGCTTATAGGATGGAAAGCTGCCCCACAGCTGTCTCCCTACAGATTGCCCTTCAGACAACCATCCATTCAACTGGGACTGGCCACACACTTTCCTCATAGGGAAAGAGCCTCTGAGTTTCCTTTGCTACCTACACCAGCATAGCATCAGGATGGAACCGGGTGAGCCTGCAATACAGATTTTGCAACTTGAATTCGCCAAAGCAAAGAAAGAGGATCTAAAGCTATTCCTCTTCAAAGAACATTCCTGACATTTACTACTGCAAAGACAATAAAAATAATCCTTATTCATAAAGCCACCTAACAAATACCTATGCATATTTGGGAACAACTGAAAAAAATTCCTTGGGATTCCTTTTATTTCCATACATATTCATCTTTATGATCAGTGTCATACAGGTTAAAAACCCTACTTTTCAACTAAAATTGGCCCTAGAAGCTTCTATTTTCAGTCTGCAGGCTTTGTGACTGTATTATTGTCAGAGTCACATCATGTTATTTCCACCAAAACAGCTGGAGGTTTCCAGTGTAGGAAGCAATTATTATGAAAACTGTCAATGTGTCACTCTCCCCAAGTCAAATGTTTAACTTCAGCATTATAGCATTTGACAAGTACCCAGCTCTGACTCTCCACCACGAAGAAGGAAAACGAGAGAGAGCACGCGTGCAAGTCACAAGAGAAAAGCATAGCATACCCACTGCTATGCAAGCAGATTTTGACATTGCTGACTGATGCCACAGTTGTGGCGTGTTTCTAGAGTTTAATTGCTTTGGCAGAAGGCAGGCTTAGGTCTGTATGCGTGAATGAACACACTGTTCACCTTGACCCAACAATGCATATATAAAAGGTGTCAGTCTAAAACACACACTAAATAATTACGTGTTCAATAAATGGTGCAAGCATTTTAGGAGGCGATAGTCACAATTCATGGTCAGGACAAGAAAAAATGTCCTGCTCGTCAAATGCACAGCAAAGAAATGGAGTCATTCTGTGATATCTTTCAGACCTAAAAGGCTCAGTTTAACCACAGTGCTTGGTACAACAGCACACACGTGCCTGAAGCTTCCTGGCACAGCCCTCTTCCCAGAGTATGTCCACTTGGGGAAACAAAGGTGCAGTTGTAACCTCAAGAGGCTTTATCTATTAGCACATGGTGTATCTACTACCTTAACTGCTGTAATTCAACAGTTGCATTAGTAAACAAAGCACAAAACTAGATAACAAATCAGCAACCATTCCCAAGAGCAAACAGAAGTGCTCTCCCCTGTGTCCTCCACACATTTGCTGGCCAGTAGGCATGTTCATCTCGCTCCAGCACATCAGAGCACACTGCAGTCTGACCGTCCTTCAACAGCACAGACATTTAGCAGGCACGGTGGTGTTGGGCTGACAGTTGGACTTGATCTTGAAGATCTTTTCAAACCTTAATGATTCTATGATTCTATAACCCTGATATATTTTCCTCCAGAGAAAGCAGGCAAGAGAGCTCTGCATGACTAGGGAAGCCTTGGCGCGTGCCGAAGTCCTCACATCAGAATGAATTTCTCTCTGGTTCAGTCTCAAACTATTAGATCAGACCACCCGCCCGGGTCCTGGCCCAAAACAGAGCTCTGTGGATGCCGTTCCTTTCAGGAACCTGCACAAGTCAGACAACACACCAAAGAATAAAGCCTATAGGTAGCAAACCCCACTCCAACAGCTTAGAGTGCCAAGATCTCTTTCTCCCATTACACTTCAGCACTACAAGGTCCACGCTATGGATTCTGAAGCTAAGAATTTCTGGAACTATTCAGAGGGGAAGCACAAAAAAAAAAAAAAAAAAAAAAAGGGGGGGGTGGGGTGGGTGGAGGAACTTTACCAAAAAGCGCTAAGCACTTCGATACTTTTAAGCTGGAGTCAAGACAAGTGATACAAAACATATGAGATCCCAAATCCCAATTCTGCATACAGCGGGAATCTCCTGTTAGCACAGTATATTCTCCAGCTACGCGTGGTGTATTAAATTAATGGAAACTCTGAGCTTTAGCATATGTTTAATAGCTACAATCTGCTTTTTTTAAGCAATGATATGACTTTCTTACTGTATACAAAAACACACATATGGGTGCATTTATGTATGTCAAAAATACCCATGCAGGCTTTGATATTACTCAACAACACATATTGTCCATGGCCAAATAGTGCTTTAGGCTGTATTAAGTATCGTAGAAGTAAACTGGTAAAAAAAGTCCCAACTCCTCAGTATCTTAAAAAAATAAAAAAAAAACCAAACCAAAATCAATCATCAGCCAGGAGAAAGATGGTTTTCCACTCTCAGCCCAAGTCTAATAAGCCTTTGCTTTTCCCTCAGCAGAGCCAAAATATCATCCTGTAACCTGGATCTCTCACCCAGATGTAAAGGGCTGTGGGACACAGCAGGACAAGGGGCAATTTTTCAGCTGTGGTACAGTCTACAAATTCCGCATCACTAACTAGACTTTGGCTAACCCTTGGTGACAAGACACAAGGCAAGGAACCCACCATCTAATCCTCAAAATGTACCACCCAGAAGGATGAATGTGATATTATTTGCACATTTAGAAGGTGCTACATACTGAAATACAGCAAGAATTAAATGTTGTTGTCAGTGCACTAAAATAACTGTGGAAATATAATTGCTTTCTCAGACAGTTAATGAGGTACAGGGGAATCACAGACACTTTTTCAGTCATGGCGCACTGTTGCACAGACACTGTGTGGATGCTTTTGAAACAGCTGTCTCCACAAAGCGCATCAAATCTGCGTTCACACAAGCCGGTGATGGTGGGCAGTTACATCAGAATCACAGAATGACCTGAGCTGGAAGGCACTTAGAAGGATCATGGAGCCCAACTCCCATCCCTGCACAGAACACCCCAACACTCACACCGTGGGTCTGAGGGCGTTGTCCAAATGCTTCTGGAATATTGTCAGGCTGTGACTGCTTCCCTGGGGAGCTGTTCCAGTGCTCCACCACCCTCTGAGTGAAAAGCCTTTTCCTGATGTCCAACCCAACCCTGCCCTGGCACATCTTCCTGCCATTCCCTCGGGTCCTATGATTGGTGACCAGAGGAGCAGGCACTGATCTCTCGTGCAGGGCAGAGCTGTTCCGCTGGGAGCAGGGATTGCTCAGCACAGCTCCTCCCGCGGGCCAAGAGCTCCATCTGCTGGGATCCCGCCCGCTGCGCACGGGGAGGGAGGATGGGGATGGATGGATGGAGCCAGCCCTGCCCGGAGAGCGCTGTGCCCGCTGCCACCCCAAGGGCTCCGGGCGCACAGCCCCCGTGCACACACAGCCCGCTGCAAACCCTTCGGAGGGAGCCGCACACGCGCGAGGGGATTCCAGACAAACTGCTCGCACACCGAAGCATCGCTTGTGCTGGGGTCAGGACGAAAGGAGAGCTGTGGCCTCTGCAGAGCGGAGGAGACACAAAGCAGGGCTGTGGAAAGGCAAAAGCGTTCACCGCAATCCCATCCATCTCTGTCCTACACGACTTACAGGGGCTCTGACACCTCCCTAAAAGTGGAACAGAGAACATGACCACAAGGGAAAGAACAAGAGAGAAAACTCTCAAACCATAAAACCTTCCTTCATCGCTGTCTCAGCAGCACAGACAGAGAAAGATGCCTCATTATTTGGGCTTTGGACTCGATATTGGATCGCAGCCTGGAAGGAAAACAATACGCAATGCTGTTGCAATCAGAGGTGTGCCACCTCCTGCCCAAGTTTGCCAAGAGAATATGAAATTGTCCCAAGACAGGGGCTTGTACCAGCACACATGGCTGATGTGAACAGGTTTCATCCCTCTAGTACATCGTTCCCCTTCTGCAGACAATGTGCAGGTATTTTAGAAGTAAGCAATCCCAGATTTACTCATGACTGGATTGTGAATGCTGTCTTTCAGTGAATGAAAGCCTGTTTTCCGTGAAATTAGGATTTGGAACAGCTATTTTACAGTATTGACAAATTCAGAAAGGGAGCCACAACAGAAAATATTCATGGGTCATTGTCAGGGAAGGCCAAGGCAAGAAAGCAGCTCCACAATGACACAGACCTGGCATTCACACACCAAGACTGAACTTCTACACATCAGCTGAAAATTATGGTGTTTATAGCTAACACAGTGCCACTCCTGAACAAAGGCTACAAGAGGTCAATATCCAGATCTGTCCTGAAGGAGACCTCTAGAAAGTCCAGTAGTAAAATACGTCCCTTGCTGCAGTAACAGAAAATTAAATCTACATCATAGTGTGACTGAGTATTCCTTACACTTAGATCTCAGTCCATGCTACCTTTGCAAAGTCGTTCTTGTGTGGCGCTAAGGGCCCTGCAGGAAGCACAGCAGTAACATTAGAGTTGGTGAGCGCATTTGAACTAACCCTAGGAACTCATTCCAAGCCATTTTCCTATAGAACCAGCCTCAAATGCACTCATTTCTCTGTGGTTTTCAGGTAGGAGGAGGCTCCGGACTGACTCAGGTCACAGGCATTTTCCATTCTATCCCACTCCACCCACCCCTGGACCTCAGGGAAAAACGGTAAGAAAGAGTGGGGGACCAAGGAAGAGATGAAGTAATCTCCAAGGAAAAACAATCTCAGCTTTGCATTCTGCAGTTCTAACTTCATGTCCGTGCAACTACAGAGCATTACTGCCACCTTGTGCTACAGGAAATCTCTGCAGTCAAGTCTTCGCCTTCCCATTTTTTAAAACCACGACACCAGAACCAATACTTGTATTGGGATGTTCAGGACATAGGGTGAGCAAAACACTGCTGTCTCCCCCCATAAAGGGCCTGCCATTGCCTTCCAGCTGAGCACCCACCTGGGCAGCAGAGCTGGCTCTGCTCTCTTCCACAGCCTGGGACACAAACCCCATGGCCTCCCAGGGGCCTCTTCAGCCCAGCACAGCCACCACACCTCAAGGCATCAGCTCTTCCCACTCTCCTTTAACCAAAAGGCACCAATGATTGGGCACCTTTATTATCGTTACTCTGTGGTGTAAATCGCCTGTGCCTTTTACTTATGAAACGAACGAGGGCCGTTTTTGAAAAGGAGGCCACAAAGCTGGTGAAGGGTCCAGAGGAGAAATCATGTAAGGAGAGGCTGAAGTCACTTGGTCTGTTCAGCCCAGACAAGAGGAGACTGAGGGGGGACCTCAGAGCTGTCTACTGTTTACTCACAAGCAAAGGAGGAGCAGTAGCAGGTGCTGAGCCCTTCCCTCTGGTGACCAAGGACAGGACCTGAGGGAATGGCAGGAAGATGCCAGGGGTTGGCTGGACATTAGGAAGAGGTTCTTCATCCAGCGGGTGGTGAAGCACTGGAACAGCTCCCCATGGAAGCAGTCACAGCAACAAGTCTGCCAGCTTTAAAGAAGTGTTTGTACAATGCCCTCAGTCACACGGTGTGAATGTTGGGGGTGTCCTATGTAGGGAGGACAGGAGTTGGACTCGATGATCCTTCTGTGTCCCTTCAAACTCGCGTAATTCTATGATCCTCTTCCATGATCTTAAATGACCAAGGTATCCAAAGGCTGACAAATACTTCCATTCATGGAAAACCTTTAATACTATGTTAAAAAAAAAGTTATTATTTTTTTTTTAGGCCTAATCTGGACTAGCAATGGGATAAGGGTAGAGCCCAGGCAAGCTGTGCAAGGTGCATAGCCTTCGTTTTCTCTGCGCAGCGCTCTGGCTCTGCTGTAGAGCCAGGCAGCCATTTTGCATTGCTGCAATTAAAGACAGTCACCAGCGTGACTCTCCCACAGCACGCTCACTGACAAGATCCCGTGGTTGTTTCCAATCCAGAAGAAGCAATTCTGACAGAACCTACAGATGGCCTTTGTGTATGGAGGAAAACACAGCATTACTGTTCACATCCATCCTCTAGTGAACACGCAAAGCATACGCGTTGTGACAGCCACCCACAACAGGAGCTTGGCTCTCTCACTGGAGCTGTCGGTGCTCATTGTTTTAGCTCTGGAGTCCTCCAGCTCAGTCCTGGAGCGTGAGCCAAAACTGTGGTTGCAACACAGACATTGTGGAAATACCAGCAGACAGGCAGTCGTCTGAAAAAGTGATGTCCAACACAGACATATTCAGGAAAGATACATTGGTGGGACCTCTCCAACACAAACCACAGTGCAACTTTTAAAGAGAGGAATTACAATTTTATCCTTGCCAGTTGCAGAGGAGAAACTCTCTAACAAAGTGGTGACACCTGACACATCTGCCTCCTGTCTGACACATAATTTTGCTGTATTACAAGCTCCAGCTAATCCTTCTCATCATGGACTTCAATTTTTTCATGTAACTACATAGGTCCTATTCATAAAGGTCATTCTCAGCTTAAATAAAACATTTATCTTCTAAAACAGGATAGGAGTAATGAATATTATTTTAGCTATGGATTAAGTGTGTTAATAGAATACTTCACCCTAATCCTGTTTTCTGAGCAGCATGGCTGCTTACAATCTCAAAATGAACTGTGTAATGAGAGCAATTTAATACAGCGCCGGACTCCTACAGGGTATATGCAAACGTCACAGATGTTGTGGTTAACATCCACAACTGATGATCTGATTAAGCCAGAGCTCAATGGAACTGGAATGAATTAATTACCATCAGAAGAGTGAAGGATTAAAGGTGGCTGAAATGTAAATTTGTCATGTTTACGCAAATAAATCAGAGGTAAATGAATACATAGAAATACTTCAGTGTTTAAAAAAACTATTTGTTTCTGTAAAAAAGAAATCAAATTCTGGATAGAAAGCGGTAAGCTCAAACATACAGGATACAGACTTCCATTGCAAGAAAGACAACTTCCACTTTCCAGTTTCAGTTACCATCATAAATTCATGAAGAACTATTGAATACAATCCTCAACTCTTGTTCAGTGGCATCATGGGATACAGGAGCACATACCATACCAGCTGCAGAAATGTGCTCAAGTCTGCACAGCCTTCATCTGTGTGAATTGCCCCCGAATGACACGGGTCCTACTGTGATCCTTGTAACTGTAACGTACCCCTTCATTTCTGTCACGGAGAGACAGTGAAAAACAGTCCATCCCAAGCATGCAGAGAGATGAATAATCTGTAACCACCTAAGTGATACCAGTTGACATAGAGATTACAGAGCAGTCACATCTGCTTCTGTCAAGCTGGATTCCCTTGAGTTTCAGCCAGCAACGTGGAGTTAAAGCCGCCCTTGTGCAGTGAAGGTGGGGAGGCAGTTTGGTGTGAGGATGGGTCTCAGCCTTAAGCACTGGAAAGGCTCCTATCAGGAGGAAAAGACTCAAATCCAATTTTTCCAACAGAAGTGTACTGAACTAAGAGGTCACCATGCTTTTCTAGTAAATCCATTTCCTCCCAATATCAAAACTGAAACTGAAAATACCGTTAAGATTTACTATGGCTTTCTGGACCATGGTCTTGCATGTTGTAGTTCAGAGAGAGGATCCACTAAGATCCCAGTAACTTGTACCTGCGAGGCTGCCACTCTCTACACAGAATAAAACACGAAATGGGTGTGGGCACCCGAGGTAACTATACTTTTAACGTTTTTTCATCAGTTGCTATAAAATCCAATGGTTTTCCATCATGTTCCATCCTCCAGCTGCACCTATATGAGCAGTAAAGTAGAGCATTAATCTATCAAGTCCAGACCAGCTTTCAAACGCATTTTCCTTCACACTTCGGTCCTTACAGCCTTGGCTAATAATACTCCTACCCCAGTAATTTTCATACTGTGGTTCACATTTCTCTGGGGGCAGGGAGGGGGCCACCAAACTGTTCAGGAGAGATCCACAGAAGTCATCTCAGAAAATGGGGTTTGTACACACCATATAGCAACCTGCATATGGTCCCATAAAAATTTTCACACAAGTCCCTTGAAATCTGGAGGGGAAGCTCCAAGAGCTGAAATTGAAAACTACTATCCAAAGTGATATTCCAGTGTCATTAACAGAAATCACTGGTTCAAGACTCAAAAAACCCAAGTTATTTTACCAGTTCTGTCCCTCCAGTGTAGTGACAGACAGGACCTGTCACTACTATGTGCCTCAGTTTCTTCACCTGTAAGGAGGACATTATGGCATCTGTTTTTAAGATTTAAGACCTACCTGGGAATAAATGTTACTTAAAAGGTATGTGTTGCTACTGTTCTGCCTTTAAGTTCACCTCCACAAACCTCTGCTCAGGACATTAGGTACTCACCTTGAATTCTTGAGAATTCAAACTCTGGGCACCACAGATCTCTAAACCATCCTGTTTGCCTACATATAAGTAAAGATTTTTTAGTTGGTTCAGTGTTTACACATTGGGGCAATGGGGAACACCACAATATAATGTAAATATTAATGTAGCTGGTGACAGTTACACTGTTCCGAGTCATAGGTTTATTAACAATTGACACACAAATCCTAGCAAACGGGATCACATAAAACCAGAGTAGGAACAGAATACGAAAAGCATTGGTCAAAGAAGCAGGATAAGCCATGCTACCATTATAGTACCATTAAACCAAAATTTTCCTATCAGAACTACCCAGTCAACACAGACATAGATTTCATATCCTGTGTGTTAAGTATTTGTGTTGCTCCCAGCTGGTAGGCATAGCTTGGATGTGCTCTTATTTTAGACCCTGAAGGACGTTGTTTCTTCAAGTAAATTTGCTAATTTTAGTCATGCATAAGGGCTGGTATAAGGACCAAAAAGCCTTTGTGCTACCTATTGTTCAAACACAAATTTGTTAACATTACCCCTGTTCCAGCAAGCATACAATCACTGGTTTAATAATTACACACACATTTGAGAACTCGTACACCATTCTCCCACGTTACATGACTTGGCCTTCACATGGCTTTGTTTTAAAAGCTTCATCTGCATTCCTACTGCTTCCTGAAGGAATCTCATGGAAGAGCTTTTGTACATTCTTATCACTTTTAAAAATGCATGATTTCATCAGAAGCAGCCTCAGCTCTGCTCCATAGAAGCACAACCAAAAACCAGTGAAAAAACAGTGGGAGATTCCCATTAGGTAGTCTGGACCTTGAAAAACCTTTGTACCTCCCTGATGAGTCGTCTAACCTTTGTTATGTTATGCACTAATTTGTACAGCAAATTAATCCTCCTGCCACTCTCCATCCTTTGCTTTGTTCCTTCAGTTTTTACCTTCCTAGAATTTTTTGTTACTTTTAATATATATGTAAAAATCTATTTTTACCTTATTCTCCCTTAGTTAACATCACAGCAATTGAGAAACTGGACAGGCTATCAGCACCAGTCAGGACTATGTCCTTCCTCTACCCGTTGCCTCAGCTCCTGCTTCCCACAGCACAAGCAAGCTTGCTCAAACATGCATAGTTTCGACATAGAAAGCTGTAGTTGAGTCTCTCAAAGGAAAAAGGACACTGGTCACGAGTTGTCTCAGCTATGAGGAGCCCAACTCACAGTAACAGTCGCTCTGCAGAGGCTTGTCTACCCACATTTGCTGGGGGTACCACTACACAGAAACAAACCCAGCAGGATTCTTTCAGACAGAAATAAGTATCCTTAGCAAAACACCGAGCAATGGGGGAGAAAAAAAGAGTATGCCAGGAAAACAAACTTTTAAAACAGTGAGTCTACCGCTCTCATCCTAAACATTTAGGTTAATTTTGGCATGCTGAGCAAGACCTACAGTGCTACAGTGTCCCAGCTTTAGAAATACTACACCACAGCTGTGCTGCTCCTCCTACAGCTGGGAAAAGGGCTACAAAGGTGCTTACGCTGTTCTAACTGGTCTCTTAAGGGAAACGATTGGCAAAAAAATTACTATTTGAAAAACAGCAGGCCTGATATACTGTTCCCAGGGGATGTTTGCAGTTAAGTCTCTTCTGCAGAATGAAAACAAATGTGAACAAGTACTTAGAAAGTTTCAAACACTCCATTCAGCACAGAAATCATACGCCAAATTCTTTCAAATGCACACTGGTCAGAAGGCCTTCACCTGACCACAGCACTGCAAACTTACCTATATCCACTCTAGCTTCAGGCAAAAGGAGTTAGCACCTGGGGAGCATGCTGTTGCCTCCAAAAATCATTCCCTCCACAAATCATATAGCTTGGTATTCAGGATAAAACAATAACATCACCCTAGGAAAACACTATCCTGATCACAGTGTCTCCTCTGCCTGAACTAGACCCTTGGAAAGCTGCACTAACTAAAGTCAGGAGCTGACCTGCACACACATCTCCCTTCTCCTCAGGCTACTACCTTCCTAGGAATTCTGCATGCATACTTTACCAACAGATACAAACACCAAGCTAAGCTATGGCTCAAGTCAACCACACAGGTCTTCTTGCCATAGACAAGAACTACTTTCACATACAAATGCCTCGAGGATGAAATCATAACAGTAACTTGTGGGTGAAGTAACTGCTATAGACTGCTTAGAACCATATGTAAATCTTCAATTTAAAAAACAAATTACTAAAGTGCACAATGTTATCTTTTTTGCCTCTGGACAAAGGAAAGAGAAGCAAGAAAGAAAAAGGCAAAATTGCTCCGTACTTGCATTTTACTGATTTTGATCATTTGCACTTCATGGTGAATCAATTTGCACTGCTCCCAAGAGGATTTATGCATTCACATTTCCTTTCATCTAGCAACCAAATTCTTATCTAATTGTCCTGTGCCACCATCTCTCTCTGAAGCAGCGTTCCATGGGGATGGGTTCAGGATTTCCAGGCTGCAACTATCTAGCACAAGAGGTTTGTTGATTTTTTTTTTTTTTAATATCTCTTTGAAGAATTAAAGCAAAAATTTTCACACACAGCAGCAAAAAGAATTCTATCTTTAAAATAACCCCAATGAGTTAAACTTGGACAGTCAAATATTCTTATTCAGCAAGCTTTCACTACGGGTTGGTAGGAAGCCAGAAACAGGGAATGGATATCTGTGTTAGCAGCGAAACAACAACTGAGCTCGCTAAATCAACATGAGTTCTACACAGCAATTAGCAGGATCAGCAACACCACGCTGCTAGCAACATTTGCAGGACTGCCAACAAAGAACCTGAGCAGAAATAGGAAAAAAAAAAGAAAATCAGAAAATGAAAAAAATGCCTTAAAATATTGCATTGTTCTAACTTAATACCAGAAGTGCAAGAAAGTGGTGCCACTTCACTTTTAAATTACATTACAAAGGCCACGAAATAAATAACCTAAGGTTAACGTGGTAGTGCCCACACAGCACTCCTGCCACGTTGATTGTCTTACAAAATATTTCTTGATTCCATGCATTTGCTGATTTTACTAGTGGAGAAAGTATTTTTTCTTTAAGGTTTCTCTATTGGTCCCCATTCACTTGCTGTACAGCCTATACTATTCCATTTATAGATACAAGAACATACTGCTTCAGTAAAGCAGAAAAATCCTTGATCAGGGAAGACTTTTAAAGAAAAAAATCAATTCCAACCAGGAAAGCACTAATAAAGCCCTAGAAATCTGTCAGATGGGCACAGAAATAAAAGTGATCTAGGCTTTCAGAGGAATGTAACATCCTGCAAAATTCAACACTACTAACTCACGCTGTGTGGCAAAGAAATAACTGTATTGGGGATTTACTTACCAAGCTTTTTTAAGTCACTCTCCTGGCAAAGGTAATTTTTTTTTTCCCCCATGTGTATTTTAAACATCCGCTTTCATTTACTCCAGGTTGAAACCTTTCCTGCTTTGGCGCAATAGATTGCAGGGAAGTCTCTCAAAATGCCACAAAGGATTAGTGAAGAGGCTCCCACAGAGAGATTCCAGAACCAAATCTTCCAAAGGGGTGGCTGGTAGCACCCCTGAGGTTAAAAGGATTCCAAACTCCAACCCTTAGTACTTACCCCACAACCTGAAGAGAGAAGCGAGGCTGATGTGTGTCTGGAGGCCCTGGCACTTCTGACACAGCTATGAGGACTCCAGGTTGTCCAACAGGTGTTCTAAATGTAATGTGATAACAAGGGGGAACGGTTTTCAGCTGCAAGAGGGGAGACTGCGATGAGATCTTGGGCAGAAATGTTTTGCTGTGAGGGTGGGGAGGCCCTGGCCCAGGGTGCCCAGAGCAGTGGTGGCTGCCCCATCCCTGGAGGTGTTCGAGGCCAGGTTGGATGGGGCTTGGAGCCCCCTGATCCAGGGGGAGGTGTCCCTGCCCATGGCAGGGTGGGGAAATTGATGGGCTTTAAGGGCTTTCTAACCCAAACCATTCTGTGATTTATGAAGTCTGAAATTCATACTATGAATCGGTGAATAAACTTGTCGGTGTTTATCCTTGTGACTCCTTCCAGAAGGTGCCTTGCATTGTCTCCCTGTGTCCTGCCAGAGTAGCTCCTGCTACTCCTGGGCTGTTTCAGCAGATGAATCGGCTTTTGGTACCAACAAAGAATGTGAATCACTAGCTGGAAAATTCTTAGCGTGAGATGATGCTAATTATATGAAGAAGTGCGTTGGTTTGGGGTTTTTTTTAAATGCTGTGGGTGGCTTTGTGTTCATAAGCTCTTAAGTAACCCTGCCTCAACAGCCCCAGGAAACAAAATGGCTGCCAGGGGAGGGAAACAGTACAAGGCTCCCATTGCTGGGCAGGACTTCACCGGCATTCGGAGATTAAAGCCTCCCGGTAAGACGCCTGGGGCAAACAATTCCCTCAGCTTTGTCCTGCTTGTGCGCAGGCCTCGCTGGCAGGAGCGGGGCTCGGGGGGCTGTAAATAGCAGAGGATGCTGAGCTGGCTGCTCGTGATCAGAAATCTTCTGTCCCTGAATCAAAGGCTTCATGGATAAGGCTAATTTGTGATAGTTTCAGGCCAAATTCACCTGGCCCAAGGGACTTCTAATTTTCTTTTAGTACTCTTATTCAATGAAAAAGCACAAGCATTTCCTAAAATAAACAGCTCAGCTGCTTGGTGCTGCTTAGAGGCAAATAAGGAAGAAACGATATGGGGCTGATACTGTTTTTTTCCCTCTCTAAATTTCTGACTTGAAATCCAATTACTTATAAAGTTCTTAGATTGGGTATTTTTTTAAAAAGTATCCAGTATTATGGGCAGTGTATGAAACCACCCACTGTGGTTGTTTCTCATGCAAGAATTATTTTTCACACGTGACTGCTGCTAGCCCTGATGCAACTCCTAAGCTGTGCAGCGAGCACTCGTCTCAGGCCCACAGAGAAATCCTTCAGCACCAATTAAACTGGTTTTCCTCAGGCTGGAAGCTGAAGGTCAGCTGTTCTTCATGATGGCCAGTAGTGCTTCTATTGTGCACAGAGAAACTCTGAATAGTGATGGTATTTTTCTGGTGTTTTTCCATGGCAAGTAGTAAGGAGAAACAAAACTGAGCATGGCATTCCAAATTACTGCAAATCTCTGGTGTGATTTCTTTATGTGGTTTTTTTTGCCTTCCTGTACCATTCACCTGATCTAATCCTATAGTGAAAACACACCTGTTTCTATAATCCTTATTGTCATTTACACAGCCCTGGAAGGGATTTTTTTTCATTGCCCCTTAGCTATTGTGAGGCATTAAACTTATTTTTCTGCTATAAAATGCAGAATGAAAGTTAAAATAAATAGAGTTTACACTAGCAGACGCCACCAAAAAAAATGTTTGTCTAGTATTTCAGTTATTTTAGGAACACTTACATAATAGTGAAGGAGTGCTGTGAAAATTACCTATTTCTCCAGTTGAGAATTCTGCTCCTACATAATCTCTTTAATGTGCTGATTTTTTCCATGCCTACCATGACTCCTACAGTCTCTAGGCAGAAAATGCTGAACTGTGAATGACTTTCCGCCCCTTTAGGGATTCTGGCAAGTCTGAGTAATGATCACTTCCATTCTGAAAACAGCTGCAGCAAGGAATGTATTGGATTGCTAAAGATTTTCCTGACTAATAATCCCTTTGCATTTCTTCCATCATCTATGGCAGAATGATGTTGTCATTTGTAAAATAAAAGATGTTCTAGCACTCGATAGCCCAGCAAAGATATGAAGCAGGGCAGATTTTTATTGTCTGCCTATGAAACACCTGTATTTAACTTACAGAATTTAAAAGGTAGTCCTGGGATTTTTTACCAGCTATTAAAATAATAACTGTCAGTGGAGAAGCAAGGTAAATCAATGCTGCTTGCACCAGTTGGCAACTTGCTAATTGTTCTAAACTAAGCACAATATTTCACTGTACTTGTCAAGCTCCATGAAAATGTCTTGTTGAAGCTGGAAGAAGACAGGAGCAGTGTGCTTGTCTTGGTAATTATCTGTCTGTTATCCAGTTAAACTGGGCAGCTCTTTCATAGGGGTGTCAGGAAAAGCTCAAGGATTATTTGCTCAGCCCAGGAGCAGGGTGTTTTAACTACATTTTCAGGCATCGTTTTGAGAGCAAGTTTCATAGTACTTATTAATATGACACACGCTTGAATACACAGCATGAGAATAATTCTCCCATCAAGAAAAATGGTAAAAATCATTCAGTTTAGAATTAAACAAAGGAAAATGTAATGCATAAAGAAATTTTGAATGTATACAGCTTTTAATGGTAAAATTTCCCTCCTTTGTTGTTCTTCTGTGTCAGCTGAGAAAGTTTTTCATCTCTTCCAATAAATTCTGCCAAATAAAACTGTCACCATAATTCACTTACTTGAGAGTAATTCACCTTTCTCCCCTGGTTGTAATGTTAACTACTCAGGTGACCTTTTATGAGCTAAGACATTATATGATGCTACCTCAGTAATCTTCATGTGTCTAAGAGCAGCTATCGTGCTTTAAAGTGTTATACTGAAACTCCCATCCCTAAAGTCAGACAACTGAATACAGTAACTTTTTTTTCTGGCCCAGTTCAAAATATTTGTTACTTTAGCATAATACGCCTTTCAAAGTATTTCTAAATGCCTGCTCAATATTGTTTCCAGGAAACATTAATTTCACTGGTTTGATGCTTGCTTTTTCATACATCGATCAGCAAAGCATTTTAGGTCCTTGCCTCTATAGACACAGCAGGACCAGTCAACAAGCTTTAAACTTGCTCTCAGTTATTGAAAAGATCTTGCAGTGTATTATTTTGTTTTCAGAGTGCAAGTGTTACTTGTATAATGTTGCCAGAGTCATGTTTTGTCATCCTTAGACAGGCTGGGGTGATACTCTTTTCCAGGAAGAGTCCTGGTGAATCAATAACGTAAGTAAAATGCTGATTATCTTGATTATCAGTAGAGGAATCTGAACTTTTGAGCTCAGCGTTCTACCCTTTATCCATGTGCAGTAGAACTTTAGCCCTCCTTGCTGTTCATTATGTAGCCATTAGAAGGAGCATATATCAAGCCATATACAGGCCAGGAAAGAACTCGCAGGGTCATCTGATCTGTCATCATCTTCCAGAGAAGAATCATTGCTAATCTAATCGCAAAACAAGGAACGTGATCCAGACTCTGAAGATGAGTATCTATTCAGAGACAACTCTGAGGTGGTTGTGTTATTTCTAGTAATGAATTCTCTGTTTGTCTTGCCCCATTCTGCTGTCACATTTACTATGGCAATCACTTCATGTTTATTAAGATAAAAGTATCATCTCTGCTGTTCTGAGGTGAAGCTGTGAATCCTCTGGCAAGCAGTTACACCCCCTGACCCAATGAACCAGAAGCAAGGAGACTGCTTACGAGCATGAGCAATCTGGACATTTTACAAGTTGCACTGGTTGCCCTTCAGCTTGGGTGGTCCCACCGATCTGCCCGACTCCCAGTCAGCATGCGGGAGTCGTATAGTGCAGGATTATGCATATGTTTATCCCTGAAACCGAGGGACTACGTTAGTGAAATCGCATGCACAGCATCGGCTAATGATGCCACTTCTGCTGGTGATGGAGTCAATGACTCAAGAGGGATTATGTTTGTTGACAGAGAGCACATCTGGCTGCCACACAGCCGCGCACTCCAGAGGTCTAATTCTGTCCTGATTTACTCTCTATCCAGTTCATGGCTGTAACTCTTCCAGATGTGCCACATGTTGATAAATATAATTCTTTTATCAGTTTCTAAATCAGGACAGAACTTGATCTTCAGTTCATGCCTGTAGATTTCAGTTTAACTTTAGTGATACATTTGGATTTAAGTGGCTGAATATAAGCACTTGCTCTGTGACTGCATCTGCGATGTGAATGCTTCCTGACCAGAATACATAACTATTGGAGTAAGATTCTCCAAATGCCTTGCTTTATTTACAGGAGTTTTTTTCTTTTAAAAAGTTTAATTTCTAGAATAGAACAGTGCACAGTATCTAAATAAAGAATGTGTGTCTATATAAAGAATGATAATAGTCATAACCTTTTAGCCACCCAGAAACTTTGTGCATAGCAGTACTTGTTTTTAGGAGCGAGAGTTGCTTATGTGTATGATAGAGGGCAGCAACATAAACTGCACTTTAGAAAAAGAATTGATGGGGTGATAACTCTTTATAAATGTGCATAAAATCCACCCTCAGATGGCTCAGATAAGTATGGCCAGTCCTAGTACTAAACTTCTAATTAAATTAATAGTTAGTCTGTATCATCATTAATTTCAGGGGGGGGGTATGATTATGTATTATTATTACTTATCGTTATTATTTATAAATTGTTTCTTCTTTTTATGGCTGCTTATCCAAGATAAAGAGATGCATCTAGCACATATTAAAGGAGCTACAGTTAAAGCTGCATATCTACTTTTTACCATACTATGACTGGCTTCTGTGTGCTTACATATTCACTTTAGCATATTTATTCTCAAGAAAGCTTTTTTTAAATCTTGTTCTGCATATATGAACTCATAGCTTCCACCTCACCACTGTTAGGCCAGGAAGTCAGGTGAAAATCTGATGAAGATTTTCCAGGACAATGAGAGTGCTTTCAGCTGGACACAGAAAATCCAGTGGTTGCTGAATTTAGGAAAGATATTTTGGGAAATATATTATATGTTTTCTATGACAATGCCAGTTTTGCCCTCTTTCTGGCCCCCTGAAGTAGAGCAGTGCAGCCATGCTTTTTACAGATGAGTAAGGTATTTTTGACAAAAACTAGTTAATTTAGTTGAGTTTCAGGCTTCCCTGCTCATTAGTAAGCACAGGGTGCTTTGTGCAGTAACTGCACACAGAGGTGGGTCACTTGCACGCTCACTGCCCTTGTGTGTGCGTGTCATGAATGTAGAGTAAATCTAATGGAACTGATCTAGTAAGCATGATCCAAAGGAAAGAGAATTAAACTTACAGTCATATACCTCTGAGTTTATATTTATATTTAGGAGATGACAATGATTGACTTTCTGTTCCTTTCCTGTCTGTAAAACAGAGATGGTGACAGCTGCTGATATGGGTGTTGCATCATTAATTCTCTAATTGCAGCTTTCTTTAGAACTTCATGGGGATCCCAAATTTGATAAATTACTTTTTTATTTCTCATGGGGAATATTCCAGTAAGTCTGCAAAGTTTGCTTTCTGTTTCTTGTTTGTTTGTTTTTGTAAAATGTCAGCAGTTTACAAGTATGTTGAAACTAATTTCTGCACTGTAATTTCCTCATGCTGAACAGACTCATTCTTCAAATACCAGGCTCAGCAAGCTCATGAAGTAGTTCACAATAGTTTGCTACTTTGAATGAAATACAGTTTCCTGGTTTGCTGAGAAAAGTAGTAAGGACACATTGGAAGCCTGGGAGCTTGATTTACTTATTCACTTTTTTCCAGTAGTACTTTACTGCCCATTGTTGGTTTTCTCCCTTTAACCATCTTGTTATAGAATCACAGCATATCTTGTTGGAATGACCCATCTTGTCATGCACACTTCCTACTTTCTGAGGTCGTGTAAGGAGAAAAATGATAGTAACACAGGCTATGCCACCTCTGAGCGACCAAGGAGCCTGCAAACCAAGTGCCGTTGCAGAGATGCACGGACATTCATTGGCAGTACTTTAGATCATCCATTTTTTGCTCAGCCACACCCACACAAACTCCCTGTTTGAAGGAAGTGTAACATAAAGGCCTTGATACAAATGAGAACCTAATGCCTTCAATGATCTTTCTCATCAGTTCAGTGAGTTGTAAAGGTATGAGCTATAGATGAGTGGTCAGATAGCTGTTTGAAATTATGAAGACAGTAGGTCTAAGTTTCCTTTCCACTTGCTGAAGTTCAGTTGTTTTGAGTTCCCTGACCTCGCTGGAGCTAACTGTGTGTGAAGTACTGTAATGCAGTCTACACAAATCCTGCAGAAGTCTAAATGATGCTTAATTAAATGATAGTTGTGGGCTTCCCCAATAAGTGTGTTGGATATAGGGTAATACTACTCATTTTAACTCGGGTAATTAGAAATCTAACCGACCTTGTTTATTTGCGGAGTTGTGATTCTGATTGTAACGATGAGAAACTCTTTCCACGCATATTGTGCTGAGCTTCTTTCAGCTGCCACCATTTCAAGTTCTCCCTTTGCCTCTCCACATACTTAACCAATTCTTTGTTCCCTGTCTGATTATTAGACAAGCACTTCACTTAGAATTTTTTTTAATGATCTTGAGTTTACCAGAAAGGAAGGATCCTCATTTAGTTTTGAGTTTAATATTTACTTAAGAAATAGGACTGTTCCCTACAGCTACCTGACAGGCCCCAGCTGTATCTCATCAAGGACAGAAGAGCCTGAACAGGTTACTTTCAGGGTCTGTTCTGACCTGCTTTTTTTCTGCTAGTGGTTAATAGATCTGGGCACTCCTTCAGAAATGGAAGTAAATCAGGCAAATAGTTTAAATACTTGGTTTCTAATGTCTTGGTTCCTCTTAATCAAAAGTGCAGCCCAACCCGTTATTTACTTGCTAATACAGATTGTATGTTTTCTTGCAAAATGGTGGTTAAATATGGTTACAATTATCTCTGTATTTGTATTGCTTATTGCATCCTCCTGAAATAATATAGACAAATATATCTAATAAAAAGCAGTTTGTAAAGAATTTGGTCAATGGCACTCATGCTGTTCAAATAAATGATAGCTTGGGCTTCTCTGTGTTTGCAACGAGGACGAGCAAGCTTTTGAGGATGTTGTTTTGATCCGATCTTATTAATCTTTGTAGGCAGCAGTGAATAGTGCTACTTGAGTTTGTGCAGGTCAGATTTGCAGCCAAACTCTGGTTGCTGGATACTTTTTGTCATTTTTAATAGACAAAAAACATTCTACTTAGAGTAAATGTACGGTCCTTGTAATGCATCTTTTGCCTGGGAATAATATGTTTTCAAGTGTGTTGTGTATTGAAAGTGACAGGTTGCTTTCAAGCAGGGCACTTGGTAGGGGCTCATCAGCTCAGGGCAGCACAGGAGGTGGGATATTTTCTGCCTAGATAACTGGAAAGGAAAATTGGCTGGGTGCACTGCAGTATGGATCTTTGGTTCCCTGTGTAGAGCAAAGATAAGTCTCCCGGCCTCTGCTGTGCCCAAATAAGCTGACAAACCTGATGAATGGAAAAGCCTTGTATCTCAGAGTCACGAAAAGCACAGAGGTGAACTCGGCAAATGTTCTGTTCTGAATGCACTTGAATTATCAGCTGTAGCCTAACAGCAGCTGAGCAAATGGCTCACCCTTCAGAATACAGTGTTCTTCATCAAAGCCAGCGCTGTAGCTGTGGGTGTGTCAGTCAGATGGGTTATCTTGCCTTAGAAATGGGATGTCAGTGGCAGGATGTATTTATGAAACTCTAGGTTTGCATTTGGTTTTTAAGGAGGAATGCAACAAACATCTCACATTAGCCCTGTTCTCATGTAAAGAATTAAACGATCCTCGAAGTGATTATACACGCCAGAAAAGCAACCTGGCTGAGTGTCAGTATTCCTGCCAGCATTTGTGTTCTCAGGAGCAGCTTTGGCTACTGCTCATGCTCAGTAATTTGGTGAGCAGATATCAATGGGAGAAACTGGAGCTGTAAAGCCTCCCCCAATTGCTCCACAGGATACTCCATCAAGAAGGAGGAGTCAGAGTTGCAGAGCTGATCATCAGAGATACACATAAGGCCTCAGGGTCAAATATCTCTCTGGGTGCAGTGTTACAGGTCATATCCATGGCTTTTCCAGAAAGAAAAGATGAAGAAAATAGAACAGTAATTCCTGGGCTTTGCTGTATGTTTGGGGTTGTAACCTTGTGTAACACTGGAATATTTTCAACCTGAAAGCTAAAGAGGATGGAGGGAATTGGCTGATTTAATGCTACCATTAAGAATAAGAAATCAATACCTGAGCTAAAGACCTTCATAACTTTTATTTCAGAGTCTATATGTGGTAAAATAGCTCAAGGCCTTTTAAGAGGACCTGAAAGAAGGAACCTTATATGAGTTTTTCAAAAACTGCGGAAGCGATGAAAGTTGACAGACTGTCCACACTCAGCTCCAAGGCTCACAGCTTTCCATGAAAGCAAGGTACTACATTTCTTATCCCCTTGTCAGTATGTTGCATAGAATCTCTTTCCTGACTGTTTCTGTCCGTAAATCTGATTTTCTGAACACATGAGTTATCCTTAAAAACATTTTGAATCATGTTAGTGTGCTCTTAATGGCCAGCTCATCCCTTTTCCTACCTTGAGTTTGGTGTATCCCACTTAGAACATCAACCAAACAACATTTTAGGCTCCAAAATAGCAGGACTTGTCACTGAATAGACCTTTATCTCTGTGCCAAACTGCCTCTTGCTGCTCTAGAACACTGCAGAGGGGTTGGGGTCTCTGGTTCAGCAGTTGTTTACAACCTTTTATTCCTGCTGCCTTGTGTTTTAGTTCACTAGCAGGAGTTCATGATTCGTATTAATGGGGAATACATGCCTGCTAATGTAAGTCATCTCACTTGTACCAAATCCGGGGTCAATACCATGACCATTATTACTAATGCTATTAGGGGAAATGCTGCTAATGTGAATAATCTTATAATGAATAGTCTTTTTAATAGCCTCTGGTTCTGTATCTCATCCAAAAGGCAAGCACATGTTCTGATAAATTAAAGGACTGCTTTGCTCTTGTGAAGGACATATCACAGAAGCTTGTAAATTGCATATCCAACATTAAGCAGGCTTTCTTAAAAATTCTAGTTTAGTAGCCTTTGCTTTTGCATCTTCTGGCCCTTATCTGACTGCACCGGGCATTCTTTCCTATTGCACCACTCATCTGTGATGCAGTGGTCATAATCTTTGTCACTGAAAGATCTGTAGAATTAAGAGCAAGAACCTTGATATTTTAAGCTGAAATAGCATGTTCTCTGGCTGGAAGCTAACGTGAGTTCACATCATCTGTACGTCAAGCACAGAGCGAAGAATCAGTGCATGTTGAATAGTGAGTTACATCACTGCCCTTTCTTTGAGGCACTGAGGAAGTAGAAATTTAGGCTAAAGAAAGTATCGTGTGCCTTTCAAATGTTATAGATAATGCTGTTTGTATTTGATGAATTTGCTTGATAGCCTGCTTACAAAGCTGCTGAACATTGATCATTTTGAGAAAATCCCTCCAGATAAACTAAGAATTAGTCTGCTGCAGATAATGATTAGGCCATTGCTGTCTTGCAGTAATTTGCATTGAAATATATTAAATATGTTTTACTGAGTCCCATAATAATAAAAATAATAGTAATAATGGTGCATTATAGTCATTTACTGTATTTTTTTCCTGGCTAAGTAATAGGAATTAATTGGAAGTTTGAGGCTGGAATTCAGCTGCTGTTTGTCATTTCCTGGGATTGGCATGACTTCCTCATATGAAGATTATAGGCAAGACAAAAAAAGGTGATAAATGTCAGGAAGGGACTCATGAGTAAGGCTGGTAATTTAAATAGAAGAGCTTCGAGTCTTTGTCTTTATGAACAAACATTTTGCTTCATTAGTACCACTGGACTTCATCTTCCCCCCTCTACAGAAAGAGTCTGTCAGGTTTGGTTCTGGGATCCCTGACAAATATCAGTACATCATCCTCAGGCGGAAAGAAGATCTTTTCTAGGTTCCAGGAAGAAAGGAACAAAAACTTTCCAAACCAAATTATTTGCAGGAATTGTTCCTCAACAGGAAATAGGGCAAGTTCTGCTCTGAATTTAAGTCTAACTTAATAAACCTCAAAGCAAGCAGCCAGAACGTTGTGGAGAGAAAAACACTTGCATGGCTTCAAAAACCAGTTGAACAAACTTATTTAGAGAAACTAGAAAAAAGGACCAATATGAGGACCAATAGTTTAGGAAGCTCCCTCAGCTGCAGGTCCCTGGAAAAATACTGGGGATGAACAGTTATGTTTCCCATATTCCTCTCTTTCCCAGGCTACTCTGTGTCAGGATACCAGGACAGTCATAACAGGGTTTGCAGAAGAGCCATGATAGGTAGCTGTAAAACCTCTACTCAAAACATTGTCTGACCTATGTCACCTCTCTTTACTACAACCTGTTCAAGCTTGGATTGTTCCACTGTGGTTTATGACTCGGGTAACTTCTTATCTGGGGGGATTTTTTTTGAGTTCTTCCAAGATCTTTACTAGCAAGCCAAAGGAAACTTCAGATCTTGCTGTCTGCCCCAGTAGGTATATTGTCATGTTAGTTAGAAATGAGACTAATTGAAATCCATGTCAATTTAATTCTTAATGAGATGCCCTGTGTGACTGATTATTTTTAATAGTTGCCTTATGATCCTCTGGGAAAATTCAATTTCTTAACTACATTTATAGGAAAAGGTTTCCATGTGAGCACCAGGAATTTGTAGGATCTGCGTCTTAGATCTGAAAAGTAATTTTATTATGATGGTGATCTCATAGCTGATCTTAGTGGTTGTTTCCTGAACCCACAACAGTGCTTTTCTAAGATTCTGAGGTGAGTCTTACTAAATGCTCATCATCACACAGCCTCTTTCCTTTTTGTTAGTGCCAAACAAAACCCAGCTCTAAGCTGCAGAGACTCACAGAATCATCAGTGTCAGAGTACAGAGGGAATGTTTGTATCTTCTGCTCTCTATATAATTATTTAATGTCTGTACAAGCTTTGGCAAGCTAATTCAGTTTTCATCTGAATTTACCTGAGGATTTAACTGAAGCAGAACCAAAGTAGTGGGAACCAGGTGTGTGCCCAGGGGAGAAGTGCTCACAGATCCACAGCGCCTCCCTTCAGCAGCTGCTGAGGCAACCAATGCCACTGGAATGCAATTTTCCTCTTCCCCATGAGATTATGCACCTACCCCACACCAAAATGGTTTCAGAGGCTGCCGTGGCAATCAGAACATAAAATCAAATTGGAAGTAAAACAACATTCAACTTTACTCCACTCAGTTAAGAAGGATTACAGACTAGGTTTGGATATTTTCCAGATCCCTTGAACTCTACCTTACTTTGTCAAGAGTCTCATTGATTTGAAGGCAAAGAGATTATTCTACTTAATCCCTATGAAATGTGTTCTTTCACCCAAACTGCACATTCCTGGAGAAAGTTCAAGGGGCTCCTTTCCACACTAGTTTGTGTGATACACAGAAAATGCATAAAATCTGCATAGGCGTGTTTCATGAATTATTGTTTTTTGCATCTCAGCAGTAAAATAATGGATAATGCACATAATCTTTGCCCACAATGTCAGGATGGTTGTCAGGAACCTAGGAAGCCAATCCAGGATTTCTTCCTGCCAAACATGCTCGATGGCAGTAGTTTACACACTCTTGCATAATTGATTTAGAAGCACAGGGAACTTGCCTTCTCTATCCATCACTTCTACCCAGCCTTGCAGGCAGAGGCAGTGTGAAACCCTCCCTGACGTGTGCACTGTGCAAGTGCTGTCTGAGGGCTTGTTGGCCAGATTTTTTTTCCCTTGCAATCCATTGCTATCCAGGCCCAGGAGAACCATGTGGTGCTTTGTACATCATGTGTCTTGGAAGTTTATTTCCCTTTCAGAGTTAGAACTTAAATGCAGTTGACTTTCTGTGCATGTTGTTTTCTGAGATTTTGGGTGGACTCAGGTTGAATGTGGTCGATGTTGCATGTGCAGATTGTGGGGTTTTTGATAATGAGCACTGGGGCAACCTTTGTCTCTAAGTGATATACGAGGGGGTTTTTGATAAGCATGTTATACAAATTGCAGAAAGGGAAGCAGCAGTTCAAGGTTGAATATTGTTCAATGTCTTTGTAGCCTTTGGAAGGACTTTATTGCCCTTTTAGAGTGGGAGTTAACCAAATTTCCTGTACATGTGTATTCTGGCAGGAGAGCAATTTCAATGTGAAGGTTTAGGCAAGTGTATTCTCAACTGGTTCTTGATTTGTTGGCCTTGAACAAGCAGGTGAGGAATTGGAGCTTGGCTTGGTTAAGTTGCATGTTTATACATGTCCATGCTGCTTTTTGCTTTCTGATGCAGCACAAGCAGTGCTTCCCTATCATCCTATTGCTGTCTGTGAGCACCTGATAAGGAGGAGGAAGCACTCACAGATAAGATGATGGAAGCTGCTGCAATTTTCAGCCTTGAGCGTTTGAAGGAGCAGCCAAGTCTTACACTGATAATTGAGTGCTATTTTCTTGTAATACCGCGTTGGAGAGGGAGAGCCTTGGGAACATGATGCTTCTCTCTTTACTTCCTAGTGTGATTCCTTGTAAAAAATACTGAAGTTAAAATCTTGAGCCTTATTACATGAGGCATCTTATGACCCAGTTGACAGACTGAAAACAATATAATTTCATATCATTTATGATATTCATGAGGTTGTCTGAGTATTTAGCTTGTTATAATTATTTTTTAGAATATTGGCATTTGGCCAAGTGGAGAGCAAATGGGCAGAGCCCAAATAAAGTTTTGCTGTGTACAGTCAGGAGTAGCGGATTTGGATAATGAAGCCTCAGTGTCTGATTGCTGTCGTTTACTTAATGACAGAAAAAGCCAATTTTTCTGGTTTTAAATTAGACAAATGACAAACAAATCGGGGACAGGCCCATCAGGAGATATGGCTATGCTATTTGTGTTGAGAAGATCAGATAGCAGTGTTCCATTGTTTTAATACATTTAGGTGTCAGGACTTCTCCTTTCCCCAATGTCAGAGAGGAAACACATTTTCTGCCGCTTTAAAAATATGTAGTTTATTGTTGATGAAATCTGCCTCTAAAGCAGTGAACTGCCACGAAGGAGATTTCATTGCCTATTTTGAAACTGTGATGTGTGTTTCTATTGCATGTCGGGGGAAATATCGAAGACAAAAAGTACATGAGTACCAATTAAGAGGTGTGCCATCCATTGTCTTTGCAGAGCAATGAGAATGCTGTAATCTTATTTTAAAATTAATTCTGCCATTTTGGTTCATGGCCCTGCTCTGTAATTGCCTTATGCTCTCTGAATTTACTTGGGGAGGGAAAGGGCAACACTAATGTCACAGATAAATAGTTATATCTGTCAAATCATATAGAAAGCAATACAGGAAAGAAGTTATCACTGTTTTTTTCCCCAAAGACAAGAGTAGTTTGGTAAATTCAAGGTCAGGCATGAGTGCCGGCTCACAGATGAGTGACTTGGTCGGTTGAGAAGAGGATGTTTGCTGCAGCGCCCAAGTTCAGACCATGTAGTTGGAGTCATCTGTCTTTCGGATGCTTCCTGAGCAACCGTAGAGAGGCCAAAGTCACTGGAAACTGCTTGAATAATAGATGTTTTCTCCATAGTAAAGGGCAGGGAATTGCTGAATAGGACAATTAATGGACACTATTTGGGAGCAGGAAGATGAGAGGGAAGGGTCAGGTGAGCTTTTCTCAATAGAACGTTTAGCAATGTCCTTTCACAGCCAAGGCTCTTTCAGTGCTGAATGGCACAAGGCACAAAAAGGGAAACAAGTCTTTCAAACTATCCCAGCTGCATCAGACTTGGTGCAAATTTTCTCTTACGTTGGCCATGTGTGCCCTATTACCATGCTGCATTCCCTTAGCTAACCAGACCCCAAAACCACGAGTTCCATTGAAGCTGACAAATGCTGGATGTATCTGATAAGTTTGAAAGTCAAGCCAACACCTCTAAAAATAATACAACTACTAACTTAGCTTCTGTATGATGAAACAAACATACAGGGTAGTTTGTGTGTGTGCTTGTAATTACTGCTATCTTTAACTTTTCATTCATTACATTTTAAGAATGTGTTATCATAAGCATCTGCCATAACGCAATTTGGGATTCCCAAATAGCAGAAACCACTGAAATGAAAGGATGAAAACAGAATTCAAACAGAATGTTCAGTACTGCACTATCATACAAACTCAGATTTCTAAGAATGACTAATACAGTCGAACTAAACTGCGAATCCCAAATTTTCTGGGCATTGTGGAAAATACTGAGGTTAATGTTTTGTTGGAGCCTGAGGTCCTAATATACACCTGAACATTCACACTATGAAATCCGTGGAAGAGAAATGTGGTAAATACATTCTTGCTTTTCCCTAACGTTGATTTTTGTAGCCATTTCACAACTGTTGCCTTAAGAAAGGAAGGTACAGCAACTTTTGTGCCAGGGAAAATTCTTTGTGGCTTTGTTGCAGAATTAACTGTTCTAGCATAGCTATCCTGTTTTCACTCCTTAATCTAAAAATAAAGTGACTTTTATTTTGCACAAGTATGTCTGAACGGCTCTGAATAAGCAAACTGCTGGGAAAGCAGCGTTGTGAAATAGTTACTCTGTAGGAACTATGTGGCTCAGTTTCCCCCAGGTATAGAAAGGCCTTTGTGTCTTCAGCATCCAAGCAGCTCTTTAAATAAACCAACATGTTTCTTTCCTGAAAATCTGCAACACTGAATTTGAAAATCCAGCTGGATTATGTGTGTAAGAAGTATTTTCCGTCTTTAAGGAACTTAAATTAGGAAAAAGACATTAAAGTAGGAGAAATTGTTTATAAGCCAACTTTAAAGAATAATAAAAGGCCAAAACTGTGATGAAGCATGCAATCTAGAAATATTTTGTATTAGAAACCAGAAAATATTCTGCAAATCTCTTTGCCATCTTTCCTTCCCAGCATATACACACCAACTTCTAATGAAACTTGATCCCAGTAAATCCTGAGTTTATGGAGTGTTAACAGTGACCCCAATCATCCCATTTTTAAGGGGTTTACGTTAAGCTTTCTGGAAGATATTTGTGGCCTTTCATTGCCACCTTCAAAAATAACTTTTCAATCTATTGAGACTAGAGTTCATCTGATTGTTTTTCAGTATGTGCTTCAATACGTGTGTTTGACAGAGCCTTCAAGCACAGGTTAAGTTCCTTTATCACCAGGAAGGGGTTAATGGTAAGCATGTGCTTATGCACTCTGACAGATGAGTGCAGAGGACTGTTACTGCCACAGTTTTGGATGTCAGCTCTCTTAGTTGTCTGTACCACTTCCCCGCCAGAAACTTCTGCTGATCCATTGGAACGGCAGGAGAATCACTCATGTGCCAAGTCCTGAGCCATTGCTGGGAACAAAGCAGTGAGTAATACTGGTTCAAGCTTAGATGCACAGTGGTGACATGCAGCTTCTCTGAAGCCAGCACGGGGTAATACCCCTGGAAAGCTCCAGGGAGGACAGCAGGGACAGTCACATCTGCCCTGGCCTAGGTCTGAGGGGCAGAGCTCACCTTCCAAAGCTCCTTGCACTCCTGATCTTGTGTCTTTGGTGCCTCCTTTCCATTGCCTGCAAGATAGCACATGATGGAGTTTGACACCTGTGGTGTTGGTTTGGTAGTTTTGGGGGAGCTCATCCTACCTGGAAAAATCCATCATTTGTTTAAAAGGGTCTGTAAAGAGGAATAACTGCAATAATTGCAGGCTGTTAAATTCGCATGTTTGAAGGTTAATTCATGTACTGCACTCATTCAGAACCGAATACCCAGGACGATTCTGTCTTTAAAAATAGACTGGTTTTTACAAAACAAACAAGTGAATGGAGATGAAATAGCAAAAGTCCACCTGCTTCCAGTACTGTAAAAAATGTCAATGATGTACAGGAGGGAGCCTCGTGCTAATTTAACTACTGCTTTTCTTGGTTCTACAAAGACAGAACAAGTCTGCGCGGCTTACCACTTTTTCTACCTTACAGCCAAGTGACCAACAGTGTGCCGGCACTAACAGGGGTCCAAATGAGCTCCCTGTTTATGAGGACCCTGGGGTTTTTTCTGGATGTGAAAGTTGTGTTTCAAAGCTTGATACAGTAGAATACAGACAAGTCGGATATATCCATGTCCAGGAAGGTTGTTCCAATACCCCTTCCTCAAGGCTTGCTATCAGAAAACAGAGGGCTGCACGTACAAAACAACTTGTAGCACACCAGGGGAAGGGAACAAGCTTCTTGCAACTGTATACACATGTGTTTATGTGCAGAACATATCTGTGAAATGCTGACCTTCTCATTCCCCTACAAAGTACTGGCAGTACTAGCTTCTCGATTTCCTTTTTTACTGTTGGCTGCCTGAACTACAGCAGTGTGGCCTGGCTTCTACTTCGCAATTCATGCTCTGAGAGCCAAATATTGGTCCCAGGGAAATTAAATTCTGCCCTGCAAGGAAGGGGTAACCCCTCTGAGGCAGATTACAGCTTGGCCTTGATAGTACCCAGTAGGTTTACCCATGACATAACTATAATACCAGAGTTCTGTATTTCCTTCTAAATGCTGCTCTCATGAGAATTAGTTGGTGGGATATGCATTTGTTTTCACATTTATTATATTATATGATCTTGACAGAGGTTTTTGTAAATCCAGATGCTTCATTTACACAGATCTAGTGTACCTCACAACCACAGTTTGAGTGGTGTCAGAAACAGTCATTTCTTTCACTATTGTTGAAGAAAATAAATAACTGATTTTACATTGCTGCTTTATAGAAATTACATTCCCTTCAAGACCTGATCCTAAGAAATGCTAAATGTCTGCATTCAGTATGAGTAGGCATGTGACATTTTCTTAATAGGGTATTCCTAATGTGTTTTCTAGGACAAAACATAAGCAAATCATGGAAGCAAATGTATTCCTGCTGTTGTCTGTGGCCTTAGGCATCTAATCTGTCCATTTCACACCCCCCTGCGTGCTTTCTTTCCTTCCCTTTTTAATGAACAGTAACACAACAGAATATAACACGTAGCCCCTTGTTCTCAGGTATGGAGTTGAAAAGAATCTTATTTGCAAGGTAAGGTAGCTGTGGAGGAGAAGAGAAAGGTGTTTATTTAGAGATGAGTGAAGGTGATAAATACAAGATTTGAAAGGTATCCTTGAAGGTATTTTTTTACTTAAATATACAGGTGAATCTTTTAAATATGTTCAACTTGTGGTCATCTGACTATATCAACTTCTCTTCAAAAATGAACTGCAGAAAGGACCCTTTGAAAGATCTATTCATGTTCATCTGGTAAAGTTTGGGAATTTCATAATCACATAGCTGTTACCAACAAGTTTTCCTTTCCCTCCTCTACTCGTCTCTTAATGGCACCAGTATTCTGCAAAGATTTTTCAATATTATTTGCTGCTGCATTATGAAAAATTGAGAGTCAGCAAGCCTGTATTGAGAGAGGGAGTTAAGCCACGTATAGAGACTTCTACCCACGTGCTTGGAGAAGGAACATAAGTGCAGGAGGGAGTAATAAGTTCTGCCTTTGAGTGCTGGTTGCAGCCTTGTTTCTAGTGAACTTGGAATTTGCAGGGATGGGGAGGGAATAAACTAAACTGCAGCGCTGACACTTGGAGGTTGCAATTAGGTCTGGCTTATTCTCTTGTACAAAATGTTGCAGTTTTACAATTTTCCAAGTCATTGGCATAAGAATTGAAAATAGACAGTATAATGTATTGTTAAATCAGCTTTAGAGGAAACATCTCATCATGAAAATGTAATTGAAGCTATCGTTTTCATGACAGCTTAGTGTTATGCTGGCAGCATGCTCCTCTGATGAGTGGAATCTCAAGATTCAGAACATGCTCCCTGCTCAGATCCTTGGGAAGAGAACATAGCTTCAGATAGAGCCAATGCCGTAATGAATGAATTCAGCTCACTCAGCATACATCATCCATACAGATGCAGAACAGGATAATGCAGAATGGGTGAGCCACTTAATGCACTCTTCTTGTTTTGCTTGTTGAAGAGCGTGAAAAAGGATATTGGAGTGACAAGTGAAAATAAAGCAGCATACTTCGTTCTGGCCCGATTCGTCAAGGGCACGGGAATTGCATTGTTGTGTTGTCATTCTAAGGGGAACACTTTCTCTGTGCTTCCTTTGAGGTTACCAGACCGAGTCATGAAGGAGAAGTACCCAGGTGGCTTGGAGCACATACCTGTCTCTAGCACACTTCAGCACACTTGCACAGCAGTTCCAGGCTTATAGACAGCAAAATTATGTTCCTCCTTGAGAAGTGATTGGAAGGAATTAATCAAGAGTTTCTTATTGAAATGACTGTGTTGTAAAATGATAATTCATTATAATCAACCATTTTATTTCAAGAGTGGGCTTGTTCTGAGAATATCCTATCGCATTTTGCCTTTTAAAATCATTTTTACAGGAAAGGTTCTGACATTGTTGAAACATCTGCTTTGAACACTTTCTTTTATAAACTGTACTATTTGAAACACATAAATGGAAACTTAAATTGAAAAAGATAAGGCAAAATGAATAGCTGCAATGAAAAAAATGAAGTTGAATTTTTCATTCTAATTTAAATGAGGAAAATATATAAAATATCATATTCATGTAGGCTGGAAGAATGTTTCTCATTCTATTCTAACAAATTAAGGGATGGGAAAACATCCAGTTGAAAAGAAGGGAACAGATCCGAATAACAGTTGATTTCTACTCTTTGTAGAAGGACTTTAACTCCTGATATCCTTACATGAGTGTATGGTGTTATAGTTTACCATTCTGACGACCACGAGTCTCTGCTGATGTTTGCCCTCACTATGTTTCTGTTCATGTGTGACCTTTAAAAGTGACTTCTGCACGCCTTGATCAAAACCCCATGGGAATCCCAACTTTGTAAAGGTTGTGGGGTTAGTACTAAGGGTTGTTTGTTGCTACTCCACAGTAAATCTGTATTTCTCATCCCGTTTCTGAGGCAGCTGTTACACACAGCAATACATCAGCAAAGCAAGAACTGGACCCAAGATGAGTTATGTCACAGTGAGGGCAAACTGGGTTTATGAGAAAGTAATCTGCAGATCGGCAAAGCATGGTGCAAGTAAGCATAGAATAACTGTAGAAAGACATCAGCCTTTTCCTTATCTCTTATTATTACTTCCACACATCACACTTGTAGTTAGAGAATGAGCCTGAAAATCAGAGCTGGTGTAAACTAGAGCTATCCTTGGTGAAGCTGTATCCTTGGTGGAGCTGTACTGCTTTGTTCTCACTTCCAAAGGGAGACTTGCGCAAAAATGACCATAGTATGGAAGTGACACCAATCTTATCCTGATGGTCTGGATTTGTTCCACCTGTTGCAGGAACAGATAAAATTGAATATAAAATATGGACTACGCTGTGTCTGGGAGGCAGCCTGCATTCTGTTTTTTCAACACTTCAGTAATGCCATTCTCTCCATAAAGATTCCCTTTGAAGAAGAGAAGGGAAGAGAAGGAAAACTTGTATCATTTCTTATAGCTTATAGCCAAGACACTTGACCAGAAGTTCCTTTTCTTTGAATGACAAAAAAAAAAAGTGGTCTAAACATGGTATTTCTCCACATTATCAAGCCATTTTTGTTCAGAGAACCTGAGTCTCTGGCAAGCCCTCATTAGTAGTGAGATATCTTTCTAATACAGATTTTTTTTCCTGTGTGTTGGACAACAACATAACAGTAATATTCTTGCCTGTCAGAGGAGGCCTTCTGTGATCAGCTGGTTGATCTGTATCTTCTAATTTGTCATGCATATGTCTGTGTTTTCAAGGAAATGTTTAGACTGGAATTTGGGGAGAAGCAGACTTAAAAGGCTGTAAATACATGTCAATGGTTCTAAATACAGAGATGACAAGTGTGCCAGAATCTGATTTTGAAGTGTGACTGAATCAAACCTTACAGGATTATATTATGGATCTTTCTCCTACTGTTAGTCTAAAAGCTATAGTCAAGCCATACCTTTCTACCAAGACTGTCAGTATTTAGACTGGATTATCTAAGCAAGTGGCACACTGATATGTGCAGGAAAAAATCTTGTGAGGCAAAAGGAAAAAAATATAATAAATCAGGGTTTGTCATCAATCAGACATTCAGCATCTGCATTTTCAGAACACAATCTTTTTATGGTATTTGGGATGACAAATTTGTTATTCCTTTTCCAGATGTACCTTTTTTACATCCACAAGAGAGCTAAAGGTGGGTGTGTACAGATTGCTAACTGAATCATGGCCACGTTGTCAGTCAGATGCAGTCATGTGGCTGCTGAAAGGGAATATTCTCATAGGAGCTATGACATGGGGCAATCTTTGTGTTACTGTTTTGGTCACAGCAGATTTCCATCGACCCATGCGTTGGCAAATAGCCCCTCCCCTCTCACCAAGTGACTCTTGAATGCTCTTGGCCTTTTCTAGCCCTTGAGTTTTACAGCTCAAAAACTCGATGGGCAAACATAGCCTGGGACCAAAATATTTCTGCTAACCTTCCTTTTGGTAACTGCTGGGAAGGTCTGAAGGCACAGCAGCATGCTTTAACTCTTCTTCACCCTCTCTATATGGCTAATGCATGGGTCATTGTTGCTTTCTCCCTGGGCAGGTCCCTCTGGAGTGGCTTAGACATCAGCAAACTCTACATTGTAAAGCATTATACCTGTTGCCACAACAGTCATTGCGTACAGCACATGAAGGACATAAAAATGTTAGTCGCCTAATACTGATCCACAAATAAAGCTTATTTGGGACCAACAAAGGGACTTAAGACGAGATAATGCCATGGTTTTTGACACAACCATGGTTCAGCTTTTAATCCTAACTGCAGATTGGTGTAAAGCTCACGGCTTGTTTGTGGACTGGTCTTCATTGTTGCTTGGAACCTCAATTAATTTAAGCTCAATTTAAGCAATGTGTGCAAGGCTCTGTCTCCATCCCGTTTTCACGGTTTGTGGCTTCAAAAAGAAACCAAACAAAAAGGTTTTCAAGAGGCATACGTTATAGCTAGGCATATAAATAAATCCAGAATGTAGTGCTTTCATTTGTTTTTGTCCAAGTTTGACAGTGATTTGAGGCTAATTGATGATGCTGTCTTGGAGACACAGAATGAGAGAGAGGCAGAGTTCTCTTTGGACTCAGGACAACTACAGTGAAGTGTGCATCACCTGCCTTTAGCAGGGACACCACGGAGCAGCATATTGAGCTCCTCAACCCTGTGCACCCACAGGAACAGCCCTTAAACAGTGCTTTTAAACATCATCAGAAAATGCTGTTCCCCGAGTCAGGGGACCCAGCTTGCACCTTGTTCCAATGATGCAGTGAAATGGTGCTGGCAACAAGTATGGAAGTAGGCATGCAGGGAGAGTCAGCCTCTGGCTGAAGGGTAGAAAGCGAAGCAGGATTTCTTTCATTTTAAGTCTTATGTTTAATCTTTCTAAATGTAGCACTATCACACAGAGTTACAAGGCTTTGCTCTTGTTTAGCTTTCTCTAGCCAAAATAATTATCAAGTCCCCAGTGTGAGCGCAATGATATCATTTGTGTTAGAACTAGAGAGTAAGAACAGAGTGCTATTTCATGAAAAGTTTAATGCTTTTGTCTTCTTGTTTGTTCTCTTCTTGAAAAAGGAAACCAAAGCAGCTAAGCCTGTCTTTTGAAGAAAGATTTTGAGGTGGCAACCAGCCCCCTCCCCTTATGGTAGCAGCCCAGGGGGAAAGGCCAGCTTCAAACACTTCTAAATCTGGCCCTACGCACCAAAGAGTTTGCCCTTTCTGATTTGAGTTTGTACGTCTGTCTGCTCGTCTGTTTGACCTTGCAATACATGGACAGTGTGGAAGAACCCAGAAGGAATGCTGTATCTGCCTGGTTTTGCCAAGCAATTGCATTGTGAGCATGAGAACCTCTGCCCAGCTAATAGCTCATAGAAGCTGACATTTTTCCACAGAAAGCTTTGGTTTCAACAAATTAGCACTTTCCAACAGAGAGGTCTTTTTGCCAAAGAAATTCCCCAAATATTTAGTTGTGGTTGTGGTAGCTCCTCAGTAGGGGGAGTTCTGGTACGCTGAGTTATAGATTCATGTCCAAGAATTTGGAGAACAACATAAAATGCTTCCATGAGTGTGGTTGATATATGAGGAAAGAATAAAACCGTCTAGGACTTTACTCTTGCTTAGGCTTCATTGTCTCCTGCTCTTCTTTACACATGTTCTTAAGTTAAACAGATTCTCTGTACTAGTTATTACATTATCATTTACCCTTGGGACAAATTATTCCAGTGTGGACACTTTTCTATTGTTGAACCTACTGGAGCAAAAGCAGTGAAATATTCTGCTGGATATATTGTCTGACCTTCAACTCATCTATTCGTTCTGCAAACACGTGGACCCATTTATTGTTATCTCTGCCTCAAAAGTTTATCCCATTTCTAGCTCTGCCCAAAAAGCAGATCACAAAAGCACTGCCTATTCACTCCACTTAGAGTAAGAAGAGGAGAAATTAGAGCTACATAGGAAGAGAGGTAAGGAAGACTAGTTAATGCTGAATACTGAGAAATCTTCGTTTTCAGGTAATGAGCAAACTAGGAAGCAGATAAGTGTCTGGAATCTTTCTTTTTTTGTGTAACTGGTTCCCCAACACCAGTTTTTCTGTTTTCTGCTAGTCATAAATAGCAATGCAAACAGCTGAGAGCAATTTATTGCAGGGTTCTTTCTTTAGTACTACAGTTTCCCCCCCCTTGCGAAAACAGACCACTACAAAAAAAACTCAGCTGTCAGTTCAGAAAATGGCTTTCCCTGTCCATCCACCTGATTGCCAGATCCTACTCTCCCCTCTCAGCCAGAGCTGTCCTTCTGTTTGTTTGTCAGGTCCTGCGTGCAGTAAGAAGCATTGGGTTTCTGTGTGCAGTATTTATTGCATCTCTGCTTCTCCCCACCCACCCCCCTCTGCACCCTCTGCCCTCCCTCCTTGTTAGACGTGATTACATGTTGCTTGGCCTCATTCCATTTGGGTTACTTTGCTGTATCATCCTGAATTTGTGCATGGCATAACAGCTCTGAAGATCTCCTAGTTTGAATCAAATGATCGAGTAGGCAGAGTTCATTAAAATAAATAACAGCATAGTGTGAAACACAGCCCTGAAGTAATCAAAACTGAAATTTGAAACAGTGACTCTGAGTGTAAAGAAGTCTGTTACACGCTGTCTGATACAGGCAAAAATGGGGTCTTGAAAACAGCCTGTTTTATATGCTCTATTTAAACTGTCAGCTCTCCAGACAAAGACATGAGTGGTTATAGCAGGGGAGAGAAAGCCGTTGCGAGGGGGATACGTGTGACAGTGTTACAGAACCTCGTGCCTGAACTTCTTCCTTCATCCCCAAAGCTGGAACATTCTTCATGTTGGTTTTTACTGGGGCCAGTGGCAGAGGAACGCCATGATTTAAGCCTAGGAGTGGAACTATTTTATATAAAGCAAACTTTCTGTGCAGTTAAATGCAGTTGACTCTGCCTCCTTCCACTTGCTCCCCTATGTGTCTTGCTGTCCCATTTCTTTAGTCTGCTTGTTTTCAGTGTTTGTAACGTTCAGTTCTAAAATATCTCAGTGGTTTTTCCCCTGCTGTCTTTAGACTCTTTTTTCCTCAATTCAGCTTCAGTTCCTCAGGGCACTCAGATTATTACTACTAAAATTTTGCTCTTAAAAGGAAGGCTCGAGGTCTACAGAGTGCTTTAGAAGAATGTGAGGTTTTGTACCTGCTAGACACTGGACAGGGTGCAGCAGAAGAGGCTTCAAAAACATCTTATTCTTACATTCTGCCATCAGCCTTTGCTACTGTCAGAAACAGAATTCAAGGCAAGATAGTCCAGTTCTGCAGCTCATTATGTTCATTGCTGAATTCATTTTGGCACCTCCTCCCTTGCAGTATCTATGAATATACAGATATGGCGTACAACCCCAGCAAAAAGAGTTCCACCATGGTGGAATGCACAATCTGAACATGTAAAAACCCATTTCTAGGTCTTTGCAGAGGAACCCTGTTCATAGATATGACATTTCCATCATTTTTGCACTTGCAAATTGGAGCCTGAAGCACTTATATGTGAGTCTAAAGTACAGGCCTTGTGTAGGCAAATGTGTGTACATTTCTTCATTGTGCAGTTATTTTTATGTCTTTTTAATACATCCTTCATTTCAGTTTTGGTCCCTCTCCACTATTAAACTCCATGAAGTGCATGAGCATAGTTGTGCGGCTGCTGTATCCTGTTTTCAAGGACAACAATGGGTTAAAAATATTATCCTGGTATGAGAGGCAAGAGGAGGAGTGTATTTTCAAGTGCTTGCTGGAATGTGCTGTCTGGTATCAAAAGGGTTGGGATACTTGAAGGAAGAGACCATCTTAGAGGCTGTGGGAACAACTGGGCTTTATTTTCTAAATCACTCCGGGAGGGCTCATTTGTATCAAAGTAATCACGTAAAAAAAGAGACCTTGCTGAAGAAGACAAACAAGAGGGAATGGATGCTGACAATGTGCTGGAGGAAGCGAAGGCTGTTAGAGAGACCAGGCTGCTTCCCTGTTGGAGCTCCTGCCAAGAAAGACCTGGACTTGCCGGCTCAGGTCCTCCACCTCTTACAGACAAATGACCAACAGGCCCGGCTTTGTCTCAGCAAAGCTGCCTTGCTGAGCTGGGACTCCTGCCAGCTTGCCTCAGCTTCTCTTAAAGTGGATTTAATATACTTGCCATTTCCTCCTTGTTGCTGAATTTCTGTCACAGGAACTCCCAGTCAGTCCTGTAGCCAGACAGAAGCTTTGACCAGCACAGCAAATGTGTAGGAATTGGTCCCTTAGGGCAAGTGGCCACTTCTAAAGCCAGCTTCAACAGCAGTAGATGCATCGGCACAGCCAGAAAGTCCCCAGCGAGGAGAGAGTGTGGTGTTCACAGGCTCACTGAGTCCAAAAAGCCCCAGGACTTAACCAAGGGTTACACTGACCGAGAGATTCAAGGGGTGCTCAAGTGGAAATTGCAAACCCGATGAGCCCAACTTAGCTACACCAGTTGTGAGAGAAGCATAGTGTGGGCAGAAGTGCATTGCCTCCTGTGCACGAAAAGTTTTTCTACAAATTAAGGCCTCCTCACTGTTGAGATACGGGCTATGATTGATTGAGAATGTGAGAGGCAACGTGCAGGGAATTTTTCCATGTGGCATTTCATTCAGAAATAAATCTTGTGAATACCTGAATCCTGTGGTCCAGCAGAGCATACAGGATTTCATTCTGTACCATCAGAACTTTACAGTGGGTAGAAAACTGTTCTGAAAATGTTAACAGCGTGTACTCTGACCCAGTCTTTAGGAGTGCCCAGAATGCTGTGGAGTCCCTACCGCAGGACCAGGTAGGACTATGTGAAAGATATTTTAAGTTCTTCAGTTGCAACAAAGGACATTCAGCAAGACACTGATCTACACTTTCTTCTGGAATCGTCCCCACCTTGCAGAAAATGCGTTGTCCACCACCTCCTGCGCTGTCAGGAACCAGCCTCTTCTATTGCACCAGGTTTCTACACAGCAGATTCAGTGCAAAAAGATGAGGTGAAGGCGGAGCTGTGGATAAATTTCACCCAAGTTTCTGATCCTTAATTTGCAGATCATTAACTCTGCACTGTAACCCTGGGAAGACAAGGTCACCTGCTTCGTGGACTGGGAAGGTGCTTTTGCAAATAAGGGTGTTTGTTCAACATTGCTGATCCCTGCTGATCCGTTATGAAAGCCACATTAGTTATTGTATCTGCTCGTTATGTACAGTCATGTGATGCTTGAGGCCTGAAACGCATTTAGCGAGTCAGAAGAGATAAGGCAGGCTACAATCTGGCTTTCTTCCCTTAGGTTTGCAGAATCTGTTTGCAGATGTGTTGATCTTTAGGAGGCTGGCAGGCAGGAGGGGGGAGGATATTTTCTTCAATTGTTTATTTCAGTATAAGAAGTAAATGAGAAGATGAGGTCACCTTTAACACCTCTTAGTAGCTGTGAAGATGTCATTCCCACATCCTGAGCCGTGCTCTCTCAGTTTTGCATCAACCTTCACAAAGTTGACTTGACTTTAGTCATTTCATCTGACTTTGTGTAGAGCCGAAGGGCTGAACTGGGTCTGTTTTAATAATGCTTATTGCAGCAAACAGGTTTAAGTAGCTCACCTAATCAGTAAACGAGCGTGATCAGCATCTTGACGGGGAAATGTTCACCTTCTATCTCATGTGATATTCTGGTTCAGCAACGCATGCACTATTTTTCCTCTCTTTGTGAATAATCATTTTCCCTCCCAGACATCGAATGTTTCCAGTAAAGTCATAGGTGCAACTTATTAATACATCCAGGTGTTACTGAAAATGTGGGATTCATAGGAGCAGCTGTAGCCATTGAATCTCCAAGGATGTGGACAAGTTTTGCCAGCCACTAGCTATGAGAACAAGGCATTGGAGTAAAATACCTAGACTAAATATTTATACCAGGCTCTTTGCAGGACAAAACTGAGCATGTTTTGGTGGCCTTGACTAGGGGCAGTCCTAGCCTGTGACTCTGTGGTGCACTGAGTTTTGGGGAGTTCCTTGCAGCTGGTTGATGCTGCCATTGGTAGTTGCTGTGTTCAGCCAGACATGACAGGTACCTGCTAGTTCACCTCTTCTATCCAGAGGCCATGTAACACTGATGACAAGTGCCACAACTTCCCTTCCCCAGCCCAGCACTGGAAGTCGCATTGTTTTCTCTTCTTCTAAGACAGTAGCTGTCAGATGTCACCAAAGCATGGAATATCGACAGTGGAACCAAGAGGTGAGGCTTTGTCCTTCCTGACCAGGGTATTTAGTTGTACGGTCTTCATTTGCAAGCCGGCAAGTCAATGTTTAATCGGAGCACTTTGCTGCTGTTTGGGTTAGGGGTAACATGGCTTGTACCCAGAGTGGGACCTGTCTCCACACATGCTTTCCCTGGTCTGGCCTTCCCCAGCTCTACTGTGGGACATTGGGGCCTCTCTGAGGAGCTGGTGCAACAACAGAGTCCCCTCCGCACCTCTGCTGCCCTGGGAGCATGAAATGTCTGACCTGCTCAGCCCACTTTGTACTTCAGCAGTAAATTAAAGGTCTTCATTAGCTTATTTGATAGTTGAATAAAATGCTTTGAAACACTGGCACATTAACTGCAATCAAGTTTTGAAAGGTCTCTGGTTGCTAGAAGGAAATTAGCCTGATAAATCGCTCTTTACAATTAAACAAATGGGCACATTTTCACAAGCAAGCCCAGAAGCTATCATTTGGGACCCTTTTTTATTTTTTTTTTGTTTTTTTTTACACATGATTACTCTTAAAGAACTGATTTTTTTTTTTTAGAACAGACTAATTGCCACTGAAGTGTAAGCTAGCAGCTTGGAAACCCATCCTGTCTGTCTGCCCCAGACACCTTGCAGAGGTCTCATGACCAAGCAGTGGTCTATGAGTTGTACTTCCAAAATGATAATAACTGATGGCGTGACCTTGGTTCATTGCCTGCCTTTCTGTGCCTTTGTTTACTTGTTTGTCTAAAGACGCATTACCCTCCCTGGGTCAAAAAGGCTTGCTTGGCTTAAGCAAGGAGTTCCAGGATAATTATAGTTACTCAGTAACTTTCATCTCTGAGTAAACTGGTTAAGGCTGTTAAGAAATGTGATGGCTTCCCTTTTGATCAAAACCAGCAACTGACCTGAAGATGCCTCCAGTCCTCAAAGCTTTAAACACAGTCTGCATTCAAAAAGTACTCTCTAAGCTTAGGAACTGGAACAGATTGCTGTGTCCCTTACGTACAGAGTCTGAAAGGGACCCCAGAAATGCACACTGACCCTGGTTTCACACCAGATCTACAGACGTGCTAAGAACTTCATATGCTCTGTCTACAGAAAAGCAAACGCTAGTATAAACAACTGCGGCACTGGATTCATCTTGCCTTGGGCATATTTATCCAGGGTATTGCCATTACATCAGTCACATTAAGACTTGCATTATCCGCTATTTCAGATCTTAGAAGCTGTTATAAGCCCTAGTCAGAGGTCAAGATGCTGTTGAACTTCAGATGTTTCTGAAAGAAGAGGGTAATTCTACCAACAGCTGAGCAATGTTAGATTTGCAGCAGTGCAATGTCACACAAAACACATGAGATAATTTAATCTAAATCATATTTTTTTTAAAAAAAGATGAGGTCCTATTGCCAAAAATTTAGATTGTGCATGTTAGAACCTACCTGTAAAAGGCTACCAGAGCTTCATCTTTGAGAACTAAATAGGGTAATTTGGGGCTTTTTTTATGGTATCAGAAGAGACCACAAACGATTTAAGAACTTTCTTCCACTGTCTAAATAAAATAATATTGAAATATCCTGCTGTAGTTTGGAGTAACTGCATAAAACATGATGACTCACGTGATGAGACATTCTGCTTTATTTTTCTTCTGTGTACAGTGATGATCATCACAGTGTGTAATGACATTCCTTTCACCTAAACTGTTTCTAAAGGTTTTAAAGTTTCTATTTCCTGAAACACTGGTGGTTGTTGGGTGTTTCAGTTTGGTTTGGAAGCAGTCTGAATGCAGAGAGCTGGGTGTTGGACCACAGAGTGTTTACTGAGAAATTCTGCATCTGGACAAAATTCAGACTCACAAGAGCAAGAGCCTCCCAGAGGATGGTGACCTGTACCTGGCTGGGCCTTTGTGCTGCTGAGATAAATGTTCAAAGCAAAAATACAGACCATCTTCTTGAACTCGAGTTGTTCATAAAGCGCTGTGTTCCTCTGGGGAGCTCACTTCCAGATAAACTGCACCCCAGGGCAGGCAGGAGGTGGCTCTTGCCCTGCTCACCAGTAAGAAGGCCCTTGTGAATGTGAGCAGAATCTGAGATATTTGAAAATTGCCCATCGGTCCAAGTACAGTCTGTGTGCTGCTTCCACGGAAACCCCACCAGCTTTAGCCTCCAGGTTTCGAAACCCAAGTTTTGCTTGGCGTAATGGGTGGTATCTGACCTAGAGCACTTAGAAATCTCATCTACTTATGATGGCTCATAAGTGCTTCACTCTCCATCCAGGCAGGAGATGACTCATGGTGCCTGGTCCTCACTGAGATTTGTTTTGCTGCTATCTCATCTTCCTGTTTTCTTGTCCGTTCTCCCCATTTCTTTGTTCTGCCTGCCCAGCATGTGCTGCGGTAACTGACACTGGAAGCTGTGTGGGCAGGGAATGGGTTTTGGTTTTAATAAAGAAGTGTGGTTACATCATCTTGCACAACAGGTCCCTGCTCTATGGCTGGACAAAGTGAGTGCTTTTGAGCTGCAAAAATATGGAAAACTTGGAATTGCAATAATCAAAAGATATTATAGCGTGTTAAATACAACAACACCACATTCTAGGCTGCTCCCTGCACGGAATCTCCCAGGTATAGCTAGCAACAAGGGAGAGAGAGCTTGGAATACTAATGACAGATGGAGGAGGGGGCACTTAATAGTATTTTGGCTAATTGCCAGGTTGCCTGCTTTTGAAAAATTTGCCTGTGCTGAGCTCGGCATATTTTTCATATGTAGAAAATTAGGTTGGGTGTTGGTAGGGCTTTATATTTTCCTAATGCTTCCTACCGTCAGCCATGTGAAGGTTCACGTAGCCAGGAGGTCTGTGTTTCCAGCTCAAAGAGGCCTTCAGGCCTTCTTTGAAAGCCTTAGAAAACCACAGCAGCTGAACAGACCCAGGAAAGAAATTGCAATTTTGGAGAGCACTAGATGTAAACTTACAAAATGAAGAAGTATTTTTGTGTTTTGTGGGTTTGGGGGGATTTTTCTTTGCTTGTTTGCTTGATTCTTCTTTTCTTTAGTGAATCCAGATGACTAACTCAGGGCGTCTTTTCTCCTTCCCTGCAGGCAGGACAAAGTCTCTGATGATTCGCTTGCTTCAAAAGGTCCCCACGGATTTTACCTTTGGATCTGCTCTACTATCTCTCATTGTTTCACGTAAGCATTTTCTGTGGTAATTAGACTGGTAATAGCACAATCCCTGGTGGGCTTCCTGGAGTGCCTGGCCTCTGTGAGCTGAGAAACCTCTGCTTGGGGGCAGCATATTTTTTCTCTAAGTGGGAAGAGTTGATGTTGTGAATGTTGTCCTGATTATGGTGGAAAATCTTTCAAAAGAGGGAAGTTTTGCAGCTTTTCCTAGAAGTGATTCGGGCTGCATTTGTCTGATTTCCCCTGGAAGCTCACCACAACCTTGACGGTGCATGTTTTGTCCCTGGCTGCTTCCTCCTGCACGCTGTGGTCGGCACTGTCCCAGAGGAACACTGATATCTCTGTGATTTGTAGATGCAGGTGCAGGTACTTTTTGTAGCTTGACGCAGATATATTCAGGGCTTTGAAGACCAAGACCTTGAACAGGTAGTGGAAGCAGATTAAAAATCCTCTTCAGCCTCCTAAAATGCGCCACCTACAGTCATCTGAACTTCTGTGTGAGGCAACTGAGGAAAACTCCTTAGTTTTGAAAGGCTTTTAAAAATGAAGTAGAAATTTGATATTTTATCTTTGTTACCTCTCCTCTCGGTGATTTTGACTATTGACATGAATGCCACTAATTTCAAGTTTTTCCTTTGGGATATAACAAAACCAAGGAAGCCTTTCAGAAGTGTGGTCACAGGCAGAGGAAGGACAGTAGTGTCTGGGGGAGAAATACAGCCATCCTGTGAGAACTAACAGAATAGAAAGGGTTTGGAAATCCTAGTTGAAGAAGCTTGTCTCCAGAGTGGGATTCGAGGGACTTCTGCCACAAGAACACAGGCCCTAAAAGCTTAATTTACAACTCCAGGAGCTCCTCCTTCTGTATGAGGGATGCCCTCCAGTGCAGCTTGACTGACTGAGGTCTGCTCTTGCATCCTTGGACACATTCTGTGCCTCAGTTTCCCCATATGTAGAACAGAAGGACTGCTGTTGATGGTCTCTAAAAAGCTTATTTGAGATCTACTAATGCAAAGTGCCATAGTAATCTAGGTGGTAGTTTTGTTGTTTTTATCTTGCTCATGGCAGTCAGTGTGATTTGAAGTCAGAGGAAGCCCTGCACAGAAATTAAGACCAAGTTTATGGCCCACGTCCTGTTTAAAGAACAACACAAGCTTGAATTTAACTCCCATTTTAGGCTGTGTGGTGTCAGTGGGGCTCTGTGCAGAGGAGCTCACGTCAGTGTGGCTGGGGTCAGTGTGCTTCGTTGCAGCCTTGTGGCTCTCTGAAGAACTAAGATGAACAGGCCACTGGCCCTTCCAGCATTACCAAATGTCAGACACACAAGACTGTTTTATGTTCTTAGCAATTGTATTTTTGTTTCTGTAAAACTTTTATGCAGATTGGGAATTTTTCCACTTTATTTTTTGCTGTGCAGGGAAACAGCCGAGGACTCCTTGCCTGCCACGTGGGAGAAAAAATAGGGTAAGGTCTGAGTGTTTCCCTGTTCATGAAAATTTCTGGAGCTCTCCTTTCTGCTGGTGTTGGGTGTGAAATACTGTCCAGATGCCCTGTGTGCAATGAAAATTAACCCAATTACAGAATCACAGAACCGTTCAGGTTGGAAATGATCTTTAAGATCACGAATTCCAACTGTAAACCTCACACTGCTGAGTCCACCACTAAACCATGTCCCCAAGGGCCACATCCAGAGGTCTTTTAAATCCTTCCAGGAATGGCAACTTAACCACTTCTCTGGGCAGCCTGTGCCAATGCTTTACAACCCTTTCAGTAAATAAATTCCTCCTAATGGTTCGGGTTGCAAGGGACCTTTAAGCCCATCCAATTCCAATCCCCTGCCACGGGTAGGGACAACTCCCACTGGATCAGAGTGCCCAAAGCCCCATCCAACCTGGCCTGGAACACCTCCAGGGATGGTGCAGCCAACAAGTCTCTGGGCAACCTGGGCCAGAGCCTCCCCACCCTCACTGTAAAGATTTCTTCCTAATGTCTAATCTAATTCTTCTAATTTAAAGCCGTTCCCCCCCATCCTATCACTACTCGTCCTTGTAAAAAGTCCCTCCCCAGCTTTCCTGGAGCCCCTTTCAGCACTGGGAGGCTGCTCCAGGGTCTCCCCAGAGCCTTCTCCTCTCCAGGCTGAACAACCCCAACTCTCCTCAATCCCTGTCCTCAAAGCAGAGGTGCTTCAGCCCTCTCTGATAATCTCCGTGGCCTCCTCAGAACCCATTCCAGCAATTCCCTATCTTTCTTATGTCAGATATTCTAGAACTGGACACAGGACTCCAGGTGAAACTAATGTCTAATCTAATTTTGTGACTGGTCAGGATTGCACCTGAGGGCAGAGACGGGGGTGGGGACAAAGTCCCTGCAGAGGAGCAGGGGGTTTCTGGTGAGGGGTACACCCTTCTCTCAAGAATTCAGAGTTTGGGGTGAAGGGGACAACCCCTCCCTGGAGAGCAGGGAGTTAGGGGGAAGTCAGGGTGCTGTAATGAAGGGGGGCACCCTCTTTACTGGAGGGCTGGGGTTTGGGGTTGAGGGAGCAGGGATTTTGGGATGTGGGTGAAGTCAGGGTGCTGCGGTGAAGGGGACCGCCCCACTGCCAGAGAACAGGGGCTGTGGGGGTGAAGGGGAAGTCAGGGTGCCGGGGGTAGGGGCCACCCCCATTGCCAGAGCATAGGGGTTTGGGGTGAGGGGGAAGTCAGGGTGCTGAGGTGAAGGGGACACGGCCATTGCCAGAGCACAGGGGTTTGGGGTGAGGGGGAAGACGGGGTGCTGGAGGGAAGGGGACACCCCCACTGCCAGAGAACAGAGGGTCTGGGAGTGAGGGTGAAGTCGGGGTGCTGGGGTGAAGGGGACACCCCCCACTGCCAGAGCACGGGTTTGGGGTGAGGGGGCAGGCGGGGCGGCGGGCCCCTCCCCAGGGCGGGGTGCTGCCCCTGCCGTCCCGCGGACTGCAAGGCCCGGCATGCGGCGGGGCGCCGCGCAGGCGCGCTGCTCGGGGCTTGAGTGGCAAGTTGTTTGTTCCAGCGAGCACCAGCTGCTCGGCACTCCGGGCTGCGCCGGTCCCTGCCCGGCTCCGCTCCGCGCCCCGCCGGCCTCCCCCGCCGCCACAACTTTTGCACCCGCGGCTCCATCAGCCCCATCCCCGCTCTGCCCGCCCGCCCGCCCCCCCGCCCCCGGAGCCGGGCAGGAGGAGAAGGAGCCAGGGGAAAAAAAACAACCAGGCACCGACAATAACAGCCCCCCTCCCCCTCCCCATTCAAAAACACAAAATAAACCCCAGGGATAGATGAACTACAAATGAGAAAGAGGAAAAGATGGAACTGCACATCTTAGAGCACAGGCTCAGAGTGGCCAGCATAGCGAAGGAGAGCATCCAGTTGTTTACCTATGGATTAATCAAACTTGCTTTCCTGTCCTCCAAGACGAGGTAGGTGCCGGGGAATGGGGGGGGGGGGGGGCGCCCTCTGTGCGAGGGGACAGGGTGTTGGGGGGGGAATGCTGCTTGCAAGGAGACAAGGGGTTTTTGGGGGGAAGGGTATCCTCCTTGCTACAGGGGGCTGGGGGCTGGAAGGGCATCCCCCTCCCTGTAGGGGGGCAGGGTGCTGGAGTTGGGGGGGGGCACCCTCCGTGTAGAGAAGACAGGGTGCTGGAGTTGGGGGGGGGCACCCTCCGTGTAGAGGGGACAGGGTGCTGGAGTTGGGGGGGGGTACACCCTCCGTGTAGAGGGGCAGGGTGCTGGAGGTGAGGGGGGGGCACCCTCCGTGTAGAGGGGCTGGGTGCTGGAGTTGGGGGGCATCCTCCGCCCTTGGGAAGGGGGTGGGGTGGGGGGACCTGCCTTGCCAGGGTGCAGGACAGTAAGGGGAGGGGGTGATGAGGTGGGGGGGTGCCTTCTTTCTTGGAAAACAAGTAGGGTCCTGGAATGGAGGAAGCCCCTTGTTGCAAGGGGCAAGTTCCTGGCGTTAGGGGCGCCCTTCTTGCAAGGGGGCAGGGTTGGGGGGCACCGTTCTTGTAGGAGGGGTAGAGTGCCCTCTTTCCCATAAAGGGGCAGGGTGCTGGAGCAGGAGGACAAGAAGTCAGGATACTATGATGAAGTGGAACATCCCCCTCTCGCTGGAGGGCAGGGGCTTGGGACTTAAGAGAGAAGTCAGGGTGCTGGGGCGAAGGAGGAGCCCCCCCCCCCCCTCCTTGCCGAAGGGCAGGGGTTTGGATTTGGGGGTGAGGGAGAAGACAGGGTGCTGGGGTGAAGGGGACCTCCCCCTCCCCTTGCTGGAGGGTAGGAGTTTGGGGTTTTGGGGTGAGGATGAAGTCAGGGTACTGGGGTGGGGTGGGGTTGACACCCCCCTCGCCAAAGAACAGGGGTTTTGGTGTGCGGGGGACACTTGGATCTTCCCTACACCCCCTCCATCCCCAGCTTGGGCGATGGCGCTGGGGTTTTGGTCCCTCCTTTCCTTGCCAGGGCAGCCCCCTCCGGGGGTCCCACTGGGAGCGGGGCTGGAACAGGTGGGGGGGGCGGGGGGGACAGGGGGGACGGGGCGCCCGCCGGACAACAAGGGCAGCAGCAGGAGGAGGAGTGATTTTTTTTCCCTCTCGCTCTTTTTCCCCCCCCCGATTGTTGTTCCTTGCAGCACTCACTGAACAAGCAGCTCGTCCCCACGCGTGTTTAGTTTAAAAGGTGCTTTTCTCATGCTGCCAAATGAGAGGACGAGGGGCAACACGTACCTTGCACTTGTTTCTCTTTCAAAATTGTGGTATTGAGTGATATGGGTTGTGATAGTTTTGGGGGAAAGAAAGGAAAAACATAGTGGAAGGCACTGTCAGTATTTTATTCATTTTTTAGAGGAAGGAATCAAAATCCCTTGTCCGGTGAATCGATTATACAGGAGCCACCCAGGTCTTTCACAGCAAAACAGCTTGAATTGCGATTGTACCGTCTTAATGCCTTCGCTTGGCTTGTTGACTTTCTTGCTCTATTCAGAAAGAGGAATGGGAATGTAAATAACACAACTCGAACTCTTCTTGTTTTTCCAGCCTGATAATTAGTCTTGCAGTTTTCTCCCCAGATTCATCTCGGGTAGCATTCTTGTACGAAGGTGGGAAATCTTCTTTGGCAGTAGGAAAATACTAAATAATAAATTTTGCTTTTTATTTTTGAAATTGTTTTGTTCCAAGTTGTAATTCAATCCTCTCTCGGCGATAACGCTTAAGGATGAATGGACCTATTTGTGGTGTAATTTGATTACAGTCCCTTATCTTACAGTTAAACTTCATGCATTGCAATTTCACTCTGATTTGGGGCTCATCCCATTTGGCTCACCACTAACGTTGTTCATGGCATGAAGTGTATCAGCACCTTGTTTACTGCTGTCCCTGAATACCTAAGTGGGCATTAAAAGCTCTTCAGCCTAAATTTCTATTTTTAATAGTTTGTTTTGTTATAATTGAAAGTGGTTGCTGATTTTTGGAAGGGTTGTTGCTCCTCCTCCCATGCTTGAAATGTCACTGTTAACGTCAACAGTGAAATCTTTAAATCTGTCACTCCTAATGCATAGACTGGGGTTGGGCGGGTGTTTATTTTTTTTTAAGTTCAGCGATGGTCCTGTTGTCTTTTGTTCGACAATGCATTTCACATCTTCAGCTGAAAATATCAGTAAGATCAGCCCTTTAGGGGGTGATACCTTATCCTGTATTTGGGTGCAGCCCTTGATGGTTACTGGGGTGTCTGTCCGTTTCCATGTGCAATAAGCATCAATAATCTTTCCCTGTCTTTCATAGAATCTCACTGCACAGAAACCAAACAATGCTTGTGGAAAGGTTTGTTGGCATGGGAAGCTTCTATTTATTTCCCTTTTGTTTGTTTTGTTGTTTTTGCAGACAGTAGAGATGCAGGGGAGAGAAGAGGAGGCTTGTTTGTGTCATTCTTAAGGCAACTGACAGTACTAAAATGTTGCTTTTGCCTGGATTTTTAATTTTTTTTTCCTCCTTTCTCATGGTTTTTCACATGCCCTGGGGCAAACAGGGTCCCTGCCCCACAAACCTGCTTTGGTGAATACCCTTTGTGAGGGTCTCTGGTAGAGGTAACTCTGCAAATGTATGACCCTGCTGTTCCTCCTTCTTTAAGAAGTGAATGTGCCCAGACAACAACTTTTTATGTGGGTGCAAGGCAGTTTCTTCTCCCAGCCACCCCATCTGAACAGAACCGCTCGTGGAATGAAGGGGCAAGGTGGCCTTCAACCCTGCTAATCTTTTTCTAATGAAGTAGCAAAGATGCCAGTTGCTTATACCTCCCAGATTTTTCCCAGTGAGACCTTACACAGAGTTTTTTACCTGTGCTGCAAGGCTGCCTGTAAGAAATAATGATTTGTGGGACAGATGTGATCCAAAGAGGTGGCAATGACATCACCAGTATCCTTACGTTAGTCATGCAAGAGACTACAATTTGTACATAGACTCCTCTGAGAAATGATCTGGAGGGAGTGGTAGAAGTCTCTTTCATGTTCTCATACACCAAGGAAAACGGCTGGGACAATTTTTTTAAATCTTGTACGTTTTTCTTAATCCTCTTGGGAAGGAAAAGTAACAAATCTCCCTCTTTTTCTTTGGCCTTTTGCCACTTTCGGTCTGCCCTTGTTCATGACATGAGTCTTTTAATTTAGTTTCAGTTACAATAGCAGTATTTTTTTGAACAAAGAACAGCAATTTTGGAAGTATTCCGATGGCCAGAAGCAAGAAAGCAGTTAACGAGGTGAAGAGGTGAGACCAGTAGTGAATAAAAGGGTGGCCTGAGCTGAGCTGAAAGAAAAACACTATTAATCATAACTTTAAGTTAGGCATGAGGTATTTTAGGCAAAGTTGCATTGCGACAGGTAGTCCAGAAATAAATAACAGCGGAGCTCCTCGGCAGTTGCACTGAGCAATGTGCGCTTGATGTTTGGATTGTGTAAATAAGTGCAGAGCTATTGATTTCAACTGAGCTGTGCCAGGCACCCTCATGGATGCTTGGATCCATGTAATTTGTAGGTGCATATTGAAGATTTCCACATCTAGTCTTTTCACTCTATATATTGCTATATCATCTTAGTGTTTTACTGATTGTGTTGTGTCCATGTTTGGCTTTAGAGTTCCTTGGTGCCAAGGATCTTTAGCAATTCACAACGCATGTCAGTTGTTTGTGTATGTAAATATAACAACTGCTGTATATGCCTGGTTTTAACATTGCATTTAAAAAAAAATGACATTTTGTTTTGTATGTCCCTCTAAATGTTAGTTCTCCAGGGCAGAGAACTGTGATCATCTGTAAACTCCCACCTTAGGCTTCCTTTGTGCTGCGGAAAGAACCTTTTCCTTCCCAACAAAATTGTCTGCACATCCTTGGTCAGGGTTAAGCCATCTCGTGCTATTGGGTGATGTGCCACAAGTAACCTGCTTGAGAGCCTGATAGACATTAATGTGCTGCTACATTCCTGTCTGGATTTTTTTTTTCCTAATTGCAAAATATTTTCAACTGCATCTCCTTTTAATGCATAGGAATTAAATCTGAATGGAGGGGGAGGAAGGACAGTCTTGAAAAATGCTTGCACTGAGCCACCAGTGCATGCAGTAGGAGAAGAAAGGTGAGCCTGACCTTGTCTTTTGAGTGTATATAAAAATATATGGAGAGTTTAAGTCCTGGAGGATTTGGTGTGGTCAGGGTTCTTCCAAGCGCTGTATCTGTATGATGTAATTAGCCTGGTTTCTGGGTAATGCTTTGGTAGGCCCCAAAACATCTGGAGTCAATGAGTTAACAAGGGGTTAACTCTGTTCTAGTGCCTAATATAAAGATTTGGTGGTAAACAGTGAAATAAAGTAGTTGAGGGAGAAAGGTATCATTTAAATTTTAATGCTATTAAGTTATAACCAGGATGAAGTTGAGAGGTGAGTTTGTTCATGGCGCTGGGCAGTTAAAATAATTGCAGGTCGTGTGTCCAGCATCACAACTTTTCTAACTGAGCATTTTCTGATACCCTTTAGTTTGAATTGGTTGTAATTTCAGCATGCTGAAGAGGAGGAATGAGTTCTGCTTGTGTCAAGGATGAGACCTTGGTCACAGCAGGCAGCCATTTCAAAAGCATCTGTCGGTCTGGTTTCTTTTCCAAGATGCTCAGGTCTTCTAGAGGTGCAGGTTTTGTGCGTATTGGTGACTTGATGCACAGTTGCAGGCACTTTGCAATCTTGCGGCTTTGGCACCAAGTGCAGAAGGCTGGCCATGTGGGTGAGATGCTTCCCGGAGAAACCGGATAGGGTGGAGGAGCCAGGCTGGGCTCTGCCCCATGTTCGACGCTGTTTGTCATGCAGCCTCTACCATGGGATGCTTGGAGTCAGGAGGTATTCTTAGAGTGGAGTGGTGCTTAAAAATACTCATTCTCATAAAAACACAGCAAAAAGTAAACAATGATAAACTGTAGAGAATAAGCTGTATTTCTTTAGTCTTCAAACAAAAAAAATGAAGCTAGGTTTGTTATCTTTGCTAAGTTTGCGGTGGTATTTTTGGTAATCTCTCCGTTTTGCTTAGTAATAATTGACACCTCTAGTCATGATCAGTGTGTCGTTGCTATTAATGTAAGTGTTTCTCATTCCCTGATGACTTGTTTACTGCCTAGGTGTCCTGAAATGGGAGATACTGTAATAAAAGGTCTATTTTGGATTTCAGTGCATAATAGTACAAACAAGTGCTTAAAATGTATCCATGCATCATTTGAGGACATTCAAGAGATCAGCAGCCTGTTTCTTTCGGTATGAACTCAGACAAACAAATGGCGTTTATGCCCTTGTATGAAATACAGATTGGTCTGCAACACTGGATGATCACTGGCAAAGGCAAATTACTCCTTTTGTTAAAACCCCTTTTCCCTCTTGTCTTTTGCCAACTTGTTTGTCCTGGGAAGACCACTGAACAGAGGCTTTTGCAAGTTATGAGGCAGTGTTTACTCATCTGAAACAGGTTGCTCATGTTTTCTTTTGGTGTGGCAGTGACTCCCAAGTGGCTTAATTTTATTTATTTTTTTTTTTCCTGGGGCTGTATTTGTGTGAGACCTGAGGTTTGGGGACTTCTTTTTCAGTCAGATTTGGTGACCATCTGTTACAGAAGGACCAGGCGCTGGTGTCCAGGCGTCACGGGAGGCTGGAGTGATGGGAAGCCTAGTGGCCTAAGCCTCCTGCCTGCCCTTCCCCAGAGCACTTTGCCGTCTTTTTTGCATCATCGTGTGCGTGGATGGTGCTGAGCTTGCTGGTGGATATTCAGGATGAGTAAGAGCTAGTGAGAATCAGATAAATGAGAAGGAGAGAGAATAGAAGTTGCTTGTTTGGACTAACGAAGGGCTTAAGCTCTTCAATTGTGAACGTCATCAGTTAATGTTCAGGGCTGCTGGGTGTTTCAGCTGCCGTTGGGCTGTGAGAACATTCTGCGATGTTTTAATACATCAAACCTTGGAAAAAAGCAGGTTTCCTTCCTGATGGTCTCTTATTGTTTATCTACAAATGTTGTTGTTATTTCCTATTCTTTCTGATTCTGGCACAGGGGCTGACCCGTAGGCACTGCCATATTTTCTGTCTGCCCTTGCGTGGCAGTCCTGTGATGCAGTCCTTACTTGCCATGTGGCCCCATCAAGTTGAGGCAGATGCCAAGTCAGAAACGAACCGAAGTGCTTAGAAACTAAATGGGGTCCAAAACGTGGAACAAAAAGTACTAGATCAAACCCACAGCATAGTGCTGGGGAGCGCTGTGCTAGGGAAATGTTGGGTTAGGAACTGGACATTTTAGTAGGGCTGTTCGTGTTTTTTTTCTTCTTCTTGGCTGAACTTGGATGCTGGCCTTTTAAATAAATAAATACCTGACTGTAGTCTGTAGTGGGCTGGTAGTTTTTCCATATTTCCCATGCTAATTCCATCCATTGGCAGAGCTGTTGCATGAGTGTGCTGCATCATCTAGGGATGAGGTGCAACATCAGTGGTGTAAAGGAAACACCACTGGTGCTCGCTGATGTTGAACTGAGAAAGAAAAAAGAGGAAAAAATCTCTTTTGCCACGTAACTCATTAAAGATGCCTTCAGCTGAATATTTGTTTATTACCTTCAGATAAAAGTCAGTATTTAAATGAAAAATGAGTTTTTTATTTGTTCCTAGATGGCTCCTCATGCAGGCTGCATGCTCTCGTGCTTCAGCAGCAGAGCACGTGTATTTAGGTCTGTTAAGAAAAAGTATTGCACATTCGTCATCCCGAAGTCACAGCTGAGTTGTTCATTAACGACAATAGTTTGAATCCATAAGCTACTCCTTCCATGGAGTTATAACTTAAATTGGGCTCCATTTGGTGGCTGGAACTATTTGACAATGCCTTGTTTGTGCTCTATAAATATGTAAATCTTTCCACTTAATTCTTCTCTTTTTTTTTTTTTTAATCTGTTGAACACACCACCTCATTTATCTAATACACAGCTCCTTAATCGTCCTGCGTGTTTCAGCGTTTTAATATATTTGGACAAGGGCTACAATTTCTTTTTTCAGAGGAAACAGTGCAGATTTGTTCTTTTGTTTACTGCCAACTTGAGAGTAAACTCCGGCTCTGATCTGCTGATAGCTGAAGGCTGGTAAAAGAAGAATTATACAACAGGAATGTGTGGAAATAACTCCATTCATTGCAGTTAGAATCAACAGAGCAAAGCCTGTAAGTTGCAGTTACCATTTCAAAGTTGCAAGAACTCTCTTCCCCCCAAACTCCGTTTGGTTTTGTGTAAGATATATTTGTTAAGAGGGACAAAAGAAATAAATATTGGTTAAGTCTGGTTTATGCCCATACAATCCCGTTAGTTTCAGACGCACTGCGCAAAGTTTTACGGTGCTGACCATGGAAACAGAGAATCTGATCTCATTTTTGTGGTCTAATATGTAATAAACATTTTGTACTGGTTGATAAAGTTTTATTTTCACATCCAAAGAAAAGCAGTGAACGCCTGAACTTCCTCACCAGCAGAGCTGACTTCCTTACTTAGCTCTGTTAACTGCGCTTTGCTAGAGTCTGAAATAAAAAGCCTCTTTCTGAACTGCAGCCTGCTTCTAGGGCTCCCAGCAGCAATGGTGAGATATCAGACCTCTTTAGCACAAAGTTGGCACATGGAAGGAGAAGCGGTGATTTTGCTTGGTGGCAGCAAACCATTTTTTCATCTTTTGAAGACTTCCAAGCTATGCTTTTGTGGGGAAGCCTCAGGAGGCAAACGGATTTTTGTTGGACCGTTGCAGTCCAATTAAGTTTCGTTTACATGATGGCATCAATGCTTTTAAGATTCTTGTGTTACTTACTGGCCATAATTTTAGGGAGATGTAGGCTGTGCGTGACACAAATGCTTTCAATACAAATTGTTTATCAAGTAGGAACCTAGCCCTTGTGAAAGTGTGAACGTGTGTTTGATCAAGATGTAAAGTGCATTTTCTTTGCCTGCAAAGTTTAGTGTCCTCGTTACAGAGAATGCTGGAGGTATCATAAGGTGTTGCAAACTACAGTACTTAAGTTCAGAGTAAAACCTTTAAGTATTATGTAAAGTATTCAAATAGTTGAGTTTAAAAAAATGGATACTGGGGGAATGTCTGAAGCTGGGAGTGGAAAATTTACAAGTTTTGACATAGAACAGCTAAAAGGTAGGTGTGACTCCTTGTCTGCTGTTCAGCCTTTCTGGAAATGTTGTGTCAGAGAATCTAGGTAATGATATGCACAGGTTTTAGTAATACCTGATTATTTATCCTAGTTCTGTGGTTAAAAGGTGAATATTCAACTCTTTATTATGCTACACATGTATCCTGTTTTTCAGGGTGAGTTGGTTGAAGTTGACAAGTCAGAGACCTTGATTGAAGTGGCCCACGTTAATCTTGTTTAACATTTGTAGCTTTTATTTCTTATCCTAAAGAGCGATTGACTCTTCTCTGTTGATAACCTCCGAGGCACACACGGGCAAGTAAATGGAGTCTTGGCAAAAAGAAAAAGAAGGCTGTTCTTAATAATGAGGAGGACAGACTCTGTATGCATCTAAGAAACTGTATGCATTTACATAGCTTTACTTAGTCTTTATTTTCATGCTTTTGTGAAAATGGTGGATGACTTATTACGTGATTAATCTCACAGTTGTGATCTTTTCAAGCTGCTTTTGGGTGGAAATTGGAGTTCGATTGTAACATGGAAAACAAACATTTTCATTTGCTGTTTTTGAACTAATAATATTAAATATGCTGAGTATTTAGGAGGAAAATCTCAGCCTATTTGCATTTATAAGTAAGCAGTGTGATGTGACCTGCGCTAAGAAAATGACACCAATTGTGACTTGACACTGCGCTTGTTAAGGCAGTGGAGTTGGTAGATCTCAGCCTCCCACACCTATTTGTCTGCAGACTGCAAGGAAAAAAACAAGTTTACTTTCTTTTTCAGTTCCCAGTTTGTTTCTCAGCCTGAAATGAACAAGTGATCGCTCTGAACTAAACTGAGTAATTTGAAATGAGGAAAATGTTCTCGCTGCCTGCAGAAGATGCTGTTGCTGTCAAAAACTGGTTTATTGCTTAAATGGACTGGTTCCAGTTGCTTTGTCACCCATTTCTCCTCAATTGGCTTAGTTAATTTACTTGGAATTTCAGCAGCAAGCATACTTCTTCTGATAATTGTTATTTAAATTACCATGTTTACACCTAAGATGCCATCACTCAAAAAATTATTTCAGATATCTTTAAATAAGATTAGTTGATGTTAAAATAAAATTGTACTTTTAATTGTTTGAACTCCTTGGTTGCAAAATGGAAACGTATTAACCTGTCTCTCACCGCCACAGGGATAAATTGAGGACAGTTTATGATATTCTGAGGTGATGTGTTTTGAGTTGCATGGTGTTACCTTTTTGGCGTTTTCATCAGCCAAGCGGAGTTTTAATGTGTGGGGCTTGTTTGCATCTGCCAGGCTGGTGAGGTGGGAAACTGTGCGCTGTGGCTCGATCTTCCCTGAGCTCACCGCAGGTTTTAGACCTGGTAGTGAATGGGTTTCTACTGTGAGTGGTGGGACGTGTTTCACAATAGTTATCTCTTATGGACCAAGGGGACACGAAGTGAGCCAGATTATTGGTTTGGTTAAGAGCAGACAGCCTATAGTAATTTCTGTGGAATTAATTCGTTATTCTGGAAAATGGAATGTGTTTGAGTTACCTTCCCTGCAGACAAGGTAATGATAGTTACAAATGTACAAAACGGGTTCGTAAAGAACAGCACATCATTTCTGACATGGATTTTTTTTTTTTTAAATGATGGTTTTCTTCTCAGTGTTCCTGGCACACGGGTGAGAAGTATTGTGGTGGCTGCCAGGAACCACTTTGCTAGACCACTGTAATGATTGTGGCAATGCACAAAGCGCCAGAGGGCTAGGAAGGATTCAGCTTGCCCGAAGCAGGTTTTCTGGAGGGTAGTAATGGAGGGGAGAGGAAGAGGGACATAAAATGACAAAGCTCAGGGTTGGCCTGGTGATTGAGCATGGATATCTTGTAAGCACAGGTGAGCCTCACACAGGACTTTGGAGTTAATGCTACAGTGGAGCCTTAACCTTTTTGTGGTGTTTTCAGTCTAAGCTGGACACCACGCTGTCAGCACAGATTAGAAAGTAGAAAACTTTCACGCAGTGGTTGAGGTCAGGAAGGATCTCTGCAGATCATCTGGCCCAACGCCCCAGCAGAGCCAACTAGAGCAGGTCGCTCAGGGTTTTGTCCAGTTGCATCTTGTACTTAAAGCCCTGCACGGAGCTTTACTCTCTTCTGTGACCTTGTTGACATTGTAGCACTTTGCTCCATTTGGTGTTACTTTTCACCTATTATATATTGTGTGGTTTAATATCTCATTTAAACAGGGCAAATGGTTTTTGAACTTGATAGAGGTTGTGCAAACTCTCAGTTTGAGAGGACTGTTGGTATGGAGGAGAAACTATTGCGGTAATTCATTGGCCTTTTATGTTTCTTTGTGATCATTACATGTGAAACTGCTTTATTGCCTGTGAACTGTGAAAAACCAGCTGAAGTTTAAACAAACTAGAAGCCAAAAAATTCCGTAGCTGAGTAAGAGCAAAGCTTGCCTTGGGAAGGGCATGTACTCGCTTCTGTACCAACGCAGAGGCTAAATTACAATTTGTAATGGTGGTAGATGGATGTACAAGACTAATGAAGCTACTTCTACCCAAGCCCTTTATAGAGGAGTTTTATTCATGGAATTATAGAAGGGTTTGGGTTGAAAGGGACCTTAATGATCATCCAGTCCCAATGGGGAAGTGTTAGAATGGCATGAAGCCCAATGTTATTCAGTTTGACTTTAACACACAGTAAAGGTTGTACGGTGGTTGGTGTGCAGTTTCTGAAATCCTGCTGTAATAGTGGTCATGCAGTGCAACCACACTACACGAAAGGGTTTTCTCTGTAGTCTTCCTCTTGGTATTAAGTTACTCCAAGTCCTTGCATTTTGGAGTGGTTCTTGTAATTCCTGTATGTACCGTCATTTTCTTGGCTCTGTGCCTTGTCACATTGCCCATCACAGGGCTGTACTCCGGGGGGTACTGAGGCTTGACCCCAGCAGAAGCACTCTGTGCGTGTGTGTAGAGAAAGCCTTGTATCCAAGGAAGGGTAAAAGTCTCCAAGGGAAGGGTCTGCACAGAATCACTGAGCTGTCCTCTGGTTGTTCTTGTGCTGTGACAGGCCAGAAATGCTTCTCCTTTGCACAGGAGTGTGAAATTGGCCTGGAATGAGTAATGTAAAAGGACTTTGTGTGTCCTGTACCCCTTTGAATGGCTTTGTTCATTCAAATGGTGGCTGAATTGTAATCTTAGGCAATGATTTAAATATGAAATAGTCCCAAAACAATATGGTTATCTGTTAGCTTTTAATGATCTTTTGAAGCAGTGTGTTTTGAATGGATGTCTCATTGTAAAGGTGATAATGCCCTAATTATCAGTAGAAAAAAACAGGCAAGAAGTCAGAAACGATAACTAGCATGTGCATGTGTGTGTGAAATGCGTCGTGTCCTTTTCAGATTTATGTGAGCATATGCTTTAAATTAATTTTCATCTATGTTTATAGTATACCACTGAGATTTTAAACTGATACAGCCTTGGCTGTTAATCCATGTTTGATAGCCTTCCACGGCATGTTATTGCTGTTTGTCTCCCTTGGAGTTCCCACTGCCTGGAACATAATCATGCATTTTTCTTTGGGATTTGTAGATGGCCCCAGCACACAGAGCAGTTCTTGGTGCTGTCTTTGGGTGCAGTTGGAGTGTCACAGCAAAGCAGTGGGTGAAATCCCTGGCCCCGAGTCAGCAGTTCCCACCTCCAGTGTTAACTTGCTGAGTGTGGTCCAAGTCTGAAGGGGAGACCAACCCGAAAATAACCCCCACACCTTTGAAGCCAGCTCCCTTTGGCTGTGTTTCTGGCAGAGGCTCACAGGCAGTTGGGGCAGTGCAGCTACGGGGTGGTTAAATCTGGAGTTGGAGAGGAAATGATTGACGACTTAACCTTTCTTACTGCCCAGGAGAATGGTCAGACGATTAGATTGTGTTGTAGGAATAAAAATAATTTATTTATAAAGGTATGAGGTGTGTGAATAGCAATGGTGTTAACCTTTTTTCAAATCCATAGGGGCAGGCTTATCCGATATGTAGTACTGGTATCGTGGTTTGAATATTACATTTGCTCATTGTGTGTTTTTTAATTCCTACAATAACATTTTCCCCCTTTCACTTAGGTTTGAAAGAACTCGGTGACAGGAATAGAACAGTTCCTGGATTCAAAACAAAGTGGTACTTTTTAGTCGGCTTGTTTAAACATATTACTGATTATCTATTCCTTGCAGGATCGGCACAGAGAAAAGGACAATGAAAGGATTTCATGGTGCTCCTTAAATGAGTCTGATATAAAACAAAGTTTAAAATTAATTAGGACCTACCTTTTAAGCACTTGTCAAATGTTCTCAATGTCAGATATTCTTCCCACTTAATGTTCACTTTATATCAAATCTAATGTGAGGTACATGATAATATTTTCAGAATCACCTAAGTCCCATTTAAAAAAAAACCGACTTAAGCACTTGGCACCCCAAGGCTCATTGAGAGCCAATGGGGCTTGCACTCTCAAATGTCTGTTGCTGTTGGAGGGGAAGACACTTCGAGGTTTTAAAATTTCACCTCCTGAACAGACTGGCTGATTCCATTGAGAACAAGAGCATGGTAAAATTGCACCTAAGGGAGGGGAGGCTCCGTGTGGTTGTTCTGCAGGCATGAGTGAAGGTGCCTTACTGAGAATTAGTTTAGGGGGATCAAAATGGGGGTCTCTTTGTTCTGCTCTCTCCTACCCACATGGGTTAGGGACTTGCTTTACTCATTTCTCCAGCAGTGAGGATCAGGCCCCTGCAGCACTCCACTGTGTCAGTAACCCCTGCTGTCACCAGGCCCTCTTGCTCTCCGGGGATCACGCTGCGTCCTGGCTGCACCTGTGAGAGGTGGGGACCTGCTGCAGGCTCCCTTTACAGAGGAAGAAATTGAGGCACGTAGGAGCATGAGTGGCTTCTCTGTCTCACAAAGCAGGTCTGCACTGTTTTTTCCAGGCCCTGCATAGTCTCCACGGATAGAACTGCCCCCTTTCAGCAGGACAGATGAAGGCTGTGCTTTCAGCCTGTGTTTGTGTTAGCTGCTTGAAATCCTTGTCATCCAGCTGCGGCTTTCTTTTTGCTTTGCCTTTTCTTTTTGTAGTTTCTGTAGGCTTGTTAGTGGAGGTGTGCTCTGTCCTCTTTGCTTTTACCTTGAGAGAGAAGGTGAGTTGAAAGATGCCCATTTGAGCTTCCACTAATAACAGCCGTCTTCCCAAGAGCCTTAGAGAAAACAACCGGGAAGGTACTTCTATGTGTGTGTGGCTCTTTCATACACATAAACACCCAGATGTATGTGTATATAATATATATATAGGTCTGTATGTGTCATTCCAAAGTCAGAGTACTCTTGAAATGGAAATTTTGCCTTAGCTGGGAATGAGAGGTGGCTCGTGCTGACAAACCAACCCACACATTTTTAGGGGCTTTAATAGCTGTACTTCAGGACAGAGAATGTCTCTCTTCCCAGTATCCTTCAGATGACAGCTGCCACAGCAGAGACTGAATATGAAGAATATGAAAACGTTTTCATGCGGCTGTATCCTGGGCACTGGGAAGACTCCAGAGCTCAGAACAATAGCAGAATACAGAGCTGCCAGCAGGGAGTCTGAGTGGACAAGTATAATCATGCACTGCTCAGCTTTCAAGGAAATTACAGTTAATGTGCTGACTCGCTCATAATAGTGATGCATTGTTTAGCTTAATAACTTATCAGCTCTCCAGGAACCAGCTAGTGATCACTGTCATCATACACTGCTAATCATTCTGCTCTCAAATTGTCCCAAGATGAACTAAGGACCTGTCACATCACCTATTAAACTGGCAAACTGAGCTCTATAATTTTATTTTTTTTAAGCTAGAAGAAACAATATTGCCCACCTTTTTGTTCTGATGTTTTGTCATTATCATATATAATTGTGCACGTAGTTTTTAAATGTCAGGTTGAAAGGACATTGTCAGATTGTGTTGATTTTTTTTTTTTTTTTTTTTTTTTAAACATTTGTAGAGTCTTTGTTAAATTGCTATTCTTTGTGATAACTACCAGGGAACTCAATCTAAAATCTTTTTAAGGAACGTTTGTTTTTCATAAAGCATTTGGGGCAAAGGGGTGATTTTTCCTGGTGCTTGCCTGTAGTACCTAGGCTCTTGTCAGTCACCAGTAAATGTAACCTGACAATAGCCCTCTGTAATAGCGAGGAGTGATTATCCCTCTTATACAAATGTGGAATTTAGGCACAGGAAGATTGAGTGGTTTACCCACAGGCATGCAGGGAGCTGTGGAAGAACAAGGAGGAGAAGCAAGCTGGTTTGAGTCCTGATCCCGGTAGGCTGTATATCCTTGCTGAATGCATGCTGGCTTCTTGTCAAAGGGTTATTTGTGAGCTCTGAGCTGCTGGCACTCGAGGAGCCTTGGAGCGTTTCTTCTGAAGGAAAAGTGGCCACTGATTCACAGATAGATTTTACTAGATAATATATCTGAATCTCCTTTTTAATAAGTAACATTTTAAACCCTTCTGACTGTTTTACTGCTGTTGCTGTTTAATATTTCCTTACCAGCTGTGGAACCTGGGGACAAGGCACTGGGATCTTATTTTGCACTCATATGCCTAATTTTATGGCTGTGGATGGAAAGCTAAAGCTTCCTACCTCAAGACCAATCCACGCAGCAGTACCATATCAATAGCTTTAATATAGGTAGCTCGGCTGAATCTGGTGCTCTACCGAGTAAAACACGGAACTTGGCATGGACTAAGTGAGCAAGTGTTTACCCTGGTTTTAGATAGACTTTTTTGTAGTCTGTGCTGGTCTGTGCCGCTACATACATGAGAGCCCTTTCTTCATGCCCTGACAGCATCAGTGATCAGATGCCAAATCAAACCCATTTTTGTGCAGCCCTGCAAAACAGCTTTGTTTGCTAACGTTCAGATCCTAGAATGGTGCAAAGTACGAAAGCTGTGAGGAGACCTTTTTGCAGTCAGTAAAGCACAGATACACAAGGCACAGTGGGGGGAGATCTCCAGCCTCTTCCATCCTTGGGGCTGAAAGATGCATCTATTAAAAAGGGGAAGGGGAAACAGATGGATGTGCCCAACTGAACAAGCCGCCTTGCTGTTCTGAATAGTGCAGGCGGTATTCCCTGATCTCGGGAATTGTTCAAACAGTAGAGTGGGCTATTTTTATTAGACAGGAATGAGTACACAAGGATTTAAATGAAACCCTGAGCATTTCCCTGTTTTTTCGGTTGTTTGGAGGTGTTTGCTTTGGTTTCACCTCTCCTGGGTCTGTCTTGAGAAAGACAAATTGTATCTCTCGATCAGTGATGGCTAGAATTAAAATAGGAAGGAGCCTTCTGCTGCAAGATTTATTGCCTGGCACATTTACATTATCTGATGAAGTGTCATCTTTTTTGTTATGCTTTGAGAAGATGCTGCCTGACTGTGGTGTCTCTAAACCACATGAGAACACGTTTGGCCACACCTATTCTTAAGAGTCAATTATGGCAGTGTTCTTTTAGCTCAAATTATATTAGTCTTTGTGTATAGTATTGAAAAATTTAGGTCCAGCCTTTGCTAACAGAGAGATCAGTTGACAGTGAAATGGTGGTCTCTACAGAGACTTTGCTTTGCATGTGCTTTAAATGCATCATCTTGGCAGCAACAAGTGACAAAAACGCTGAGTAAGTATGTCTCGTTCCCAAGAGCAGGTTTCGTAATAAGGAAATACCTGAAGCTTAAAGGTGTGGCTTTCTCTTTTCCATGGGAATATTTCCCACTTCTCCAGGAGTTTGCTGTGTTCCTTCAAAAACAACTGTTTAGGTAGTGTCCTGCAGCAAAGAAGCCCTGTTTTATCAGCTCCAGTCGCTGCAGGGCCAACAAATGGCATTTGGTCCCAACTCCAACGTTGTACCTGTTAGCTGTATTTTGTGTTGTACTAACATGAAAAACATTGCCAGGTAAAAAAAAAAAAAAAAGAGTTGAATAGGATTGAATTTGAAAGCCTAAAACCTGGTATGAAATAATGCCAGTGTGGACTTAATACAGCATAACCACTGTGGAGGGATGTACCTTACTGTTTGTGTTGAAGTAGAGCTGGCTTAGTGGTTATGCTTGACCAGAGCTTTTTCTTTATCGTGCCCACAGGCAAATGAGTGGAAATGTCAATATTCAAACCAATGATTTTGTTACGAATCAACTTGGGATGTCCCTGTTCTGTGCCTGGCAAAGTCAACAAGTTTCTGTTTGATGTCAGCTAGTTAAAGCCCAGGCTGAAAAATTTATGTGAGAAGGAATGTTTCTGCAAAATGCTCTTCATGCAAATTGGACATCAGTGCGCTTGAGATTTCTGGGAAAGTGGTCCTTTTTGCATTAGGATCCTTGGATTAATTCATGTTATATTAAAACCAGCTCTTGATTATCTCTGGGCAAACTGTGTAAATGGTGACATTCCTGTACTAAGGGGACAGAACACCCACTCTGGATCTAGATGAGCAGACTGAAAGCAGCATGCTGCCTTCTCCTGGCATTTTGTTGTTGATTTCCCAACTCAAGAAACTCAAAAGGCAACAAAATTGCTGATGGTGCTTTCTCCAGCATGCCATTCCAGACTCATTTGTATGATTTCTGCTACCTAAAGTTGTGTTTTTGCCAAGGCTATCCCACCTCTTTGTTCTCTTGGATAACTGATGTTTACGGTGCTCCTATGCTGTTGCTCAGCAGCTCCACCATGGTTTGAAGCCATTGCATGTTGTGCTGAGTGCAAAGATGCTGATACTCTTTGTGATGGTTGCCTACGCCCTGTTTTTTTACCTCTTCCCCTTTAATTGCTGAGTTTGTGGAAGTGAGATTCTGTTCAGTGCTATTTTTTGAAGGAAAAAAAAATCCATGGTGGCTCTGTGCCGTCAGTTTAAAGACTGGCTGTTCACCATGGTCTTGATGGAAATATTTAAGTAGAAACTGTTTTGTTCCTTAGGCATGAAGATGCTGGTTAAGAGTGTAACTGGCACAGGGCTACCTTTGCCTGGGAGTCTGGCCAGACAGAAATGTTTTATTTCCATTTAAGACAAGGGCCTGCACCCTCAGTAGTCTTTTTCATATCTACTTTGTTTACAGCTGTCATTGCTGCTCGGGGGCAAGATGTGATCCTCATACTGAAAATATCCCATGACACCTCAGACCATCTCTCAGACTGCTAGGCAATAGTTGGCTGCTGTGCTGGCAGAGGGAGAGTGCAGGGAAGAAAGGGTGTTGGACTTACGCAGGGGTCTAGGAAAACTTGTACGGAATTTGTGTGTGTGTTGAGCTTTGTTTTTGAAATTGAGGGGAACATCTTCTCTACGCATCTGTCACATAAGATGAAAATCTCTGTCACTTAGGTGAAGAGATTTATCTGTTGGGTACAGGTCACAGGAGTGCTGACCTCTTTGCACCACCTTTGTTTAGACCAGAAAAGGCTGAAGTTTGCCAGTGTTCAAATAATTGCAATAAAACATCCAATCTTTGCCAAGGCTTTGTCTTTACAATTTTGCAGCTTCGTTTTGTTGGGTTTTTTTCAGGTGCCTTGTATGGTTGGGTGACAGCTGGCAGTGATGCAGGCTCATTTCAGTCAGGGCAGTGCTCCCCTTTGAGGAAGAAGTTAACAGGAGCATAGCTCAACATTAAGTGGCTTTTGGTAGACAATGAGCAACCTGTGCCTGTGTAACAGGAGAAATCTTTATTCAATCAAAAGCAGTAACTGTATTGACATTAATGTAGTTGCAAGGGACAGACTTTGCCCCTATCTGTTTATAGATTTGAGCGTTACGTTCTTTTTTCAGCACACTTATGTTCAGTACTTTTAAGTAGGAGATGCTGCCCACTGCTCACACGGCGCTAGAAGGAAACCTTATGCACCAACTAAACCTCCACAGCAGTTATAGCTTTGCTTATTGCAGCCTCACATGAAACGAAAGCTTATTTTACAGAAATCCAGTAAATTACACTTAAGCTTTTCTTTGGACAGGTCAGCAGTGACTGGCTTGGAAAACCTGGTATGCTATTGGATTGCTGGTGTGGAGAAAGCTTGCCTGCAATTTAACTGAAAAGATTTCCCCCTCCTCTCATTTATTCATCTGAGCACAAAATTATTACTTTGACATTGTGTGAGCTGATTCCCATGAAGATATCTCCCCTCCCTGCGGAGAGTGGTCTGGCACTGCAGCTTTCCAGGTAATCTATCAAACCTGTTTCACCCTGGCCTGCGTAGCTTCACTACATGGAACATTGCTATTAAACTGGTAGTAGACTTCAGTACAGGCTTGCACACTGACAGATTTGAACCAACAAGTTCAGTAAAGCCATTTTAGTCCATACATTTTTATAGCCACATGGAGCCCCCTCCTGAAACGTTCGCATCTGTGGACCAGCGTTCCCATTCTGCAGATGACAGGCTGGGAGCATTTTTCCTCCTCGATGCCACGTAGAGAATCGATGTCATAGTTACATGTCACCAAACTAGTGAATGTCCTGACTGCATCCAGAATTGGGAACTATCACTGTGGAAGACTGACTTCAGTGGAATACCTGGTGTTCTGGTTAAGTGATTAATTACTGGCTTTCTCAAAACCCCATAAAGTCCCCTGGTTGTTTTCTTCCATAATTAAGCTGGTCTTCTTGGTCTGGATTGTTGGTCCCTAAATAATGACCTCCTTCATTATTTCGTTCATCCTTCAAAAAAGTTTCTTCTTGGAAAAAATGCACAGACCCATCTTCTCTGGGGGCTCATGTCAGGGTTTGGTCCCTTGGATTGTGGTTGTGTCTTGATAAAAGTCCGGAATGTTTGGGGATTTGGGGATTGTGTTTATGCATTTTCACAAAAAGATTCTGGTCCCTTCGCTGACAGTTTGTCTTCATCTTGCTGCCTTTTGAAACTGTCGGAGTTCTGCACTGACAATCTGTCAATCTGTCGTATGAGACAAGGAATGAGTGACATTGCTTGTTTCAACAGATCATAACCGTTCTGCTCGCTCCCTCAAGCCTTGTGAAGTCTTGTTATGTCAGGGGGTGTGGTAGAGGGGTTGTATATATTTTTGTTGATGGCGCATCTCCTTTTGAGTCCTTCATCTTTTACATTGTGGGCCTTGGAGGTCTATTTCGTTCTCCCCCAAAATGTGCTGTTTTGAAGAAAGTCCACTTGTGCTCAGCTGGCTAAAGCCTTTGCTACTGGGGCAGTGGGGTTTGATGCAGCTGAGCAAGCTTCTTGGGGCAGAGACTGCACAAGTGAGAGGCTGGAGGCTGTTGTAGCGCACATTGCAGAATGATGGGCAGGAGGAACACCGTGCTGTAGACTTAGACAGAAGTTATGGGCTTAATACAGGAATTACTTAATCAGCTCTTCAGCCTATGTTTTGGAGAAGGTTAAACTGTAATTACAAAGCCTTTCATCTTCTCCCTTTCTCTCACACACACAGAGTCATCTCTTCCCTTTATCTTTTCATTGCTCTTTAGTCTGCAGAAAGCAAATTCCTACAGAATTCCTGGTATAAAGATGGAGACTGATAACACTGCTGTGTTGTAGTGAGGTAGGAGCTGAAGCTACAGCTGTTTCATAGTTTCCAGCACAGGACTCGTGCAGTGGAGCTGATGGAAGATTCCCGAGTGAAGCCTCGGAAGGGCAATGTGACCTCTTGCTAACATCGAAGTCGGGTTGTGGGCCCGAGTGCCCAATATGGGAGAAGGCAGCCGTTACGGAGGCTGAGCAGGCAGCAATTGTGTCGTGAGTGCAGAACTGGGAACCAGGATTCCCAGCTTCTATTCTTAGCTCTGTAACCAATTCATTGCAAAGACTTTTGCCAGTCATTCAGGCCTAATCCTGCACATGTAGCAGCCCCCAATAAAGTCCTTCCAGTTTTCCAATGGGGACGTAGGATCAGCTTCTGACCTGCTGTTTTTCTCTTGCTCAGTTAGGACTTTGGGAATGAAAATCAACATCTTTATGCAGGAATTGTGATAATTTGTTGATGTTTGTGAAGCAGTAATGTGGGCATCACTGTGTGATGTGTGTGACCTGTCATCCTTAAAGGGGATGAATTGACTGCTGTTATCAGCTGCGTCTTTGGAGCATGGGATTTTTGGCCTCTCTCATCAGAATACAATTTTACATGATTATAGAGGATAATGCTGGAAATGCCTTTGCACTGGGCTTGCCACATGTCCAGATGGCAAGGTCAATGTGGTGTGGACCTTGCTCAATTGCTTTGTATGCCACAGTAGGTCCTGCTGCTTCTTTCTCTCTTTATGCTACCAGCTCGGCTAGAAATTGAGGAGTTCTGTGGCTGTCAATTAATTCAGAGAGTTGGGATTAATACCTACAGTGAACTCTGCTTTTTTTGGCCTTTCATTAATTTCCCACCCTTTTGCAAAGGTGAATGGGAGCATTCACTTTTGTATGGTGCTTTTGCTTTAAGGTAATTTGAGCTGCAATCTTACAATAAAACAGAGTTAAAAACATTCTGGGCTAGCAATTAATTTATAAAGCATCTTGTAAGGTAAAAGGGTACAATAAAAGGGATACTCTAAAGTGCAGACCACTTCCCTTTACACTTGGCTGTGCTGTGTTTTGGAGCATGTGCAGTTCTGATATCTGCCGAGGGCAGCATCTTGCTCTGCTGGTTTGTGTGAGGCTTTATTTTTCTGGTGCAGGGACAGAGGTGGATTAATCTGCAAAGCTGTTGACAGAAATCTGTTATCAGGCTTTTCAGTGGGGATCAGCTGGAAAAAAAACACAACTTGATTTTTCTGTCAGTAGAGTTTTTGCTAAGTGTTACAGAGAGGCTTTTCAAAGAAAGGCTTTTCGTAAACTTAGTTCTGAAAACACCGAGCCTGGTAGTGGCTTTTTTTTCCCCTCTAGGACATGTTTGTCAGTGTAGTGGCACTTCATGCCCTTGCCTGGGAAGGGGCAGCTCTGTCCCAGTGCTTACATAGATTTGACTAATGGGGCTTTAAAGCGGGCAGACCTTGCTGATACATTATTTAAGTAAAGTTAACAGGCAGAGGAGCAGAATCATTACCTCCCCTGCCCCTCAAGCTGGGACAACATCCCCCCTTATTCTCTCCACAGTGAATGAAAATATTGTCCTGACTTGTCCAGCAAGCCATTTCTGGGAGCCTCAGGGCTAATGAAACAAAGAGCGCTGGTAGCCCATAATCAAAAGCTTGAAGATGACTTCTTGTTTGTTGGGAGCTACGTGCTTGTACTTTTAAACACATACAGATCTATTGGTGTCTCTCCAGCTTTGCAGTTTGTCTAATTGTCTCTGACTGCATCTGAGGCAACGGAGTGGAGCTGCCACGAGTGCTGGAGTCTCCTGCTCCTCTTGGTACATCCCTGGATGGAGCTCCTGCTGGTGCCCATGTCCCACCCTGGCACTGGGGAAGCAATCCTTATCCACAGAGAACCTCTGAGATTGGTACTAGAGCTGGGTCTTTTCCTCCCACATAACAATAATATGTCATGCTGTTCCTGGCAGTCACTTGTGGTTGTGCTTTGGAGCCCTTGTGTGTGCAGCAGGCTCCTGCTCTTTAATGAAGGTCCCCTCAGCCTGTTCAAATGCATTTCTGAACATATTTTTTCATCGTCAAGGTATCAGTCTCTTGCTTTCCTGTCTGCTCTCTCTCCCTCTACTGATTGCTAGACCCCTTCTGCCTTGAAGGGGAAGGCTCAGGAGGAGCCGGATAGCTGCTCTTCTGCCTGAGGGCACCAGTAGCCCCTGTGGGTAAAGCAAGGGATGCTTGAGGATAAGCTGGCTGCCTTGCTTGTCTCAAGAGGACTTGGTAGTCAGTGTGAGCTTCCAGTTTTCTCCCCACCCTTTTTGTAGAAAGGGTGGCAGCCCTGAGTGCTTCTCAGCCCAGAAGAGCAAGAGGGCTTGTTCCCAACAAAAAGGGCATCAGAAAAAGAGCCAGGAAAAAAGCTTCTCCAAGTACTGCACTAGACAGAAACCTTGAGGTGCACTCAAATGTAGCCCAGCATTCGGCAAGTTGTGCACTTGATGCTTTCAGTATTTTGACTAAACTGTGGCTCTTGGGCACTTTCATACACCGATAGGTTTTTTCCACAATTTTTACTGTGTTTTCAGCCATAAAGCAAATTTTTTTTTCATTTTATGTTCATTTCCTTTTGCTGACACTAGAGCATCATATGATTTAGGACTTTGTTTTCACGCTTGATATGAGGGCTAATTACTTCCTTCTTGCATCCTCTCAGTAAAAAAACATGGGATTTAATCTCTCACAAAAGAGAAGCGCATGAAAAAATTAAGTGCGTAGAAGTCTTCGGTAAGTCCCTAGATTTGAATTAATTTTTTGCAGTGTAATGATGACAAAACATTGAGCCAAGCATCAGACTCCGTAGCTTTGTCTGCGTGGACACAGTTTTCTGTTTGGTTGTTTGTCCTCACTGGATCTAATTATGCAGTTACAATTCAGCCTGTGGCTGAGGGCTTTCAGGAATGAGGGGTGCACTGTGGGCTATTTATTGTTTATTAAAAAAGTCAGTGCGTATTTGTCCTGTTTCAGCTCTGGAATTGCTTTGATTATCCATAGTCTTCTAGGTAATTAAGCTGTATATTTTCACCCTGTCTAATCATATTCTTTCTTACCTTAATTTGATAAGAGAGGGAGAAACTACAGCAGGAAACTTGGGAGCGTCAGTAAATTGTTTCAGTGGGAAAGCGTGTGACAGTGTTTTACAGAGATGCTGGCAGAAGGGCAACCTTCAGTCCGGGCAGTTTGGGAAGCAAAAGGCTTCCTCATGAAGTGGTACTTTTGATGTTCCCTTGCCTGCGTTACTCTTGGGATTGCTCGTATAAGGCAGGACTGAAAAGGTGAGAGGGATCATATTTACTTCTCACCAAAGTAGCTGTTGTTAAGCCTTGATGTGTAATTTCTTTTAAGGAGTAGCTGGTAGTGACTGAGGACATGTGTTAGAAAATGCAGTTCTCCACAGTACAGTGTAAATACCAGATAGGTGAGGCTGCCTGTCTGAAAGCAATCACCCTAATAGGAAGGTGTGCTTTTATAAAAACTTGGGTTGTGTTAGATGGGTTGTTTTTTTGTGGGGTCAGCCTTGCGTGGCTCCCAGTATCCCTGGCTCATCAGGCTGTCTTAGGGCAGACCTAACTTCAACTGCGTGAGTCACTCCAGTTAGAATATATTGGCGGGGTATGTGATTAAGTAACTTGATAAATTGGGAGTGTGAGTTGTAAATAGGGGTTGGGGGATTGCTCCCCAACTCTCTCATCTGACTGTAACCTTATGTGGTGGCATGATGGCAAGGTTTGTTTGCTTCCAAGATTTGTTAACAAACTTGTTCAAGGTTTGACGCAGGAGAAGTCAAGTGTCTCTTTTGAAGACAGACTTTTGGGATTCGAAGGTCATAAGACCAGAAAACATCTTTTAAAAGCAGCAAAGTTCTGTACAGTGTCATTAAGAATAACTTTCTGTCCATGTCTCTCTGAACCATGTTAAGCATTTGTTATACAGAGATAACAGTTCCTTAAATGCTTTACAGAGATATTAACTTTCTCTAAGCACTTACAGTAGTCCTCAAGACTTTTTCAACAGGATACATAAAGGATATATTAAAAAATAATAAAATCAGTAATACTGTCTGCCCACAAGCTTTGTAGCAAGGGAGTTTTTACAACCTGCTCATGCCTGTGGCTATTTTCATTGTTGGATTCTAGACATTAAAAAATGTGGTATAGGTGGTTTTAAACATTTTCTCTCAGATCAACTATACATATGGTGTGCAAACAAAGGAAATTATTTTAAAATCTTGGTTTTTTAAAAAATAAAAATAGAGCTATTCTTATTATGTTCCAGTCTGAGCCTCTTTAGTTACACATGTATCATGTTTAGATTTCTGTTCAAGTGCCTAAAATCGCCCTGAGCTTCTTGTGATTTATTTTTATAAGCTGGAGTTTTAAGAAAAGCTCATATCATGAGATCAGAGACGGTAAAAGAGATTGACAATGCTGGATTTTATTCCAAGTGGAATCCCAAACAGTGTCATATATGCTTGACAGTTGAAAGTTGGAAAGCTAAAGAAAAGAAGCGGAAATTACTTTTCTTTTTTAAAGCTAGATGAGCATCTGACTGTGTCTTCAGCTGAAGAATAGGCTCAGATCTGACTTAGAGTTCGAGCCTGGTTTGAGCCTGTTTTGAGCTTCTTGGATGACTCTCAGCCAAGGCTTTGGGTTTGGATTGTGCTTCTGAAGAGCAAGTCTGTACACACATTCCCAGGAAAGGGCAGCTTTGTTCAACAAGGCCTCTCAGCACAGTTCCAACAGCTGATATTGACTTCACAAATACAATTGTATAGTCAAATGTGTTGGAGCCAACATCGAAATGTAGACTTGTGCTTAGGGATCTGAATGGGAAACTCTTCTGGTTTAATGTTTAGCTGCCTTTTGCCATCAGGTGAACATTCAGGTTGTTAAAGCTAGTTTGCTCTTCTCAGCAGAAGAAGGGTAGGATAAGTAGAAAAAAAGCAGCCCAGCACAACGTGGACAAGTGCTGATGACATCTGTTCAGCCAGGCTGAGACTTGCCAGAGGCAAAATGGAAAGAATGTGATGTAGTGGGCTTGTTGGAGTTGATTCTCCAAGTTGCTACAGTAAAGGATCATTTCTATCATTGCTGTGTGGATAAAAGACATGCAGAGCACTGACTCTGCTGGCTGGGTGCTTCAGGCTTCTGTGTGGTCACTCCTAGCCTGAGTGGACAAAGTGGGTGCTGCGCAGTGGCCAGGCAGAACCAGAAGACACCCCTCGGAGTCCTTTCGTTGCTGACCGGCTATTTTAGGAGTGATGTTACTACAAACTCTGAATAGAAATAGTTGTGATAGGACCAGCAGCATTTCATTAAGAGTGGTTAAGCCACAGAACACCTGTGTGAGGTAGATGTGGGCTGGACATTCCGTTTTCAGCATTGACATACCCAGATATCCAAACACCCCAGAAGACTAGGCCCCAAGAAGTGGGAAAACTGGCTTTAAAAAGTGAGTTTGAAAGCATTTAATGTGTGTTTCTCTGATTGGTATCCAGACTTTTGGTTTAGATCTGTCTGCAAAGAAGCCTGAAGCTATTTATTTCATTTTTTTTATGTTTGATCATGCATAATGACGTTATTCTAGGTAGAGATTTGTAGGGAGGGTATCTGCTTTTAACTACATTGCAATGAATGGTGGCCCAGTATTATGCAGGAGGTTAAAAGAAGGGAGTGGTTTGCTCCAAAGCTGTTGCACCTCAGCAGTTCCTGACCTCTCTGCATTTGTGGTGATCAGTCATCTCAATGTGATCCCATGCCTCTGCAGAAGAAACTTCTCCTTTGTCTCAAGCTGCATCCCATCCCCCTTCCCCATTGCCCAAAAGGCCATGGTGTGAACTCTGTGTGCATATGTTTCTAAAGAAAGCTGATATGGAGGCTTTGGATACCAGAGGAGAGTTGATTAATTGACGTTGAGATAGGAATAACGAACATGTGGCTCTCATGTGATAGAGGTTTGAACTAAGTACTCATGGCTTTTTAACAGATAGTGCTCAGAAGACTTATGGGGCATCAGGACATGAAGAGCTTTTATTTCTTGTCTCCAGCCAAGTTTTGACAAAGCTTGGAATTTCCTGCATGGGAGACTGCAGGGATGTGGCTCCTTGGTATGTGATCAACGTAGGGAGCAATAATTAGATTCAGTAGCGAAGGGCATCTGTTGGAAACTCTTCCCGGAGGAACAGTGTCAGACTGTGGCTGATGAGCAGAAGGAACTAAAACAAGGAAGTAAATGAAGGAGGAAGGAGGTTCCATTTTCCTTCCTCTTTTGCCTTTGAAATTTTTGATTCTGTGCAGTTGAAGGACAGCTGCCCCAATTGTATTGGCTGGTGCTTGGATGCCTGCACATCTTTGCGTTACTGAAGATTAGAAGTGATATCATCAAGTAACTTCCATGAAACCCCTGTCTGAAGAGCTCCTATGCAGATAAACTTTCAGTGTGGTGAACAAGGCTGCCTGGTGCTCCACTTCTGAGAGCACCACGTACTGGGCTGGCTCCTCTGCTGTGTTGACCGGCACTGCGCTCCTGGCCAACCAGTGGGAAGGTGCGTGCGTGATCCACGTGCAGGTTATCTTTGAGGATGAACATTCTGTAACGCTTGCTTTCTTCTTCCTGACCTTGATCTTCACATTTCCTCCTTCCAAGAGGTTTCACACAGCAGTGGCAGGAACCTTGTGCTTTAGCATCAGGAAAGATGGGATTTGCATCTCTTTGTAGAAGAGGGACTGATCTTTCCACCATGCTTTCCCCTCCGAGGTGCAGTGCCAATGTGTTACAGCTATGAACCTTGCATTTGCACAGCGTTTGCCAGGGGTGGTGAGGAAATAGTGAGCTGGAGAAAAAAATAGACCTGAAGAGCTGCAGGAGGTCAGGTTGGTACGAGATAAAATAAACCATGTTATCTAACTTAATATGGGGGGGATGGGAATGTGGGCCATAGTCGTGTGCCAGTGACGTTTGATCATTTGGGAGGTTTTACTGCATGGCCAATTATTGCTTGGACGGAACCCTGTGGCTGCTGTGGCACGCAGGGTGTCTCAGCATTTGCTGCCAGGGCAGGAGGGTGGTTGGTTGGTGAAGGCATTTTGTTTTGCAGTTGTTTTTCCTTGTGATGGACATTTATTTTAAAGTCACACTCAGTCCTTCTGGCAGCTACTGCAACCTCTCTGACACTTGTTGCCCAGCCAGTGCATTAGACCCGAATCCTCTCCCTTGTACCTTGTGCTTGTTTGGTTCCTGATCCAGGTGGGAAGCTGAAGACCTTGACCCAGTATGACTAAAGGTCCTGTGTTTTCCGTGTGAAATGCCTAACTGAGACATCATTCAGATATCAGAATGGCTCCCTGCCATAATTTCGCACTGTGTAGGAGAGATTTAAAACACATTTCAATTTTGATTGTTATTTGTAAGCAAATAATCCAAATACTACTTCTGTCCCACTTCCTACTCTCTACAAACTTCTTGTTGGCCTGAGGCAGCTTTGTGGCGATGCCAGGGACTGAAAGTCCTTGTTTTCTGACATCAGATATTTAAAAAATTCTGCATATGTGCAGAAAGCTGCTCTCTCTTCTCAAAAATGAGCTGTTATGTATGTGCCTTCTTAGCAGTCAAACCCTACGCAAGGAAGCGATGACGCTGTGGCAAAGAACTGGGCTGTTTACTGGATTGTTGTAGTGTTTAATCAGCTTTCTATTTTGATGAGTATCTCGTTGACTCACAAGATATCTTCTTTCCAGACACTTGCAGTTGTGATTTTTTTTTTGTTGTGCCGCCCTCAAGTGTGATAAGGAACTTCAGAGACCTCTGTTGGGAGAGATGAGCCCAGCCCCACGGTGCTAACCCAGATCATCGAGACTTGTCTTGGCACGCAATTTTGACGAGGAGAACTTGGAAAGGCAGTTTCCAAGAAAGTTGTATTTCCCAGAAAGTGTATTTGGAACATTTTTATGTCATAGGCAGATTTTGAGGAAAAATTTGTTCTTCCTCAAGCTTGTTTTGCATTTTCACTTGTGCAAACAAGGCAGTTCAGACAGAAAATGAAATCATCGTTGCCCTTTCTCTTGCTGAACTGAACTACAAAAAGGAACTTAAAGAGCATTTTCATATGTAATAATTTTCTCGTTGTTAGTGTCCCAAGTAGGTTAAGCCCTCAGTTCCTGACATAGGCACTTCTGACTGCCTGGCTTGGTTTGAAAGGGCTTTTTGAAAGACTTGGTGCGAGCCCTTACTCGTCCAATCTGCAGTCAGGTGGCCTGTCCTCCCCATCCTCCGAAACCGGAGAACCAGGCGGGGAAACTCTCTCATTACCCAGTAGAGCTAATCGATTAATTAGCAGGGGACGAAGTGCACCAAACAATCTGTTATGCCAGATGGATGCTTCAGTGTTAATTTCTGTTCTCAAAATAACTGGACATAGATATGCTCAGCACTGTGGCCTAGATCCTGCTTATGTTGCATTCAGTGGCGAAAATGACGTTGCTTTTAGTGATCCAAGTGCATCATTCTTGAGGAAAATTGTATTTTGGCATGAAATGGTAGCAGTAAAAATGAAATTAATAAAAGCTGTCCAGAGCAGTGGGCTTTACCTTCTTAAGCATTAGTGCAAAAGCTGAAGCTTTGCTTTTATATCTTAGAGCATTCATATTATCTGAATGCCAAGAAATGAGTAATTATGGTGGTTTTGCTTTTTCATTCTTAAAACTTTTGAAGTATTTTCCTAAGGAAGTCTGAGCTAACGCATCGTACTGGAAAAATTAAGATGTGCATTGCTTTCTCTTTGAAGACTTCATGAAGGAAACTGAAAGAAAATAAATAATAAGGTTACAAAAGTCATGGTGGTAACTTATTCTGCTGTGCTTCGTTTTGAATGAAGGAGGCTTGCTGAAAATTTCCTTCCATATTTTTCTTCCATTCTTTCTTTTGTATTTTTTTCCCTTCCAGCTTTTCATAGCCAGAAGTTGGTGTGCCACACATTTCTTATGAACTGCCTGCTGGGGAACCACAGAAGTCGCTGACAATCTCTGGTCAGACTTCAGGAGGAAACCGAAGGCTGTTCTTGCTCGCTGGAGGGAGAATGTGGCCCCTCCATCTCTGGGATACCATGGGAGGCTTTGAGTTAGGGTTTAGAGGAGCCGTGTGTCCTATCAGTAGGTCATCCATGTTTTGTAAGAGGCAGTGGATTTGTTCTGTCATGCTCATGCAAGGAGCCAGGTATCTACTTAGGGTATTATTTGTAAAGCTGGAGAAAAGACAGGCCCTGGAGGATGAAGAAATTTGAATTTTTCTCATTTCCTTTAATTGGAATTGAAAATACTGATGATGCATCTTAACAGTTTTTAACAGTAAAAAAAAAAAAATCTTTCTGTACTGACCTTTACCTGTATCCAGGTGCTTTTTGATAGGTGTCTACACAATGAATTGTGTGATTAAAAAGCCAATTCAAATCACTTTTCTTTTTGCACCATTAGTATGCTTTAAAAATACAGCACTATTTAGTATGCACAGAGTGTTCTCGCAGACTTTGGTTCTGTTTTCAGTGTTTAACCAAAACATTGAATTACTTTTACCTTTGTGATACTGTTAGGATTATTTTTAATTAAGTGAAGTGTTTTAACATGCTCTAATTTGTTTTTCAGCAAATGTGCCGAACACTTGATAAAGAGGGGCTGGTTCTGGGAACAAGACGTGCTCTGTCTTGCCTCATTTACCTGAGAGTTCTGTAAATCCTCCTTGAGGACCTGGGAAGGAGAGGTTATTGATGAATTGCATCCTATTATAGCCGTGTACAGACCCCAGAATACTTGTGTGGACTACAGGGAGGAGGTGATGTGTACAAGTTAAATGCTCTGATACTGAGTTGTGCTGTAGAAGCAGCTTACTCCCCTCAATAAACAGTGCAGAAAGAGGCTGAATCTGAGCAAGTCATTAGCTCAACTCATTCTTACTCCCTGATGTACTCTCAGCCTGCTTTTAAGGTTATACTCAAGCCTGAATATGTATTTCCCTGAAAAAACATGCCATAAATAATAAACTATTTCTTCACCAAAAGAACATTACACAAGAAAATCTGTACTTTTAAAAACAAGGCAAGGGATGAACTCATGAGGGGTCAAACCCACTGCAGAACAACCTGTGCTGGGCTCTCTCTGCCTGGCTCTGACATCTGGTGTGGCACAGAAGACTGGGCTGGGCTGTACAGTGGCCGAATACCCAGGGTGGGGTGATGCTCCAGCGTGAGGATGTCAGACCAGAGAAACAGGGCTTGGCCCTTTCATTCCCAGTTTATGAAGAGTGTGTGTGACCCCATAGTGTGGTGAGGCATTGTCAGTTTTCTTAGTAAAATGCAGATTTAGGGGACTTGAAGGAAGGATCTATGGCTTTTTATGTGCCCTTGGCCTGGGTGTGGAAGAGGGGATAAAACTAACTGTAGAAAGGCTTAGTCCAAGGAGGTTTGCAGGTGCTGGAAAAAAGAGGGTACTCAGCGATGGATGGAAGTGTGGCAAAACCTGGGAAGGTGAGATGAGTCATGCTAACCTAATCTGTGCCACTGGAGTGGGATTTCCTTTGCATTTGGAGTGAGCATTAAGATTTGCAGAGAGCATGAAACTCTAGGGCAGAGCTGAGGCACCACAAGGCACTTTGATACTGAGACTTCAATTTTTCTTGATTCCTCTGAAAAAACAGAGTTAGCTTTAGGTTAACCCTACCCCCCTGTCTCCTGGTTGCTACAAGCATTTTCCTTTTATTCTGCCTTTTTCCTATTGGCTTTTAATCTGTCTCCCAGTCTGATGGCAGTAAGGTACAGGGCTGAGATGTGCCAACCATTCCTGCATCCTGTGCATCAGTACAGAATTGCATAAATGGAGGTGCTGTGTGGTGATGGAGTTTCCAAAATGGATGCCCTCGATTGTCCAGTTTACAAGCAACATTTCAGGGGAGGAGGAAAACAAATCGGGATCTGTCCATGAACAAGAATTTGCCATGTTGCTCTGCTCCTGTCTTGGTTGCAAGCAGGAAGTTTACCCTTATTTACTTAAACAACATTGAGGTACCCCTGAATATTACTTCTTCCCTCCATGTCAGCCAAAGATATTTAAGCAGAGCACACAACTAGGTGGTATCTTAATTTTATGCTTGGTAGCTTCCAAAAACTCAAAAAGAGCTGAAGAAAATTTGTGTTGGTTGTTTGTTTTGGAGGGCAAGGTGAGGGGTAGATGAGCGATGTTGACCTTCAAAGTAATATTTAGAGAGGTAGGGCTAGAATTCATGTTCATAGCTACCTGATGCCAATTTGCTCAATAAAAACCCTGTTAGGTTTCCAAGAGTATCAGGAAACCCAAGGCTGTGTTGGGAGAGGGAAGGGAAGCCAGCTGCTTTTTATAGATCAGGTTGCAAGAAAACTTGGGTTACTGTGCAGTCGTATTTATTGTTGGGGAACAGTGGTGTGGGGTAAGTGTAAGCAAATGATGCATCGCAGGTGATGGCTGGGAGTCTCTTTTAGTGTGTGGAGTAAATGAATGGGTGGCAGCTAGAGCATTTTAAGAAATTGCTGCTTTCCCTTTGCTGGGGTGTTCTGTTCTCTTTCCAGCCCATGCATTAGTGTTTAAGGTGTAAACCTCCACAACAGCGTGTGGCCGTCTGATCTGCTACAGTGCAAAACCTGCGGGGCTGTTCCGGGGGAACGCTGCCTGTGTCTGCAGGATCACAGAACAGTTTATAGTGTTCCTATCAGGGTACATCAGAGTGCAACTTTTGGAATTGCACCAATAAATACAAATGCTGTATTTGAGCCATAATCACTGCACTGTAGCAACACTGCTTAAATGTGTAACAACGCATCTATGAGGGGGAGTGTAGAATTACACAGTTCATTCACTACACAGGTAGGAAAAATTGCTCTCCTTGTGTGTCTCCTCTATGGCTCAGCTGGGATTTATTGTCATAACTAAGTAATTTTGTACCAACAAGTAGCCATTTTCTCCTGTTGTAACTTTAAATAGTGATTTGGAGATGGAAAGGCAGCCCTGAGATCACTGTGGCTGTGTCTTGCCTGTGTTTCCTTCCAGCACAGCAGGCAGAGTCCCCAGCGTGGTCTGGAGCACTGCATCCCCTCTGCTCCCAGCAGCAGCCCAAGAGTGATGGCAGCCTCTGTGGCTGCTCTCCAAGACCTGCCCACCAGCAGAAAGAGAGAAGCTTCTGATTTTCCATGGAATGGGCAGTTTGTCTCCTGCTATCTCCTCGTTTTCTTCATTTTTCCTTCCACAATTATACATGTCCTTAGTGGAAACAAATCTAGGGGGAGGCTGGAGGTATCTCTACAGTCTTTCTGGAGGGAGCAACCTTCTTGGCCCAAAGAATATGTCAGGATTGAATTGAGACATAGTTGGTGCTGGCAGGAGCTGTGCTTTGTCTTTGGGCTACAAAGAGGGGCTTGCATGTGCTTCTTTAGGCTACAAAGGGAGGGCTTGGGTTGGTCTTTGAGCTAGAACTTGGACTCTGTTGTTCAGTTTCACTACTGCTTCTGCAGCCACTTCACAGGTTTCAAGAGCAACAGCCAATCTTTGGGTAGAAAGAATCATTCTCGAAGCCAAGTATTGGCATTTCTGTGTCTCCTTCCCCTATCTGCAAAGCTCACCTTTTCCTGCTGCATCTGTCTAGATAAGGAGATTGCCAATGGTACAGTCATAGCTCTGTACAGGGGACACGTGGGGCACCTCTCCCGTTTTGCCAGGTTGTCCTCCTCCAGCGCAGCCTTGGGGCATCAACAGCAAGCCAAGAATGCAGCTGACTTCAGGACGGGGCTCTCGCAGTACTGCTGTTGTCGCCTAGTCGCTTAGATTTGTTTGTGTGTTTTCCCCTTCTTTCTAATTATGCCGATATTTACTCCTCAACAGCTGTAGTCTGGGAAGGAAAGTGGTGAGCGGCGGCTCTGCAGCTGACAACCGCCTTGTGCCTTGGCTGCTTGTCAGCAACGAGCGGTTGCCGACTGGCGCAGAGCTGTGCAGCCATTGCCTTCAGTTGACCAAAAGGTTGTTAGGAGTTAGCCACTAAAAATGCTCCTAAAAATATTATATATGTATATAAAGACATTTTCCTGCTTTCTGTGGAAGGAACTAACTGGCAAATGACTAAGAATTTGTGAGAAGGGCTTACAAGAGGAATGGGATCTCCTGTTAGTGAAAAGCCTCCCCACAATGAACACAGGCAGTTTTGGGGTAGATGGTGGTGTCCTGACTCCTGGTCCTGGATTGCCTATTGTGTGTTGGTCAGTGTTTCATTGTTTTCTGATGTCTGTTTTGAGGGATTTCTGGACATGCTGGTTCCACAGCACCCTTCCTGCTACGTGCCCGATCTCTGAGAGCATCAGAAAATGGTCCTGGAAGCTTTTCTTGTCCAGTTCTTCATCCTCCACCCCCTGAAGCCCAGCTCCAGTGTGATAGTGGCACTAAAAGAGGCCAGGATTGCGTACCGACATGGATTTGGGGACCTGAAACTATAAATTTCAGAGTTGGCTTAGTGATTTGCCACTCTTCTGATTCTGCAGTAAAGCCTATTTTATCTTTTAAAGCAGATTCATGCTCGCATGATTTTGTTTTCAGGGGTCACTGTCCTCATTCAGGAGCTCTTGCATTTGCTTGATAACTGCTTCCCATTTCCATTTCCAGTGGTGGGACTGCAGAGGCGTGGCAGGAGCATTGTGGAGCAGGTATGGGAGTGAAGGCGATGGGATGTCTGAGCTCAGCTCAGATGTTGCGTCTAGATTACTGTTAAACTTAGCTCTGATCTGGGCTCTGGAAGTTGGTTTTACCCCTGCGTTGATGTGTGAAGATGAAAGCGATGAAGTTAATGACAATTTACACCTGTGTGCTTCAGGGAGATGTGAAGCTCTATTTGTAAAACGTGTTTGCGGGCAAAACATGTCCTGAATTGCTGAGTAGCATTCAGTAATGGGAAACTGGGTGTTGGAAAGCCCAGTGAGCGATGCCGCACCATTCCTGTATGAGTGTTTTTGGTGTCAGCCTTCGGAGCCCCGTTTTCCCCTGGCAGCATCAGGCACAATGCCCTGCTCTGTTTGCCAGCACAGAGCTTTGTACTGAAATCTTTGGGCCAGCATAGAGCAATTGGTTGGATTTTAATTTTTCCCTTTCTTTAAACAGGACTTCAAATGCTGCAGCTTTGCCACAGGGGTATAATTATATGAGCCGTGGAAATGTACTTCAGTGACCAGTCAGATGGCTTTGGTTTTGCCAGTAGTTTAAGCTTGCCGTTTATTAAACTGTTGAAGGAATATAATTGAAATTCACTGGGGAGTTTAATTTTATCCAGTCCTCTCTAACTGCATGCTGTTGCTGTGTGTCTGCGTGCATTTGGGTTGCCTATAAAGGGCTTGTTTGCCTTTGTAAAGGAATTAGCACAAAGGGGCATCTGTGTAAGGAACCGACCCCTGGTCCCTGTGTCGCGCTGTTGGGGTGCAGAAGAATTGACGTAGGCATACACAGAAGTGGTGTCTCAGTGTTTGATTTGGTAGAAAAGTTTTATATTTTTATTAATTTTGCTGCAGTCCTTTGCATTATTCTATTGTTGAGCATAAGAAGACAACAGAGGTCTGATATAGCCAAGCAGGTTCTGACGGCTGCTCGGAGGCTGTCTCTGCAGCACTGGCTGTTGCTGGGGCATATCTGCAGCCCTGCACTACAGCTGTGCCAGGCCTTGCCATCAGCAAGAACCTCTCCTGCTTTGCCTTTAGGGCTTTTCAGCTCTGTATTGCACAGTTCCCAAATGGGCACCATGCCTCCTGGCCATGCAGGTGTCAGCTTGACCCAGGGTCTGCCCACAGCTTGGGAATCCTCTGCAAACGGGGCTTGGTCCCTGCCGTATCCCCCTTTCATTCACTGCACACATGTTTGTGCCTGCCACAAGACCCTACACAGTGCATCCCAAGTCAGCCCCTTCATTTTGCCTGTTCTTCTCACATGCGGGTTGTGAGCTCCAACGGTGCTTTATAGCACTCCAAAATTGGGAGGGAGGAGTTGTGGGACTTGCACTTCTTTAGATGTGGCAGGCCTCCTCCGCTGGGATTTCTATAATGAGCAAATCCGGGGAGGAGTTAAGGCATCACTTGTCTGATCTGAAGACATGAAATAGCAAGAACCTTCTCCACCAGCTCCTGCTCTGCGGAAAATACTGCCTCGACATGAGAGCCTGAATGGAAATCTGCCGCCTGTCGTTTTGTGGCTGTCCTGGCTTTTAGGTGTTGTGGCTGTTCTGCCGTCCAGGAAATTGGTGTGCTGATCATGCATGCTGCCTTATCTTGCCGCTGTGAAATGTGTCATTGCTGCTGTCCCCATGGAAACGCATGAACTTCTCTTTTCTGTGCATGGTAGTGCCTAGTCGGGATTTTGATGCTTTGGCAGTGTTATTCCTTAAAGCAGTGAAAGGTGAGAGCATGTGGACAAGAGCCTGGTTACGGAGATCTGGGCAGTAGCCCTTGCTTAGGGTTCTTTCTCTAAGGGAATTCAAGTACTCAGTTTTCACTCTCTTCCCTTGCAGACAGGGAAGACAGAAGGATGGACACTGGATGTGTTCTGTGCTGCTCCGCGATCTGAGGCGCAGGCTGGGGAAAGGGGTGCTGTGTTACTATGCTTGGTTTTTGCTTAAGTTGGTCTTTTGAGGTATTATTAAGAATTTCTCTGCTCTGACTGAACTGGTCCTTGCTGCTTTCCTTGTTTGCCTGGCATCCCTGCAATTCTTCACTTTGAAAAACAGACTGAGAGGGGCTGTTAAGACGGGCTGAGCTATATGTGCTTGTCTGTAGTGAGGTCTCCCTGCCTGTTCTTTTAATCAAACTTCAGTGTCTTCCAATTGCTTTCTAGTGATTGTGCTCCACTCTATCCTTGAAAGGGCTCAGCCTGCTCAATTTGCACCCGAGCTTCTGGGCTTTTTGGCAATGTGTTGTGATGCCAGTCCTTCTCAAACTTTCCTGAGGCAGATGTGAAAGGGAGCTCACAGAGTGAAGAGAGTGGCCTAAGGTCACACAGGAAACCTAGAATGATAGTGGACGTAGCTTTGAATTCTCAAATCTGAGCTGTAAAACATGAGGAGGGAGGTGGAATTCCCTTCCTTCAGTCTTGTGAGGGTAAGCACATCAGGAACAGTTCAGAAAATGGGATATTACAGCTCTGATGGCCTTGTAAATAAATACATAGTATTTCAGGCTTGGTGTTGCTACTGTAATACAGACTCCCTAGATTCTTGTCACCTCCAGAGATCCAAATGTTGTGTGTCAACAGTAGCTGCAGTTAAAGAGAGAAAGGTTGGGGGTTTGAATGCATTTTATTTGAGAAAACCGATGTAAGTACATTAGGAACATTGTCTTCTGAGTCTGCAGAGCAGAGGGGAAATCAGGGGAGCTGTTGCTCTACCTTGAAGTTTTCTGCTTATTTAGTAAGTACAGCTTGGTTTTCACATCTGAGATGTTGAAAAAGACTGAATGAAATCCCCAGAGGTACTTGCGAGTGGAGGGGAAGGCTTGTTAAGCAGCCTTTTTCTCTCTAAAGTAAGAGGATCATTTATGGGGAGATCTGTGGAATTCTTTAGAACAGTGCTACAACTAAACCATGCTCATAACGAGCCTTGGGAGGCCAAGAGTGTGAACACAGGGAAATTATTAATCCATTCTGTACCATGTACAGGGTTGTTTTGTGAACGTTGGTAACCAAAGGGTCCTCTGGCCACTCATGGCTGGGTTTGCAATGACCGTGTGCTGTTGGCCGTTACATACTGGAATGTTTACAATCAGGAAGAAGATTTTCACATGGAAGTGTTCGCACTGCCACATCTGCACTGAAACACTGAGTGGGTTGTTCCCTACACAAATGCTGGGCCACTGCAGCTCCAGCTGATGGCAACAGGCATTACCAGTCGCTCACCACTTCGGAAGCTGCTGAAGGACTTGCAGGCAGCTCTAAGTGCCTCTGGGCAGCAAAGTTGAAAAGGCTGGCCTGAGTTTGCCTGGCAGAGGAACATGAATAAATAGCAAGAAATTAAGCAGGGCAGAGAGAGAAAGGAGTTCCTGATAGACATAAGTTTTATGGGAAATTAACTCTTTCTCCACAGGTATGAGCTCCAGTGGTGTTAAACCAGTAAGGGTGGGAGTTAAGAGTGTGGCTGGCTCATAGCTAAGTATTGCAATGATCTTGTTTGATAGGATTGTTCCAGCCCAGTGAATCACAAGCTTTTGCTTCTGATTTACCCCCACCTCCACAATGGCCTAATCCTCCTTTCATTGAAGTTGGTGATAAAATTCCCGTTCTCCATGTGCACAATAAAGTTCTTGAAGCTGTACACGTTCCTACCATTGTGTTTTACTGCCAGAACTGTTTTGATTGAGTTCGCAGTAGAGGGCAGGGAGAGAGACTCCAGCTTTTATTCCCTGTTGAATTCACCTGGAGCACACACCCGTGGAAAAACTGTTGTTAACTGGGAATCGGGTAGTTATGGTCTTGTGGGAGAGTAACCTTTCTCACTGTTGCATCAAATTAAGTGTATGTGTAAAAAGGAGCACTGAGACAGCCTTGACACTGCCCTGCTGGGTCTGCCTTGTGTGCCAGCACCGTGTCAGTGCCAGATGGGGCTCCTGGGAAACCTTGAGTTTTAGAGAGCACTGCCTGCACCCAGCAAGTCTGTCTTATCTGAGAGCAGGAGGGAGCTCTGAGAGAGAAAGTGTGTAGGTGAGCACTTGATAATATAATAGGCTTTGTACTGAAGCAGCGGTATCCTCGGGAGTGCCCTAGTATATGCCTTAATTGCTTTCCTCCTCCTTTGTCAGCTAAGAGATGAACAGTTGGATGCATTGGGAGCACAAGACATTGATGTGGAGGCTAAGCCTGGCACTACACTGAAGTGCAATAGAGCATTATTATTTCTATGCAAAAATATGCAGTAGTTACATTTTAAAGCCATAACTGAATGTACTTGAAAGCCCTTATTCCATCTGTTGTCCCTTTCTCTTCTCTTTTCCCCTTCTTGTTTATTTTTTGCCAGTTGCTCTGCTTTAGCACATAAGCGCTTCGTTCTCTCTGCCAGCTTTTGTTCAGCACAGGCAGCTGTGTGTCAGTCTGGACATCAAACTTCTCTTACCCAGGGAGATACTTCAGCTCAGGTAGATGTGCTGCTTCCAACATTGTAGCTTCCCTCTTCAAAGATCTTCAGGTAGTTTAAAAGGAAGAGATATCTTCAAACACTTTTCCATATCTCCACTGGTAGTGGAATACTCACTCAAGGAGTTACTTGGTAAAGGATAAAAGCCGCGCTGTAGACGTGACAGTGTTGAAGGGTGGTCAGGCACAGGGAACGGGTTAGTGGTGCTGTGAGGATGTGTTCGTGTTTGCTCTGTCTCCTCCTTGGTCTTTGCTGTGAGGTGAGAATTGGGGCTGTTCAGCACAGACGTGATTCTGGTTGAATATAAGCAGGATGCAATTTCTGAAGGAAGATGAGCATTTCAGGGATACTAATGGTACTGTTCCTCTGTAGTTGATGTCTAACTCGAGTTTGTAGTTTTGGATGTTCCCTGGATACTGGTCCAGTTATATGCCTTTTTTTTTTTAGCGGCTGATAACCCAGTTTCTACATGGGAATCTGAATTTATGTTAATGTCAGCCTGCAGCACTCAAAGTGCATCTAATCTCTTCACAAGCACATTATTTGGCATCCTGCTTTTGAGTTGAAGGTTAATACTTCAGGACCTTTCTCCACACCTGTGCAGTCAGGCTTAGCTGCTTCATTTAAAAAGGACTTTTTCTTTGCGAAGTGACATGTGATTACAATGAAAACTTAATCTGTTTCTAGGTATATTGGCAACAAGGCAATCGTAAGATTTGACAATCAAAAAACCCATGCAAATTTGGTAACCTGGCACAACAACAGATCGCTACAGTTTGGTAAAAATGTTTTTGGGAGCATTGCTTTCTCTGATGCTCCCTCGCTTCTGTGCCAACGTGTCAGCAGCTGGAGTTGTTGGTACAAGGTGGAGGCTGTCTGGACACACAGGGACAATCAGGTGCCAGCAGACTGATTACCTGGGGTTCTTTGTGCTTAGCTTTCATTCAATAACACACTGAGGCTTTGCTTCTCTTACCTCCACACTTGTTGAATTGGCTGATATCTAAAATATGTCCCTTTGTGTGGAATCTTGCCCTTGCTTTTGTAACTAAAGGCATTAACTAGGTGACAGTACTTGGTCCAAACTGTGGACTTCTGACCCATGGCTCACCTTTCATTTCTTTTTCAGGTAGCAGAGGCAGCTGATGTTATTTATGTTGGTAATAATGTGTGAAGCATGCCTGGAAATATCTGATAATTCCTTCATTCTTTTGATAAGGGAGCAAGGCAGAGAAAACCAGAGCTTACTGTAAAGTTTATTAAATGGCAGAGCACTTTATTCTTCCCACCCCACACATTCAAGACAGAATTCAGCATTTGTCATCAACAGTGTCCCCAGCAGCATTACTAAAAACTGATTTGTCTTCGCCACAGCAGGTTGTTGTTTTCTTTCTCAAATGGACACAATGGGTTGTTTGTTCTTTCTCCTTGGGCAGCCGAACAAAATGTGTGCAAACCCACCTGCCTCTGTGCTTCGCAGTCATGAAAATCAGCAACTTGCAGGGCCACCCATGACAGTACGGTACCGCTAATAGTCATTAACACTCATTGGCAACTGCTTGTGTTTTGAAATGGAGCATTCTGCAATTCCCAATAAAATGACAGATGCATGTAAAGAAGTTGCATCTTGAGGGACAGGTATGTGATCGCTTAGAGCGTGTTTGGAAACTCTTACGTGCCCACTGTTGAATACTTCTCTCCTTCTCTCTTCCCCATGCCTTGGCACTTCAGTGCACTTTATTTTAATGAATTTTAAGGATGACTGAGAACTTCACGAGAGTTGAAATAAAGTCCTGAATAGATAGGTTGTCATAACCCTCTACCCAGGTTGGTGGTGCAGTAGCAGGAGCAATAATGTGTTACCCCTAGTTGCATACATTTTATATTTTCTGGCTTTTCTCCATGATTTTAGTGTTTTACCACATCTACCGAACTATCATATGAAAAATAAACTAAACGGCCTTCTTTACTGATGCTCTGTGCTTACCACAGCTGGTAAACTCTGAGCATACCTGAGAGGGTAGTGTACGTTTTGCCTACTCTGATTTTCACTGGAAAAAATATGTGGAAGAGGATTTTCAGCAGCCAGCCCAGAATACTGCCATGAGTTCACGTTGAAACTGTGGGCTGCACCTAAGAGTTCCGAGTCCCAGTGCTACCACTTCTGTTAGATTTCTTCCCTGTTACTTGAAGGTGAAGATCCAGGCTTGGAAACCCTTACTGCATCTTTTGGCTTCACTGTGGCTTTCTCTTTGTTTTTTATCTAGGCAGAAATTGAAGGTTGTCATTTGCCTGCCCGTGTGCTTGAGCGAAGAAAGCCTTTTCAATGATAGACATAAAGCCAGGCAGGAATGCAGGAGCCAGCATTGCATTCTTATTTTGCTGGGACGTTTTCTTAGAGTAGAGAAGCTGGCCTTTTCCCAAGGGAACGAGGCTGCTCTTTGCATTTGCTTTTGAGAACAAGAGCTCTCACACACACTAAAGCATCTTAAAATGGATAAGTATCTTTTTTGGCTTTATTTTCTTACTAAACCCACAGGATTCTGTTCCAGAGAACTCAGCACCTGTATGTGCAGTTGTTTTCCCACACTTGAAGTTCTGCTTTGTACACAGGTTTTGGACTTCATGTGAAGATCTGTGGTGTGTTCTAGGACAAAGATCGGTCAAGACAGTGTCTTCTTTTGGCCCTCAAAACCCATCTTTGGAGGGCTGGCATTCATGCAACTGTGTTTTGGGGCTGTGTGTATCTTTGAGGTACAGGGCTTGAAAGTAAAGGCATTCAAATAAGCGAAACCTCGAATAAATCTGCATCAGAAGGCAGAAGTGGCTGCTGGTCTGTGTTGACAGAGTGGATTATTCTTGTAGCACCTGTGTGGTTCGTAGGGTGAAGCATCTCCATTACTAAGCAAAAACGTTTTCTGCTGTTCCCTTGAGCTTCCTTGTCCCAAGTGAGCATTCCTTTTATCTTGGTGTGTTCCTACACAAATGGCTTTGGAAGGTGTCTGCGTGCCATATGCTGCCTAAGTTCTGTCTTGCCTAAAGCCAGCGGTGTTACGAGAGAAACTGGCAAGCCTAATTTGGCTGATTCCTCCCAATAAACTGCACAAGTAATTCCTATAGGCTCGAATTCGCAATACTGCCTGTGAGATCAGAGGAGAGTGTGCTTTCTTGGGAATGGGGTTTCCTGGGTTTTACTAAAAGGCTGATCGGATATAAAAAATGTGAGAGTAGTGAAAACAAAGGGAGATTATAAATCGTTTCTATCTGTGTCAGTACTACTGTTATATTTATGTGTAGAGATACAGATGTGCATTTATATAGGAGAATGTAAATGGTATTTATCTAAGATAGAAGTAAATTTAATAAGTGAAATTTCCCTTTCTTACCTGCTATGGAGTGGAATTTCTCATGAGAAACAGGGATGCTGAGAGAAATCCAGCAATACTAGATTCAGTCATGTCTTTAAAAAAAAGACAAAAATAAAACTGCCAGTCATGTCCATAGCTTATATTTAGCGTGTCCATTTAAAGATCTGCAGCTCAAGTTTATCTGAAGCCGATGCAGAGGAACGAATAAGAAAGCATAGCACAAATTAGTGCAGGATGACATTCTGTTCCATGTGTAGCATGAAAGCATTTGGCACTACGAGCTCATTTTGATCTCACTTGTTGTGTCTTCTGCCTCCTACCAGCCTGGAAGAGAGCTGGAGCTGTGCCTTAGATTAACTCAACATGAATGATCTCTGGTTTACTGGGAGTTTATCTTTTATTATTTATCTTTTGTGACAGCAAGGATTCCTTAGATGGGATTTCCTCCAGCCTACTGCCAGTGCTCAGTGATTCACTGGGTCTGGAAAGGATAACAGCTCCTTGTGAAATCCCTTCTCATCCTGCTGGGAAAGAGACCCTAAGGTACAGCAGCACCTTGGTTGGGAAGCAGTTCCCCACGTTTCTAGGGTGATATTAGGCACCACATGTGCAAAGGGTTCATTTGAGATGTAGTTACTCATCCGGACTTTCAGAGGTACTGAAGAGCCTGACTGCTTTTCCGTTTTTCTTGAAGAGGTGGGTGCTTTGGAAACCTCAGAGTGTGCACTGTTAGCAGCCCTGCCTACCTTTGAAACTCTTGACTGCTGGGTTTAGTTTGGAAGTTGGCTGGTAAGTAACTGTGGAAAAGTGCTGCTGTCGGTGAGTCAGAAGCGGCTCTAAGTTGATTTTCCCCTTATATCAATGATGAAAACATCCCTTCCTCAATCTGATTTCTAGGAGGTTCTCCTCAAGCCTTGTTTTCTCGGTGGCTTCCAGCTAACACGCAATGCTGAAACCTGACTTTAACTGAGCCGTGTCAGGGTAAACAAATGACCGTTTCCAAGGAAAAGATACTAGGGACTCTACAGAGGTTTTGCAGCGTGGTGAAAATCCAGGTAATGGAAAGAGCCAAAAGGGAAGGCTGAATTATATTGGATTCCTGAGTCATCAGCTATTGATGCAGAAGATGCTGCTACCTACGCTTTTGTGGTGATGCTGCTAAGTAGCATTTCCAGCCCTCTGGGCACTGACATCAAAGGATAGCGAAGATAAAAACAGACCACTGTTGACTTTGAGAGGAATGCTGTATTTATACAGGCAGATGTTGAGGTAACTGAAAACTTTTAAACTGCTTTAATGAAAGTTTGCCAGTCCTCAACCTTCATAAACTCATGCTCTGGCTTCCCTTCTCTCCTCTAGAATCACAGAGCTGCTTTTGGGTGCCCCTTCTTCTTATCAGAGGAGGCCTTTCAAAATGAGCGAGGAGCTCCAGAAAGGAGGCAAGATCTGCTGTGACCTGGCAGGGCAGGAGGGTTGGCTGAGCCCTGTTCTTTGCCAGAGATGCCATTCAGTTGTGACAGTCTCCTCAGAGTGAGCATGGGGTCAGACCCTGGACACCTGGCTGCCTGGATGTGAGCTGCTGGGTTTGGGCCAGATCTGGTGGCATTTAATATATTTGTGTCTCCAGCTCAGCCAATGGAAGATCTCTCCTGTAGCACAGCAGTTCTCGTGCTCATCCCTTGGCCGGAGACGCTCACTACTGGGTTTTCCAGCCCCTTCAGGTAATTGATATAAAGAAACACCACAGCTTTATGCAAGATTTCTAAAACAACTGAGACTCTGCCTTTCAAAGCATGCCCAGGCTGCACTTCTCTGATGGAAACGAGCAGACAAACTCGTAAAGCTGGTTTCCTCTTGCTTTCTATTGCAGCCAGACTCTCTGGAGTCTAGCATGGTGTGAGCTCTGAGGTTTCCTGTGGTCGGGACGTGCCCCTTGTGGGTTGTTTGCTGTCTAGTGAGTTTTGTGCTTGCTTTATGACCTTGTCCTCAGCACTGCTGTAGGCAGGCTCTTATCTTCTTTCCAGCCCTCATTTTAATCACCGTTTATGGATTAGTACCTTTGAAATCTCCAGTATTTAACAGAAATTAGCCAATAGCTAAAAATCATACATGGAGGGTACAAGTGACATAGTGTGTCTGCATCAAAACTGCCTTTTTAAGCCCAAAATAGGTCTATAAGTGCTTCTTTCCCAAATCTTCCCTGCTCTGTCTTTTGGAAGGGAGTGATCGTCTCTTCCATGCTTCACTTGTTGCTAAGCAAGGAAAAAAGCAGAACTTCTCATCTTATTAAGATCTTAGTTCCTTCAGTAGCTCAGCACTCCTCTTCCATGCTGGGCAGCTTCAGTGACTCATGGCTTGGCCCCATCCACCCGCGAGCAGCTCCATGGCTGCCATGTAGCTAGAAGAACCTCTAGGTGTGTGACCCTGGATCGTGCTTTGTCTGCTAGAGTGCGTGCACAACTTTCCAAACACTTCCTGGACATCTCTACCCGCTCTTGAGGTTAAACAGTGAATTGTAGTTATAGGGGAGACAGCAATTAAAAATTCACATTCCCAAAACATTCATGTTGGTGTGCCAGGAGCAGGAGACAGCAGTGCATTAGACTTTCCAACCAGCCTTCTCACGCATCCGTCATAGACCAGACTCTTGATGCCACACTCGCGGTGCGTAGCACCTAAATCCGTGGATGAAATTGCTGTTTGTTGTGCAAAATGCTGTTTGGACTCTTTGATGTGATAGAAATAGACTGCTTTGTATGTCAGAGGACCGTTCTGTGATTCATGGAAGTACTTATTTAAGCAGAGGAGCAAAAAGGAAAATGGCAAAGAACTTGCTGGCAAATAAATGAATGGTGACTTCCCTCTGTTGGATTTATTCAGTTCTTGGAGATATAAATGTATTCTTGATGGCCAGAGAAATCAGTCATTCTGCATTAGGAAGCTTGATTGATGTCTTCGGCAGGCCTTTGTGAAGGGCTGTGTAAGTAGATCTGCAATAACCTACAGGGAAAAATACAATGTGGTCTGCTTAGTTTAATACACAAGTACTCCATTATGTTTTGGTTACGTTTACTTTTGTTGCTACTTAAGCAAATTTTAATTGTACAGATATATGAAAATAAGTTACTTCGTGCCTCCAACACACCCCTTGTGTGACATTCATCACTGCCAAACTATGACTTCCATCACATCTGAATTTTCATTGTGATATTGTTATGTTTGAAGTTGATATCTCTCTTACTGCGACAAGATCAGATGTGTTTAATTATGGAACAGGATTCTGCTGAGGCTTACAGGTAGTGCTTGCCCCAGGGATGTTGCGTCTGAAGTGTGTAGGCTCCTCATCTTCCGTAGCAGCCCCCATAGCCTGTGTGACTTCCCATCCCCACAGTGAAGGTGGTGGTGACAGAACGGCTGGGTGGTGGTGACAGAACAGCTCCTCTGTAGAGCTTAAGCAGTGGGAGAAAGTACATTAGGGTGGGGCAGAACAGGTCGGAATTGTATGTTAAGGTATTCTGGATTGAGAATAATAGTCCAAATCTAGAGCATTTGCTGAAGTGTGTAGAGTCTGAGGTCTCGTCTGTGGTGATGTAGGTGCACTAATGCACTAACTTGAACTGGAATAACAAAGATGACTCTTGGCTTGGCAACTGGGTGCGCTGTCATAGCTGTGGAGAAGACTGTTTTGTTCCGAACCTTCCAGTGGGATTTGAATCTTGGCACTGAGTGATAAAAAGCTTGTGCAAGAACCAGTGGGTTTCCTAGCACCTTCCCTGTTGCTCACTCACTTGATTTATAACAGCCTGTGAGATCAGAGGTTGGTTTATGATTGTTTTCTGTTCTTTGAGCAGCTTCCACCCCCTCACTCTTTGTCTGATCAAAAACCTCATGTTGTTTACTTACTGACATAGGTCAAAGACAGCAGGAAAAAAATGGTGACTCAGCCAATTAATTGCTGCCAGAACAAAGCCTGCAGACTGTATCTCAGAGCATAGGCTTGAGAGTAGAGCCTTGGGCTCAGCAAAACTGAAGCCGTCTGTATTGAGAGATCCACCTTTCCCACACTGTCCTGCACTCTCTGGTCCCTCCAGTCCTGAAGTCTTGGTTCCAGACAGCTTTCTTCTGAGTAAGTCCTTTGAGTGCTGTCTGAGATGGGAGCACGGGCAGCGTGTATATGCAGGAACCTCCTGAAACTGCTGCTGGAGACATCTGGTTACTGGAGGCCAGATCCTGCTGGAGACCTGGACAACCACATCAGACTAAATTGAGTGCAGTTCCCTAGTCATGCTTAAAAAAAACCCGTATTCATATTCATCCTCTGTACAGGACTGAATTTTATCTTCCAGGTCATTACTTCCTTTTCCAATTTTTATGCCATTGCTTGGATTGATCTGTGGATGAGGATGTCGGGGTGCTGGTGGTTTGGGTCAGACTCTGCTGTCCTATGGGACCGTGCTGTTCTCTCATCTTTTCGCAGTGAGGAGCATCCAGACAGCAATGCCTGGTGGGTTTGTTCCTGTTTCCTTCTGCTGTGAAGAAAGTGAAGTCTTGGCTTGAAAGCAAAGTCTTGTATCTTGCCGAAGGCTGTGCTCCCTTTATCCTCAGCATAGGTTAAAAATGTTACAAACTGTTTATTCTGTGAGAGGACTTGATGGAAGAGCACTAAATGTTCAGACCCGGCTGGGCTGTCTGAGGCCAGAGAGAATTACTGCTTTTGTTCTTTGTCCTGTGGAGCTGAGATGCAATAAAACCTGATATTGATACTGACTTTCTAAAGAAAGTGCTTTGAGGTCTCCTTGTGAAAAGCAGCAAACAGGAGCGAGGTGGAGTTGTCTCTTTCTAAGAGTCTTTTCTTCTGTTGATCCTCAACAACAGTAATATAGTGGTTCCCTAATAGGTTCACTCACAGCCTAGCAGTAACTTGTGTTCTCCAGTTCTTATTCCACCTATGGTTGTGTCAGTTCAATATTGTACTTAGTTCTGTATCTTCAAGGATATTCGAGTGTTTTCTGTGACTTAAATGTATTTTTGAGAGAACTTTCTGGTGGTGCTGATCACAGGTTCTGGAGAAGGAAGCGTTGTGCTGTGGGAGTCAGGCCCTGAGCATTCATTGGTGTCTTTGTGTCTTGCATTACCCTTTGCAAAGTCCTGGGCTGATCTCACCTGAAGTTTCTGTCATTCATCCTGATTAGGGTTCCTCAGTAGAACAAACTTCTCATCGGACTCTTCAGGAAGCATTAAGCAAAATTTGGGTTATTCACCCGGCTGAACCAGAAAGCTTCTCTCTTATGGTCATGCATGGAAGCGTTTTGAAATGCTGTAGGCAGAAAGGGCTCATGCAGGCAGTAGGTGAGGATCCTCATCTGTATCTGGAAAGCGTGCTTTAAACCTTGATCTGAGTGGAAGCAGATTGTTAACTCACCTCAAACATATCCCTCAGCTCACAGGGCTGGGCTCTCTTCTAGATCTGTGGGTACTTAGGTTCTACACTGGAATCTTACATTGCTGAAGTACTTCAGTTAAAAAGTAAGTACAGAACAGAGGTGACAGAAGCCTTTTATATTAAAGGTTCAGCTTTCTGTGGTTTTGACTTGTTTCCTTTCTGAGTTGGATGCTGCTAATACAGCAAACTTGAGCTCCTGGGTACCTGAGCTGGTTGCATTTTTCCATAGCAGGGGAACTCTCCCTTTGGAACTTTTCAGCCCAGCCGGTCTGCTGTTGAGCATGCAGATGTCACGGGCACTTGAGGTGTCTCAGGACCTCTCTGGAGGGGTCCCGTCTTCCCTTTTTGAGTCACCTGATGGTTTAAACCTCTTTATTGACGAAAATTAGAAAATATGCTGTTGGGTGTTGATTTTGTGTCCACTTGACCACTTACTCGTTGGAAGGAAGAGTAAAGTCAAGGGTTTTCCCAGGCAACTGCCGAAGATGGAGGGGATATTGATGTTGCTCAGCCTTACCCTTGTTCATTTTGATGACCCTCAACACACAGAGGAGGATCCAAGTCTTTTTACTTATTCGATTTTCATACTGTGGAGGTGTCTTTTGATGATGCAGCCTTGTATTGTTCTGAGAGTATTTGTTTTCCCCTAAGCCCTTACTCAAGGAAGATAGTGTAGTTTTGTTATGGGTTTTTTTATGTCGATGATTGCACAATTTAAATTTTCTGTAAATCTTTGACAGCTGTTATTTTGACGCTTTAATTTTTTTCAATGTATTTTAATACTTAACCTGCGCAGAACTTGGTGAGGACAGGACAGAAATAGATGGTTGCAGCCTGTTGGGGCTTCGTAAGGCCTGGCTGTCTTGTCTTTGGCTGCTTGCAGAGAACATGTTTATGGACTCTGTCGCTTGCTGAAACATCTCCTCTTCCCTTTGTTCTTCCTCTCCTGTGTGAGCAAGCAGGGAATGAACAATGCATTAAACTGTAAACTGAAATGCTGATTGGAATGCCATGCTAACTGGTGTTTTAAATAGTTCTGCACATGATTCAGATACATTTTGAAGCAGAGCGGGTAGGGCGGGGGAAAATCTGTTAGTTAAAGTATTAAAACCTGCTGGGGGGGCACAGCATTTCCTTTCACTTCCAAAATACCTCTCCAGTCTGAGACAACTGGAAATGGAAAGATGATGTCTGTGCCCTCAGGCTCTCACTCAGAATTACCTAAGCTTCTTGTGGAAAGGTTTTCCCAGCAGGTTAAATGCATTTTATTTGTTCTCATAGCCTTTAAAATGTCTCTTTAAAACATAAGAAAGACCACTGCCGTTTAGATGCTTTTTAGTTTGACTGAGATGACAGCGAACACTGATCTGTGGTAGCTGAAACCTTTAAACCATTACAAAAACACTGACGTCTTTCCTGATATGGTTCTGCCCTCTCCCCTTCCCCAGCACAGTTCATCTTTTCTGAAAACACTTTAGAAATTTAGAGAGAGCTATGCCAGCAGTCGGTATGTCTTCATAACAGGCTTTACCTGGCTTTTGGCTCCCACTCCCTTCTCACCCATCCTGACACGTGGGCTTGCCAGATGAATTTGAGAATCAGGAGCCAGAAGTGTAAGAGATGTCCTAAAGGCAAGATTTCATCAGGGGCACCGTGTTCATCAGTGAACTCTGTTTCTTTTAACCCGTTTTTTTCCCTGTGCATATTGATTTTTCCTTTAATGTACGGCCATCCCTCTCATCTACATAGACAATTACCCTTTACTCCTTCTCTCTGTTTCTTCCAACTGAATTCCAACCCATTTGGTAGCCTTGGGATGGTTTGATCATGAAATACTTGGCAGCTGGGTTGGTGCTTTGAGGTAATGAGACGTTCTCACCTCCCTGCCTGGTTGCTTCTGTCCTCTCAGCTTCTTTGAAAGCCTTCACCCTTTAGGTGAGCAGCCCATGGTGACTCCACAATTTTTCCTGGGTGGTAATAGCTCATTTAGAGCCTGTCATTCTTCATTCAGAATTTAAATTATTTTCTTCCAGTATGCATTGATTTCCATTTATTGACTTGACTTATCCACCTGCCATCTTATTGCTCAGTCACGAGGCATTATAAGATTTTTGGGTGGAAATTGAGTTCATGAGTCCTTGGCTCTACACAGCTGTTTTCTTATCACCCAGCAAATGTAACAGCCGTACAAACCAGCATTCCTAATGCACACTTTTGTGTTGCACACTCTCTAGAAATGTCTCAGCCCCACTGTGTGAGGTGCTATACCGAGAGCATGATGGAGTTCTTGTGCTGACACTTTGAACAGATCAAAAGCCAAACATGAAAGCGCTGCAGGTACAGTGCAGGCATGTCCTAAGGTCCAGAGCACAGCGCGGGATATGTAAGTCCGAGAATTTCTGGAGGCTCTCGGAGCATTGATTTGAGGCCCTGGTTTGCGCTACTTTGGAGTTGTTTGCCACCTCTCACAGTGGTGGGCCTGCAGATCCGAGGCAGGCTCAGCGAGGGCAAACCCTGCGGAGCGGCTGTGATGTTCCTTCAGAGAGACTGAACCACAAGAAACATCTGTGGGTTGGTGCTGGCCATGACGCTTGTTTTGACCCAAACAGTGACCCACTCAACAGTGGACTTCACTTCTCTTGGCTTTTGTTTTGGTGTTGATCTGGCACTTGGATTTCAGGAGCAATATTCAGAAGCCGCAGCATTCAGTCTGAGCTGTGTAATGCTCACTTGCTGAATAATTTCTGATGTTTTTCTTGCGTCTCGTAAGCCTGGGGAGAAGTTTGATGGTTCTACCTTTACCGTGGGCTCTTCTGAAGAGACTGATTTAGGAAGAACGTTTAGAAGAGTATTGTTAAAAATAATCCTGGCTGGCATTTTCAAGGCTGAAACTTTGTGGGCTGTCAGTATTGACTTTCTTTAAAAAAAATAAAATTCTTGAAATACATTTGCCATTGCTTATGTATATGGGGAAATTTATCCAAAAAACCAGAGAGAATTGGCACGGGTGCAGCTTCCTTTTGCTTCATTAGCAGAGGAAGCAAATGAAGCCTCCTTTCAGTACCTCTGAGTGTGGTAGCTCCACTGAACACCTTAACTACACATTTATGGAAACCTGGCTGCAGGCACATCTGCAGCGCTATTTTGTCCATAATACCAGCTAGAATATGCAGAAATATCGCTGTTCTTCATTTCTAGGCTGGTTAATACCATGTTGGGCAGGACCCAAAAGCAGAGTGTGGGAGAATTAAGAAGGGTCAAAGGTAGCTTTTCTTTCCAGTGTGTCCTTTATTCATACAGGAGGCTAAACCCACTCTTTGTAATTCAGGAAAAGTTGATTAAACTCTTTTTTTTTTTTTTTTTTTTTTTTTTTTTTAATTCAGACTCTACAATGGCTCTTAAATTGTTAATGTGCATTAACTGTGGCTTTGACGTGCAGACTCTCCGACAGCGTTCCCCCTCGGATGGAGTTAGAACGTGGGGGTTTTGACCCAATTGCAAATGAAAGCTCTTTGAAAATGATGAGGACTGAAATGTGTTTCTCTTGCTGCTCCGTTCCGATAGAGTATGGCTTGCTCGCTCTCCTCCCCCTTTAATCCCCCTGCCACACATGTTCTCAATTACTGCCTGCATTGAAGCTGCAAACATTTCTTGTGCATCTAGCTTTCTATATTGAGCACTGGAAATATATTTTAGTAATTTGTGGGAGAACTATTATGTCCCATGCTGGGAAAATTGTGTTTATGGTTCCTGCAGGGAAACAAGTTCATCAGTTCCAGTCCACAACAGTTTTGCTGTTTCTTCCTCCTTCTTTTGTATCTTGGAGTAATATCATAAGAACCTCTTGCCCCCGTTGGGCTGAGCCTGGGTTTCTCCCATCTTTAAAATAAAAAGCATATGTTCTGTAGTCTGTGTTTTGCAGTGCTGTCCACAAAATAATCATTGGGTTTTGGCTGAACACAATAATAGCTACTATGTACCCCAAATATTTGGGTTTGGATGTGCAGAAGCACTGCATTTAGGAAAACTCGGTTGTATTTTATTGTTGGTAGGATTTCAAAGTCAATATTCTGCAGCAGAGGGCATTAAAGGAGTAACTTAAGAGAAAATCAGACTTGCCAGTACTGATGCATGGTGCCTGGATTGGAAGGGGAAAGGAAACAGGGCTTACTCCTTTTCTAAGCATTTGTATTTTCCTCGTAGGCTAATCCTTCTGGATCCAGTTGATAAAGTGCATTTACAAGCTCGTTTTGTACATTAAATCATGCTTTGTTTTTAGCTGTAAACCTGAGGTCCCACACCCACATCTGCAATGTGTTTCTCAGTTCAGTTTCTGATTTGTAGAAGATAGCTGTGGTTAAAGAGAATTCTGTGTTGAACTCCACCTCTCTTTCTGGTGCTGGAAGTGCGTTCAGCTCTGATAGGAATCAGGGGATGCTATTCCAGCTGTAAAGAAAAAAATTTTAAAGCACAGGTACCTTTTGCTTAAATAAACGGTGGGCTCTTTCAAATGGAAATAATTACTTTTGGATCTCTCGTGGATAAATTGATTCGCAGTAGATGAGCTTTTGAGAGTGCTGGCAGGCTGGGATAGTAGAGAGGAAAAGGTGTGTCTAGATCAATTAATAATTGTTAGATAATAAATAAATTCTTTTCCAATGCACACAAACTAAGCTTCCTTTTCATTTACTGCTCCAACTTCCCCTTCAGAGATTTGATGACAGCGCTCTCTCCCAGAGCAAAGAGCTTTTGCCATTTTGATGTAAACATTCGTTGACCCTCTATGGAGATTAGAAAAATTACTTTCCTGTCATTAACAATGATAAAACAGTAAACAATATTGTTAAAGATGCTTTGGGGGGACATCAAACCAAAAGGAACAAATTAAAGGACTTGAATAAGAAGTGTTGTGCACTTTTACTATTGTCCTTGGAGAAGGAAATAAGTCCAGGCAGCACCGCGCTGTGGAGCAAATGATAGTGTCATCTTTGCCTGTAACTTTGTGATTTTTGCAAGTTTGGGGATTGTTTTTGCTGTTGCTCTGTTGCTTTGTGTCTGATACGTTGGTTAAAAAAAAAAAAAATCTGGAGGAAGAACAGCTATAAAACATGAGCAAAGTGAAGCCTGAGATGCTCGTTTAGTTCCCATTAGCACAGTAAATGAGAAAGTGATGAGGTTTGGTTTGGTTTTATATCCCCATGCTTGTCCACAGGAATGGTTTCAGACGCGTGTCATGAATGGAAGCTGAGTCATAGCTGGGCCATAGGACTGGTACCCAGCAAGGTGTAGGATCAGAGTCTGTGGAGCTCATAGCGGACTCTGGCAGCCTTGGTGTGAGTTGGTTTGGGGTTTTTTTTTTAAGTGGATAACAGTCTTGTCTCACTTTATTATTTGTAAACCCAAAGACATTGCAATCTAAATTAGAGGGGTAAAATAACTCCTGATGTAACTTATGGGTTTGCCTAAAGGGCAGAGAGCTTTCCTTGCTGCTGTGTAAGCTTAGGTCAGTAGCAATGGCCACAACCTCCCCTGCTCACCTCCTCACGAGTGGGAACGCACCTGCAGCCTTTGGGACCGGATCCTGTGACCCAGGAGATGTGCTCTTGCCTGCCTGCACACTCGGAAAGAGTTGCTCCCATCCCAGCAGACCTGGAGGCTGGAAAAGTAACCAGTCTTGGTTACAGGAGATGGCTTATTGATTACAGCTTGTTTGGTGACTATCCTCACGTAGTTGGCTGGAACAACTGGAGGAACCTGTTATCTAAGGTTGCTTTATCTCTTGGATATTTCTGTGATCAACTGCTGTCACATCTCTTGGATTTGAGGGCTGTGACACCGTTCACGCTGCTGGGATTTCAGTCCCTGCTTGTAGTTGTTCCTAGCAGTTTTGGGGGAGGGACAGAAAAGGGGGAAATTCTGTTTAAATACAGGTTTTAGGTTAACAGAGGAGAACGTGCACACTGCAGGCAGTGGTCTGTTATCCCTAAAGAGCTCTGGGTAGAAAGCCGGGAGGGTCCTTGCTCTTCTGTTGCAAACATGCTTCAGTGCTTCTGCAATGCAGACAGATTGCCACCTTATCAGTGTTTACTTAAACCTGTGTAAGACCATCTAAACCAGGAGAAATTTATGCACCATTTGATAAAAAGGGACAGCAGGGACAAATGCTGACTTGGAAAAAGTTGAGTATCTGTGCTTGTCTCATACCTTGTGACTTTCACAAGGAGCGCTCAGTGTGCACGACATTGCTCTGTACTTGGTCCATCTCGTGAGGTTTTCTGGGCGCATCAGCTCCGACGGCTCTGCAAGGCCTGTTTCTTAAATGCTCCTCAGAGGTTTCAGAGCAAGCCTTCTAAAGCTGGTTTTAACATCAAGAAATAGAGCTGTGCCTTGAGCTCAGTAGAACCAGAGCTGCTAAAAGGCTTTTGCCAAAATAACCCATCCTGACCCCAGGCAGGTGCCCAGTGTTCATCTCCCAGATGCCAGCAGGTGCACACCGGGATGTTCCTGGGGTGAACAGCGGGCACGCCACCAGAGACCTGCAGGGTCTAAAGGCAGTTCTTGGCTATAGGTGTAGCCAGACACCCAGCTGCCATCACCTTATACCGTGCACCGAGAAATACCAAAGTGTGGGGGAAGCTGTGGCTTTAACTTTGCTGCCTGCCCTTGTCAGAACAGCCTGGTGATCTTGACTTGTAGATAGGTAGGCAAAATCAGCCGGTGATTATTTTTCCTCACAGAACTTGAAGTTGCCGAATTCGTGTTACAAGAAAGATAGGAAGTCGTTCCAAGGGAGCAGGAGCACCCGTTACAGACTTTATAGCTGTTTCCCTACAAGAAAGCCTGTTGATGTTTTCATAGAATCATTAAGGTTGGAAAAGACATCCGTAATCATCCAATCATCAGCCCAACACCACTGTGCCTGCTAAACCATGCCCATAAAGTCAAGGGACAAAGATACATAGTTCACCCTATGTTCTTTCACACGCAGATAAATTTGAGCTCAGAATTACGGTGTGATGACAGGGGAGAAAACTAGTAGCTCGTAGGCAGTATTGAGCAACAGCTCTCAAAGTTTGGGAGGATAACAAGAGGAACGATCTAGTAATTCTCTTATTCTTTGACTCCAGTGATGAGGGCACGGGGAGGTGTCTGCTCTGAAGCAGAAAAGAAGCGCGTTCCATCAGCAGTCTGACACGTCAAGTTTTTGTCCATAATCGTCTAGGAAGTTCAAATAGTATTTGGGAAAGTGAAACCTACCTGAATGCATTTCTGTCCTCTCATTTCTCCTCTCCTCCAGCCCTCTCTCCTGCCTTATTGTTTTCCCTACTTAAGCAGATAATAAAAATTAGTTTTCCAAGAGCAGAAGAGCCCAGTTCTATGTGGTGCAGCTCATCCACAGCTGCAGGAGAGGAAGGGAAGGTGGGCTCTGCTGCTGCAGGCAGAGATGGGATCATTAAACCTGCTCCAATGGCAGCGTTTGCAATGCGTGTGGTGTGTGGAAGCCAGAGAGAGCCCTGTGGTTCCAGGATGAGTGAAAGCGAGGTGGATGTGGCAGCCCTGCAGGCTGAGTGCGGTTCCAGAGGCCCGAGAAGAGAGTGTAGGGGTGGGTGCATGAGCCTACACCGGTCTAAATGCTGGTTTGTTGTAGTATTTTTTTACCTTTAAGATTAGTGGAAGATCTTGTTCCCACCCGCAGCTCTGACCTATGGCATGCCCCTCACTGCACCAAGAGAAACAAACATTTCCCAAACAGAAGGCATTGACTGCTGAAGATTCTTTATGGAATTAAGATTTCAGAGGCTCAGTTATGTCAAAATAGTGTCATGCCTTTCATGAAATGTTTGCTGCCAGCATGAAATCTTTTATTTCAATTAAAACTGAAAGGAAGTGTTTCGCCTTGAAACTACAAGTGATTTCCTAGTTTTGATTTACCAAGAATTTGTTCCCTCATTTTCTCTTGCCCCTTTTTGGGAAGTAAGGTGGCAGAGAAGACAAAAGAAAGTGAAGAAAGAGAAGTAGAGGTGAGGTAATTCCATTTTGCTTTTCCTAAAGAATGACACCCCGTGGTTGTGTGAGGTGAAACACAGCATGAGTGCAAATCTGCTGCAGGCTCCTGTCCTTGCGCTTTGCACCCTTGAGAACCTTTATCTTTGGGGCTGCTGACAGGGTGCCTTGCAAACCAGAGTCCCAAAGTGCAAGAGAGCCATGTGGAGGTGACTGGGTGACTTTTCTCCACGTGTGGAAGGAAGGACTCTGGCCAAGCACCTGGCACTTGCATCATCTGGGCACTGGCCAGAGCAGTAAAATTCAGATCCAGGTTTTTGATTCAACCCCGTTCACTCATATAGATGGTGAGTGGTGACGTTCCAAGTTAAAATTGTACAGCAGAGCTTGCTTGAAATAATTTATGACCCAGGAAGAAAAATCTGTGCTAAGAATAACTTTTAATTACATCAGGTCGGTAAATTATTCTACAGATTCACGCCCAGAACAAGTCTTGGGTAGAGAAGATGTGTTACCTTTAGCATGCCTATATCTAAAATCATTGGTTTATGTATTGTTCTCATTGAGTTCACAAAACCCCCTCTATATTTAGCTCCTTCAGTGGACAAAGAACAGATGAGCACAGTAACACTTGCACGGTCTTAAACTGCATTTATATTTCCTGCAGTCTGTCCCTGCTTAGCGCCGCAGACTCCTTGCCTGTTGGCATTTGTGCTGGGATGGGAAACCAGCATCATTCTCATTTGTCAGCTGGAGTGGCTTAATGAGGGAGCTGCACTTGGGTGGACTCAGACCTTTTCACCTCTCTCATATAGTTTCCGTCAGTAAACTGAGCTTTCCACTGCATTCCAGCACGCCTTATTTTCTTCACATGGGGTATTTTCCTAGTCCTGCTTCAATGTAGTTTGGGCTTCTCTCTTCACATTTGGCAAGAATTTATTTTCACACTTAAGTTGAGATAAAACACATTTTCTTACAGAATCTTCCTGAATACAACGATGAAAGTCTATGAAGGGGGAAAAATGAATCAGCCAAGTTGCATGCTGCTTTGTAATTGTATTTTTAGGAAGTATTAAAGAAAATGCTGTCATGACAAACGAAGGGAAGATAAGTTTTAGTATCCCAAGTCCGGTTTTAGAAAGCAGTACTGCAAATGTTGTGCTTTGACAGTGAAGGCATTGTGGCTTAGGCTTTGCTAGTCATGCAAATAAACTCCAAGTGTGTGTTCATAGAACCAAAAAAATAACCTCTGTGGTTACGTTGCAGGATCACTCTTGAATATTGTAGCTTTGTTTAATCTACAGCTTGGGAGGTCTGGACTGATAAAGTCTGATTCCAGAAAAGTAGAATTCATATCAGAATTACTAGTTAGTATTGTTTTAAGCTACTGCTAATCTTTCATTTGCAGCAGTAATTTGATTCGCACAGGTTGTAGTTCACACCACAGGGAACTGTTCTGATGATGAGTTGAACCACAGTTTGATACTGGTTTAATGAAGGTAAATATGGTAGACACAGAGCTGACTTTTTCTTTAATAAACCTTGGGGGGTTTTGCCGCATGTCCTGACTTTGTCAATAAGCCGTACTTAAGATCAGTGTCTTCTTCAGCACATCCATGTTTCTGTATTTATTTATTTTGTCTGTATTGCAGGTCATCCTTTTTGTGTTTTGCCTTGGTTTCTGTTCCTTCAAGGTGCCAGTCGTTGTTCTACTCCAAATTGTCTCAAAGCCTAAGTAAAGGCTCAGATAACTTCCCCAGCTACACAAAGGTAGCAAGGAAGAGGGAGTGACTGAAAGTCCCCCATAACTTTACACAATGTAATCTCTAGCTTAAACTGTCACTGTTATTATTACAGATCAGACGAGACCATCATGGTTATTGTGTTGGAAGTTTTGGCACAGCACGAGCTGTAGGGCTCCCCTGAGTGTATGTCTGTCTGTGAATACTTGCTTTCCTTGGCCACAAATCTGTTAGTTTTGTTCTGTGTTGGGTTTGAAAATTATTAACTTTCTGTAATGAACTAAACACTGCTATCACGGTGACTCTTCAGGCGGTCCCTGGTTGTATTTGCTAATGTCTCCGTCCCAGAGCTGAGCACAACTAATGACTGGAAGGAATGTTGACGCTGTCCTTTGACCGTTTCTAGCAGTGCTGTGACACCGTTACTGTTTCGCTTGGTAGGGACAGTAGTGCAGGGTTTGTTTAAACAGCGCGTAGGAGCCATCATGCTGCTTTTAACAGGGTAGCAGTGTCTAATACAGGCTGCAGAATTAAGTTGCTGTAAGAAAGGTGAACCTGCCACTTTCTGACCTGAGCGCTGAGTGCAAAGCCAACTGACACCTACTTCACGGGGCTTTTTTGTGTCTTCAGAGTTCAGCTAAGCTGTGTTTTATCACTCCGACCAAAAAGATGGCAAAGTGTTTTGGTTAACAAACAAATACACGGTTTAAAAACACCAGCCAGTTCAGTGTTTGCAATTTTCAGTGCCGTTTGACTGTGTAGTCTTGGAATTAGATGGTGTAAAGTACTTAACATGTTACACAAATATGTCAAAACGCATTAACAGCACAAGTGTTCTTTACTGCTTTCCTAAATACATTTCACAATATACTGTACCAGGATACACTGCAAAGAAGTGAAGATCACCAAGACCTGGGTGATTAGCAATGAGACTGTCTTTCTACACTAAGAATCTGTGTATTCGTGATAATGTCCAGAGTGAAGTATACAAATCCCTTCCCTTCTAAAATGAGAAGATAGCCGGAATGAGCCCCAACAAATTAAGTTTTTTCATATCCACTCAGATCAACTTTCTACTGCTGGTTAATTCCCAGTCAGATCAACTGCTTCTTTGCCAACTTTCAGGTTACCTCCAGCCTTTGAGTTTGGATGCCATTTGGGCATTGTGTCACTTTGGAATGGCATTTGGCCATGGTTTCTCATGTGTGGGGAGGCCAACCAGCCACCTGCTCCTGGGAAGGACAGCTTTGCAGCATTTTACCCTGCTTATAGGCAACAATTAACTAAGTAGTTTCATTATAAATGAGAAGATAGGACTTGTGGCTTCCTTAAAGACCATCACCTGTGCTGAACTTTCAAATGACTGATGGCAGTTTTCCTGCAAATGTGTCTCTTCTGTGTGACCCAGAACCCATGGAAGTGGCATTCATTCACTGCATCAGCCTTGTGGTCATGGCAAGCCTGGGCACCAAATGCCTTGAGCAGACAGTTCTGGAGTGGACCTGCACGTGAGGCCAGCCAGTACACTTTCCTGCTGGCTTTCTTCTCCCAGGGAGACTTGGGTGCTGTTTGCAAACTGAGATGATGCTGTTGTTGCATCCTACACACACTTCCCTGCTCCGTGCAGGCTTGGGTATTACTTCCATAGACAGTGTAAGCTTTGCAGTTTCAGAGATCTAATCTAATAATAGATTGGTCTACATTTGCTGCGTTGCCAGAAAAAGACATATGCTGTCAGGCAGTCGAAGTCAGCAACAGTGCTGAAGTGGAAACGTGCTGAAACGCGAAGAAGGCAGAAATCCAGAAGAATCTGTCTGAGGTTTGGCTATTGGGAAACTGAAAATATTGTCTTCTTGTGTGCTTTCCACACGTACTTAGAGGAATACTGTTCGCCTGATGTCTCAAAATGATAAAAGGGCAATTCTTTCTCAGCTTTGATGTGATAATAGAAGATGCTGTTGGCATTCAGCTTATCGAGACCTGGTGTAAGAGGGAAGAGAAATGATTTGAATAGCTAGAATAGAAGAGGCATGTTTAGTATGGTGCGGGAGAGAAATACAACATGGAGCTCCTTCTGTCATTGATGATTAAAGACACAGTTTTTGAGTTGCACTCACGGCGGAAGTAGATCTTTGCATAGCTGTGGCACAGATTTTAGGGTGAGGACTTGAGTTTTCACAGCATGCAATGGTAAAGAAATTTTCCGTGCTGTATTTTATCACACAATGTTTGCAATTCCAATTTTTCACTTTTAGCTTTTCCCTGGGAAAAAAAACCCCACATCATTGGCTTGGCTTGACCAAAGTGACTGTATTCCACAAGAACCATAGCTCTGCTCTGTGCTGGTGAGACTTGGCTTTGAGTTCTGATGGCTCTGTGCCGCTGACTTGTTACAGAACTGCAGTGAGGCAGGGCTTGGGCTTATATGTGAAGGTGCGAGGTTCTGATGTGTGTTCTGAGCCAGCAGTTATGGGATTTCATCTGTACATATTCCTTAAATATTATCACTTTTAGATGTGTGCTAAGAAAATGGCATCTGCCACAATCATTCTTGTTCTGCTGGGGTCAGTGTGTGCACAGACTTTTATTAGTATTCTGGACAAAATTTCTCCTTAAATGCCATCACAGCACCGAAAAGGGGGTTTGGCTTTTTTTTTTTAGTATTAATGTTTCCTCCTTCAAGACCGCTGACTTCCACCTGGTCACATGCATGTGGCTCATTGTGAGGAGTAGCAAAGAATTTTATTTCAGTGACTTCTCCAGGGAATTCATCTACTAAGTGATAAATACGTAGACCTCATGGGAGTCACCTGGAGAAGTATCCCATCTGGGGAGACCTTAGAGCAGCCTTCCAGTACTGAAAGGGGCTCTAGGAAAGCTGAGGAGGAGCTTTTGATCAGAGAGTGCAGGGATGGGATGAGGGGAACGTTTTCAGCTGAAAGAGGGGAGATTGAGATGAGATCTTAGTAAGAAATGTTTTGCTGTGAGGGTGGGGAGGCCCTGGCCCAGGTTGCCCAGAGCAGTGGTGGCTGCCCCATCCCTGGAGGTGTTGAAGGCCAGGTTGGATGGGGCTTGGAGCCCCCTGATCCAGTGGGAGGTGTCCCTGCCCATGGCAGGGGGTTTGGAACTGGGTGGGCTTTCAGGTCCCTTCCAACCCAAACAATTTCATGGTTCTGTTTACCCAGCTTGGATCACCCATCGCACAGGTAGCATCCTTGTGCAGTTAAGAAGTTAGAGTAAAAAATTTGGACTGCTACTATTCTCTTCTCCTCTTGGCACTATTCCTGGAGAGAGTCAAGTTAGTAAATGTGCTGTCACAGTAGCTATTACCAATGACACAAAATAATTAACTTGTGGTTTCTGTTGTGGTGGGGCCACTTCTGTATTATAGAGCAATACATCTGTGCTAGGAGGGAGAGTGTCATGCTGGATTGTCCTGACGGATGCTTCCAGGAAAAGCAGATGAGTTTCTAAAGACAGGTTGTCTGATACTTTCCATTTATGTGAAATCCTGTTGGTTACATGGCAGATCCCTCCGAGCTGCTTGTTGTTTCTTCTGGGTTTCCTGATGAGGTGAGGGGGAGGGCAGCAGCCATCTCATTTTTCTCTCTGTTGTTTTTGGAGGGGATAACTGCAATCTTTGTTCCTTTCAAGCTAGTCAAAAGAATGCTCAAGCCAGTTTTTAGTCTGATTCTCTAATCAAGTGAATGCTTCCATTTTTTGATTTCTTGATCCACAAGTGTGGGGTTCCTGGCTTTCGGAAGTCCTGAAGACTTTGGGACATGGGTGGTCAGCAGTGCTGAGAAGCCTTGGTAGTGCCTGGTTCTTGAGTCCTGCTGAACTGTGCTCCATGCAGGAATTATATTGTGAACACACTATGAAATCTGAGAACCTTAAGAACATTCTTTCTTTTTCCATTATTTAAAATATTTTCTGTAGGAGGCCTCAGATAAATCTGATATTACAGTGTAACTGGAAAATCCTACTCTTTGGTCCTTACAAACGCAGGCTCTTCCTGCACCCAGAGGGAAAACTTTCTCTTGTGACTTGGGTGGCAAACACAGCCCTGTGCTCTGTGTGCTTCTGGAGGGGCCAGGAGCCCTGCGTGGTCAGGGGAGCCAGCCAGCACCTTTCCGATGCTCCGCAAGCACCTGCTCTGCTGAAGGTGTTGTGCAAACCTTGCTGCTGTTGCTGGGGACCAGCTGGAGGGAAGCTGGAGAAAGTCATTGTTTTGAGGAGATGTTGCTGCACATATGTTGTTGTGTCAAGGGGAGAAAATATCAACTGTATGTGGTGTTAAACCTTAAGGCTGAAGCTTTTTTTGTTTGTGTGTTTGCAGTGGAAGAATCCCATGTCACATTCGGTTTGTGTCTCATGGTAGGGGTGACATTGTGCTCGGTACTGACTGAGATGGAGGGGCTGTGCCGCACACGGCCTGCGGTGTCAGGAGAGATAAGCACGGAGCAGAACAGAGGCAAGAGGAGGCTGAGGCGGGGAGGAAGCTCGACCTTGTTTTCGTATGCTCAGTGGCTGCTGCCACTTGTCTCTTCACCTGGAACTCCCCAGGGAAGGGAGGTGTCTACTGAGGGAAGGGGCAAGGACCAGCAAAGGGAATTGAGATGCTCTTTGCTGGTGAGCAAAGGCTCTGAAGGAAGAAGAGACACTGGGGCTTGGTTGAGAGATCAGATGTCAAACCTTGACGAGGCAAGAAACTTCACTGGATACACGAGGAAGACAACTGCTTATGTGAACCATGGGAAGGTTTTTGGAGGGCGTCTGAATGATTGGTCCGTGAGCGAAGCCTTTTGCTCAGTGTCAGTGCAATACAGCAGGTCCTGGGCTGTGACGAGAAGCCTTGAGGGATATGGTAATTAAGAAAAGTAACTAAGAACTAAGTCATAAAAACAATGTGTTTTACCAGCTCTGTTGTGCATAGGCGGGCAGCAGGGAATGTGGGTCACGCAGCTGAGTGGCTGAGCCAGGAATAAAATCCAGGTCTGTTAATGCCTCAGGCCTCTCCATACGCACTAAATGGTGGCTCTTTCCTCTGGTACAGCTTGGGTGGGAAAGGACCTCTGTTTTAGGTCGAAGACTGCTCAGTCCAGCAGCTAATCATGTTCTCCTGCTCTTTGCCTTTCCCAGGTGCAAGTTCTTCAGCCTCACAGAAACCCCGGAGGACTACACCATCATTGTGGATGAAGAGGGCTTCCTAGGTGAGTGTCAGCGTGCGCCGCTTTGGTATCCAATCTTGAGGTGGAGGAGGAAAACATCATTTCTCACTGAGATTATAAACCAGAGCGTTTGTAAAACAGGTTTGTTTGTCAGTGCTAGTAGTACAGCTATGAAAGGTGCTTTGATCACTTAAGCACGCTGTCTCCGCCGCTGTGCTGTACAAGGCGTTTCACACATGGAATATGAATATATTTTAATGCCAGGAAAAGAGCACACACAAGTCTTAAAGAGCAGCTTAAGCATATTTGAAAAAGCAAACCCATCTGCATCTCATTGTATTTAAATGAGCTGGCCTTTCTCCCCAAGCCTCCACAAGCACACCACGTCTTATGTCTCCAACTTGTTCATCCAGCCTCTCTCTTTAAAAGGAGCACTTGAAGATGAGTAGTTCCTATCATCCCCACAGCTATCACAATGCTGTGGAATTGTGAATTGGCTCATTGGCTCATCACTACAGGCTGTGATTTATCCCCCTTTCTTACACCCAGCTCTCTCCATAATAAATGTGCCATCTTTGCCTGTGGTGGCCAATGGTCTCTCTCTCAGCTTGTGCCAAAGGTGGAGTTGGCTGCGTGTCCGAGAAGGTGCTTGGCATGTGCTTGGGAGCTGCAGACGCTTGGCACTGGGCAAGTGCTGATGGAGAGAATGGCTTGGCTTTGCAGATGGAAATAGTTTGTAATAACATTTATTGTGGTTTTGTTTGTAGCAGTGTTACTGGGGTGGTGGAATGAGGAAGTGTTGTGCAGCTATTATTATTTTTGCGCAGTTGCTGCTCTCTGTGGTTGGAATTAAAAGTCTACACATTTTACTGGTTTGGAGAAAATTCATTAAAACATGAAAAAAGACCGTTTTATTCCTGAATAGGAATTAACTGTCGAGTAGCTGCTTGTGACACTGTAACATTCAATGATTTTGTAATATCCAAACCCTAAGGAGAAAATTAGAAACTATACTGTCTTTATTGGGTACAGAGTCAAAGTTTTATAATCAGTAGCATTGCTGAATTATTCCCCTTTTGGTTTCAGAAGTACTCATAAACATACAATAGAATAAATTACTGCACTTCAGAACACTAAGATGGTGACTAAACATTTTCATAAGATAATCGCTAGGTTGGGGAGAGGTGAATGGATCTTTGCAGCTCTTGGTGTTTGTGATGCAGGAGTTGTGAGGTTCAGTTGAAGGTATCTGTCACTGCTTTGTGCTAAATAGCCCCACTACTATTTATCTCTCTGGAAATTATGCCAGCTTGAAACAAAGGTAAGCTCTGGCAGTGATTCTACCCACCAGCAGTTGGGGATTGTGTTGCACTGTGTGCCCCCCTGGTTGTGCTTGGAGCAAATCCCATTGTCAGCCCAGTGTCCATCAGGAGCTGCATGTCGCGTGGGTGCTGTGGGTTATCTCTGTGCACCAGGCAGAGCTGCCACACTTCGAAGCCGCATTCCTTCTACTTGGGCCCTTTTGACTTGGTTACCTTGCTGTCATACGCACTTGAATTTACTGCTGAGTACTACTGGAGTTACAGTACCCATGTAGCTTCTGTTGGGATGTAGCTGTGCCAGCATATAACATCCCTTTTTTTCAAGTACACTGCATGCAGGTGGGGTGTTGAAGCAGGAAGGAGCCTGCTAAGGCCATTCTCTGCTACAGCACGATGTGGCAGCCAGGTACAAGACCCGGCATGGGCAGTAGTGTCACAGACCTGGAGGCTTCATCAGTTTTTCTTTGGTAGTAAGTGGTGATCTACTGGCAAGACCTGTACACCCTGCTTTCTGCCAACTCTGCTAACATAGCCCCCACGAGTTTGTGTCGAGCCTGTGCTCGTCTTTCTAAATCGTCACCACCACATCCAAAGCTTCCTCTCAGGGTTAGTCCTCACCATGATCTCCACGGTCGCTCCGTCGCTGTTCCTCATTTCCATTTGCTGTAAGCCTTTCACAGTCTGGAGTAATTCAGGATCTAGAATGGCTGTAACAGGGGAAGGACTCTGCTTTGCTCCCTGCTTCCTCTCACAGTCTGGCTGTAAACGTCTCAGGAGGAGGACTCTCACTGTGCCTTTTTTTATAGTGTAGAATCAGACCCGTAGACTTGAATGGGATCAAAATCTGTAAGAACTGCAGCATCCCACCTTCTTGCAAACCAGCAGCAATCGTGTCTGCCTTGAATGCGTTGGCTGCTTCCTGACCAGACTAGTGAAGCACCGGGTTCAGCTCAGGAATTACAGGGTGAATTTTCACCTTTGGTGAGCGGTTTAGTTAGCAAGTCCAGCAGCCAGCAGTGACTTTTTGACCTCTCCAGGTAACTTTTGTTCTTCCAGTGCTTAATAAACTCTAGGTGTAAGTCTCTGAAGGACAGGCTTTTTTCTGTGTGGAAAATTAGGGCCTTTCTTTCTCAGGCACATACGTGAATTTTTGCTGAGCGGAAGCAAGAAGCTTGTCCTGATAGCTGACATCTCTCAAGTCAGCCAAACCCCTTTCCTGCACGTCATAAACAGCACCGAAGGGAGAAAAATAGACTGGAGAAACCCTGGCACTTTGAGCAGTCCTTGAGGTCAGCACTTCAAACATACTGACACACAGTAATCATTCTTAACTGTTTTGTCAAAAATAATCCTTAGGCTTGTTTCCCTGTGAGCAGTGAGTCGGGCTGGTAAAGAAGTCGTTATTTCTTCTCCCCAGAAAACATCTGCAGTGCAAAGCCATAACCTGCTTAAGCATTCATTGTGCTGGAAGGGAACGGCTAGAGCCTAATTCTTTGCTTTAATTCCCCGTCAGTGAGGTGGGGATTATATCTGCACAGAACCTTGTTTGTTCCAGTGGCCGTTTCTTGGGCTTTGGCCTCTTAATGAGGAAGAATTTTACTCAGCAAATAACACAGGGACAGTGCACAGAAGGCACTTTCCTGGCAGATACTGAGATGAATTAGCAGGAGGAGTTTGGCCATGGGCCCTCCTGTGTGAAGACAAGTCTCTCGGCTACTGGGGTGCTTGGACAGCCATGGAAAATCCTTGCATTTATCACTGGCTCCGCAGCCAGCACGTGGCAGGAAAGTCAAGTGGCTGCTGCTCCCTGAAATATGGGAATATTTGTTTGAGTTCGGGTTGCTTTTCCCAAGGTTGCTGAGAGTGGGAGCTGCCTGTGTGTGGAGCAGATATGCCGTAGCTTCTGTGCTCTCTGGATAGTCGGTCCCTTTTTTAAAGGGCAACAAGGACAGATTCCCTCTGTCCCTGGGCAGCTTCACCAGCAGAGCTTTTAGCCTGGTCCCTGTAGTTTCTGTTCATCAGAGGTTTTAGCTTTACACACACTGAAAGGAAGGCACCTGCTAGCGTACCTGGAGATAGGCGTGCTCTGAGAAACCTTGTGTATGTGCTTCAGGAAGCAGCTGCCTGTCACCCAAGTGAATCTGTCCTGAAGATGGAACATTGTAAAACAACAAGTTGCTGCCTTTTTCAAAGCGAGATCGCTGCCTTCCCCACCTGGCCCTTGGTTCATGTCCCTTGCACGCACTCTTCCGTTGTAGGGCAGTGAACTTAGAAGGTATCAGAAAAAGGGAAAAGAAATCAAATGCTGGAGTCAAGGGAGAAGTGAATCCTTGCGGTTTCCAAGCTGGTAAAAATGCTTATGCCAGTTTCAGGAAAACTGGGGATGAGTGAAGGGAACACATCACCATGTACTCTGGACTTCTGGCTCCTACAACCGGGCAGCCTGTGCCACGTAGGTCACTGCAGTCAGCAGACCTTAGGTTTGGAACCAGAGAGGAAGGGCAGTTTGATTTCAATACAGAAGCAGCTGCAGGAAGATCCTCTCTGTGAACACAAAGCAAGATTCTCTGTCTCCTCACACTGAGGTTCTTCAGCGAGATGGAGGTGACAGTCCTTTAACCTTCTCTGGCTGCCTCATAACGATAGTAACTTCTCCAAGGCCAGCAATCAGTGCATTTACAGAGTTTCCAGGATGCGGGGGCTCCTAATCTCAGTTTATACCTCGCAGTAAGTTGCCCAATACGTTAAGAATAATGGAACTATTTGAAAAATCTCAACTAGATAGAGTGGCAGAGATATTTTGTCAGAATTCATAAAATGTTGACCTCATTCTAATAAAAAGAAAGAATAAAAAATAAAAAAGCCCCCCTGCTGGCAGCACTTTGTTTTGATAGCCATCATGCTCGGATAACCTGTTCCCTATCTGACCTTGGATGCAGGACCATCATACGCTTTAGTACCGCAGCAAGTCCCTTTTTCAATAACATCAAAATGGTAAATTGCTTTCAATGTCCTCTCTCTCATCCTGTATATAAAATGGGCAAGAAATCAGCTTATAAATAAGTGCAAACACAGAATTCATCTAGCTGGGAGCAATCTGTAACTTTATTTAGAAATACAGAGGGATGCAAGCTAATGGATGCGTCTGGGTTTTTTAATATTTCTTCTATAACTATTTCTCCTTTAATTTTTTATTGCCCAGTGACTAGGTCTTTGTATCTCAGGCACGGTGGCTTAATTTACTTGCTGACATTTATAGCACTGAATTCCTTCCCCTGGACCGCCAGGAGAGCTTGCTGGTTGCTAGGCAGAAGATGTTTTTCTCTATTAAACACGTGCACAATAGCTCTCTTTTGGATCTCTGTGTTGGCCAGATTACACTGTGCCTGTGGTTTTCAGGTTCTTTTAAGTAATGTGGTATTAATGAGTTACATTCAAATTAAAAACATGGGGATTTGACGACTGGCTAATTAGAAATACGTGCTTGGTTGGGGAGGTTTTGCCTGCAATGCGTGTATGCTGATCTAGATGGATAAACGTGTTGGGGGGCTGTGATTAAAGGAGATTTCTGCCCTCTCCCGAGAGGTGGTAGAGGTTGGTAGTGGAAGCTTTTGGGGGAAGGGAGGGGAGGTTGAGAAATATTCCAAGGTCTGGTTTGTGTCACCTGGGGAAAGGAGCACTTTGGCTTCTCCTTAGACCTATATATGAGTGGATTTGCAAATCTTGCTAGCACATATTATTCCTTGTATTTGTAACCTGCCACAAGAAGTCTTTTAGTCCAGTTTCTCTGCTTGCTCCTGTTTAAAGAAATACTGCATAAATAATACATATTTTTCACTGTTTCCTCCAGCAGATGGGTGTGTATCAGTATCTATTTTTGTTTCACAGCCTGTGGTGAGAAAGCCCAGACATCTCTTCCTGAACCACTTGACTGGCCATGATTTCCTCCTTTAAATTTATTACGTCTTGGCTGCTTCCTAGCACTTTCCAAAATCTGAGATAGATGAGCAGATAGATACCACAGCTCACGCTTATCAACTTGCTCTCATAAACGCAGGACCTAGAAAAGCTTTTCTAGCTGAAATGATGGGACAATTCACTGAAATTTTAGGTTGATCTCTACAAGCAAGAAGCAGCTCAACGGGGAAGTAGCTGCCTTGCTTATTTCTTTCACCATTTGACCATCTGCATGCTGGTCCATTGCTGCTTTTTTGTTTTGTTTTGTTTTCTTGGGCTTGTTTTTTTAAGGCAGGAATTAAGGGGAGTTGGTGGCTGTCGTTGTTTGGCTGTATCTGGAGCTAACCACAGTCTGCCAGCTTAGTGGAGATGTGCCAGGGTTGCTCACTGTGCCAGCCATGGCATGGAAGGGACAAGACAGTACACTCTGTAAGACCTTCTGAAGCTTTTGTAGATTTTAAGTACTGACAGGACTGTAATTTGTGCTATTTCCCTGCTTTTTAAGTGTATTTTTTATGGAGCACGCTGTGACAGGTTAAGTAGTTACCCCCCAGTCACAAGTTGAGAACTGAAGCACTAGGCCAGGTGAGGGATGAGTGATACAGCAGAGGAATGAACACCTTTTCCCGAGGCTGGAAGCGTTCAGCCCTCAGCTCCTAAACTTTCCTCGTTGTGAACCTACATTAAATTTCAACCTTTCTCAAGTTTGTGACCTGATCAGAGTGGATTTCCTTCACCTTGGCATCTCATAAATCATGGAATCATAGAATGGTTTGGGTTGAAAGAGACCTGAAAGCCCGTCCAGTCACAACCCCCTACCACAGGTAGGGACCCCTCCCACTGGATCAGGGGGCTCGCAGCCCCATCCAACCTGGCCTGGAACACCTCCAGGGATGGGGCAGCCACCACTGCTCTGGGCACCCTGGGCCAGGGCCTCCCCACCCTCACAGCAAAACATTTCTGCCTAAGATCTCATCTCAGTCTCCCCTCTTTCAACTGGAAACTGTTCCTCCTTGTCCTATCCTTGCATTCCCTGATCCAGAGCCCCTCCCCAGCTTTCCTGGAGCCCCTTTCAGTACTGGGAGGCTGCTCTGAGGTCTCCCTGGAGCCTTCTCTTCTCCAGGCTGAACAACCCCAGCTCTCTCAGCCTGGCCTGTACGGGAGGTGCTCCAGCCCTCAGATCACCTCCGTGGCCACCTCCGGACTCGCTCCAACAGCTCCATGTCCTTCCTGTGCTGAGGACTCCAAAGAAGGGATGTCCTTTCCTCTGCATGCAGTATTCAGCCATTATCTTTGGGCTTTTGGTCTGACAAGCACAGAAAGTCTCTTTGGGGTTTTTGGAAGGGCTGCTTGTTGGGCAAATGAGGCTTTCTCGAGGGAGCAGCTTTGCTGCTGCAATTGCAGGGTGAAGGAGCGGGGAGTCAGAGCAACGTGATGAACTCGCTAGGTCTGCTGCAGGCTTTTCTGTTTGACCTTGGATGAATGTCTCATGTCTCAGTTTCCTCATCTGAAAAATAGGGATAATCCTATTGAATCACCTCATAGCAAGCCGTATAAAGATTAATTAGTAAACATGTGGAAATGCTTTGATAATGTAACAGGCAAAGGCTGTGAGAAATAATAATTGAGGTAGCTTCTGTCCCACAGGATTCACTTTTACAATGGGTACGTTTGCAGACCTACAGAATAGATCATCTCTGCAGCAGAACAGATTGGAGATATGGTGGGAAAAAAATACCCTTTTATGAAAAAAGTTGCATGATCTTTTTAAAATCTCTTATCTTAGTGTTTAATCTTGCACAGGATTAAGTCCCACAACCTCAAGGTTACATTCATACAGCGATTAGGAATATAGTGGGTCCATCTTCACGTCTCGTTTGAAATGTAATTATTTGCTCTGCTCTGTCATTCTGGGGGAGTATTGTCTGATATGTGATTTTCCAAAAAAAAAATGAAAATAAAAGAAAAAAGGATTTCCTTTTGCTATTTCGTTTGAAAATACAGGAGAAATCAGAAATGTGGGTCCAGCTGCATCAGTTTCTTCTTTTGATCATCGTTTATTTCTGGGTTTGTTATTTGTCAGTGAAACCCACTGTTTGCGTCCCCTTGCCAATGGTGACCTAGCTTGTCAGTGCTGCCTTCATCTGTTGGGGCTTGGTCCTCCCCACCCCTGGCTTTCAGATTCTGCGAGCAAAGCCTTTGCCAAGAGTTTTTGAAACACAGGGAAAGTTTTCTCAGGAAGTGGGAAATCTGCTGATTTCTGCAGTTCCTGCCCCCTGATTACCAGAGACAAAATCATCCTCAAATCTCTCGGGCTGTGGAGCCCTTTCGAAGCTGCGAGGGGGTGAGGAGAGGCTGGCCCTGAGCAACGCTTTCCTGGCTGGGAGTAGAAAAGCCGTGTCAATAGGTTGGGAAGGACCCAGCTCTTGATCATGGCATCAAAGTCAGTGCTCCCAGGAGGGAATTCTGTGCAGGACAAATTCGCCCATATCCATGTTCTGAACACATCTTGAGCCAAACTTTTAATCTTCGCTGCTTATCGCTAAAGAAAAAAAGCCAATTTCTGATCCCTTTCTTGCTTGTTGTGAGCAAACACCGGCTTTTGGAGCCTGGATCTGGTTTTGATTTGCTCATTCTCGGCGGTGTGTTATCCCGTTAAGAGGAAGGAAGAGAGCAGACTGACTTCCTGAGAGCAGGCTGGAGCCTAACCTGGATTTGTCTTCCTAACCCGGTGCTCCAGTGAGAGTGGACATAGTGATTATTTTTGGAATTCTACCTTGCCATGTTCCATGTTTTTAGCCAAACATAACAATGATGCTTTGTTTTTTGGAGTCTATTCATGCTTCCTGTCTTATGATATCCCTGTGAGGGAAGAATTCAGGTTTTTTCTCCCATGTATGAGGAAACTGATAAAAAGGAGACAGAATAACTCGTTTCAAGTCTTTGTAGGATGGATCAGGTTTTTCCTTAACTTCAAGCCCCAATTGCCATGTACTTGTCTGCCCTTCAAAATCAGACTTCATTTACCACTGTATTCCAAAAACTTGAATTTCTGCTCTACGACAAACCCCCAGGTTTCTGGTGATCCTCCCGAGAGCCTGCCGTGAGTCACCGTGCTGGCAGCCAGGTGGGCAGTCTGCTGTCGTATTGTGATTTCTACAGTACGACTGCACTTTCCTGTGCAATGCCTTCATTGCCACATCAGTGTCCAGCCTGGCAGAACTCTCCTCCTTGCTCTTAGACTGCTGCTGTTACCCTGAGTTTTTTTGTTTCACACAGCCGATATCACAAGTAGGAAATGAAGAAAGGAGACCACCACAAACATGTTTTCTAAATGGACAGTTCGGTACATTCTCTTTGGAAAGGCACTCCTCCGTTTTTGTTTAATTTTTAAAAAGTCACTGTGAAGGTATAACCGGCTTGGTTTCCAGATTGGTGTCAAAGTTTAAAGTTACAAGGACTGTGAGAGGAGAATTGATTGGAAATGAGATGAAAGCAAGGGTTTCTGTATAAGCATTTCCTTTTATCAGTCCTTGATTGCTCTCTTAGTGGACACTTGTACTGAAGGTCTTTCCTCTGGAGGTGCTGATTACTGAAGTGGAGAGAAGGCACTGCCTGTGCATACCTATGGATTTGATAGTTCCCACTCTCTAAAGGACTACACAGCAGCCACTCGAGAAGGACCAGGATTATGTTATCCTTGGCTTGATAGGAAAGGATAGCTGCATGCCCTAGTTAGATGTTTAGTCCCTTGGAAAGCAGAGTTCCTTGTCAGAGTCAGGATTTCAGAGCTGGGCGATGTGTTTGTACAGCTTCATTTAATTCCGAGTTACCCTTGGGTTATTTAATTTCCTGACAGCTGCGAAAACAGTGTTCTCAGATAACAATGGTCTCTCATTAGGCAATGTGCCTAAAATGGTAGAATGTTTGATTTGACCATGGCACTAATATTTCGTATGCGGCTTAGAGATGAGAAAGTCAAGGGAGTTGCAGTTCCAGCACCCCTTGGCAGAGCTGTGTCTATCTTGTGATGCTCAGTGCATAATGCTAAAGGCATGCCCGCTCTTCTGCCCCTGTGGTTAAAACACTTCTCATCTTTTTGGACTGTGTCATCAGTAAATCTGTCTTTCGGCTGTAACCACCTTCCAGAAATATGTTTTATCGGCACAGCAAGACTTGCACAGCTGAGGCTGCAGCGCGGTTTAGAGACACACAGGCAATAAGCAAGCAGATGAGGTGGACCTGTGGTTGAGGGCTGTAGCTTCTTGGGGGTTAGGTTACGCTGCAGAGCTGCCCATATGCTGCTTTTATGGCTCCTGCACTTGGTACACAGTCAGGCAGGGATGGAAATAGACATACAAGTCAACTGTTCTTCCAAATCATTTGTTCAATTTGGAAAGGGTGTTAGCATCACGTTATGTTAATGAGCTCCTGACTCATGAGTTGTGCTTATGGAAGCTTTATGCATTGGGCTGTACAAATTGCTGTTTTCTGAATTCCCTCCTGTGACAGCAGGCAATGGTTGTTCTGGAGTCCTTCTCCTTCCTTAGTTCTTAGACTTCCCTTGAAATCTTGAATCTAAAAGAAAATAGATTATTTTTTTCCTTTTTTTGTTGTTTTGCTCCCTATTTTAATTCCTTTCCAGAGCTCCCGATTCTGATAATTTCCATACAAAGTCCTCATCACTGCAGAGCTTTAAGCTCTTTCTTTAAGGTCCTGTTTATATGACCATAATGCAAAATTGCAGTTCTGATATATCAGATGCCTATTAAAAGTTTTGCAATCCTCAGTAGGTGTTTGCTAATCCACAGTCAGAGTTTACAACTGCCTTTCAGGTGAGCAGTCTTTACATTCACATCCTTTGCCACTGGCCAGAGGGCTCTTTTGAAGGTTTCTGGTGTGGGTTCTGGATATCCATTTGCTTTTAGGTGACTCATGCCCTGTTCAGGTACTGTAATATGATGAAAGAGAGATTACTGCATCAATTGCAGTGCATAATAACAGTGAAAACTTATTGCCTGCATTAATCTGGACTTACCCAGTTCTCCTGAGACGCTGATCTGTTTGAAGAAACTGGGGGTGTCAGCTCAGATCGGCTTGTGGCTACGTGAGCAGTGTCCATGGGTTGTCCTCTCTGTAAGATGTGAAAGGACAGTAGATGAGCAAGAAAGCTTGTGTTCTTCCTTCCCCCCTACAGTTCCCCACCAGTCAGCAATCTGGGGTTCCTAAATGACAAGTTGGGTCCACGTTACCGTATTTAACAGCTATCAGTATAGCAAACCCACCATACAGTTGTCTCAACCCTTTTGAAGCATCTCCATTCTTTTGGTCTCCTGGAGTACCTGAAACTGAGGAGTTCCATAAGATGTGAGAGGTGACTTCTCCAGGGCCGGAGGGAGACCAAAAGTGTAAGCAGCACTGGGCACGTGATTGCTGTGTCCTCAGAGGGTCCCCAGCAACCTGGTTTCTTTATCTTTGTATCTTGCACATTGCTGAGCAGATTGCAAGCGCTAAATAAATGGTGATCTCTAGAGTCCTGCTGAAGTAACCGTGTCTGCGAGGTATTTATTTCACATTTGTTTTTCTATCCTGCTTCCCTGGGCTTGGGAAAGATGTTTATTTACTGAAACACTGAACTGAACTTGTGTAATTAAGAGTTGCCAATTTATATCTATATAAAATGCTTGTTTGTAAATATGTGTATATACCTGTATATATTTATTCAGGGATGTAGAAGGGGAATTGAAAGCATTTTAAGTTGTTCTTTTTCAAAAACTTTTCCTTAAACTCTAGCTTAAAACTGAAAAGTATATTGGATTTTCAAGCTTTAATATATCTGGTAAGAGCATCTGCGAGGACTCAGTGGTTCAGGACCAAACCAAGGATTTCTTCAGTCAGTGAATTAAATAGGCATCTCCCATGAACATCTGTAGCTGAGGGCAGTCCAAGGTATCCTCAAGAGCTGGATGGCAGGTTGTGTCCTGCTCTCTGGGTTCAACTGTCATCCAGCTGAATTCCTCAGGGATACCAGGTTTTTGATTTGGTGAGATAGGGTTGGGGTCTTTTTTAAAAATGGAAAGGTTAGAATTCAGACTTTGGAGATGTGGGACGAAGATTTATGTGGGTCAACGTGTGGATGAGCCTCTGGTGGGTGTCTGTTTCGGCATTTCAACCAGTGAATAAAAAATAGAACAGGCTCTTGAACAAGCTCTCAGCTGTCTGCAGCAGACAGGAGTGCCTCCTCTGATGGGTGTTTACCATGTCTCTTCATGCTCTAAACAGAGAAGAGATCATTTTCCCCCCAGACAAATTCATTTTTAGAATTTGTATAAACAAATTCTTGACCTAGATGAATGCTCCAAGATGCCACAGTGTGGCTGCGTTTAGTGGCTTGTAGGTACCTTTACAAGGAAATGTATTTGTATGTCCAGGAATCAAGGACAACCCATGCCAGCTTCTCATATTGCCTTCCAGTTGGATGAAAAGAAACAGCAAACTGAAACCAGTTGGCTTTCCAAAGTACGACGTGTGTCTCATGCACACGATCAGAGGAGCTGGAGAGCACGCTTCAACCCCAGAAAATCACTCACGAGAGCAGGAGGTTTAACAGCGATGTTCTTCGGGGAGCAGGGGCTGCACCTTGAAGACGGATGCACCTGCTTGGTTTTAAGCTGGGGCTGAGAGAGCCCTTTCCTGCTGAACGTGGCTTAAATATCCAAAAGATCAGGACCCCCTCGTACCACCCTGTAGATGCAATAGGGGAAGGCAGGGCAGCTGGAGGGAGCCGACTTTTTACAACGGGGAGGAGGAGGGCATCAGCAGAGATTTTACTTGCGCAAGAGCCTCATGATGTGGATGTATCTGACTTGGGTTATGTGACGAGGGGAGCTGATGGTCTGTTGGCAGTGCAAAACGCTGGGGTTTGAGCAGGGATCTTCAGTACAGGAGACCAGACGTGGGCTGGAGCGCTTGCTGCAGGGCAGCTCTGGTGGGCACCACAGTGCTTCAGGGTGTGCTTGTCACTGGCTCTCAGTCCTTCCCCAGCTGCTTTAAAAATTCCCGTCAGTTGAAGAGTTTCTGGAGAGACATCTCGTATGAAAAAAGAAGGAACTGATTCTGTAGAGATTCCTGTGGCAGAGGTTGGTATGTTTTTGATGCGTTGTTCTAGGTGGAGGCACTTGTTGTCAGGTTTGATTAGTTGAGCTGCTGATGTCGAGTGCAGCCTGCTTCCTTGTTTGAAAATGGAAAGATGATGCTTAAAAATCACTTGGTGGAAAAGTGAGAAAAGAACAAGAATTGGATACTGCTTTTCATCTGCCAGTTTTCATGCTTTTGCATTTTTTCTCATTTATTTTTCCCCCCTCCAGTGCGCTCGAGGCAGCCGGGCTCTGCTGCATGTCCAGGGTTCCCAGTCTCTGCTGCCACATAATAGTTGTGTGTCCAGGAAGCAAAAACCTAGAAGACACTTGTGTGTTTAGCAAATACTTTTTTCCAAGCAGCGGTTGCAGCTACAAAGTTCCAGGTGGCAAGAAAGGTTTTAAATGAAGCATGGAATGTTCTTATTTTCAAGGTGAGCAGAAGGCAAAGAGGCTTAATGGGAATCATTTCCCATTGAGAAAGGGCTGCCTTAACAACCTGTGTTAGTAAGTGGGCAACGTCTCTGTTGCTGGATAGTGACAATACATATGATTTCTACATGCATAGATGTGCAATAATCTATTTGTTGTTTTTCCCTCAGCTTCTTTCTTCAGTTCTGTAACAATTTGGCTACTAAGAGGAACTTGTGGATTAGAGAATAAGATTGATTTGGCCTTTTTCCATGAAGGCGAGTGAAACAAGGCAGCGCCTTGTCAATATAAGTCTAATTTGACCTGATCTTCTCCAGTTTGGTGCAGTAGTGGAATAAGAGCAGGACTTGCTGCTGCACGGTGGGTGACTGGCTGGCGTGACTACCCAAAACGCACAGTGCTTAGCAGGGTGGGGAGCACTTGATAAAGACAAGGCCCTTGTACTCAGAAATGCCAGAGAGAAATTGTGTGGAAAATTCTTTCAACTAATGGTCTGAAAAATCTTCTGCAAAGGCTATTTTCTACCCTTACTTCTAATTACATCTTAAACATTAATAGCCTGAGCAACTGGAGAATCACACACACTAATGTCACAGTTCACTTGGAGCAATTTGTTTTGTAAGATAATGAACTGTGTCAGCAAAAGTTCCCAACTTGTTATAGGTGGGGCCAGTCATGCAGCCTTCTGTTAACTTTGCCCAGTGTTTTCCAGTAAAATGCCCTGAGCTTTGCCTGATTCTGCTGGATTTGATAACCTTGTCTGAATATCTCTGTGTCAGGGGACCTGAATTTCTCAGTTCTGTTGTTGTTGTTGTTATTTAAGACATTCTCAGGAGCAGCTTGAAAGAAAATACTGCAAAATATTGACATATTTTCTTTGAAGAGTTCTAGTCCCCTCATGCTGGGGCAGGAGAGGTGTCTGCATAAGAAGGTGCCTTTGCCTTCCTTATTAAATCATTCAGCCTAGGTGTAGTTTTGTTTTTCATCAGCAGTGACATTGAATCTGTGGTGGTTTTTCGTGGTCGGTAGCATGGCTCATGCTTGCAGAGCGTGCTGTACCCCCAGGTTGTGGGTAAGGCATGAGAAAAGCCAGCATTGTAACCACTGCCTCGGTACTGGAGTGGGGAGCAGGGACCCTTCGGGGCTGTGCAGGGGCAAGGGAGGTTGCTGGCCCTGCTCTTGCCAACATAATGCAGGGAAAGAGGCAAAATGAAGGTATAAGCATGGTTGGACTTGACAATCTTGGAGGTCTTTTCCAACCTTAACAATTCTAAGATTCTGAATAGTGAGTCTGGGATTGGAAGGGGGAACTCTGTGAGTGACAACAGCAGTGATGGAGATGAGGACAGGCTGGTGGGGTTGGGGGGGTGGACCTAGTGTCATGGGGGAGGTGTTGGGGTGGAAAGAGGTCACAGGACCAATGGGGAGGACAAGAGGTGACAACAAAGATTAAAGCTTATGTGAAGAAGGAGAATGGTAGGAGATGGGCACCGAGTGCTGTTGGTGAGGGCAACTGGGGTGGGACGTAGGAAGAGAAGAAGAAGCAAGCTGGTGGGGTGTTGGATTTGCAAGTGAGCAAAAATCAGCTACACAGAGCACTCTGTCCTCCCACTGCCCACGAGGACACCCATGGCACCAGGTGCCTCTCCCAGTCTTTCATTCCCCACCTGCCCTGGGCAGTGGAAGAGGCCGACTACAATTGTGGTGCCTATGGCAGCAGCTCTGAATGGGCTGGCTCTGACACAGGAGCATGTGCAGAACACGATGAAGCTCTGATGCAGCTGCAGTTTTTCAGCAGTTTTCAGTGCCCAGACTGGGTAGTTTGTACTGGGTTTGTTTTAGAGCATTTTCTTTTAACTTACTAAAAGTGCCTGGGGTTATTAGAAAGGCTGATGCCAAAACTCAGTTTGCTTGTGCCAGTTTTACCTCCCTGTATGTCTGCTTCATGATGCAGGCGTTCAGTTGCATCATTACAGGCTTTGAGATCCATCACCCAAGAGCCCAAAGCTCCCACACTGGGGTGGTAAATGTGGCTGGGGGCTGCAGGCAGCTGCATCCTTCGCGGTGCTGGAGGCCGGAGACTGAATCAAGCAAAGAGCAGGAAAAGAAGAAGGATTGGTTTCATAGTAAATAGCATTGTGTCCCTGTTTGTGACAACCTCATTTTGGCAACCTCCTACCTTCAGAGCACTCAGTATCGCACCACTTGAAACAACATCTTTATGTGTAAGATAAATCCTCAGTAACTGTGCAGGAGTGGTTGGTATAAAGCAGGCTCTGGAATGATGGTTTGTGAGAATCTTGTCTGCAAGAAACCACTGTTTCCAGGTCCAGGTGCTAAGCGTGTGTTGAACCACCACTGAGATCAGTGGGACTTGGGCACAGACGTTAGTGGTTTGCTTGGTCTGCAGCATTGCTGCACAGTGGGCGGTCCCACTGGGCACCAGTGGGTGCTGCTTGGCTTGGTCATTCACATTGATTGGATGTATTGCTTTCCAAACATGTTCCAGACCATCATGGGATCTGGAGTATCTTGTCCCTATGGAGAAACTCAGCACATAATGTCCAGCTATACTGAGAAGAAGGATCACCCTTTTCATTAAGGGCACTTGTATAAGAAAGCTATAAAAGGCTAATAAATGATAAATAAATAAGTAGTTAATCAATTATTAACTCAAGGCCAGGAGGGCAAGAGATTGCTTTTACCTGGTCGAAGGGCCATCCATGCCACATGTGGGAGAGATGGTGCTGCAATAACCCAGCAGTTAAGGTTTTCTTGCTCTCTTTCATCTTCATGATCAACTGGGAGTCCTGGGAGTGGGGAGTCATCTCCGACTGTGTCTGGTTCAGAGAAGTCCAGCTTTGTTTACCCTAAGGAAGAGGTCATGCGAGTCCAATGCAGACACAACGGCTTTGTTCTGCAGGACGCTTCGCTTCTGTGCTTTCTTTCATACCATGCTGTCCCATGGCGTTTCGCAACAACAACGGAGCACAACACAGCTGAAAGCGTTAGCTGTCCTTTTATTTATATTTTTAGGACCCAAGATGGGTGGGTCCAATTCTGACTCTTAGAAATCAGAGTAGCACTTCAGAAGCAGAGATGGAAAGGATAGCCTGAAGGCAAGAGCCTAAGCTGAAGAGCCTGCTGAGCCAGTGGCTGGTAGGGCTGCCTGCCTGGCTCCCCACAGACTGACCACCTCAAGAGGAGAGGGTAGAGATGTGGAGCTGGTGTGTTAGTCTGTGTCACTTTGCAAGTCCCATTCTCTGGGACATCCATCATCTCTCTCAAGCAGATCTTTCAGACCTTGTGTTTCTATGTAGATGCCTGTTCTATTTCTTTGCTCAAGAGCTTGTGCTGAGCTTCTCTTAAGCCCTGTCATGGGACTTTCTTTTTCGTTTGATTCCCTGCGATGCACAGAGAAGTTCCACTTCGCGCTTCTGGGATTATGTCTCCAGAAATGAATTTAAAGTATTCTTGTCTATACTTATATTCTTTACTCTCCTAACATTTCTCATGCTGTGAAAGCAGCCAGAATACATTTTTGCTTACGTCCGTTGTCTCTCTGTATTAGGTTGAAATGTAAACTCACAGGGGCACGAAACATCTTTTTGAAACGAGTGCAGGGCCCTTCAGAGTTCTGCTGTCTCTGATCTGTTCGTTGCAAGTAAAAAGATCAGTAAAAACTTATATTAAAAACTTGCGTAGTACAAGCATTTAAAACAAAACTGCTTGTTAAATCAAATCACTCCCAGCTGGTGAGGGACTGAAGATATGGATGCCTGCTTTTCTGCTGGCTCTGTTCTTTTTTTTAATTAGCACCTCACCTTCCTACGCAGGGTTTCCCTGTGCCCAGTTGTCGTGTCCTGCAGGGCAAGCAGGTAGGAGCCAAGCCACAGCACTGCTGCCCACTCAGGAACCCGCCGTCACTGCCACCCGTTGGGTTATGGACCTCACTTGGCTTGAGGGTGGCGAGTTTGAACTCCGACCGGTGCTTTCAGAGGGAAGTGGTGGCTCTGAGTGGAACAGAGGAGTGAGCTTGCTCCTTGCATCCAGCCAGGCAGCAGCTCACTGTGCTGCAGCTGGGGTTGGGAACTGATGGCTTTAAATGGCTTTAATCTGCAAGGAGGAAGATTTAGATGAGACATTAGGAAGAAATTCTTCACAATGAAGGTGGGGAGGCCCTGGCCCAGGTTGCCCAGAGAGGTGGTGGCTGCCCCATCCCTGGAGGTGTTCAAGGCCAGGTTGGATGGGGCTTGGAGCCCCCTGATCCAGGGGGAGGTGTCCCTGCCCATGGCAGGGAATGGGACTGGATGGGCTTTGAGGTCCCTTCCAACCCAAACCATTCTGTGATTCTACAAACTGTGGTGAGACCGACACTGGGAGCCTGCTCAGCCAGGGCCCCTGGGCTGACCACCAGCCCTCCACAGGGCTTCTATGCCCTGAAAATGGTTATTGCTGTGGCAGGATTTGGATGAGCACTGTTTACCCATTTGCTTTCATGCAGACTGATCTGGAAACCTTTAAACTGGCATTATTTTCCAAACTCTTATGTTTTTCTCCCTCTTTTTAAACATTTGCTTTTCTGTTGATGAGGATTTGCGGTAATGCAAATATCTCTTGCTGCATCTCAGAAGAGAGTAAACAGTCTTGGAGGGAGAAGTCCTTTATTTATAAGCAACCATTTTTTTCCTGCAATTTGAACGGAAAGCAACACTTTACTAATCTTTTAAAACTGTCAGCTTAATTCTATGTTTGGTACCAGTGTAACCTTTTGTCTCTGTAGCGTTCTGGGCGATTTGCAAACTGAGAGAAGTTCATAGATACTGTGCTCAGCACGAGTCAGCTGGGGCCACCGGCTTGCCGAAACGTCAGCTCTCCTGCCCCAACCCAGGCAGGTTTCAGCATACCTGGAGTTGCAGAGGATGTTAATGCAGTCTGAGAGATGCTTCTGGTAGTTTGTGTCACGAGCTGTGGCAATACATTTAATCAATAGGCTATTAAAGAGGCAGCAGGCTCTCTATCGCTGAGTGGTTTCAAATAATGCATTAAATAGAATTGGAAATGATCTGGGGCTGACTGACCCTGCCATAGACTGGCAATGTTATGCCTGGAGTTCTTTCAGCCCTGTTTTTTCTTGTCTCTGTGATGTGTATTATGGATGGACACAGCTCTCATCACCAAGCAGGGAAAGAGTTGCGTTGAATACTACGTAAATGTAGGAAGAGGTGGTCCATGCCCGCAGATTTAGATATAAAAGCTAGGAGCAGGGCATATTATCCCAGTCTTAGAGACAGAGAACTGAGATGCAGAGAGGTGCTCTGCAAGATAATCTGTGGCAGGGGCAGGTCCCAGACCCCAGAGCTGGTATTCTGTGCCTCAAACGGCCTCCTCTTTGCTGGAGCTAGTTTAAAAATACATGTCAGTGAAACAGAGCTTGCAGGCTGCCTTGGCTGAGTGCCCATAGCTAATCACTAGAGATTTCACAGCGGAGTCTTTCAGAGTGTCTGTTTGATTAATGGTTCCTATTTTGCAGATCTGAGGCTTTTTATTTTATTCTTAAATTTATTACATATCACTTATATGAGTTAAATATGCTTTAATTCCATCTTAAATACAGTGGAACAATCTTTACAGTGACGTTGGCTTTTCTTACCCAGCAGCAGCGTGTTTGCAGAGCCTTGGACGTGCAGCTGGTTAGTTAGGATTCTTCGTGGTCCCGTTGCATGTGCTTCCCCAGAAGTCTCATAAAAGTAAGAAAACAAGGAGCTCTAAATCACTGTAAAACCAAACCTTGGTGCGTTATGCCTCAAGGTTATGAGGGATAACTGTGCTGCTTTCACAGGAGAGAGGTTTGATACCTCCGGCTGCTGCAAAGGCATGTGCGGAGAGGCTGGGTGGGAATGGGAATGGTAAACACGTGTTTGGGTCTACTGAGATGTGGAGATCAAGAGGAACTGAGGAGAGAGTGAGTACTTGCCTGTGTCATCTCCTGGAAACAATTCTGGCAGGTTAAGGGGTTTGAGCTCCAATGTGAGCACATACCTGTGGCAGAGCAGGGGTAAAATACAGGAGTCTTTTCTTCTCCCTCTGGCCAGGCTGTTTGCAGTGGCCCAGCCACATCACAGTAAGTGCCACTTTGGTCCTTGAGCATAGGAGATGGATATGGAGCCCTTTTTCAGCAGCTCTTCCCCTTCCTGCTGGCTGGGACTAATGGGGAGCTGGATAAAGAAGCCCCTGCTGGAGAAGGGCTCTGCTGTTCTGCCCTCATAGAGTTCAGTTGGTTTTCTTTGGCCAAACTTTGAGACTGTCAAAGTGAAACCTGACTTTTACAAGTTCACACAGTCTGTATACTGCTCCCTTCCTTCTAAATTAAACATCCTCTTCTTTCCCCTCAGTGAGTCCCCCCAGCAGGAAGACCCCCAGGCGTGCTCCCATTGTGGCCGCGCTGTGTGTGGACAGGCTGTTTGCTGCCGACTCCAACACAAGTGCTGCAACAGCAACTGCAGTTGTCTGTTCGATGAACAGTGCCTGGCCGTACGTTCAGCTGTGGATTCCTGAGGATGGGGGTTTTTTTACCCCCCGTTTGCATATGTACATGCACAGGCCCCAATATATACGTAGAGCCATATAGAGGGGTTCGTTAATGCGGGATTTAGTAGTTGTGTCGTGTTTGCCTGCCGAGCTTTGATCTTGAGAAGGGCACTCAATGGCAGAAACAACACTGCTTCCGAGCCCAGATCAAATGCCTTTATCCTGAGCACCTGGGGCTGGAGGCTTAGCAGGGCAGGGCAGCTTTGAAACGAATTAGGAGCATTTCTCCTAAGAACCATGAACATTTGTCTCAGTTAAGCTTGTTTTTGCTATTTCCCAGTGCTGCGAGTGATCCGTTATTGTAAAATCCCTTAATAGCTTGTACAGAGGAGAAAACCATGACAAATGCAACTAAACTTACTGCTTTTGCTTGTTTTGACACTTGTTTCTCTGATATTTTTAGTCCTGGATGACAAATGGCTGTATTCTTTGTGGTTAGCATGGGCCACTTGCAGAGCTCTGCAGAGCAGGAGTCTCTCATGTTTGTATCTTCATAGCTCAAACAACTTCTCAAGACAGCTTTTCCAGCAAATTACCTTTTCCTTAATTATTGAAGATCTTAATAGCTAGATGTCAGAAGTCCACAGAACAGAACAAGGCATTATTCCCCACATAATAATATATTTGCTAAGGCTTTGTATGCTATTTCTTCTCCTCTCAATGGCACTTCTGTAGCCTAAACGTAGCACTGTCATGCAGCTAAATATTTTTTCTCCCTTCTCCCTCTTTGTCCCATTTCCCTGGGTTTTTGTTGCTGTTCATGGGACCGGCGCTGCCCAGGCTTTCCTCCTGTCCTGAGCTGCAATCTCTGCCTCCAGAGCCGCTGTCGGTAGAGGGGTGCGCTGTGTGCCACAACAGCTTTTAAAGGCAAAAAGCCTCTCTCAGAATTGACATAGTGCTCTCCGAGCAGCTGCATTTGTATTTTCTCCTTCTCCTCACTCTCAGGGTTGTTTTTGTTCCTGTGTGTGACACCCAGCGATGCGCTCAGCACGATGCCTTCCCATCTCGCTAACCCAGGGTTTGGTTTATTTATAAACCCATTGTTAGTCAGGAGAGCATCAGCGGCGTTACCGGCTTTGGGGAGGTGGGAAAACGAAATGGCCAAAGGGAGCAGCTTGCTAGCACAAAAGTCATTATTTGTCAGGTGATGTCTTTTGCTCTTTCTGGAATCAGCTCATTTGTTTTAGAGGACCAACCTGAGAAAGGCAGAATTACTGAGTGCTGGGTTTGTCAGAGAGGCTCTGTGCTGGAGTAACAAAAGCAAAGGGAACCTTTGCCTAAGCCCACCGAGCGGTGATGTAGGAGCTCATGCTGTGCCACCAAATTCATTTTTACTTTTGCATTCAGCACCTGCTCTGGCCCTCTGTAGGTTCAGAGAGACAAACTAAAGGAAAGGAAATATTTCTAGCTTTTAGAAACTTTCTGCTTTATTCATATGGCACCTTGTTTGGAAGCAGGAGTCTCTGCTGTTCTGCCAATGTGGCTGTTAAGAAGAAAAGGTAAAAAATATGCTCAGGGAAGATTTTAAAGGAACACCAGCGGGCAGTGATCTTGCCGGCAGATAAAGAATATCTCCTTCAGTTTTCCCTCAGCATCTCTTACGTAGTGCTCCCCCCGCTTTATTTTTGTCTTCTGAGCTCTCATCGCTACAAGATAAAAACCCTCCAGTATTGAGAAATTTACTGTCTGCACAGAATCACAGCCTGTCCCTTTAAACTACAGATAAGCCTTAGTGGAATTTCTATTCTGGGAATAGTTAATTCTGTTTGAGGTTGGGCAAGAGAGAAGCGCTCACAAGCTTAGTAACAATATTTTTACTCCATTTGATTTTCTCTCCTAAGGATTTGCCTCCCTCATTTGATGGAAAGTACAATTATTGATCAATCTCCCACTAAGGAGAAGATTTTGAATAAAAGAGAAGAGAGAGAGAAGGAAAAACAATCCAAAGCCCCAAAGAGTTTGTGGCTGTGGTGCCGTTATATAAAGGCCATTATGTAATGCCTGGTGGTGCCAACTAAAAATACACTGGGAGATAACTTCCAATTCATTGGAGCGTTTAACTGGCGTCGTCCCAGGCTTTCTGATTTGGGATACAAACCCTTCTGCAGATGTGGAGAAGAGCTTACAAGTCCCCTAGACCATGCAGTGACCTGTTCTGTCTCTTATCCCACTTTTTCTACAGTCTTCTTTTTCTCTTCTACCTGGAGTTCCTAGGAATCGTAGAATCACAGAATGGTTTGGGTTGGAAGAGACCTTAAAGCCCATCCAGTTCCACCCCCTGCCGCCTGTCTTTTGAACACCTCCAGCAGGGATGGTGACTCAATCACCTCCTGGGCAGCCTCTGCCAGTACTGAGAACCCTTCTAGTGAAGAAGTCTTTCTCCTGGAAGGCACCTACGTAGGAAGGGCAGTGAGTTAAGGCAGTGGATCAGGACATGGAAATCCTATCACTGTGCCATCAAACAGCTTAACCTGGTTGTGCATTGACAATTGTCTCTGGTAGTTGCTGAGAAGAGTGTTGTGAACGCTTACTCAAAACCACATCAAGTGAGGCGAGCGATAATTGTTTAGCACCATGGGATAAAGATTTAGGACTCCACAGCCTGAGGCCAGTGGGATTTACTTTCTGTGGGGTAAGATTTGGTCTACTGTGCTTATTGCTTTGCATAAAGAGAGGGAGAGCAACCCAAAGGCTGCTCTCTCGGCTTCCTTGTGCCCGTGTGTATTAATGCCAGGTGGCAGAGCATCGGAGAGGAGAAACACAAAAGCTGTGGGAGAAAGAGCCAACAGCTTTAACACTGCCTTGCGGGTCCAGCTGTGCACAGTTCTAGCAATGTACTTCCTTCGGCTCTCCTCTCTCGGTGACGCCATCAGCGCACCAACTGAAGATGTGGCCATGAATTTTTCAGTGCCAGCAAAGAGCTGAAAGTCTGAAACATTGAATAGGTAACGAGAGCTGCTGTCCTGTGCGTGCTCCCCTGTGGAAGGCTCGCAGGGGAAGGTGGTGCGGGGCAGATGCTCAGCCTCTCAGCCATCCTGCTGCATGGTAGGTCCTCAGTCTGCATCCTCTCTGTGTCTTTAATGGGGCCAATTTGGGGAACTGGCTGTGCTGCACTGTGGTTTTGCACACTCGTGAGCAAGATGTGTTGAGAAGAGCATTCATCATGTTCTGAATAGGCACAAATAAAGCAGGCAATACTGTATCAGCGATATTGTTGTGGGGGATTGTTATTTAAAACAGCATTTCATCTGGAAGCTTTGACCAACTCTTTGACTGGAAATCAGCTGGGTTTGTTATTGTGCCTATGTTTAAATTGTGCTTTCCTTTCAATCTCTTTAGTCTACATCTTGCATTAAAAATCCACTTACTTTTATGACCAGAAGATGCCCTGGCTGCTCCTCCTGTAACAACTGCTTCACCACCAGATATGCCATAGCCATTAAATCGACCCCTGCGGTGACCTGCATATCTTTAAGCATTTAAATGAGTTCTGCAAATTAGGCTTTTAGGATTAGTCATCGTAGATTTGCAACATCATTGGTGTGTTGCCAAGGCCCCCATTTTTGTCACCATGACTACTACTGCAGAGTTACCAAGAAACACAAACTGCAGGAAAGTTTATTAAACAGAAAACTCACGTGCCAGAACAGGAGTGGGTGAGCGGTGACGATGCACCCACCGCGGCCAGGGGAGCGCCTGGTTGCTGATATCCAACACAGCCTGGAGGTGGGCTTCCAGAGGGCAGAAGATGCTATTATCCACCCAGGGAAAATCACCATCGTATGTATATCTTGTATCGTCACTTGTGCCTGTTGAAAAAAATAGTGTGTTTGGAGAAGGTGGGGAGGCAGGGGGAGTGTGTGCTTGGTCCACGAAATGCTCTAATCCTGTGGGGATTGTCCCTTCCCAGGAAAAGCTGACCCCACCGTGGGGTGTGAGGCTGCAGAAGATGTGATCCCATGCTGAAGCATTGGTAGTGATGAAATCCCCTAGTACTGTCTTGGGAGATCAGTGGGCATGAACTGTCAAGTTTGGGGGAGTTTATAAAACCTGAGCACTGAAAGACAGGATGCTGTGTTTTGTCTCCAGCAGGGCGTATACAACCCAGCTCTTCTCTGCTCCTGCTTCTTTCTGTGTGTGCCTGCCTTGTGCAAGGGGAAGATCCTGGCCCCTCTGGTCACCTTCTTTTCTAGACCTTCTTCAGCCTTGTGGGAATTAGGGCTTTAGAAATAGGAGGGCTGGAAACTCCTAAGTGCCATCCTTTCAAGATTTGTGCTTTTCCAGCATTTGAAAAAAAAACAGCCTTGTAACTGTTCCCCCTGCCACCCCAATGTCTTCTCCTAGGACATCTAACGTGTATACGCATGAGTTTGCTTGGGAATTCATGAAGAGAACACATGCACTTGGTAGCCTCACCCTGGAGTGGTTTTCCCCCACACTGTTGATATACCTGGCTCTTTCTCATGCAGTCGTCTCGTGTTGCTCAGCTTCACCTGGCTGTTTCACCGGGGCTGAGGACCAAAGTCGTCCTCCTGGCTGCACCTCCTCTCCTCTCCAGCACATGTCCTGGAGTCTCTTATCAAATCCTTCAACAAGACAGTGCCAGACGTGTTCACTGGCACCTAATGGAACTAGGGTCTGAGTTAGGAAGTGTCTTTTACAGTCCTTGGAGGGAAAAGGAAGCCCAGGGAATAGCTCTCCATCGGCTCTGCAGGCACTTTCTCCTGCCCTGGGCAATGCTGATAACTGGCTGCCAGACTGCGTGCTTAGCGCTGGGCAAGAGCAGAGCCTGTTCCCAGAGAGTGTTTTTCCTCCTGCATCAATCTGCCTTTTCTATCTCGCTCCGTCCCTTCCCTCTCCCCAGGACCTTCTCACAGGTCTCAGGCCGAGTGTCTCTGTCAGGTTGGCTGCCCCATCTGAGCTGGGTTACTCCCTGTGCTGTCCCACCACCTCTGGGCTGCCAGTTCTCCGGCTTGGCCCGGAGTCCTGAGTGGGTTCTTTGTCTTTGGAAGAGATTCTTTGAATTCAAAACACAGCAAATTCCTCGTGGAGGCAGCTGACAGATAATGCTCTGCAAAGGCTCTGTGCCTGCGACTTGCTCTTCTGTGGTCCTTCCCTGACCTTCCAGCAACGGTGCCAAAAACCTCTGTCGCGGGTTACAGATCAAAAATACATAAATAGAATGAATCAACACGCTGGGGTCAGGAGGGGGACAAATGCTCCTGATGCCAGCTCACACGTGTGGCCTGAAGACAGACTGCCTGTCCTACAAACCTGATACTCCTTGAAAAGGGGCTGCTCGGGAGGGGAGAGCATCACCGTGTGTGCAGAAGCTGGCATACTTCTGGGTTATATATAGGAACATGGGTATGGATGTGAACAAGCACGTTATATGTTTACGTGCTAGCAGGCCACCGCAGTCCAACTGCTTCCTCAGTTTGGAGGTTTCCCACTTAAACCATTCTGGTTTCCCTTGTATGTTTTGTTTTTACCTCTAATTTCCCACAAATGAGCAGTCAGGGAGTTCTCCTACCACTCTCCTAAAGGTTTCCTTCCTCTAAACTAAACTGGTTTTGAAGGGGATTTTCACTTAGGCAGTAAAGTGCCTGTTAGAGGTCTGTGTGGGTGACTAAATGCTATTTGCTTTTCAGTGTCAGTCCTGTTCCGTATTTGTATTTGTCTTGAATGTTCTGGAGAAATAGAGGAAAAATACATTTTAGCTTCAAGCCCATCTCAGCGTAAATTAATTTTGTGCCTACTTCTTCTGAGGCTGCCTGCATTGATCTCGTGGTTAAGGGAGTGGAAATAAAGGAGTAAAATCCTGAGCTATCGTAATCCTGTTTGGGTGAACTGGCTGCCTCCAAAGCATACAGCCTGGTGTGGAAACCATCTCATTTTTAATTACTACTAATGCTGCTGTTTCCGTAGCACTTAGCGCTGGATTACCCGAAAGCCTGACTGTCTCAGGAATACCAGCTTCTCCTAAGAAAGTGAGATTTGCACATATGTGGAGAATGAGTCTCTCTGCTTGGCTGGTTTCAACGAAATTTGCTTGAGGTGGAGAAAAAGCTCTCAAGGATCTCAGATTCCTGCAATTAGTGTGCAAATGGGTGAGTGGGAAGTGCCTGCTCACCCTTTCCTGCTCCAGGGAAAGGTCCCATATTACACATCAAGGGGACCAGGCTTCCTTGCTTGCGTTGCTCTCATTGCAACCTGCTGCAGACAAGGAAGGTGAGCCAGTGGTGGGAGAGTGCCTGTCCCGTCAATGTGAGCCCCGTGGTAATAATAGAATCAAATGCCAAAGAAGAGGTGAAAATGCCATAGCATCTCTCACAACATTTAGCCTTGGACCTGGTCCCTGGAGGAGGAATTGCTGGGAGATGTTGGGTGCTCTCTTGTAGTCTGGTGGTGTAATCTATCCGCGTGCACTCTTGAACTGTCTCTTCTTTGTTGTTCAGGGTAATAATTATCCAGACCATTTTACCTTTCGAATGCGTTGCAGCTGTTAATCACTCATCGGCATTCCTGAAATGACTGGGTTCCTATCCCTATTATAAAAATAAGGAAAGAGAGATGAAGAAGGTAGAAACAAAACTTCATTGGGGGTTTGATCTGCACCCCAATATTTCCGAGGTGCCGAGTCCCAGAGCAGCACTTGCAAAAAACCAGGCACTGCGTGTCCAAGGGCAGGGAAAGGCTTTTGAAAAATTGCCCTGAAATTAGAAAGTTGATTTAGGAGTTGGGCTTTAGATCAGCCTTCTTCCAGCTGCGAGGCTTGTTTTCCAGAAGGACTCTGCAGGGAGATGGGAGGCGAGTTCCCAGCGCAGCCAGTGCGATGGGAGGACGGCAGCGGTTTGCAGCCTTCCTGCATCATTTTCACAAAGCATGAAGCTAAAGTCTTACCAGCAACCTGGAATGCAGAGAGGGCTCAGGTTTTGCCAGGTACCAACCAACCCATGGAGAGGCAAGAAAAAAAACCCTGCTGCCTCCTGTCTGCTTCATTTGCAACCAACTCTTCTATCCTGGGCACTTTTACTGCTGGTGGGGAGCCTGCCCTCCTCCTGCATCTCTCTGCATCCTGACAGAGGAAGTGCTATGATCAAATGTTAATGCTCAGGAAGATCTTGCTGTGAGCTGCAGCGCTCGCATCCTGCTGTTTAATTTTCCTTGTCATGGGCTGCAGCCCTCAGTGGTTGGGGCAGGCTGACTTTGCCCTGTGCTGGCCAGGCTTGTGCAGGGGACTGTGCTCTCCATTGCTGCCTCCCTCCATCCCAAACCGGAATATTTGGTGTCCCCTATCGCTAATGCTCCTTATCGCCTGACTTTGTTTACTTGCCTAATTCCCTCAGTGCCTTATCAGATTAGCATGATTTCCAAGTGTTAAGAGCATCAGTCCCTGAAAGAGTTTTTCAAGGCTTGCCTTGCCCTCTCTGTGTTCAGATTAGATGCAGACACATCTGTGATAATAGGAAACTGTTTGAACAGAGGTGATTTTCCTTTCATCCTAGATTAATAAAAGCACGGAGATGGGTTATAAAGGAGCAAGGCTTTCTCATGTAGTGGTTTAGTCCTTGTTATGTCTTTGGTAGCTGCCTTTTTTGTGGGTTGATGTTCAAGAATGGTAAAGAAAAACCCTGCATCCCACAGCAAAGGCCGCGAGTGGTTGCACAGGTCCCAGGGGTTCCTCTTGGTCCGGATGACTGGGGAACAAGGGAAATGTGTCGTTTCTCACAGGTGAGTTTGGAGATTTGATTTTATTTAAAGAAGGGCTGTGAAAGAGGTTACACTGGAGCCAGCTGCAGTCATCCCTTCTTCCTTCCCTTCCTCCAACAGCGACAATAAAGCATGTTACATATATGTAAGTACATGGGAAATAATGAGATGTTCCTGTTCCCAACAGTGGCAGGAATAATCAGATCGATATCTTTATAGCACCCAGGATAGCGAAGGTGGTTGTTGTGACTGCTGCCAAGCAGCATGGTTGGAGAGCGTCCCCCAGGTCCCACCTTGCAAGGGTGCTTGATCTTATGAAAGGGGCTGATCCTGAGCCTCCCTCCTCGCAGACCTGGGCAGAGCTGTGACCAAGCTGATACCTGCTTGAAGTGCTTGTGCCCATCCACATAGCTGGCACAGCTGGGATCTGTTTACAGAGTAGTTTTGCTTTGCTTGGAGTGCTGGTTACAGCAGAAAATAGGCTTGTGGTGTAAGCGAGCAGATATCTTTAGTCCCAGCCAGAAAAAATTTGCGCTGCTTTCCATGTTCCCACCAGATCCCCATCCCCAGGCTGCAGTGTCAGCAGCCCCTCCAGCTCCCTCCTGTCCCCTTTTTGCCTGCTCACAGAAACATCTAGCAGCCACATTCACATTGTAGCTTGGGCTCAGCCGAGCCAAGTGGTTGATTTTTGTATCCAGAAAAATCTATTATTATGCCTGCTTGCGCGCACCCTTCCCGCACCATCCTCCCTTAAAATTCCCACCCCTCTGCTTGCTGAATAATTTCAAGGTGCTAATTGCCCCGCGCTGCAGCTGATCCATTGATCTGGAACACAAACAGTCTCGAGGTAATTTTCTGTCTGAGCCAGTCTGGGGCTTACGCAAGTGCTGGTGTTTGTTTCCTTGTTTTTAATTTCCTGCAAAGAAAAGCTTTTGTGTTGCGCTCGACAAGATGCCTGTGCCTCTGTCTGAGTCGCCACTGCTCTGCCAGGCCATGAGGAAAATTGACAATAACAATACCCCATTTCTTGTGGAATTGAAGTCTAGGGGTGGGAGCTGTAAGTTATCCTCAGTCATAGAATCATAGAATGGTTTGGGTTGGAAGGGACCTTAAGGATCATCTAGTTCCAACCCCCCTGCCATGGGCAGGGACACCTCCCACTGGATCAGGGGGCTCAGATCCCCATCCAACCTGGCCTGGAACACCTCCAGGGATGGGGCAGCCACCACTGCTCTGGGCAACCTGTGCCAGGGCCTCCCCACCCTCGTCATGAAGAATTTCTTCCTAATGTCTAATCTAAATCTTCTCCCTTCCAATTTAAAGCCGTTCCTCCTTGTCCCGTCACTACTTGCCCTGTAAAAAGCCCCTCCCCAGCTTTCCTGGAGCCCCTTTCAGTACTGGGAGGCTCCTCTAAAATCTGCCTGGAGCCTTCTCTTCTCCAGATGAACAACCTCAACTCTCCCAGCCTGTTCTCATAGCAGAGGTGCTCCCGCCCTCCGATCACTTTTGTAGCCTCCTCTGGACTCACTCCAACAGTTCCTTGTCTTTCTTACACTGGGGGAGTCAGGTCCCTCTCTCAGAACTGTGTGTCTGTTCCTTGAGGTATCAGGTGGCTTCTCTTGCCCACCTTTAGTCCTACATTAATGTCAAACTGGGAACAATTCAGACTCTTTGTCCTGTTAGATGAAGACTTGTAGGCAGAGGATGCTGGGGTTGCTCATCTCTGAGGATCCAGACATCCCTTTCTGTAATTGCCAACCACAAAAAAAACAAGCCCTGGAGAGTGCAGCACACATTCTGCACAGCGAAGAGTTAATTTTTCTCTGGCTGTTGCTTCCAGCAGCCTCAGCAGAAGCCGTTGTGCCTTTGCAGGGTTTGATCCGTGGAAGGGGGGGGGGGGGTGTTGGGATGATGTTGGGATGATGTAATGTCAGCAGCTCCCGGTGCTCTGGCAGTAGGAGGCTGTGCAGAAATAAACTCATCTGCATTCATTTCTCGCCCCAGCTTGCGTGCGCAGGTTCGGTTTACCTGGAGCATTTGCTCTCATACCTTTTCAATAACGTCAGTGTTGTTACGCTAACCGGGGAAGAGGGCAAGGTTGGTCCAGCAGCTCTGGGCAGGGAGCAAGGTGGGAGGCAAAGGGGGAGCACACGGTGCTGTTGAGGCTGCCCGCAGGGACAGCAGCACGGTGGACAAAGCCCAGAATGAGCTTTGCATCCCATTGCTGGGAGCAGTTTTATCTCCAGGTGAAGTGTGTGTGTAATAGAAATGAGTACCAGTTGTGTACGCTGGAATATAGGCATAGACTCAGAGAATTACCCAAGCTGGAAGGGACCCAGAAGGATCATCGAGTCCAGCTCCCAGCCCTACATAGGACACCCCCAACATTCACACCGTGTGACTGAGGGCATTGTGCAAAGCTTTTGGAATGCTGGCAGACTCGGTGCTGTGGCTGCTTCCCTGGGGTAGCAGATCTTGGAAAGTGAAATACACCATCACATCTCGCCTCAAAAGAGCTGCCCCTTCTGTACAGGGGTCAGATAAGGTGCTCGTGGCTCAGCCCGCTTTTACAAAATGCTGCAGCCCAGCTGGGTGGCAGGTGGAGGACAACTCTGAGGTGTGTGTAACCAGGTAGGAGGAGGGAGGTGTTTGTTCTGTTTGTAGTCCCAGGTTTGCTCTCCGCTAGCGCCTTGCACTGGGCCTTAGAGGGGTGCTGGGTTCTGCGTGCTGTGCTGTAGCTTTAAGGACTTCATAGAACCATGGAATGGTTTGGATGGGAAGGAATGTTAAAGCCCATCCAGTGCCACCCCCTGCCATGGGCAGGGACACCTCCCACTGGACCAGGGGGCTCCAAGCCCCATCCAACCTGGCCTGGAACACCTCCAGGGATGGGGCAGCCACCACTGCTCTGGGCACCCTGGGCCAGGGCCTCCCCACCCTCACAGCAAAACATTTCTGCCTAAGATCTCATCTCAGTCTCCCCTCTTTCAACTCAAAACTGTTCCTACTCATCCCATCCCTGCACTCCCTGACCCAGAGCCCCTCCCCAGCTTTCCTGAAGCTCCTTTCAGTGCTGGGAGGCTGCTCTAAGGTCACCCCAAAGCCTTCTCTTCTCCAGGCTGAACAGCCCTAGCTCTCTCAGCCTGTCTCAGCTCCAGCCTTCCGATCATCTTCGTGTCGTCCTCTGGTAGATGTGCAGCAGAATGTGTCACTGCTTGGTGGTCGGTGTGGGACAGGCAAAGGCTCCAGGCAGTATTTCTGCCTCTGCCTGCAGTGCCTGGAAGGCTGCAGTGCAGCCCGGAACGGTTGTTGAGCTCAGCTCTCCATCAGGTTGATACAGGGGCGCTGATTCTTTGCTTGAAGATGGAGAAGCTGAGATTGGGAGGAATATTTGCTGATTTTAAAGGAAATGTCTCGTGCTTCACATGGCTGAAGATCTCTCTCCTGCAAAGGGAACTTGCTCTACAAACACATTCTTTCCCCCCTGGGAAATCCTGGCCTTTCATTAATGCAAGAGGATCCAGCTGCTCTCCAGATGCAGACCAAAGAAGCTGCTTGTTTTGGTTGTAGGTTGGAGTCTAATGGAGGGAGGAAAGAGCAACTCCTTGGATTTCTGCAGCTGTTGGTGTTTTTCCTACTTCAGAGTGAAAGAGGAGGCATGGAGACCCCTCACCTTTGTGGCACAGGCACTGCTGGGGATGGCTCCGAGTGCCAAGGTGCTGCAGACACAGGTGGCTTTGGGAAAACTGCATGAAATGAAAATGCCAGGACACAAATAAAGGAGATCTGTTTCCTTTTAAGCGCATCAGGACGGGTGGCCAAGTCACGTCTCCTGAGCTTATTTTGGGTGCTATTACTGTAACACCCAGGAACCACAATTGTGCTGCCAATATTTCACAGAAGTATTGCAAAGGAGAAGGACTTTGGCAACAAAGTACTTAATAAGGAAGGGAAACACAGGTCAGGGAGCGTATGTGGTGTGCTCAAGGTCACCTCTCAAGCCAGTGGCAGAGTAAGGCCGTGGCTGCTGGGACCAGATCACTGTGATGGACTCGGAGCATCCATCTGTGACACTGCAACCCCTCCCACTGCCCCAACATCCCTGCATATGGTCTGGCTCTGCCTGGCAGGGATGGAGCACCTTTGAGCCTGCAGCTCTGCTTACCCCTAGGCAGCTGCGCAAGGAGTATAAAAAACTCTGGAAGAAGGGGATGTGCTGTTGGTGCAGCCAGCAAAGTATTCATCTTGAGAACCAGCTGCTCCAGGAAACACCAGTGCTAAAATGCTGTGGGAAACCAGCAAACAGTTTGATGTTTTCTAATATGTAGTTGATATGTGCTCCAGTTCCCTTGTATTTAAAAGAGAAGTAAGCAGTGGGAATAAGGAGGAGCATATTTCACTTATTTTTCTGAATATCGATGAAAGTTAGCATTGTGTGGGCACCTCAGCACATATTTTCAGTTACAAATATCTTCCTACCTGCAGCACGCTCTATTCATCTTCTAAATATCATTGCTCCTTTCTTCCATAAAAAGCTTCCGTGAACTTGTGCAAATATTTGCTTGCCGTTCGGTGGCAGTTTGGATGGTCCCCAAGTCCAGGAGCGCGGCTGTACAAGCGAGCTGTGTTCTGCTGGAGGACTCGCTGCCGAAGGCAGCTCCCACTGTAACCGAGTGTAAACACCTCGTCTGCTGAGCACTGCAGGCAGGAATGGACCCGTGTCTGCAGCATCTAGATCTTTTAGGTCCAAACCAGCAAAGCAGGGTGCAGCGACAGAGCTTCATCTCCTGCAATGATGCTTAAACACCTCCAAGGTCAGCTGCTCCTTAATTCTGCCTCTGCTTTCCAGATGTGTATGCCAAGCAAGCTGTAGCCCATGCTGGCGGGGGCCTGGGGTGTAGGGGGTTCAAGGAAAGCTGGGGAGGGGCTCTTGATCAGGGAGTGCAGGGATAGGACAAGGGGGAACATTTTGGAGCTGAAAGAGGGGAGATCGAGGTGAGATCTTAGGAAGAAATTGTTTTGCTGTGAGGGTGGGAGGCCCTGGCCCAGGTTGCCCAGAGCAGTGGTGGCTGCCCCATCCCTGGAGGTGTTCAAGGCCAGGTTGGATGGGGCTTGGAGCCCCCTGATCCAGAGGGAGGTGTCCCTGCCCATGGCAGGGGGTGGCACTGGGTGGGCTTTGAGGTCCTTTCCAACCCAAACCATTCCATGATTCTATAATCCCTGCAAGAAAAGAGCAAAGTATTAAAACCTCTCTTGCAGCTGCTGGTGTTCCAGGGACCAGGACCAGCTGGGGACCCAGCCCTGAGGAGCAGATATCCTCAGTGAAGGCACATCTTCTAGGCAAGCTCTCTTTTCCCTGTTTACAGTGCCATGGGGGTGAGTTAGATCATTCACAAGCTCTGGGCTGTGCCCTTTAACAGGTGCAGGGTTGGGGGGGGCATGGGCTCACAGCTGGCTGGGCTGTGTGGAGCTGGGGAGCACTGCCGGGCTGTGGAACGCTCCAGTTCTGGCCACACCTGAGTTAAGCAGCAGTGCTGGGTTGGACCTGCTGTGTGCTCAGGTGCGTGTACATCACCAGTTGTCTGCCCCTTGGCTTCCAGGAACACATAACGTGTCCAGGCCAGAGACCCACAAGCTGCACAGGAACGGGTGGTTTTGAGAACCCAGTGCACTTCTTGCCTCTGGTTCTTAAAGTCAAAAAAAAGAAGCAGACTGTTTTAACCTGGCTTTTACTGGCTTTTTGTTTTCACAAAATTCACTTTATTTTAGCTCTTCTCTGGGAAGAGCTTTCGTGTTCCTCCACTTGCCTGTTTTCAGGCAGCAGAGAGATCCGGAACAGCTTATGATGGGTAAAAGTCGCTGGTTTGTCTCTTCAGTCCCAGTGGTGTGCCAGGCAAGTCTGATTGCTGGAACCAGCCCAGGATTCTGTCTGCACCCTTAATTGGGAAGCAGGGATGGAGAGGAGCAGGGGACTCCAGAGGTGTAAATAGATCAGTCAGCCACATGGCGTCATCTCTGCTCTGTACAAATGCAGTGGAGGATGTGCAGAGCAGAAAGAATAATTTTAATTAGCATGTACTCCTTCTCAAGCTCTGGAATTATTGTAAATACAGGGCCACTTCTGCTGCTTTTTAACAGACCAGCTAGTAGACTTTCCTGGAAGGTGTCACCCCTCAACATCTGCTTCATCTCGTTCCTCAAAATCCACGCAGGCTGTGTCTGTGTCGGTGGAGGTGAGGATCCCTTTGGCATTGCTGAGAAAGGGCGGCCATCCTTCCTCCATCTCTCCTGTGAAATTTATCCTACCCTGTCCTTGTCTGCTGTTCCAGATTTTCCTTCTGTTACGGATTAACCAAACCAAAAAGGCTGTTTAAGGCTCCGGTTCAGAATGGGCAAATACCCAGTGCAGTTCTCTCACGTTTTCCTAACAATTCAATTCCAACTCTACCCAGTGTAATGACCAGTTTGAATTTCAAACTATTGGTATGAATAGGACAAATTACCTACACAGGGAATTATGTGGTGACCCAGGTCCCATGTCCATCTGACAGGAACTGCTCACAAGCACGGGAGTTCTCCAGGCCCTTTCCTGGTGTGAAATTATCACAGAGTCGCAGAATCATGAAATGGTTTGTGTCAGAAGGAACCTTCAGGATCATCCAGTGCCACCCCCTGCCATGGGCAGGGACACTTCCCACTGGATCAGGGGGCTCCAAGCCCCATCCAGCCTGGCCTTGAACACCTCCAGGGATGGGGCAGCCACCACTGCTCTGGGCACCCTGGGCCAGGGCCTCCCCACCCTCACAGCAAAACATTTCTGCCTAAGATCTCATCTCAATCTCCCCTCTTGCAGCTGAAAATCATTCCCGCTCTTCCTGTCACTGCACTCCCTGATGAAGAGCCCCTCCCCAGCTCTTGCCCTCTAAAGAGAGTGGCAGCTGACCAAACTCTTAGCATAAATGGCAAAAATAGCAAAAGCTGCTGAATTGTGAGCACACCAACCTCTTCCCAGGATGAGCTCAAGCTCATTGACATGTGAATATGATTTCAGCTGAATCAGAGCTGTGGGATTTTCTTCCTTCTCTTGTGCACAACAGCATTAAATTTTTGGACTTAATCATCATGTTTCCCAGGGCGAAGCCAAGCGGGGTGCTTTCATCTCACCCGGCTATTGTCCTCAGATAAGTCCCTTGGTGTGGGAGTGCTCTGTGGCACTCGAATCAAACCAACACCAAGGACTTTCAGCCTGGCACCATGCTGCAAACTGCCCGTGGGGCTTGTTGAGGATTTGTGCAGCAGAGACGTCTTTGCCCCCAGTTATTAAGTGTGACGCTGGCAGCGGCTGTGTTTGGAGGTGAAAAGAAAGGGTGTTTGCATCCTCTGAAAGGTTATGATTTGCATTGTAACCTCCCCAGGACATTTTTGCTGTCCTGGTGCGGTCTCTGTGGGGGATGCACAGCAATGTATCGCTTCAACTTGTCCTCGAAGCAGAGCAAAGCAAGAAGCAGGGCATCCTGCAGGAATAACCCTCCTGCTTCCAGAGTAGTGAGCACTACAGCCACGAATTCTCTGGGCAGCCTGTTCCAGTGCCTCCCCACCCTCATTTTCCCCATGGTAGAAAATGGATACAGAAAAATATTTTCCACCATTATACAGACCCACACTGTTGGGTTGACTCTTTGGTCGGGGCTGTAAACCAGGAGATTTTCCTTCCCTGCTTTCTGTGTCCACCTTGGCAGCTTGCAAACATCCATCTGGCCAGCATCCTCGCAAAGGTATTTTGAGTGCCATGTGGAGCGTTTCGTAGCGCTCCAGTGGCAACAATTCAATTCTTACTTGGGTTTCAGCCAACGTTTGTTGTCCTCACTGGAAATGGTATTGATTATTTGAGCTCAGGAGCCACTTATGGCCGATATGATACTCACCACCTCACATCCCAGGATGACGAGTGCCATGGAGGCTGCTTTGCTTCAGCTTTACCTGCCAAATGGGCCAGTGAGGCTCCGAACAGACCTCAGGCCTTTTAAATCACCCATGGTGAGAATGAACAGCGTAACTCATGGTTCTGAACTTTATTTGGCTTGGGTTTGTTTTGGGCAGGGACTGGTGTTTGTTTATTATCTCCACTGGAGGAGCTGTGTCCTCTGCGGCATCTGTCTGTCTGCTTGGTGGCACTGCAGATTGCGTGCAGTGAGGAGAATTTGGGATGAAAGAAACTGCTGTGTCAAGGGAGAGTGGTACCGTGGGCGATGGAGCCCACCAGCAAGTGGTATCTAGCGTTGCACTGCCAGGCAAAATCACACGTGAGATGAGTGCTGTGCTTGGGCTGTTGGGATGGTCACACCTCATTGCTGGGGTTCCATGCCAGCTCCCATGAGTGAAATCACAGCTGGAGTCTGTGACTCCTCTCCTTGCCCATGGTGGGTGTGATGATGGGCAGCGAGTGATGGTTACGGAGCTTGCAGGCTGCTGCACCGCTCCTGGGTGCCTGCTCCTGGCAGAAGGTCTGCAAAGTGTTACATGGCAAAACCACTCTGATAAATCGGTTGGAAGAGGATATTGAGAGCCCAAAGGAGAGATTTGTGTGCCGATCCCGCTGTGCAAGTGTGGTGGATGCTGCAGTGCCAAAGCCATGGGGTGTCAGGAGCTCTGCTCTCCTGTGGGGGTAATGGTGGAGGTGGTGAGGTGGGTGGGTTGGTGCTGAAACACGGACGATTTTGCTCTTGGTAAATACCTTATTCTGCCTCACTGAGTCTGCGTTAATGTTACGTCTGGTGTTCCCAGCTCTCCCTGGCTTTACTGCATTTATCGGCTTCCAGGGCAAAGCACCTTCCCATGTGGCTTATTTGATGCTATTTAGATGAATTTGTTGAGCCTCTAGCCTGGGTTTGTTTCATTAAAATTTGGGCTGTACTTTTCCATCTGGCTGCCTGGTGGCAACAGTGTCCAAAATTGGTATTGCAGTCACTTTCCACGTATTTTTCACGAAGTTAATTGAATTATGAGAAGCCGGTTACTTAAGCGAATGCCGATGCCCTGTCACGCTTCATAGGGCCAGTTAAACACATAAAACCAAACATGATCAACACTTTCCAGTAATTACAAATGCAACAGGAAAATCAACCTTCCTGCCCCCCTTAGGAAGAGGTTGATGAGGTCTTCTTGGGGCAGCTCCGCCAGCACCGCTGCTGCCAGAATGAAATGCAATAATGCCTCCATCCACCATGAAATACAGCGTCTTCCATCACGTCCCTGACCCAAAGTAGTATTTAAACTGATATTTAATGAACTGGAGCCAGACCCACATCACCTGTACAAAGCAGGAATATCAGCAACTCTGTAGAGAGAGGAATGGGTTATTTCAAGGCCAGGTTGGATGGGGCTTTGAGCCCCCTGATCCAGTGGAAGGTGTCCCTGCTCATGGAAGGGGATTGGAACTCGATGATCCTTAAGGCCCCTTCCAACCCAAACCAATCTATGATTCGCTGCTGGTAACGAGTCATTAGCAGACTTGGATGCATTTGGGACGTGCCCGCTCCGGGTGGGAGAGGTTGGTGAGCACAGGAGCCCAGATCACGTGGAGCATCCTGTACATCCTGCGCAGCTGGCGCAGTTACTGGGGCAGCCACCCTGCCAGAGGCTTGTGGGGATGAGTTTGCAGAGAGGAAAGGTGTCACTTGACCTTTTAGTGATTTAGTTGCCTGGCTGCTTTAATGGCTTTGGGATGCGGGAAATGGCACTGTAAATACCGATGACGTGCAGGTGGCCTCGCCTGCGCCTGCTCGCTCCGTGCTGCCAGGGAGCAAATCCATCGCCAAAGAAGGAACACATCTAATTTTTTTACTGCTTCTTCTTCTTATTTATTTCACAGCCAAGGAGCAGAGGTGGGAATAAAGGAAAACAAGACGTCAGCTGCTTATTAGCTCAGCAGCAGTTGTTTTGAGCCCTAGCTTCTCCATACCAGTTGATGTAGCAGGCTTTGTTTTGGGTGTCTTTTTGTGATGCAAAGGGCTGTCTGAGCCTAAAACGGTGTTTTACTGCAATAATTTTTCTGCAAGCAACTTGTGCTGCTCTCTCTGAGGTAGCATTGGTGTTGATTAATGCACAAACTTAGCCGCTCTCCCTGGTGTCTAGTTTTCATTCCATGTAAGCTCTGATTATTCACTAAAAAAGAAACATTGGCCTATGAAGCTGAACATCAAAATGCAGGAGCAGAACCCTCAGTGTCCCCACTGTTTGCAGTGTGTTTGCTCAGGGTTATTTTCATGCCACACACAATTGAGGTTATTGAGGAGAGCAAAACGAGCAGTATTTGTTATTCAGTTCATTTTGAGTTTTCAGCACAGTCGTTGTCTTGCAGCAGCGGTGCCTGGGGACTCAGAGGGTGTGAGGTTATGGATTTATTACATGGTGTCTGGAGCTGTATAGAAACAGCTCCCAGAGGTCTTACTGAAGGAGAAGGAAAGGATATGGTATGGAGGAAGGTTGGAACTGGATGATCTTTAAGGTCCTTTCCAACCCAAACCATTCTATGAGGAGCAAGGAGAATGTAGACAAAGTGGGAAACGTGGGTGTGGAGCCATAAATTGGCTTGCCTACGCTGTGAGGGCACTGACTGCAAGGGCTGCAATACTGGGATTTATGCTTTGGCATACTGGGCTGCATCTGACCTCTAAGCAAAGTGTGTAGGTTAGCGCTGGGACCTCCGCTGTGTCTTTGCTGGATCTGCATTTGAGGTCAGGTTCCTTATGCCAAGTAGATTTAACTGGGATTACCTATTTGTAACTCTGGATCTGGATCGGAACTGTTTGTTTCTATAATTTGCCAAACCGAAATCCAAAGTCCAAAGAACCTTAGAGAAGTTTATGCCTTCATTCCAGAGTCTGCGTCTGGTTTTGTAGCCTGTTAATACATTAATGTTTCTTTAAAACAGTTAATAATTTGTATTAAACGGTTTAGCAACAGATTTTTAACTGCTTAATGACAGCAGGCTAGAAGCAAATGGAATGGTTATTCTTAAATAGATTTCTATTTTCTCTATATGTGATCACCTTGTAGTCTCTAATGAATGTATGTTCCACCCTCCATCCCTTACAGAGCATTGCTGCTCTTGTCTTCTGCTTTACAATTGGAAGCAGCAGCCCATGGATGCGTAGGGTACCTGCTCTGCATCTCCCAAGTCCTGGGATAGTGCCCAGGCTGCTCTGTCAACCTCCATCTCAAGTCCAGGAGAACAAAATTTGGGTTTAGAGTAGGAAAAATGGAAACAAAAGAGACCAGAAAAGCTCAATTGAAGTATTTGGAGAAACTGTGTGACAGAGGACAATTCAAGTTAAGTCAAGGACCTCAGGCTGTTTCCAAATGGGACAGTCAGCAGTGCTGGTCACCGGGATCTGAGTGAATGGCTGAGGTTCATGTCATTCCGTGTGTTATCGTTGAAAATCTGTATGAATCCTGCAGTGGAAGCTGATGCATTGGTACCCACCTGTGAAGCAGTGTGGGAAGCCCAGGAGGTTGGCTGGATAGGTGGTCTCCTCTCATCTCTTGCACTGAGGTCTGTGCTAACGCATATGGACCAGATGGTGGACCTGGCTTACTCTGCCTCTAAAACAAACCTCTCTCCTCCCCCTTTGTCTCTTTGCAGAGCTCCCTTCCTCGGAACACTTGAGCGTGGCCGATGCAACATGGCTTGCCCTCAACGTGGTGTCTGGCGGAGGTGGCTTCTCCGGCTCCCAGCCCATTGGAGTGACCAAAATTGCCAAGTCAGTAATAGCACCCCTAGCTGACCAAAACATCTCAGTGTTCATGCTCTCCACCTATCAGACGGACTTCATCCTGGTAAGAGGACGTGAGAGGACCAGGCAGAGTCATCTGCCACCAGATGAAGGTTCAGTTGGGCAGTTTCTGGGAACAAGATGTTTGAGGAGTAGCAGAAGTACCAAAGTCTGCTTTCCTCAGAGCTCTGTGCCTTCTAGTGAGGCACTCTGACATCTCAGGAGCTCTTCCCATGGGATGAGGTATTTGTTGATATGGGTTATCTGGTGTCTAATGAGCGCTGACCTACACTGCAGTCTCTCCCTTAGTAGAGACACTGGCAGCATTTCACACCGTCACTTGAACACTGATTTTCTGAGAGGCAGACGAACAGAGTGTCTGTTGTCAGGTTGGCTGGTGATGGTCAAGAGGCTCCAAAGTTGTTTCGAGGATAGACAGACAAACTGTCTTTCTGTCTCATGCACATCCACACAGGGCATGACCACATAGGAAACAAGGCTGAAGAACAGACAGTGCTGAGATCTTGATGCGATGCTCAAAAAGAGGTGAAACATCTCTTTCTTAGAAGTCTCCACATTCTTTTCCACAGTCTAAAAGCACTGCGGTGCTTAATCCTACTGATATTTGCAGGGATATCACCAAGTGTACTTCTCTAGACACACATCCAGATAGTTATTCTCATCGTTACATCCTGCTGGCTCAGGCAGGAGCGATGTGTCCGCTTCCCCGTGCCTTGAGAGTACGTAACCTCTACCGCAATGTATTCTCGCTTCTGGACCTAATCCTGTTGTCCACTTCAGGTACGTGAGCGAGACTTGCCCTTCGTGATGCACACTCTGGCTGCTGAGTTCACCATCCTCAGAGTAGTGAACGGGGAGACAGTGGCTGCCGATGACCTGGGGATAACGAATGGATTTGTTAAACCAAAACTGGGTAAGGACCAACATGGGCTCAGCTCACCAGGGAGTTGGTCTCTGCGACACTGGGGATGGAAGTCTGCCTCCTACCTTCCTTCAGCATTTTGATGAATGTTTATCCTGTTTTAAGATAATGAATTATCTTAACATATATCTGAGTCTGTCCCAGTTCAACCAAGGATTTGAGTAGGTGCTTAACTTTCTGGGCGATGCTGATGAGCTTTGCTGAATTTAAGCCTTTTAATGCTGATTTTACATTTCTGGAGGAGATATACCTTGTGGGACAGAAAGTTATCACACAATTCATTTCAGTTGCAAAAATAACATTGTCTGTAACCCATATTTCCATGTTTCAGCATTTCAAAGGAAAAAGGCTTATATAAAAGCTTGTTTAAGAATTGCAGTGATTAATGCATGGAGAACACTGCTCAGATTTCACACTTCAGTACCAGTCAGGATCAAGGCCATTGTCAGCCCAGGGCTGTACAGAACTTTAGGATGCTTCTAGTCTAGAGGAGCAAACATCAAGCAAAGGGCACAATCAGGAAGAGGAACTACTTAAATCCATATATTTACCTACACACCCTGGGCCCATAACCAAACAAAGCAGGGATCAGCTATTACGAAGTGCCGTTCAGCCTTGTCACTTCAAGCTATAGAGAATCTTGTTTAAGGAAATGAGCCTCAAACAAAAAGTATGAATCATAGAGACATAGGATGGGCTGCGTTGGAAGGGACCTCAAAAGCCCATCCAGTTCCAGCCCCTATGCCGTGAGCAGGGACACCTCCCACTGGATCAGGGTGCTCAAAGCCCCATCCAACCTGGCCTTGAAAGGAAGGGCACAGTGAAACACACGTTGGTTATGCCCAGGTGTGCACTTTGCTGTGTTGCTTTGTTCAGTCGTTGCGTGCCTAAACACCAGCTGCTTCTCAGCCACGGGCTGCAAGCGTTGTTTGCCAGGCTGCTGTGTGTCACCTGGGTTTCAATTGTTGTAGATACTGTGGCAAAATAGGCCCCCAGAAAGTAGAAAGTGTAGAGCCAGCAGCCACAGCCAGAGGAATGCCTGCCATAGCCCTGCCTTTTAAACGGTGGAAGCCTGCGTTTACTTCTCCTTTCTGGTTCATGTTGGCACCTCCTTTAGGTTGGCCCTTGTCTCATGTGGATGCACCCAATGGCCCAACAGCCTCTATGAGCAGAGAGCTGAGCTGTGCCCCATGCAGGGCAGGGTACTCAGGCTGATCTCATCCCCCAGGGAGGATGCTGCAAGAGCAGGTCATCCCCAGGCTCCTCAGTCCCTGTCTGAGAACCAGCAGGGCTTCGGTGATGAGGAACCTTCCTGCAAACATTGCCAGTTTTCTCTGCGGCGGCTGCCAGTGTTTGCTCAGCACGTGTCTGGTGGGACGTGAACCTGCTGCAAACCTGGCTTCATAGTTGTTTGTGTCTGTGTGTGTCTCTTTCAGTTCAGAGGCCTGTCATTCATCCCCTTTCCAGTCCAAGTAATATGTTCTGCGTCACCAGCCTGGATCCAGATACCCTTCCCACTGTTGCTACACTCCTAATGGATGTCATGTTTTACTCCAATGGGTAGGTCTGATTCCTGGAGAAGGTGTGACCGGCATCTGGAGGCACAAATTCACATTGCTCCTCCAGGATGCCCAGGGATCTGTTGTGGCCTTACGCTCTGCATTTAGGGAGGGAGGTTTCACAGGGTTGTCCTGCCAGGTGGACGTCAAATAGGAGATTGAGGATGCCCAAAAATGTCCAAAAAGCTGAGCCTTTTCAGATTTAAAGTAAGAGTAGCAATGTGATCAATAATGTCGCACATCCACAAAGGACTGGAGGGTGTACGGCCCGCTGTGCTGCTGCCTCTTGGTGCCTGTGGCTCCTGGCCTACAGCTTCTGTGAGAGGACCTTGGGACAGGGGTGGGAGAGTTTTGTCAACTGTGGGAATTGGAATTTTTTAACCCTGCAAAATGAAAAAAATGGAAAGCAGTACAATGTGACAGGACTCAGTGTCACTTCCCTGAGTCACTGTGTGAACATTTCTGGTTTCACTCCCTATATCTGCTTTAAAAGCCTTCCTTTACTTCTCCAGCCACAGCTAATGCTGTTGTCTTTCTTCAGAGTAAAAGACCCGGTGGTGGGCAACGAAGACTCCGGACATATTCGCTTTTTCTCCTTTTCTCTCATTGAGGGTTACATCTCCTTGGTCATGGATGTCCAGACGCAGCAGAGGTGAGCTTTGGTCTTGGGGTCTTTTTGGGTCCTGGACCCCCAAAAATCACCTGGGATGTTCTCCTTTCCCCCAAAAAAGCACCTGGAATGTTCTCAAAGGAGCAGGAAGCAGACTGAGCTACTCCATGTTAATTCCTGAGAGCCTCGTTGCATGAGTGTCATGTTCCTGTACACCCTGTCACTCTTCTGAGTGAAGACTGGCGTGGTAGTTCCAGCTCCTGAATTTTGGGCTTGTCTGTCCAGGCCCTCAGTGTAATCACAAGCCAGTGTAGGGTTATCTCACTTTTGAAAGAGGAACTCTGGAGCAAAGTGACTTTGACATTTTTTTATTCCATTGTTCATTAGTTGTGCTTTTCAGAGCAAAACCCAAAATAATGTAGTGTACGTGGTTGAAGTTTTACTGCTAAAGGCCAAAAGCAGGGTGGGGATGTCAGTGGTGCTGTCTTCCCTGTCACACGTGGCTGGGCTTGGTGCAGAATCTCATTCTGTGATGATAATGTACTGAGTCATCCCTGTGCAGCGGGAGCCCAGGACTCATTTGTCTGGCAAGGAGAAAGTCAGCTAGGGAGCAGACATCAGCCTGGTTTGTGTGAATGTACTTCTGCAGCTTTGCCGAGGTCTCCCAGCTCTGGAGGCTGCACGGAGATGCAGTGCACACAGTTGCTTTTGGAACACAGTGTAGTGTTTGCTTCTTGCCTGCCCTAGGGACTGTTTTTGCAAACTATTAATTGCTCTCTTGAAAGTTTCTTCAACCTTAATTGGACTAAACCTCTGTCTGCCTTCAAGAGAGGCTTGAGGGTTGGAGCAGGAGCCTGGTGCTCGGGGAACCAGCATGGCCAGTTTGTTCTCGGTCACAGCCTGCCTGCTTGACCTTTGGGAGGTCTCTTAATCGCTGGGCTTTTTGCCCTCCTAAGAAGCGGGGAATCTCTGCAGAGTTCTGAGAGACCTCCCAGGGACAGTATGGAAAAACCCACTGATGATGCTCAGACACGAAGCCAGTGGTCACCGTTCACATTCTCAGGAGGGCAGGTATGGAAACATATCCTGTCCCAAAGTGTTTCTAAACACAGTTCACATTAAACCTTCAGATTAACAGTCTAGGGGTATGTAAAGATGGGGCAATCTTGGAAATCTTTTTCCGTGCTTCCCTGGGTACCTATGAACGCTTCCAGCATCAGGCACTGATTTACCGTAGGACATCTGGAGGGGCAGGCAGGTGCATCTGTCCCGCTTGCCTTGGCTTTTCTCAGTTTCACAGAGCCGCTGCCGCTATTGTTTGCTTCAAGCAGGGCAGAGATACAGGAACAGCAGCATCCCCGCAGGCAGAACCTGACACACTGCTGTGTTTTAATTGCCACGTTCGGTGTTCCTTTTCTTTTACAGATTTCCTAATAATTTGTTGTTTACAAGTGCATCTGGCGAACTCTGGAAGATGGTGCGGATTGGTGGGCAGCCTCTTGGCTTCGGTAGGTAAACATTTGTGGCATCAGTTGGTGCACAAGTAGCCAGTTGCCTCGGGGCCTTCAAGGATGATGGAAAAATCCATGTGAGGCTGAGGCTTTTTAAGAGCCGGCAGCTTAACATGATTTGCAAGCTGAGATTTTCAAATAGGAGTCTGGCTCCTACCTAATAAGTCAGAATTCTAAATATACTTTTGAAAGTGCTTGACAGGGAATTGCATTCAGCTCCTGGACTTTGGAGGTAGCTGGGTCTCTGCTTAAAGAGAAAAAGTGGACAAAGAGATGGCACAGGAATGCTTTGTAGCTTTACTGGAATCAGTGGTCAGAAAGCGCTGTTGAACTTCAGGGCGGTCCTTGGGCAACTCTGGGGTTTTAGGAGATCCAGCAGATTCAGGGTAGTCCAGGTGGGAATCCTGTTCAGAACCTGTTCCACATCCAGTGCTGCAAGCATATTCTCTACTCAGTTGGACCTAAGTAACACAGAGCGAATGCTTCGCTTCTGCAGAACTATTCTTGCTATTTTCCTCTGTAATTTTAAGGAATTTTAATGATCTGAATAATGCAATGAAGGCCTGATTTTCAGAAAACACTGGGACTTCTTCCCATGGCCTCTGAAATAGTTACCAAATCATAGAATCATGGAGTGGTTTGGGTTGGAAGGCATCTCAAAGCCCATCCAGTGCCACCCCCTGCCATGGGCAGGGACACCTCCCACTGGACCAGGGGGCTCCAAGCCCCATCCAACCTGGCCTGGAACACCTCCAGGGATGGGGCAGCCAGCACCTCTCTGGGCAACCTGGGCCATGGCCTTCCCATCCTCAAGGCTTCAAGAACATCTCTGAAAAATGTTTGGCCACTCTTTATGTTTAATTGCCATACAAACAAAAGTAGCAAGAAGGAAATTTTCATGCACCTTCTGTTTATGCATCTCAGAGGCAAAATATGTAGAAATGGCGTGGTGTTTGTCATTGATGGGCATCAGGACACCTGCCAGTCCCTTAAATAGGCAATGTTTAAATATTTTAGCTTAGAATCAAGTTGAAATACTCGGTTAGGATCAGGGAAACCCAGATTTCATCTGAAAGCAATGTACCATTGATCTGTAATGAACAGGGCAGGTGAACCATTTAAATGGGTGTGAAATCCTGTCTCCAGCACCGTGGTGGTCTCTGATCTAGGAATCAACCATGTCTCTGGGCCAACCAGCAGGTTGGCACCCCCTGTCTCAGGGATGCAGGGCAAAGTGTTTAATAGCAACAACCTAAGCTGAAAATAGAGGTTAAGGGTAGATGAGACTGTCTCTGGTGTTTCCTTACTGAATGTTATTAATTGCAATTCTTTGCATCTCTGAAAATCATTCCACTTCTAATGTTTTGTGCCTTTGGGGATTTACATTTCTCTGTAGCAAAAAGAAGGCAATAAAATCAAATGTGCAATGTGTCGCTGTGGCCCAAAGAGCCTGATTCTGTGAGAAAGAAGACATTTTGCTACAGAGATCCCTTCTGGTTGGAGTTTGTGAAGACGAACTCCTGCCTGTACAGAGCTGGTGAGACCTAGGAGTTCTGCAAGACTGACAGGAGCCGGTCAGACAATGACTGAGTTTTTATCTCCCCCACAGATGAATGTGGAATTGTGGCTCAGATTTCTGAGCCCTTGGCCGCAGCCGACATCCCAGCCTACTACATCAGTACTTTTAAGTTTGATCACGCGTTGGTGAGTATCGAGACAGCTTCTTCGAAATAGGGGAGGTCTTTTCCCTGGGAGAAAACCTTATGATGAGAACACCATTTCCCACCTAGAGAGCTTATTGGAGAGCCTTTGCTGTGATGTAGCCCAGCAGGTAGCTCTCTCCACCCTCCTGCGTCAGAAGCTCGTGAACTGAGCCCAGCCCAACCCCAAGGCAAAACAGCGTTCAGATGTGTTGTTCTTGCAAAGGGCTGGTTTCAGTCCTTAAAGACATGTGCCCATGGAGACATCACAACCTCTCCATATTCCACTGTGTCATGTTTTGTTAGAAACAGCACAAACCCTCTCTGTTTACCTGCAAGCATAGTTGGAGGCTCCCAACCCTTAGGAGGGTGCCCCTGGTGTGGGAGCTGTTTTGGAGAGCCTCTCAGTACCAGCCTTCATCCTTTCGTACCCCCGTGGCCCTGAATTGGTGTTTTGAGACCCCTCTGTGAGTCCTGATGAGCTCTTGCTATCTCTGCTTCATCCTCCTCATGGTGTAGGTGTTTGATAAAACAGCAACAATTACCAGCACAGCAAGGGAAGGCGATTTTGAAGCAGAGAAGGGTCTTGCCGTGTTTGTTTTCGTGGGTGCCCATAGCAGCTGCAATCATCAGCACGAAGGTCTTGGTGTTCATGCTGAGTTCTCTTTTACACCGGTGGATATTTTATCTTCTAGGCATTCAGCCTACCTCTGCTCTTCCTTGGCTATATAAGACATCCTCAAAAATGAGGAATTTCACTATGCCTGTAGCCACAGCCAGGCCAGCACTTGACTTAGAGTCCCAAGGGACGGAGTCAGTAGCCCATGCATGACAAAACTCAGCTGCTTTGTGATTTTCGGGTTTTTGTCTTAAATATGGCCTTTATTGCAATATACTTCTCCTTTCATCAGTGCAAATTCACTGCTCAGGCCCTACTTTTGACCTGTAAAAGCCCCAGTGAGTTCAAGGCGGGCGTTTTTTCAGCGACTTTGGTTTTTCACAGTTGGTGAGAACCATTTGCAGCCTATGGGTCATGTGTGCAAAGAGTAAAAGTAAATATTATTCCAGATAGCAAAGGTCAAAGTGTTATATATGTTTGTCTTATTTTCTTGAATATTAACTGTGCTGATAAGATAAGCTAATAAAACACCATTTTAAAATCAATACTGTTAGCTTTGCCTCACATTCCTCCCTGTTGTTGTGGCCCCAGGTGCATGCTTTCTGTGCAGAGCACAGGGTGCAGAGTGCTTCTGGTTGTCAAGCAGTACCTGGAGAGCCCAGCCCCGTCAGGTAAAAGAGATGTTTCACTTAAAACTTGTGCCATGCAATTGTGATGACTCGGCAGGCAGCTCCACCTTTTCAAAGTGTCTCATCCTGCTGCATCTGAGCCCGGCACATCCCTGCTCCAGGCAGCTGGCAGGGTGTTGTTTGGCCCCCATGTTCAGATCTGCAGATTGTCCTTACTCAAATCAGTATTTTAGCATTTCCCTTGCTATTTGCTGTTTTCTTTTCTTATGGTTTACCAAGCCTTTTCATCTGGACATTGTTATTCCAGCTGTCAGATCCTTCCATCACGCAGAAGGTGCCTTTCAAGACATCCGTTGCTCGACTTCGTGCCCGGAGTTGTGGCTGGGCTGTGTGCTGTCTGGCTCTGGGTTGGTTTTCTTGGCCAAGACTGACCTAGGCTCTTCCATGTCCTCCCTAACCTTGACTTCGAGTGACATTTCTCAAAGTCTTAAGTGCATCTTGAATCCTTTCTCTGCATCCTCCCTTTCTTTATTTAAGGTTTTCAGTACTTGTCAACAATTCAGAGTGTGTTATAAAAGCTTGAAGTTCCCTTTGACCCGATCTTGAGTCCTGTGCATCTTAAGGTGGGTTTTGTTGCTTAATTTTCTGTTTGCCCTGGGTGCTGATGCTCAGGTCTTCCTGCAACGCTGAAGCCGTGGAAATTTGCCCTGGAAATCAGGACTTTATAAGAAATCCTTTTGGGAGACAGTGCTGCAGTGGGAACCTCCAGGTCTCTGATGTGTCCCTTGGGTGACGTAAGGTCAGGCCGGAGCACTACAGATTCCAGCTCCCTCTAGAGAGAGCAAGGGAGAAGAGGCCCTGTTCCAGCTGCTCTGCACTGGCTGCCTCAGAGCTGTCTTGCTCGTCTTCACCAGCATTTTGCACCCAGTGAGGCTGAAGCCATGTCTGGGATGTAGAGCAGAGCTTTACTTTTCCCTTCGTGGTGGATGCTCTGATCTGCCCTCCAGCTGACGAGTGAGCACGTGTCGCCAGCTGCCCTGGGGTAGGGACCTGCAGAGGGAGGTAGGACTTCTCCACCGGTGGCAAACTAATGCATGTGTCCTGCAAGTCAAAACTGGTTTGCACATCTGTCCTGGAGAAGAACCAGCCCAAACATCTGTAGTGCGATTGATGCCATTTCCTTGATGTTAAGGGAGTCAAGCGTTCCGCAGTGGATGAAGGATCAACCCCTGGGTTTCAGGAAGGAAGTGAGTCCATGCAGATCAAAGCCAGGGGGCCAGAACTGGGTGGTTCTGCTCCTGTGCTGCACTGAAGGAGCAGGTGGAGAGCCCTGCTGTTCATCCACTGGGGCTGGCTAAGAAGATGTGGTTTGCAAAATAGATTCCTCTGTCTTTTCTCATTACCTTCTGGAGAAGCAGAGTCACGCGGCTTCTTCCACTGCAGTGTTCGACGTACTGGGAAAAACGATGGAGGGGAGGCAGTGCAGAGTCGTGTCTCGGAGTTGTGTTTCCTGCAGTGGGTGATTGCTGGGGTTTTCTTCCTAACCCAGAAAAAAATCACTGTATGGTTGTTTTACGATTATTTTCTTCTTTCCCAGCTGACTTTTGTTCACACATCATCAGAGTTAGCCTCTTATTCCATCTTCCCACTGGAAAATTGAATGCTGTTCTTGTTATTTCTCATGGGTTTTCTTCCTCAGTTTTGTTAAAAGTCTTGCAGAAAATCACAGTTCAGTTGTATTTCCACTGTCTGAGCTCTGGGGGGTGTCCAGCGCATCCAGCTATTGTGCTCCTGGCTCTCGCAGAAGACACAGTTCGACCTTCTTAACATGAATTATTTTGGCTTCTTGCAGCAGCTCACAGCTCTTTTTCCCTCAGTCCCCTTTCCCCTTTCCAAGAGCTGTTGTAGCTGCCTGTCCCCCGAGTGCCGTCTTTGTGTTTCTGAAATGGTCAGACGCCTCGTTTCTGTCTGATGTAACCTGCAATATTCCTTTCTACCAATGACAGTTACTCCAAGATCTTTTGTGTCTTCTGTTACAAGGGGTTTTTCATGCACCCACCGATAGTTTTGTATGTGGACTTCCATGGTTAAGTCTCATCACAAGACTGGATAAGAAGCTCGGGTGCTACGCACACCATCTGGGAGCCCCCACCACAAGTAGACCGGCAGTTCTCATCTTGCTTTCATGGACACATCCCCCTGACACCCAACATGGTTTCCCCACCTGCCCTTTGATCCCAAACCTGTAGGATGCACTGGAGAGCCTCGTGGGACCCTTAGGCAGCCACCTAAATCCATCAGCACAGGCACCTGGCACGAGTGAGCTCCTGGTGTACAAATGCTTTGGGGCATCAATCAAGTCTCCAAATGTTTGTGGTGATAACACAAGCTACAAAGACTCCTGGAGCTCTACCCTTTCCTCCCTTTTTTAAAAGCTTTGCTGGGAATTACAAGAAATAAGATGGGTTTGGGACAGGCAGTGGCTCTCTTGAGTCAGATGGAATGCCGGAGCGGTGATGGCACCGAAAGGGTTGTCAGGTTTTCTCTTGCCCGACTGTGGTCCCAGGCTGCTCCTCCGTCTGCCAGGGCCAGGGAGCAGCGCCAAGAGGGGAGGTGGTGCCCGGCCATCCACGGGGTCAGCGTTGCTCACCGCAGTGAGGTGCTTTACCAGGGAAAGGAAGCAAAAGGGAAACCCCAAAACAGTTTTTCCTCACCAGCACCACCACAGAGACAGCAAACCAGACAGGTTTGCGCAGGTACCACGGGATAACTCTTTGAACCAGAGAGCATCTCTTGTAGAGGGAGTCCTTTTTCAGCAGGGTTCAGGTGTCCAGCAGGAAAGTACCTGGCACCTTGGGACTGTTCTGGCTTCATCTCCTGCCTCTTCTTCCCTTGTCCTTCCCTGGCTTTTGCCAGAGTGTGACCTTTCTTTTTTTGTTTTCTTGCAGGTACCTGAAGAAAATATAAACGGTGTGGTCAATGCACTCCAAGTCAGTCAAGCTGAAAAGCATTAGAAATCTTCTGAGCTGGTTCCAGATGCTTTTTATTATTATTATAATTATTATTATTATAATTATTATTATTATTATTCTTTTTTTCTCACAGTATTTCTTGAAAAATCTGATTCCAGAGAGTGACATGCAAAGAGACTGTGGAAAGTTGAGCAGAAACAGCTCCAATAAGGCTTTGTTTTAATTATTATTATTTTATTAAATTTATGAATGAGAGGCAGGAGGAAAGGGAGTTCTGACGGTTTCCTGACATTCAGCTCCAAGGCAAAGTGTAACCTGCTCATGTTCTTGGTGTGGAAGGAGCTGCCTGGGGCCACCTGTGTCTGCCTGAAGCGCAGTGGCGTGGATGCCGCGTGTGCAGGCGCTCTGCCGACAGCTCCGTGGCACAGCTGGGACGGACAGGCCACCTGCTCAGAGAGAGCCCTGAAAACCATAAACAAAATGAAATGTGGAATTAAACAGAAAAGACGTCGCATAGCGCTCGCATCAGACTTTCTGAGGACTGACCGTCGTTGCGTATGTTGAGATAGGATGGGAAGGGGGTTCTCTTTGCACTCTGGCAAAACTGTTTGATGTTGGAAAAGGGGAAAATATCCAATTGGTTGGATTTTCCCTTTCTCCCTGCAGTCAAAGCCTGGCTGCTCCGAGCAGACCTGGACAGGGGGCGCAGTGCTCTGGCCAAGCCTTCTGCCTGCGTTGAAACTTGGCTATTACAGCTCAGTTTTCCCCGGTCACTCTTCCCACTGCCCCCAGTGTCCTCCTGCCGTGTCCTCTGCTCCAGGGCAGCTGCTGTCTCCTCACCCCCACATCAGAGCCACCCCTAAGCCCTTGTCCCCCAGGGCCAGGAAGAGGAGGGACACATCTCTTCTCCTGTCTCCACAGGCTTTTTCCCATCCACTTGGCACTCGCTCACAGCCACACCAAGCATTGCTTGGGGTCCCTGGGTAGCTGCCTCATTGTGTCTTGAGTCACTTTAGCCAAAAACTGTAGCAGGTTATCCCCCACCCAAGCCCTTCTAGGGCCCTCCTGCAGGTTTTTATCATCTCCTTCATCACCAGGCAGGAAACTGCTGCCAGCTGGGGACTTGACCCCCAGGGTTTTTCTGTTGGGCTCAGTAGGCAGCCCTTCAAAAGCTGAACAGGGCTGAAAATGCATCAGTGCTGAAGCATTTAATTCTGGTCTTGCCTTGAGAAGACGATGTGGGCTTTTCTGGTTGGAGAGCAGGAATGTGTTTGCTCCTGGCTTGAGCTGAGGCTGGAGAGAACCAGGCATGGAGGCCTATGGTGCGACCCTCTCCAGATTGTGCCCGTGGTCACTCCCAGCACTATGGAAGACAGCGGGGAGCGGTGCCAGGAGACCAAGCATCACCTGAGATGCAGATACCAGTGGTTGGCCCCATGCCGTGACCCTGCAGGGAGGGCTGGTGGAGATGAGAAGCTTCTGCAGAGACCTCTGCTTGTAAGTACAGTTAGAGCCCAAAGATCGCTTGCATTTCTAGACTTCTTCCAATTTCATTTTTGATATTGAAGGCGTTGCAGGTCTTGTGGGTTTAATGAGGGCTTTCCAGCATGGCTGAAGAGGCAGCCACTAGCGTGGTTGTGCTGGGGCTCTGTCTTGCAGGTTGGAGGCAGAGTTTTGCATTGTTCTAGAGGCAGCATGTAAGCACCTGAGGTTGTGCCGTGGGCATGGTTTGTACTGGTGTGTAGGACATGCAAACAGGTTTGTACTGGTGTGTAGGACACGCAGACTCCTGCCATGGCTTACGGCTTGCTGTTTAGTTTTCCATTCACAGTCCTGAAGGGCTGAGCTTAACATTTGTGGTTCCTGGAGCTGCTGGACCCAGACACTGACTTTCCCATCTTTCTGCTTTTTCATTGGTAAGATGTTGGTGGCAACTGGACAGGGAGTCAGAGCGTCCACTGGAAAGATCATGGGTAACTCTCCTTTGTAGGCCCTGACTGCGTTAAAGCATCCAAGTGGAGGAACACTGAGGCACGTGTTTGATATTTCTCAAACAGTTTGTCATTCTGTTCCTTTGGGGGGGGGGGTCAGAATTGCCCCAAGATATGTTCTGTTCATTCCAGGTGTGGCACCGCACGTCTCTGAGTGTTTAGTTGGCAAGATGCTTTGGTCTCCTGCTGTAGGGATGTGAGCACAGGCTGTGCAGGGCAGTAGTTAAATAAAGCACTCGGAGCTGTTTTACAGGAATGCGCACAGTGTTGTTGGCTGCGAGCGGAGCTGAAGGATGTGATGGAGGCTCAGTAGCTTTTCACCACAGAAATCATTGAAAGGTTTCTCCTTGAGATGGTAGATTGGGTGATGGTAGGACTGAGCTGGATGGTTGTTGAGACCCTCGGTGTGCAGCTGTAGAGTTTCCAGCTGGGCTTTGTGACAGGCAGAGCTCAGCCTGAGCCTCCCCTGTATGCTTGGGCTGTGTCACCAGGACAGGGGCTTTGCGCTCCTGGGTTTTGTCAGCCATTGGAAAATGATTATTTAGCCACTTTCCACATCAGAGAGCAGCGTGCGCTGCCCTCCGTGTGCTGCTGCTGCTTTCTAAGGACATATACGGTAAGGAATTACTTGAACCAAGCATCGACTTAACTGAGCCTTAAGAGAAAGTGAAAAAAATAGGGTTTAATTTTTATTTTTTTTAACTTTGCACTCAGGCTGGTGTAGAGGCTGATTTTTTTTTAATTTAAATTTTCCACTTTTTTTTCCGGAGGGCTCGCTCTTAAATTTGTGAAATCTGCAGAAATTTTGGGGTTTCAAAACTTCACCAAGCAAAGTGATGTCCTGGCATGGGAACGTGAGCCTGAAAAATTCACAAGGTGTGAAATGCCATCGAGGGAGACTGTCTCTGCCATCATCCTCGGCTTCATCTTTGTTTCCTGTCTTGTTTTGTCCTGAGAACCAAGAGATTGCTTTGGAGAACTTGGGGTAGTTGGATGCTTTCCCTTTAGCGTTCCCCACATCGCATTGCTGGTGGGAGCCAGGATGCTCTGAACCCAGGCAGAACCTTGAGCCCGAGCCCCAGGGAAGGACAGTCCAGCAGGCAGGGCCAGCGCGGACTTGAGCAGTGTTGATGCTTGTGAGATCTTCACTGGGTAAGGGGGGGGTTTGTTAAAAAGATTGATAGTAATAATAATAGTAGTAGTAATAATAATAATAATACCACTACAGTGCTTAAGGAGCCCAAAGCGGTGGCTCTTAAAGCTGCTCAACAGCTCCCGTTCTTCCAGCACTTGGCCTTTGGGTGGGGAAAAATTGAAAGGTGTTTTTATTTTTTTTAATTGCCTTATGATAACAACGGCTCTGAGCATCCCTGGCCTCGCGCTGTTCCATGCTGCGTGGGTAACAGGAGGAACACGTCCTGGTGGGATGCTCTTCAGCTGGGTGACTGCGCTGCCCCGAGCACCCCTGCTCAGCTCTCTGGAGAGTTTGACCTGGCTGCGGTTGCTGCTCATCAGGGATCACCTTAACGCTGCGGGACCCTCTGTGTGCCCTCTCGGTTCCTCTCGTTGCACAAAACTTCACCAAACAGCAAAATGCAAAAAGCGTTTCCAGCCCTGCAAGGTGGGGTGGGCAGGGAAGGAGAACAGAGCCCTCCCGCACCCTCCTTGTGTCTCCGAGGCCTTTGCTTTCTTAGAAATGTCAGCCTTCCTTATGTTGTGTGCGTTATGATGTAGGGTTTTGTCTTTTTTTCCCCTGCCCTGGTTAGGTTTTGGCTGCAGATTCCCTTCTACTGTGCAAGTGTGTGCGTAGGTTCATAGAACTGTATAGTGTTTACATAGAAATACTTAGAATGTCTTTATTGACCACGTATAAAAATACCTGTATTTTATGTTCCTATGGCTCTACACTGTACATAGCAGATATACTTGAGCAATATAGGTTAATACAGACTGTGTGAGTACCTGTGTGTATACTCCAGGCACACGCTCCGTGTGTGTGTACGTAGTAAAGTGAAGTGCTGTATACACACATTTATTCACCATCTATTTTTAATTCAAGTATATGGGCAATATGAATCCTTACTTCCGCTCTCGGAATTTCTTTACACGTTTTTAGTGAAGAGCAGCAGCAAAGCTGACCTGGAACCAAGCTGTGGTTCCTTGGCTCGCTGCGAGCCGGCAGAGGGCTGTGCCGATTCGCCGCACTGGGTTTTCCTGCCTGTTTCAGAAACACCCCGTTCCTCTTCAGTTCGGTGCCTCAAGCACAGAGACTGTAGGAAAATCGCTCCTTTCTCTTCATAGGTAAATTTGAGTTGCTGTGCTGAATTGCTTCAGCCCGTGAGTAGTGATGGTTCGTTTGCGAAGTGCCTGCCCAGACCCTGGCTGGGGGGTTTCCAATGGGGTTTCCAGTTTCCCCCAAGCACTGAGCTGGTGCCCGTGCTGCCCACCTTCCCTGGCCAAGGCTGGATTCTCCTGGACCTCCTGCCTGTGAGTTCTTCAGGATGATCTGGGCTTGTCAGTGCGTTTCCTCCGGAGCCGGTTCATGGTGACCTTCCCCAGTGTCTCAGCACGAGGCTGCACGATCGCGTTCTGCCAGTGCCTGGTTTCCTGGCAGATGGGGCCGTTGTGACTCGGTGGCCGGAAGGCTACCCATGGCTGGTGCAGAGCTCTGGTAATTGTTGGGAAACCCACATTCGTTTTGGCCTCTGAGGAGCTTTAAATCAGTGGGCTGTTTTTAAATAGTAGGTGGAAATGCTGGAGGGTCTTTTCCCATTATGAGTAGGAGAGGCTGTTTGAACATGGTCATTGGAAGTGTGCGGGTTTTGAATCTGCTGACCAGGGGTGCTGGTAGGGTCCAGGCCCTTGTAAGAAGTCCCTCCCCAGCTTTCCTGGAGCCCCTTTCAGTGCTGGAAGTTTGCTCTAAGGTCTCCTCACAGCCTTCTCCTCTCCAGGCTGAACAACCCCAACTCTCTCAGCCTGGCCTGTATGGGAGCTGCTCCAGCCCTTGGATCATCTCTGTCACCTCCTCTGGACTCACTCCAACAGTTCCATATTCTTTTGTTGGCAATTCCAGAAGTGGAAGCAGGATTTCAGGTGGGGTCTTATGAGAGCAGAGTAGAGGGGGCAGCATCCCCTCCCTCGCCCTGCTGGCCACACTGCTTTGGATGCAGCCCAGGACATCGTTGGCCTTCTGGGCTGTGAGTGCACTTAGCCAGGCATCCAAAAGCCCGGGGAAAGGAAGGGATGGGTGGAGCACTGAGTGATGCAGCAGAGGCTTTTTCCATTTTTTCATTGTGCAAATGTGAATGCGGTTCTGCTTGTTGTGAACACAAAACCATTTTCATTGTTTTTTCTCTTTGAATCAAAGATCCCTCAACCCCGTGACCCCCGGGGATGCATTTGTCCCAGCAGCAGTATCCCAGCAAAGGTAGCACCAGTCTTCCCCAGACCCCCCATATTCAGAAAATCTGATGCTCAACCTCTCCTTGGGGAGAGTCTCCCCGTGTCGCCGTGTGTTTTGAGGTGATGGTGATGTTGGACACTTTGGCCAGAGGGTTTAGTCACATCCTCGTGGGTTTTCCCATTCAGAGCACCAGGGCATTTCAACTCCCTACTTCTTTAGAGATCAGTGACTGGAATAGAAGGCGCCAGGTCCCGTGTCGGCGCACCCAGTGCTCAGTGAGAGCAATGTTCCTGTCTTGGCACTGGCTAATTGGCACTTTCAGTAACAACAAGGCAGAAGTTCTTTGTTCCACCCAAGCTGGAGCATCTGCTGGCAGCTCCCCAGCAAAGGTGTCTCTCAGCAGCATTCAGTGACGGAGGAGAAATCATTTTCTGAGGATTTCTTTCCTCTCTTACGATGACCATTGTGGACGTCTCCAGTAAGCAGCTTAAGGCATCTCACTTACCTGTTCCAGTCCTGCCTGCAAACGCTGGATTGGATTAAACTTTTATTACCTGCTAGAGAGTAAAAGCCAGTAATCCTTTGCCAGATAGTATTTACATTTTAAAACATGTGCTGCGGAGTGCTGACATTGGCTGAGACGTGCAGATCTGCCTCCAGATGTAGATACCTTCGCCCCACAACCACTTCTGTCTGTCCATTCGTACCTTGCTCAGGTCATATGGAGCCAGCAATGTCCCCGCGGCATCCTGGCAGCACCGAGCCAGGACAGGAACTCTCTGTGCATCCCCAGTGAGGGCTGAGGGACCTTCCCAAGGCACCTGGAACCGAAATGCTCCACTGTGAATCTTGAGTTATTCTGGTGTCTTCAGCCCCTCTGTTTTCCATCCCTTGGCTTCCTTCTTTATTTAATCTTCATGAAGCAGAGCTTGATTGAAATATCAGCACTTGTTTGCACTGGTGAGGAACAGGTCTGGGTTCTGCAACACGGCTCATGTGCTGGAGACTGATGAGCAGTAGCCCCTGCAGCTCCGGTGAGTGTGGAGCAATGAACAGATCCTGTTTGAAGCAGGAGAAATAAGTACATATCAAATGTAGTATTTGATGATTTTAGGGTGTGACTGTACAGAGAAGCATACCTCTATGGAAAACATAGCCAAGATGGCCCTTTCTCAGTCGCTCTAGACCACACCAGCCATTTCTCTTTCAGGTTGGGAAGATCATTTCTATTCCGAAGCCAAGGACTGAATGTTTCCTTGTAATTACAGATGAAATATAATAGCTTTTCCCTGCTCTGTAATTGCATTGCTGAGATTACCTGTGCTGTTCCCTGCCCCGGTTTTGGTGAGGGCCAGACCATAAACCTCGTGCAGCTCATCCCAGCTGAAGACTTGGCTGCCAAGGTGCCAGGAGTGGCAGAGGGACGGCAGCTGCACGCCTCCTGCCTGGCTCCGCGTGGCCACGGCCACCCCAGCCCAGCACCACGAGTGCTGCTGTGGCTGCAACCCAGCTGCTTCACTCCCTGCACGCCCTTAATTTTTTTTTTTGTTTTCATCCTATTTAAGCTTCCCGCAGAACTTTGTAAATGATCTGGGGGTGGATTTTGGATCAGAGGTGGATGGAGTTGCCCAGCAGGAATCTGGTGGGATTGTAGATTGGAAATAACTCCAGGAGTGGAGTGGGAGCACTTTGCTCCCCTCTGTCTGAGCTCTGGCCTCTGCCCGTGCCACAGCAGAGCTGACTGATTGGCTGTGAGAGTCCCTCTGTAGAGAAACCCAGCGTGTTACTGGTGTCCTCTGGGCATCCTCCCACGCCGAAAAGACAGTGCCAAAAGAAAGGGCTCCTTCCATCCTTCATTTTTGAGGGCTGGTTGCTCTTTTTCTTCCCTGCGTGAATGTGGCAGAGGCGGTGTCTCTATTGCACAGCGCATGTGGAAAAATGCCTTTGGAGGCTGCTGTAGTTTGGGGTCCCCCTGCTCCTCCCGCTTTCTGCTGCTGACCCAGCATCTCGGGGATTTCAAACCACCTTTCTGCAGTTACAGAAATAAGCCTTCCCTTTTTTCCCCCCCCCCCCCCCCCAAGATTTCCTACCAGCTCTTTTGTAACTTTAAAACTGTAGTGTTTCAAGTGCCCTGTTCCCTTTGGAATGCTGCTGGCAGGGCTGCTGTGAGCATTAATGCTCGTTCAGGCTCCAAAAGAGGAGTTCAGCACCACTTCCTCCTGAAATCTGCACTGGAGTAGCCACTGGGCTCAGCCTGGCGGGAGGTGGCTCTGGGAACTTTGTACAAGGGATATGGCCTTGGCAAATGGCGCTGCCTCGCCTGCTGCGTCCTCGCTGCCTGCTGTCGGCTGGACGGGGACAGAGGGAATTTCCCTTTTGCTGAAGAAAAGCCGCAGTGTCCTGTTTGGGATTGCAGTGGGTGGGAAGAGCGAAAGCGCGTTTGCCATGTGGGAATCTAAAGGAAAGGGTGAGAGGGGTTTTGTGCAGAGGGTAAATAAGAACAAACTCGGAGCCATTTGTTGTAATTGATTCTTGTAATTATTTTTAAGGCCAGCCTTGTGATTTTTTTGAGTTTTTGAGATCACTGAAATTACCTAAAGATTTGCCTCTGCTCCAGCTGCAGGAACTACAAACCTTCCTATGGCAGCACTGCCTCTGGGCAGGACTCACCTGTCCTGGGCACAGGGACCCTTCCCACTGCGGCTCAGCCCCAAGGCACAGGGTGTTCGGGACTCCCCATCCAGCGACGCTGTCCCTCTGCAGCAATGCCCATGGGCAGCCACTGTAACCAGTCTTGTTCTTGAAGAGATCCCTGAATTTTGAAGGTCTCCTTTCTGGGAGCGAACCTCAGGGCCCTCTCTCACAGTGTGTGTTCGCGTTGGTGCTATTGGGTAGGGGCTGAGGCAGCCAGTGGGACCATGCTCGGGTTGGGACACTGAGCATACAAAAAGGATGACTCTGCGGTTGGAGCATTCAGATTTCCCTTTGAACGGTAGGAAGAGGTGCTGGCTGGTTTGGGTCAATGATCTTGGCCTTATTTTAATTTCATTATAGAAATAAGAAATGAATTGTGCCCTCGCTGTCCCCCGGCCCCTGCCCACCAGGGTCCTCTCTCACAGCCCTGCGCTGTCTCTTCCTTCCTCCAGGTTTTTGGTTGCTCTGTGTTTGAGAGCTGCTCCAATATCAGGGGGAATGGAGGAGCACATCGGAGCCCCTGAGCTGGGGTGGTTTTGCATCTTTCCAGAGGTCTAGAGGAGTCCTTTCCCGGTGTTGCTGCTTGTTCCAGAGCAGGGATCCAGACCTGCCCCACAACCACGGCTGCCCTTGCCTCTCACCCGAAAACCTTGCTGCTACTGCTGCTAAAAATAATCCTGTTAATTGGGGTTCATGAGACACAAAGTCAAGGAGTGAGCTGTTTGCTTTAGTGCTGTGTTTTCTCCCTGCACATCCTCCTCTGGAACGGCGGAGATGGCCCTGACAGCATGGGGACACTCAGCCTGCCAACCTGAGTGGCCAGATGACTGCAGTGCTCGGCACAGGCAGGGGAGGAGGAGGAGGTCGGGCAGTGACTCTCGGCAGGGCCCAGCTCTGGATGCTCTGGTTCAGCCTTTGGAAGAGCCTGTCTCCCTCCCTCTCTCCATTAACCACCCAAGTCACCTGCTCTCCCCTTGTTTTCACTAAAATTCAAGACTGTGATGACCTCAATGCAGTGAACGTGCTCCCATCACTAAGCTATGCCAGCAGGTCCTGGTGGTGGCATCTGGGCGGGGGTGGCTTCTTGGTGACACCATGCCTGGGGAACACATGCTGGATCTGCAGATCCCCCTATTGCAAATGTGTGACTGTAGCCCTGCAGCACAACACAGGCTCACGTGAGTTGTCTCCTGCTCATTGGTCACCATGAGGCACTCGGGAGGTTTGATCTTGAGGGAGCCTCATCATCATCAGTGCTTAGGGATAGGTTTTTAGCTATTGCCCTGCAGGGGTTGCAGTGCAGGTTTCTGCCAGAACTCCACTGCGTTGGGCACATTTGGGGCTGGACATGGGGGTGGGAGGGTCAGCCCTTCCATGGCCGTAGTGCATCGCCACTTTATTAGTCTCAGCTGGCTTGAAGAAGACTAAGTGTTTGTCCTTCTCTTGGAGTTAAGAAGGAGCCTGGGATGGCCGTAGGATTGACCTGAATTTCTAGCAAGCAGCCAAGAGAGCAGAGAGGCTCCTGGTGCAGCATCTGCCCAGCTCAGACCAGGGGCTGCCACGCTGCTCCCAGCTGCTTCAAGTGGCCATGCTGGGCAGGAAACACAAATCTTCAGGACCTTCTTAAAAAGTTATTTATGTGTCATTTCCTCTATAAGTGAAACACCACTTCTGGCTCAGGCACCCACCAAACATGGGGCAGCCCTGGGCATCCCAGCCTCCCGCAGCCTCTCCTCCCTGCTCACCTCTGGAAAACCCCATTGGAGCTTTGTCTTTGGGGGGAACAAAAAATAATGTATTTTTTTTCCCTTTAATTGCCAGACTAATGCAGAATGGCTGGGGGGAGGGGCCCGCGTTGCAACCCCTGCTCTGGGCAGTGAGGCCAGGTGGGCAGCAGCTCGTGCGAGCTCAGGTGAGACCAAAAGCACTGGTGGTCTTTGTGCTGGCCTCTGTGTAAGAGGGAATTTGACACCGCAGGAACAAGGGGCAGTGCAGCAGCTGAGGCTTGTGCTCTGGGCATGATGTGTGGAGCTGAGAAGTGGATGCTTTGCTTTCCCAGCGAGTGTACACGCTGCTTTTCTTTGCTGGTCTTACGCTGAAAAGCTGAGATTTATGTACTGTATGGGGGGGGAAAAAAAAAAAGAAAAAAAAGGAAAAAAATCCTAATGTTCCGAAATAAATGACAGTATATTTTGTACTTTGTAAAGTGTTAATTAAAATGAAAAAGAATAAAAGGTGACACATACGCTGTCTGCTTTTGTACTGATCAAACTGATGAAAATAAAGCAGAGCTTGGCATTGTCTATAAGATGTAGCGTTCTCTTTTTTTGAGTGACAGCAGTGCTGAGCTTCTCCCACCTGCGCCCTTTTTGGAAAGTCAGCACATCCCCAAGATTTTTCACTGTCCCATGCCCTGCTCCCTATGGGTGTGTTTTAGCCCTGTAGGGACAGTACCCACCACCATCATCTCCATCCTGTTCTCCGGGAGCCACCAAATCACCATTGGACTGACCTGGGTTTACTTGCAAGACTGGACTTCCACCAGCTCACAAACGGCTACGAGATGCCCACGAGGGCCCCAGCAGAGAGGGTGACAGGACATCACCCCTGGAGGGGCAGGGCAGAAGTCTCATCCCCTCACAGACCATTTTAGCATGGTTGCCACTGTCAATCTCAGCAAGCATCACGGCCGCACAGTGCCAGGGCCACACGCTTCTCTGCAAGGAGGAACAGCAGAGCCTGCTGGAAACATGCAAGAAAAAAACAGTGAAATTAGATGTATCATCACCCCATCACTGTTACAATTGGTTATAAGGCATGTTTAAAGGGCAGAGGCTCATCTACATGAACTGTTACCAAGAAGAGTCATTTCAGCATAGTGCAACCCATTTTTGGCTTTTCTGGTCAAGTGTAAGAGCATTCACATAGGCATTTACTGTGGGATTGCTAATCTGAAATGCAGCCTTAACCCAGAGCAGCTCCTTGGGAGTGTAATCCAATTAAAATAAACAAAAAAAATCAGCACCTGCACGGCCGTGCGATCTCAGCACTGCCTGCAAAAACAAGTGGTGTCTTAGGGCAACTACAGAGGATTTAGGCTGATAAAACTGTCACCTGGGCCCCTAAATGCATGTACAGAGGGGTTTTTAGCATTGATATTGTTTTTCTTACTTTACCTGACCAGACTGATGCTCTGTGCTGGGGTGGGCAGGTGGGAGCAGTCCCTTGCGAAAACAAAAACACTACAAAAAAAATCAGCATCTGGTGAGTAACGACAAAGTGTTAGTGGTTCTGTGTTTTTGCAGCTTCAGGCTAATTATCAGTACTCTGCGTCATTTGTTTTTGAAGGATCCTGTAGAGAAAACCATTCGCTGTAACATAGCAGGTGCCTGAAATACTCTTTTGTTTTATGGGTTTCCATGTGGTTTATTCCCAGTTTGGCTAAGGGGGCGGGAAAGAGCTGTGCCGGGGCTGGCTCTGCCGCAGGGAATTGCCAGCAGCCCCTTGGCAGGGCGGGCTGCCGAGGGAATGTGGGCAGGGGTCTCTCCTGCCCCTGTACGAGCATCACAACCTGCTCCGCTGGCAGCGTGCTGGAAGCTGTGCCCGTACCCAGCTCTGCAAGTGTCTTGGCCTTTGCGCTTTCAGGCTATTTTAAGCCAAACACAGCAGCACGGTGGTGGTTGGAGGGCAACGTCCTCGTGCTAATCAATGCAAAATCAAGTAGGTTATTTTAGTTCTAATTTGAGCTCCTGCACGCGCCCCTGTAACACACCCCAACCAGCCTCCTTGCTGCAGGTACACTTAGGAATGCAGGTATATTTAGGGATGCAGGTATATTTTAGGATGCTGATATATTTTGGGCTGCCTAATTTGCTCCTTCGAAGGACAAAACAGTGCAGAGCTGCTCTCAGTGAACATCTGCGCTGCCCCGGGGTCCTCACACCACAGCAGGGCTCCCGCACTGCCCCGGCCATCACAAGGGAGGCAGAGGGGGATTCTCAGGTCAGGGCCGGCTTTGACATGGATTTATTCTTCTATATTTTCTGAGCCTTTTCTCAAACAAAACATTTGTCTTACTATTTCCTAGATACAAAGCGGTACAGAGACAGGGCTGTGAGCTCGGGCCCAGCGCAGGCATTGGCATCCATATGCTCCAATTTTCTTCTATCCGCACCCTCCCCACTACCCCCAGTCTCCAAATACATTTGGACCCAGCTCATCATCTGTCTCTGCTTTCCCCAATGTGCAACCTGCTCTTGGAGACCATCTGGACCTGTGATGGATCCACAGGGAGCAGGGGGAGCTGCCCAGTAGGAAGGGAAGGGTCACGACCCAAAAGTTTTCCATCAGATCTTCCACCCCTGTCCTTTTGATGGAAGGGGAAACAGAGCAGCTAGGCAGGCACCTGGACAAGGTCAGCGCCCCTCATAACCAAAACCAGGACCAGCAATGGTGTTTCCAGAGCGCAGGCTTTCTGCCATCAACCATGTTCCCATCAGGCAGGGAGGCTGAGAATGCCCACAGCCACTGTGCTGGAAGCACAAACACTCCTACTGCATTAAGCCATACAACACTTCTATTTAGGGTTAAAGACCTTGCTGGCATCTCATTAACACACAGATTTTGCAATTTATTGCACAGTAAGACTGCGACACAGCCCGGTACCACACAGCATTAATTCTCAACCCAGCTCTCCCAAGTGGCATCGGGATGCATGTGTGAACAAGAGCAGCGAAAACCCTGCAGCGCTGCCCAGCACCAGCTGGTGCTCCTGCACAGCTCTCCTCAAACAGCAGCATCCACGGAGGGAAGGGTTTGGAACATCGCTCTTACCTTGGCTTTTCAGATTTGTTTCCAGTGCTTTAATAAGGTTCCTCCTGTTCATTGGGCAGAGCTGCTCCCATGAGGCGAGACATGTTTGGGCAGCTCAGATTGCCCAAGTCCCCTGTAAAAGGAGGTGTAAATTAAAGCTAAGTGAATGGGAACTCACAGCAGTGAACATCTGCCACAATTCAGTGGTAGATTTCTGCTCACTCTGCCTCAGCCCACCTCAGCAATACCAGTTACACCATAACATTAACAGCAACTCATACACTTCTATTTGTGTACTTCGTTCCACCTCTCTTAGATTTTAGGCAAAGCTCTAAAACATTTCAAAAGTCAAGTTTACTCCCTGAGTTTTGCTAATCATTCAACAGATTTGATATGGAATTTCGGCTCATGGAGCCAAAACGTGAGTGCGCATCCCTGGGACACCTGCCTGCCCACAGCCGCACCAGTCCTGCAAGTGCAGGTCTCGGCTGACAGCAGAGGGTTCCAGTCACACCATCGTGAACTCAAACGCTGGAACTGAAATGCAGAGTGCAAGTCACAGCAGCTCATGTGTCAAGTCAAGCTCAAGAATATTCCCATTATTAACTGATAAAGACTTAATCACTTTATTAAAAACCCATTAGCTTGGATCTTGCCAAAATAATTCACACAGTAGAAGCATCCCAGACTGAGGAAAGTGACATAGCTCTGCCTGGTGCCAAGTATTTCAGAGGAGACGGCTCCCCACATTTCAGTGTGATGGTTGGCAAGTGCCAGCTACAGGTACCTACAGCAGCTGCACCCCATTTCCACCAGCTCACTGTGTCCTAAATGCACTCACCACACATTCTCTGCTCAGCAGCTACTAAGAAGCAAGGTGCTGCTGCTTGACAGCTGAGACCCCTTTCCCTGCGCACTACCAAAAAGGCTTGGCTAATTTAAAGGGCCCTTTGGAGCAGAGCCACAAAATCCCTGAAACAGAAAGAGTGCGGGGACTCCAAAAGAACCAAAGGCAGTGGTTTGTGATCAGCACATGGAGACAAGAGTACCTGATGAGCAGTGAGCGCTGCTCACAACCACTGCCCAACCCAACAGCTTTGTTTCCCACCTGCCACCATCAACAGACAAGACTGGTGCCCGTCACTACCAAGCCATCCTCCCACAGCAGGGGAGGCACAGCCAGCCTTGGAGTGGTTTTTCCATGCTGTCTTAAATTTAACAGTACTGTCCTCCTGAAAACTTCTCACTCTTCCAGTTTAACGAATGTGTTCCTTGCATGTTCAGTCTTTGGAGTCCACATTTCCTGCCACAGCCTGGGATAAGAGCACACCACTGCCTCCAGGCCACAGGCTGTGTGCCCAGCTTCCACTTAGAGCAGTGGCCCGGGCAGAGAGCAGCTGGGGGTGGATGTCCGCACCAGCTGTACTGGACTCCCAACAGCCAGTGTGGCTTTTCTTCCACATCAAAAACAGTTATTATAAAACCCTTTCCCTTGAGAAATAGTTTGCCTCAGCCCAACACCAACACCCCAGAGTTGGTGACAGGGAAAGCATCCATAAACCAGCGTCCTGTGCTACAGATTCCATCTTGCGTCGGTCTTGCTGGAGGGAAATGCTCTTCATCCTTACACACAGAAGGGCTGTGGGCTGGGCCTCAGGCTCATTAGGAGCTCACCATGAACCAGCCAAAGCACCTCCTGCATTTCCACTCTCCTCAGGGAACATATGTCCATCCTGCAGCCAGGCTGGATCGTTCCAATGATGCAGAGATGACAACACACCCAGGCACTGCTGTGTTCGTCTCTGCCCACATCACTTCTTGCTTGGCTTCATGGAATGAGTCTTTCTTTCCAAGAAGCTTGTCACCAAGTCCCCCGTTGTCTTCGCACAGCGCTGAGGCCCAGCAGTATCACTAGGTGAAAGACTTCACCATGCTCACCATGTGGTCAACTCCACAGGCAACATCCACCACCTCACCAGGCACAGTCACCTAGATCAGACACACAAGAGACCATTATTACTCAAGCTGGTACTTTGCACCTGCTATTTCCCATTTCTCCTCCTGCTTGACCTGCCAGGAATCTGTACCTTTGGAAGTGCCATCTTGAAAACACAGAGAAACCAAGATTCAGCACCAGACGTGCTTGTGCACTGAGCTGTGAAATGTTCCCTTTCTCCCTCCACAAAAGCGTGTAAACCTTTGGAAGGACAGAGAGGTCTCGCTAGCAGACAGCAAGGAGACTGTATCCTCTGTTCAGCAGCAGAAGCGCCACAACCAAGCAGAGAGTAACCCAGGCAGCAGGAGGAAGATCTGCCCAAGCACCACAAGGTGCCTCTCCTAAGCAAGGACTGGAACCAGGCTCAGCTCTGCCAATGGCAGTTTTTGCTTTGAGCTAAGCAGACGCCACTCAGTCATGAGTGTAGTTACAGCTCTTCCACTTAAAGGTGCCTTCAAACTAAAGGAAAGCAGGGGCTGCAAAGGCAAGTTTTTCCTCGGAAGTAAGGGAAAAGCAGATGTTATTTCTAGGTGACAGACAAGCACACTGCAACTGCCCTTGGCTTGGCACATTGCTGCAGTACTGTCAGACAGGAGCTGGCTCTTTAAGGGAGCGTAACCCTCTGTGTCCACACTTAGGGAAACCTGGATGTGCCAGGCTTAGTGAATTCAGAGACTCCACCCAGCCACAGCAGTGTGATCTCAGGCAAATGCTCCAGACTTGGTCTTTTTTCGTTCATTTTTAAAGGAGAAGAAAAGAATGCTGAAGAAACACATTCACTGCAAGTTCAGACACAGGGAAAGGGACTCCAGGGTGGTCCAACTGATCGCCTCCCTCCTCTCCTATTTGGCCTTCACAGAGACTGGGAACATCTGTTAGGCCAAGTGCTGAACTCCAGAGCCAAAGACTCTTCTACACCCACAGAGTCTGGCTCTCAGAGCCATCTGAGAGGAGGCAGTGGAACTGGAAGCGTTGCAAACCAGCTATGAAAACAGTTCCATGGCTAAGGATCCCACCACACAGGCAGTTCTTTGACCCACCACCATAGCTGCTTGGCTTGAAAGAGGATTGGGGGGGGCAGCCCACTGCTATGTAGACCTCTGCCTCTATAGTCTGACCAGCATGACCAAAATGTTCACCTATTTTGGATGTGTAATCAAAGACTTTTGCATCACAGATGACCAATACTGGTGGTTTTCTCAGCAGCATGTACAGAAGTGAAGGGCAGGTTAGAGTGGGAGGGAAGAAGCAGTAAGGGGGAGCAGGTAGAAGACTGTGGACAGGAGGAAGGTTAAGAACTGTTCAGAAGTGATGGCACAACACCAGATTTTGCTTTGGGATCTCAAATCTACAGCAAAATCTATAGGCTAGGCAAGGACCTCAGGAAAACAAAGCAGTTCTACAATCTTAGGCTTCCACTTCTCTCCAAATTACTCAACAAAACTATGCAGCATATCATGTTTCCTGCCCTCAGGATAATAAAGAGTAGCTGAAGAATGTACTCTTGGCCTTAATACTGCCATCCTTACCCTCCATGGGAAATACTGGTCTTCCATTCTTCCAGTTCCCAGGCACCCTCTTAGATTCTTGCCCCATACAAACAGTTCTCCTCTGTCTATAGAGGGGGGAAAAGAAGAATAAAAAATTAGAGTGAAGTCATTAAAAAGAAGAATTCTATTTGTGATGCTGGCAAGTGTGGCTGCAGCACTTCTGGGAGCAGAAAAGGCTATACATGCAGCATGAAAGCCATTGAGTTTGGTTCCAAGTACAATAAATGTACTTGCACTTGGGGAAAACGATTTTGAAGAGGACAAGCAGCAAGTCCTGAGCACAAGTCTTTGCTTCTCCCTCTTACAGATCTTGCTTTGGCATTTTATTTGAAGAAAGAGTGCAGCAGAAGAAATAGAGATTCCAAGGAATCATTCGTGGTGAAATGAATCACTTGTGCTGGAACTTAGACAACTATAGCTGACCCACCTCAGCTACTGGCACAGCAAACAGGGTAAGCAAGGCAGTGAAATCTATTCCAAGCACCACCTCAGGACTGGTTATCCAGCTGCCTGGCAGAAGTGACCGTCTAATGACAGCTGGGGAAAAGAAAACACTTGTGTTCATCTGAGATGGGAGAGTTTTAAGCTCCTCAGTAAAACACGTAGATCCTAGAAGTGTTCAGATCAGCCACACAGCAGAGACACCAAAACAATTTAACATAAGTTCGTAAGCTGGCACACCTCTGCTATGAGGACAGGCTGAGAGTTGGGCTTGTGCAGCCCGGAGAAGAGAAGGCTCCAGGGAGACTTAGAGCAACCTTCCAGTACTGAAATGGGTCTAAAAGAGAGCTGAGGAGGGACTTTTTACAAGGGTCTGTAGTGGTAAGTGAGGGGGGACGGCTTTAAATTGGAAGGGAGAAGATTTAGATTAGACATTAGGAAGAAGTTCTTCATGATGAGGGTGGGAAGGCCCTGAGACAGCTTGCCCAGAGAACTGGTGGCTGCCCCATCCCTGGAGGTGTTCAAGGCCAGGTTGGATGTGGCTTGGAGCTCCCTGATCCAGTGGGAGGTGTCCCTGCCCATGGCAGGGGGTGGAACTGGATGGGCTTTAAGGTCTCTTCCAACCCAAACAATTCTATGATTCTATCATCAGTTCAATTTTATCAGAGCATGGTTTCTAATGCTTCCAGAATACCAGAAAAGATCAGTTCCAAGCACATGTAACCTGACTGACAGTATCACATATTCCACCTCCTGAGAAGGACCAAGCATGGTGACAGCAGATGCTTTTCATTACTACACAATCCCTTCTGCTACGAAGCGCATGGGTTTCTGTGCTGCTGCCCTCTGCTGCCCATTTGTAAGTGACCTTCAAATTCAAAATTTCCTTGCAAGGCCGATATCCGTACACGGGGTCCATATCAACGTACCGTACCCTTTGCATGTCATATGTGCAGCTCCTCCCACCTTGGACCACTCACTGGTCTGGTCAGAAGAGCCAAGCAACCCTGACGTCTACCTCTGACTTAAATGGACAAACTAAAACTGAGAGTCTATCACATCAATTCCTTCTGAAGTGCAGCAGACTGACATTCTGCACAAGGAAATGAAAAAACCTTCCCAGATTTCCTGTTTGAGAGAAATCTTTTGTTTGCTTTAGAAGAATAACAATTAAAGTAGAAGTTAGTTCTAAAAATGACAGGTGTGTAACAACCGATGTTCACATCATAATAAGCTTTACCACAGGAGGACCCAAGTTAGAAACCACGCTGCCAGCCGTAGATGTGCTGCCCAACCCTCCTGTTGCATTCCAGAGTACTTTAAGTTTAAAGAAAGATCAGTGCTTTAATTTTTTTCTTTTAACTGCCAGTAATAAGCCAAAGTGACTTCTCCACGACAGCAGAACTAGACACTTACTTGTAATCGCTGCAAAATGGCTCAGTCCACAACGAATGTGAGCGACACGGATGTCCGGATTGAAGTCTGACCAGCCAAAAAGACTGGGTGGGATCATCTCTGGCATTGCTGTCTCTATTAGCTTTGGTCCTTTCCCAAGAATTCCATATCCCCAGACAAAAACACTTCCTTCTTCTGCATTACAACAAGAACACATTCTGTAAGAAAGTCTGTGGTTGTGAAGTTCATGCCATGACTAAGAGTTAATCAGATCCAAAGGGATATGTTCCTTTCTCCCACCTTTTGATTATTTGAAATTAGCAAACAATGCGTTCCCATCCAAATGCCTTGAATTTTTCCTAAAGCAAGCAGATCAAGCTTCACAGACAAACCTTTCATGGGGAAATATTGCCAACATAGTGTGGATTGGGTAAAATACTTCAGCTTACTGACTGATGGGACACAGGTTGAGTGTTTTATTATCACCGCTTTTCCTTTGAGGCATGGCGAAGCCAGTGGTAGGCAAGTTGCTCTGCCTGGCGCTCTGCCCTGAGCTGTGCCTGGGAAAGGCAGCACTTGGCCAGCATCAGAGTAAGTTGCTGTGTCTGCTAGCTCTGTTCCCTTCACGCTAGGAGCTCAAATCTCTTGTCGATGCAGTGGTTGTGATGATGTCTTCCTTGGAATGATCCTTCACGAAAGTATTATATTATAATCCTCTCCCCCGTTCCTTTACTCGGTGACTTTCCAGTTGTGCTCCCCTGGCCACTGGCAATCCAAAGCAGCATCCACCAAGAAGCCTGCTGCACAGTTTTACTGTTACCAGAACTCTCTACTCTCCAGCCCAGTTTATCAGATTTACTTACATGTCACACTTACATTGAGTCTGAAGGGCTCTTCTTTCTCTGAAGTGTTGCCTTCCTGCCTGCCTGTACCCATCTGCATTAAGGGCTCATGGGATCAGCAAACAAGGGAGCAGAAAAGCCAGCAGCAACCACACTCTTGTTGTAGTTTGCCTAAGTGCTCACAACAGCACATACTGGAACCAACACTCTGCCGATAAACTCCCCTAGCATGCTCTTAAACCACAGGTCTCTCAGTCTCCCAGCTTTCCTCATAACAGACAGTACTTCCCTGTTTCCAGTGAAGAAGATGCTTGCTCCACTATGTAATTACAACCCACCAACTGCACAGCTTTGCACTAATGGGGACGACTGTAGAGGTGAACTCACCTGTTAGCACAACATTGCCAGTCCCTCCACACGCAGCCTCCTTTATCTTCCCAATCTTGAATGGCAAATGTCTGGGAACGTTCACCTGCAAACGGTTGCAAGAGTCTTGTTAGAGACAGGGTAATAAACTGCTAATATTTTTAACTTGTTCTCTAGTTCCAGTTAGAGCTCACGTACACTGAATTCCTGACACAGACAACCTTTACACTAAAATAACAGAATGAATGCAAGTCCCAAGGTTAAAAAAAATACACAAAATTCATTAAGGCTGAGAGTGCAGACAAAGTGGAAAAAGTTACCCACTGGAAAGGTTACATCCATGGCAACAAAGCTGGGAATTCTTAAGGTCTGCTTACATCTATGGCTCTCCAAGTCAGACACAATGGGAATGTCAATAGGTGCACACAAGTCTTCACAACAGGCAAGATCACTAAAATTTGATCTGCAGTCGCATTTTTCAATATAGCAGGGAAAAATCACTTGAAAAATCACTCTTATTTGGCACAGTTCAACACAACAGAAGCCTACACATGTAAACCTGCTCTGTTATTCTACAGTTTGAACTTTTTCTATATTGTGCCTAAAACTCCCATTTTGGCGAACGTGCCATTCACCCATTCCAGACCTCTCCGACCTCCACTGCGAACCCAGCCAGGAAACTGCCACACCACTAAATGTGGCCATGGTCTTTAGGCCTCACAGCTCTCAGTAATTAGCCCTACGTTAAGGATCCATCAGGAAAAGCATGGGAAACAGAAGTCATATCTTACTAAAGCCATGCTAATGCAATTGCCTGCTCTTAGCCTTTTGCCAAGAATATCTTCAGTATAATTAATTCCCTGACTCCATTCCTACACTAACTGTAAGAGGAGACCATCTGCCTAATTACTCTCAGCACCACAATGCTCAATGCCAAGCCAGCACAGTATTTTTGCCCCAGATAAGTTTTTTCCAATAAACTTTTATCTGTGAGACGCTGGGATTTGTTTAGGACTCAGCTACAAAACTAAAGTTGTTGGTGAAAAATTCACCAATATAAGGACTGATTGGAAGGGACTTCCAAGGGTCATCTGCACCACCGTGCTCAAAGCAGGACTGCTCAGAATGCCAAATTAAACAACCAAAAGACTGACTCCTGTCCTGAAACCAGCATGAGCACTTGAGCTGGATCTCAGCTTGGTGCCAAGTCCATGGGTTGTGGAAAGGACAGCACAAAGCACACTCTTCCTTCAGAGCAGACTAACAAATGGGGTGAGGTGACAGAAGCCTTTGCCTATAGATAGCTGAGAAAGACATTGCCCCAAAGCTATACAAGCATTTCAGGCAGATTGGTTTTGTAAGCACAGGTAAAACCAGCCAGCTAGCGGTGTTAGTTTATAGAGATTTATACTGCTGTCAAAGGAGTCCTGAGCAGGGAGAACAGCATAATTTTTAACTGTGCAGAGCAGCTGAACTGAAACATGCAGAAACATGCCCTCAGGCCAACTGACCTGTGTGGTTTCTGTGACAGATGCCAACTGCAAGTATTCCGAATTTCCCCAGCCAAAGACATCTCCTTCATCTGAAACAGCCAGACAACAGTCCCCATAGGAAGTGACCTGGATAATGTTTACTCCAGCAATGTCACCGCGCAACTTAGTAGGAACACTGGTGATGTTGTAGTGCCCAAGACCTGGAAGGAAACAAGGAGAGAGATGATGAAGCATTTTTTTCCAGATATACTTTTAACATCTACGTAGGACCATTTTGTCATGTTATAGTCCCACCACCCTTCCTCCAAAAGGCATCTTTCTGTCTATCTCTCTTAAATAGCAGCTTTAATAGACAAGCAGCCACAAACATCTGCTAGGTGTGATTGTATACCCATGAACACCCAGTTAGGGTCCTCATCTCTCTGGTCTGCACGGACTCAAGTGATTATTAGAGCAGTAACCAAGCCAGGCAGCCATCTCAACAGACAGGAAGTTTTACAAACCAGCTGCATCCCATCTTCTGCAAGGAGAACCCTGAGTGCCAGCACACTGCAATCAGCTTAGACAAAAGAAGGTGAAGCAGCAAAAGAGACTGGGAAGCAAATGCATTACAGGATAAATTGCTGCCTGGACAAGAAGCCAGAAGGTAGATGACAAAGAAGACTGGCTACAGTACGTCCACACAAGAAAATCACAGGCAGAACTCAAGTTTCTGGAGCAGCAGGACTAAACAGCAGGAAGGACTGGAAGACCCCTGACAGCAGGAACCATCAGAAAAAGGGCCTGGCCAAAGATCCCATGCTAAGGTACGGTAGCTGCCAAAGGCCTCTGTCAGTTCAAAAGGAGCAAGAAGCAAAACAGACCCTGATATGATAATTGGGAAGGCAAAGTCTGCATAGAAGCGGGGAGCTAATCTTCCCATGCCACTTCCACATCCCTTCACAAGCTTCAATCAGCAGAGACTTTCTCCACAGACTGCATGCTTACATCACCAGCACAGCATCCTAAAACTCTTCTAAAAATGAACTGGTTTGTCTCAGTTTGGTTACACAAAAGTACTGTGAACATCTGCCCACAGCTGGAAACACACCAGCCCCTTTCTGTCCACACATGCACGACAAATGCATCACAGGCTCTGAATTAGGACACCTTGCTCGATTCATCAATTCACCGAAAAGCAAGTTGAGCTGAGCTCCTACCTGTCTGTCCATCAGCTCCCCATCCACATGCATATACCGTGCCTTTCTTGGTTCTAAACAGACTGTGGTCCTGCCCACACACCACCTGCACACAAACAAAGTCAGAGCTGGTCAGGGAAGGCCATGTGTTCAGAATCGATTTAACAAAGCCTTACTAGTAGACAAATTGAGCAATGAACCTCTACAATGCCCATCTGCTCAGATTTTGCTCTTCCTCTCCAAATCAATCGGCTCTAAAGACAGGGAACAGCACGATATAGCAAAGAAAACAGTAAAATTTTCTTTGTGGAAAATGATGCTGCTGTTGATTTGCTCTGAAGTCCAAAACTTAACAGAAAACTCAATGCAGCACTGCATCACAAAAACCAGCAAAGAGTAAATATCTCCCTTCCCACATGGCTCTCAATGTCTGCTACAAACTGCTATTGATTCCCTGCCATGTAAGCATTCCAGGAACACATCTATTCTCAAATTGACATTTATGTTGAGCTGGCAATCACGTTTGCCACAGGCTTGGCATGAATTAAAGCCAAGATCTTCAAAAGCAGACATTAAAAATTAGCCAAAGCTTAAAGGCATTCACAAGTTAAAAGACTGACTACCAAGAATATTGCGCACATAACTGCTGTCAAAGTACAAGCAGGAATCAATTATTCAATTATTATTATGAATTTTTATTCATAGCATCATGAAAAATCCAAACAGAAGTTTACAAGCCTAATGCAAAACACCATTGGGATGTACCACAGCTTTTCAACTGAGGAGTGAGACCCCACAACCTCTCTGGGCAACCTGTGCCTTCTCTACAGCCACGGCACACTGCTGGCTCATGGTCAACCTAGTGTCCACCAGGACCCCCAGGGCCTTTTCTTCCCAGTCTGGCCCCCACCATATAGTGAGTGGTGTCTGGGGCTGTTCTTCTCCCGGTGCAGGATTTCACCCTTTCCCTTGTGGAACTCCATGAGGTTCACATCAGCCCCTTTCTCCAGCCTCTGGATGGCAGTACCACCCTCTGGTGTATCAGCCACTCCTCCCAGCTTGATGTCTTCTGCAAACTTGCTGAGGGTACACTCTGTCCCACCATTCAGATTATCAAAGATGTTAAACAACATCAGATGCAGTACAGGGTACACCTCTAGTTACTGGCATTCAACTAGTCTTCATGCCACTAATCACCACCCTCCGGGCTCAGATAGCCAGCCAGTTTTCAATCCACCTTCAGAACAGGATTTATAAGGTCCTCTTACCTGGACAACTCTGCTGTCAAACTCCTGCAGCTGATGAATGAGATGGCTTTCACTGGACACCATCAAACCACCACCGAGAAAAGAAAAGGCAACACAGAGGACTTCAGAGGATGGCAACTGAAAAACGTGAAGGTAGACCTGCCTTACTGAAAGTCACTGTGCTGCTACAAGAAAAGAGATTCTTTCACATGTTGTCTAAGTCGAAGAGCACAGATCCACTGTAAAATTACTGTGCAAAGAGGGAAAGTAATTTTCTGTTCTGTTCTTTAAGAAGTTAAGAACTGTCATTTTTCAAATATAACCTCTCATGGGAAATGGGCGTGGGAGCACTCCTCAAACAGATTCCCTAGTCTGGAATGAGCACAGACACTAGATAATATCGCAGCACCTATACAAACACTGTGCTTAACTAGAGATTAACCAGACTTAAGAGCCAGAGCACAGCATAGTGTTAAAATCTATTTAATTCTTTCACAAAATCAGGACTTCTGAACAATGCAACAACTAACTGCCAGTATCAACGTGAAAAAAGTGAGCTAAATTATAGCTATTTTCTTAAACTCTACATGCCAAGTCTTGTGGATCATGGAGAGCACAATCGGCAAGATCTCTCCTAGGCCCTGCCAAGGAATCAGTAACTTCCAACATATTCCCAGGATCCACTTACATCACCATTGTGTTATAGAGCATTTTGAGAATATGCTTTGGTGTGGCTCACAAAAAACCCTGCTAAGAAAAGCACTATAGTTTCAAAGGCAGTTACAACAAAAAGATTCACAAAGGATGCCTCTTTCATCACTAAACGGCATTTTCACACCCTCAGAAATAGCACTTGTACTCAGAGGCTGAATGGAGAAAGGACTACAACTAACACCAATTACCTCAGGCTGTTAATGAAGGCTGGTTCTTCTCTCTCAAAACTGACACACGCTGACATCTTTGTATTTTGTGGATGTAGCCAGAATAGTGCTCGTGCCCAGCATGGGTTTAAAGCCAGGCCATTTATGTACCACCTGCAGCCTAAAAGTGTCTTCTCAGACTCCTTAATCTTAAATCCCTATACTACAGATTTTCCTCACCTTCAGGCTTTTCTGTATAGGTATTTTCAGGTAAATGTGTTATTAACATTAAGGATGTTCACAATCTTTGGCTTCTCACCTGTACTTTTCATCTTCAACAACCTCCCGGCCACATTGTCCGTAAGAATTGTTCCCCATGGTGAAAACTGAAAAACAATGATAAATTGCACTAGTTTTATTACTGTCCAATCCCCCGAAATTCTCTTTTCAGCTACACAAAATATTTTTACAGGGTCCTCAGTATGCAAAGTGGGCCACAGTACTGTAAAATTTGGCATAAGCTTTCTTCAAACCAAGTCCACTTAAACTCAATTGACTGAATCCCTTTTCATCAACAATATCCCAGCGATATCATTGCAGGCACAGTAGCGGTACCTGGAGCCCACTGGC